>OX421977.1:28180048-29380048 GCA_949128135.1 Parasteatoda lunata
GAGTCTAATTCTAGTGAGACCAACATTCTGGGAATGAAGTGGAATAAAAAAAAGTGATACTCTGTTAATTAATATTCCTGATATGAAAGACGCAAAACATGAAAAAATCACCAAAAGAAGCATTTTAGCTGCCTCACACAGAGTTTTTGATCCTATGGGGATAACTAGCCCGGTATCGATACGACCAAAATTGTGGTTACAAAATTTGTGGAAAACTAAAATTGGTTGGGACGATGAAGTTGACACAAAATTACGAGAAGATTTTACAAAGTGGCTAAGTCAGCTTGAATATCTGAAGCACATAGAAATCCCAAGGTGGTTACATTGTGACAAAGGTTACGAGCGCATTTCATTACATTTTTTTTGTGATGCCAGTAAATTTGCGTATGCCACAGTAGTTTTCCTAAGAATAGAAGACGAAAGCAACGTTCAAGTTCACCTGATACAAAGTAAAGCAAGAATCGCGCCTAGCGGGAAAAAGGAAACAACGATTGCTCGACTTGAACTTCTTGGCGCTACAATTGCAGCTCGTTTATCTATTGAAATAGTAAAACAGTTTAAGACGGACAAAGTTCATTTCTGGACAGACTCAACAACTGTATTAGCTTGGCTTAAAAGAGAAAACACATGGGGTGTATTTGTGGAAAATCGAGTTCAAGAAATCAGGAAATTGACTCCGGTAAAAGCATGGAGGCATTTGCCCGGATCTATGAATCCCGCAGATCTACCAAGTAGAGGTTGCTCTGCTCAACAACTCGGCAATTCGAAATGGTATGAGGGTCCCAGCTGGCTATATCTTTCCAACACGGAATGGCCTGTAGCAGCTGACGAAATTTCCGTTAATGAAGAGGAAGTAAATTTGGAAAAAAGAAAACAAATAGTTATTTCCATGGTAAATGTTGAAGTAACGGAAATATGGTGTAATTACTTTTCAACCTATAGCCGAAATGTAAGAGTAGTCGCTTGGATCCTACGTTTTGTCCACAACGTTTCACATCAAGATAAGTTAAAGTGAAATTTAATCTGTGAGGAGTTAACAAAGGCAGAAAGTGTGATTTTTAAGTCATTGCAAACAACGCATTTCCAAGATGATAAATTTCTCGCCAAAATACAAGCTTTTCGAGATAAAAGTGATATTCTGAGAGTAAAAACCAAACTGGTACATAGTGATGAGAATGAGAATTTCAGATGTCCAATTCTTTTACCTGCTAACAGTGTTGTGTTAGAATTAATCCGAGAAGAGCATATAAAAGCAATGCATGCTGGTCGTTCCATCTTACTCTCAAGACTCCGAGAGTGATACTGGATTCTTAAAGCTAAAAAGTTAATAAATAAAGTTTTTTCCAAGTGTGTGACTTGTAAGCGTCATCGAGCTAAACCAGTAGAAGTTCCTTTTGCGCCTCTTCCAAGAGAAAGAGTTACTCAGACAAAAGTTTTTCAAGTGTCTGGTGTGGACTATGCCGGTCCTCTGTATCTAAAATCGAAAGAAAAAGCTTGGATAGTTTTGTTTACCTGTGCTGTGTACCGAGCAGTCCACTTTGAATTAGTACGGTCTCTAACTACAGATGCTTTCATTCAAGCATTCAGACGATTTATCGCAAGAAGAGGTAGAATATCGGTCATTTACTCGGATAATGGAAAGAAACTTTGTAGGAACAAACAATTATTTAAAGAATTTAGATTGGGACAAGATTGCTGTGTACTCAACCGCTCAGAAAATAATTTGTAAAATTTATTCCACAAACAGCAGCATGGTGGGGTGGGTGGTGGGAGCGGATAGTTGGAATGCTTAAGACTCTTCTATGTCGTGTGTTAGGTAAATCTGTTGTAGATTATGAAGAACTAACTACAATTTTATGTGACTGTGAGTCGGTTTTAAATAGCAGACCGCTGACCTACATTCACGATGATCTATCTGAATTAGTACCTTTAACTCCGGCAACGTTTATATACGGGGAAGGTAGCAACAGCAACGAAACTCCAGATCTAGACCTTGTGGATCGAACCTCTATGTTGAAACGTGTAAAATTTTTGCAAAAATTACGTGAAGATCTCAAACAAAGATTTAGAAATGAATATCTTGCTCAGCTAGTTCACAAGGGAATAAGAAGGAATGATGTAATAAACATCGGTGATATTGTTTTAATAGGACAAGATAATACTCGACGCATAGATTGGCCTCTTGGAATTGTCTTGGAGCTGTATCCTGGAAAGGACAGTATTCCTAGAGTAGCCAGATTAAGAACCTCTCAAGGAGAAAGGATCCGACCTTTCCAAAGACTTTATCCTTCAGAGCTATCAGAAAAGAACGATGTGGATGTTCTGGAAAAGTCTTCAAGGAAAATTAATTTGGAAGTTGATAATGTTCCCAATTCCGTTAATGTGCCCGATAATTTGGAAGTGAACTCTCTTAGTAAAAGCAGATTAGGAAGAATCATAAAAATTCCACAACGTTTAGATTTATGAACTTTTTGTTATTTATATAATAACTGAAGATTTTCTTAATTAGTTTCATATAAAGGTGACCAATATATATGAGTCAGTTTGTATTTCTACGAAATGCTAAACGCATGTTCCAAAGTGCTATTTATAATATCACTTTGCAAGGTGGGAGTATGTTTAAGATTTTAAGTCATTAACGTATGTATTTTTAACAGAAGCGCCACCTTTAATTTTCTTTAGATTTATTTGTTTTAATATTTCACTTTAAGGTTGCGTGGCAACCAGATATAGTTTTTTTGTTGTTGTTCTTTTTTGTTTTAATTTAAGTTTATACATTTTTAGAATCCGTTTTGATGCTAAATTATTGGTTATTAAAAGATTAAAGTTTTGTATATTGTTGTCATTCATCTGTAGAACTTGTAGTTCATTTGATTGATTGTATTTAAAAGGCGTCCGCATTATTTATTTCAACTTATTGGCGACACAGATTATAGACAGTAACAGCATACATAAACATCGAATAAAAGCACTTCAAAATATAAGTGAAATTAACTTGATGCAAAATGCAGAGACTTTAAATAATATCTTTTGTCTCGATCTTATTTCATATTCAACAAACTCGCAAAAATATACATTTTTTAATTTTAGATTTTAATTTACTGTATAATTTATATTTATTATAAAACATCCAGCCTCATTTAAAGGAAAAAGAAATCAATAAAAAATGTGTTTAGACTTAATAACTTTCAGTGTAAATAAAAACTAAACTATATTCAAATATATGCGAGATTCTTCATTTTTCTAACAATATCATGAGACCATAAATTGTAGAAATCATAACAAATGATCAAAACAGAGATCTTGGCTTTACGTTCAAAATCAAACAGTGACAGGACGCAGTTAGACGTTAAGATATACGAATAAAAAATAACAGTAACATTTATCACAGCGGAGCAAGGAAAATGCTTCCAGAGGCTAGAAGCTATCTAATCCTACTAAAAGATATCTATTTTGAATTTTCACCCTGTTAAATATGATAGTATATTTATTTCCCAGCTGTTACACTGTTCCACACCTTTTTACAGAAATAAATTTGAGCGCCGATGCCTGTTTGACGTTATTGACTTCGTCTGTTTTTTTTTTTTTTTTTGTTTTTTTTTTCCTTTTTGGTGGGAGGGGGAATACAGAACTTTATACCATCTAACATTTATAATTATGTTATTACATAAAGATAGCAATCTGTTTTAAACATTTCTCAGAATATTATTCACTTGAAAACAAACATGTATCAATAAGAATCGTATCATTTATCATCTAATTTATGAAGGAACATTTCAATGAGTATTAAAAAAAAATAGTATTATAATGATTGTAAATCATATAAATGTAGAAAAAAAAATGCGGGTAAAGATATTTTTATTAACAATTAAGAATCTGAATTCCTTATTCTCATTAAAATTTGCTCTAAAAAAAAAATCTCTTTGAAATTCCCACCTTTTGACAAGTCGTGTGTATCTGTTACCACTCATGACATTTGAAAGAAATAAAATTCTTTTGGCTAAATAGCTCAATAAAATATTAAATATTAAATTTGATTTCGAATAAAATGTCTATAAACTAAATTATCATGCTGAATGAACTAAAAAAAAAAAAAAATTCTTTTATACTACAAATTAAGGTAATAGACATGACATTGAAAAAGAATACTTAATTACAAAAAGACTTTTGCTTCTTTAAAAAACCCAGAACATTTAAAATGGCTATTACTAACTCTTATCTACACATTCTTCACTTGCTATACAAGTTTTACTGTTAAGAAATTTCAGTTGTGTAATTTGAAAAATATAAATGTGTGTAGTGTAACAGACATAATATTAATTTCTCGGCGGATGTATTTTATTGATTAAAATACTAAACACTTACGTTTTATTTATTATACAAAATATTTTAATTAATTGCCATCAATCAAAAATATTTGAAAACTAAATATTATTGTTACAACTGACCAATTGAATTTCTAAAATTAATGTGAAATTAAAAGCTGTAAAATTTGCGATAATCTCATAAAATTCTTTTCACCGCTTTTTAAATTTTTTCCAGACTGAGGCAACCGTGAAAAAGACATAATTTAAAAATAAAAAACAACATGAAATATAAAAAGGTTGACTATCTACAAAAATCTTAAAAATTTGGGCGTTTCTTAAATTTACAGGTATAAATGATTAAAGAAAGAATTAAGTATTTCATTTATAGGTTAAATCTTGTGGCGTATATAAATGAAGTATTGCAATTTGGCGATGTTATCTCAAAATCTAGAGTATTTTCAATTCTATTTTAAAATTATTTGTTTTTTAAATTAGTTTTTATAAACCTTTTTAATTTTCAAATAGCATGAAATTCTACATAATTAGGTTTTCAAAAAATCTGAAAGTTCTGAATATAAAAATTTTTATATCTTGTGAAAATATTTTTTTTTATCATTAACTAATTAAATAAAAAAAATTATTTATTTCATCGAAATTTCCCCATTTTATAACCTATTTGTCCTTGGGCAGAGGGTTTATATAACTTAAAATGAAAGAATTTTAGCTTAACCAATCATTCAAAAGATACGAAGAGAAACGGGATACATTAAAATAAGATTAGAGTAACAAATTTTTTGAGCTGCGATAGTTATACTGTTATAAATTTTTCATTAGTTTAGCTAACCTTCCTAGTGTGGGGGGAAGGAATTTGATGAGAAAAAGGTATGTTCTTTAATAAAATTGACTGTTCTATAAAATAAGAGGTTTTTTTTTTTAACATTAATAAACACTAAATAAAAGGAAAATTCGACCATAGCTTAAAACAAGTTTAATATACAAGTGAAACTAACGTCTCTAACGCGGTTCTCATATGTCAATATATATTCTCCAACATTTTAAACATTTGCGAAATGCCTCTTCATATTGACCTACACAAAATCAGAGATTTTTAAAACAAATAGATTTTTTATGTAACTTACAAAATGGAACATAAAACAAAGACTTCATCAATGTGATCATTTATATGTGTGTTAAAATAATTTAAATGTAGTTGATACTTGAAATTGTTTTTAATTCTAATTTATTAAACGAAAAATGACATAACATTGCCTTCATTTAAGAATATTTTCGGTAATATATAATAGAGTAATCGTATGATGATTTTCCATATATATAAGTAGTAATTCCAACTACCACGGAGATTCCATAGTAGTTGGAAGATATGTCAGTATATCGCCAATATTTTTATATCTCCAGTAAAAAAAATATTCTTTTAACTTTTTCTGGTGTAATGTAGCCAATCTAGCAACACTACTTCAATAAATGTTACAAGCTATTGTAATTGCTTAAATGTAAAACTAATTGTTTTTAAATGTTTAGCAACCACTAATCTTTAAACAACAAATAGCTAAAGTATGCACTTCACTTAGAACAAATTGTTTGATTCATCAATTATGTCTCTCATTTTTCAAAAATCAATTATTGTACATATCAAATCATGTTTTATTTTTAATTTAAGTCTACAATCAATATTTCCAATGTTATGTAAAAACGTCAATTTGTCATATTGAATTTTTTCATTGTTTTTATTATTTCACAAGATTTGATTTTTTTATGGCTACCACAATGTTTGCCAAAGTAATGTATTTTACCTTACTGTATGTAATTTTTATGATGAATGGGATAGGGTTCGATTCGCGGCCCAGGTGCCCAGTTTATTTAAATAAAGAAAGAAAGACAAATTGTTTGAAGTCAAACTTGCTTTTCCTTTCAAAGCATCAAATTTAACAGCAATAATGAAAACCTGATCAAGCGTTTACCCACGTTCACCATCAAACTAAATTCAACCACACGTAGTTTAGAGCAAGCTGCTCCTTATAATGTTCATTAGTTTTATTTTTTCAAGCAAGGCACTTGAACTCTAATAACAGCCACCAGACAGGTCTGCTGACCTCATAAAGTGCCACTACAACTATTTAAATAAACATGATGGATAGGATAGGGGATGCTGCACGGCCCAGCTCAGTTAATAAAGTATATTTTGATGAATAGTTTAAAAAAAGAATAAGTAAACTCCTCCCGACAAGCTATAATTAAAATGGGATTAATACCACTCTTTACTCTTTTCCATCTCGCCATCACCCCTGATGTGATGTTTAGCAGTAATATTGTTTATCAGTTCTTCCCTTTTTCCTCGCATTTTTAAGTTTTTTCAAATAATCTAATCAAATGGAATGAAGAGAATTAAAAAAAACAAAGGATTCTCCAAATTCAAAACAATTTTTTTTACTAATTCTATAATTATAAAAACCTCATAGAATTTTTAAGTTTTTCATTTGCAATTCGTTTGCTTAGAATACCATTTTTACTTTTTTTATACTTAACTTTCGTTTTAAGCATTGTTTTTAATAACAAGTACTATTTTATATTAACGTTACTTTTATTACTGATTGTTTTAGTACCAAGTCAATTTTTTTTATCTTCAATGCATTTGAAGTATAAAATTAGCTGCCAAATTTTAATCAGTGGTGTTGAAAAACGATCAAATTTCAAAAAATTATTTAAATTAATTTATCTTCCGCACGGTGAGTTAAGGAAAAGAAGCTTTATTTAAAGAGACTTCATTTATTGATAATTATTGACATCTATTGTTAGTACCTCTCGATATATGAATTACCTTTTATTTCAAACACAGCATCTACTTACTCAAATTATGAGCAGTAAACATGCTTACAAATTATGGTTGCGTATTATTCAAAGTTATACAACTTGCGTATTTTAAATTTATTTAAAATATACATATTTAAAATATTAGTGGTAGAAAAATCGAAGAACCTAGGTTTATTTCATTTTAAAATTTGTGCTGATATTTCATTATTTTATTTTATACTAGCCGCTTAAGGCGTCCAGCTGTCCGCCAGAGTTTTCCTTGTCTTGCCACAAATGCAATCGAGCTTGGGATGTTGAAGCACGATTTTCTTCCAGCCTTCTTCGACGTTCCTGGGATGTTTCTCTGGTCCTTGCATTTCTGGTTGAGACACGATTATTTTCTAATCTTCTTCCGCGTTCTTCAGATGTTTCTTGAGCCCTAGCACTGCTAGTAGAGACACGATCCTCTTCCAATCTTCTTTGACGTTTCTCAGGTGTTTCTCGGACCCTAGCACTGCTGATTGAGACACGAACCTCTTCTAATCTTCTTTGACGTTCTTCAGGTGTTTCTCGGGCCCTAACACTGCTAGTTGAGACACGATCCTCTTCCAATCTTCTTTGACGTTCCTCAGGTGTTTCTCGGGCCCTAGCACTGCTAGTTGAGACACGATCCTCTTCTAATCTTCTTTGACGTTTCTCTGATACTTCTTGAGCTCTAGAATTGCTTGTCGAAATTCGGTCATGTTCCATCCTTCTTTGACGTTTCACAGACGTTTCTTGGGCCATTCTTCTTCTTTGAGAATCTCTTAATATCTTTTTCATTGACAAAATACAAAGTTTCTTGGAAGGCGGTTCTGCCATGTCAGTAATCGGGTTTTTAAGAAGTCAACGAATACTTTAGAACAGCAATTACTATGAAAGCAAATCATGAAACTTCAATATTAAAATCTAAGTGCTTACCTGCAAACTGAAACTTTCTGAAAATAACTAAATACATTTAATAAAAACTGTTAAAATAAAGAATAGAAAAACCAAAGAGATCCTAGGTAAGTGTGATCGTTCCTTCAAAAACAATTAAATTCCTATTTTATATATTATATAGCTACAACGCTTAAGAAAAAAAAAACTAAAATGCTAAATACACGAAAAGAACACGAAAAAGAATTAATTTTTTATAGTATGAATTTCTATTTCTATATAATTTTTTATGGTATCAATTTCTTTTTCTATATCGCTACAAAAATTATCGTCTTCGCTTAAGAAAAAAAAAAATAGATCGTGGAAAGAAGAAGAAAAACTTATTATAACAATTATGAACAGCGACATATATATCAAAGCGAAGCGTTCTACTTACGTATCGAATATGTTGCCACATTTTTAATACAAAAGTTAAACTTTTCTCCACTTTGATAAATGTAAACTAATGCGAACCTTACAATTAAATTATTAATTCCTTCGTATATTATTGGTTTAAGTTGTCGAAAATTAATATTTCAATTGTAAGGTTCGCATTAGCATACATTTATAAGAGTGGAGAAAAGTATATGCATTTTTTAATAGTTTTTTGAATATGGCTCTTTGAAGACGAAAAAGCATAGATTTTCTTACAAAATGACTGATAACTAAAACACTAATCCAAATTTTTGAAAAAGAAAAAAAAATACTTCTTCATTATGTCAAAACACAATTATGTGCCGAGTTTCGTGCCTGGGCAAGGCTTCTGGGGCGATATATTGTGATTACAGACACACACACAGCCGCGTTTATTATTATGTATAGAGATTACATAATCACGTCGCATTACTCCAAATCTTTATCAACTCCAAATTTCAAACTTCGATTTTCAAAATATGCAGAGAATAATGTATTTAATTTGAAATAAAGGTGAAAAATAGTTCAATAGTAGTGAAACTTGTCACAGAATAGTTTCATACTTGCGAACTCTTTTCGAGAATGATTTTTTTCAGAGGTAGTGAGATTAAAATCGGAATTTTTTATTCCTATTAAAAAAGTCATAATTTTTCATATTTAATAATTTTTGAATTTTTATATAAATTCAAGATATGGAAAATGTATAAATTTTTCTCCTAGTTTAAATAGAAGAACACATAAGCATACATATAAATTAAATTTAATGAAGTCTAATTCTTATTAAATGTGTTAAAACAAAAAAACACTCTCTGGGAAGCCAAGGGCGACGAAATTTTATTTATAAACTCTTTAATTAATTTTAACTACCACTATAATTTACATTTCAAATTATTCATATAAAAAAAAAATAAAAAAAAAATAAATAAAAAAAAATAAAAAAATTATTATAATTGATTTTGTATAACATTCATAACCATAACATATTAGTGACGTCTTTAAAATTCAATATGAACGTGTATTGATGTTTTTTTATCACAATTAACATCTTCTACCTGCAAGGGGTGACACCACGCTTTAACTATTGTATTACTTTCCATTTTTTACTCGCTTATGTAATATTGCCAGGCTTCCAACTTCTATTTTTTTTCTCCAAAATAAACCATAAAGTGGTAGACATTTAACAACGAAAGCTTTCAGAAAGTTTGGTCATTTCGCCAACATATTGAAAGTCTCACCAAGTTTGACTGAAAAACTTTCACTTGAAAGTAGGTTGTTCTATTAACAGATACCTTTTGATAAATTCCTTATAAATTCTAACCTTATATAGGGTTCCCGCGGTCCTTGAATAACTTGGTTGTAAATTAATGTTAATGCTAGAAGATATTTGTTATTTTAATATACCACTTTGTCGTTAAGTGGTTTAGAAGTGGGAATTATCATGCATATATGCTTTCTTTGGAAAATCATTTTTAGTGGTGGTAACGCAGAATAAAATTATAAGTATTAGTTTAATTTTCGTTACAACTTTTTAAAATTTACAATGCCCGAGAGAACCCTGTTAAACAAATCTATTTTTTCAAAAGCTATTAATATAATTTGTAAAATAATCACTTTATCCCACTTAGAAAGGCCAATTGCCTTAGCGGCACTAAAACCAAATAATGCAAAAAAACGGACAGGCAAAATAATGACCATTCTTTCTTCGTGATATTATCTCAACAGACATGTATAAGAAAAAAAAATGTGGAATTTCAAAATTAAAAACAAAAGTAGACACGTTGAAGTACAAGTTTTGTCGAAAAACTACGTTTAAAATTAAATTTACATTCTCGATCCATCTTTAAAAACTTCTCAACTCGGAAATGACAGTGAAGCATTGAGTTAGATGACGAGTATTTCACTTTCGAATAAAGAAATCGAATGAAAGAAAAGGAGGGAGAGTAGAGAACGTACATGTTCGGGTTGAAATAACACAAGAACTCAATTGGAAATTTTTCAACTGCGAATATCAGCTGCCAAATAAGAATTCAAAATGACTTCTGTAATTCTGTCACATTTTTCTCTTACAAAAGCAGCAGACATTGCATTACTCGGTGTCGAATACGAGTTTGAAGTTAGATTAAAAAATTTAAAATTCCTAAAAGAATTCGAAGTTAAACTAGATGCGCATGCCTCTGAACCAAATGAAACGAAAGTGTCAAGGATGAATTTAGTCTTATCTGTAGGTCTAGAATCGTTCAATAAGGAAATAAAATTTTGTAAACAATGTTTGTTTAAGGCATTTAAAATTTCTTAATTGTTCATCTCAAGAATTTTATAATTGTTCATCTCAAGAATTTTTAATTGTTCATCTCAATTGTTGTTTAAATTTACAACATGGAAGTTTTACATTTAAAAGAAATATTCTTTAATTATGCATAAATAACAAATTTAATTATGCATGTAAATATGCAATTACTTAAAATTCGTAAAAAAATTTGAAGTTAAACTAGAAACGCATGCTTATCAATCAAATGGAAAGAAAATGTCAAGAATTAAATCTAATTTTTATCTGTAATTCAAGAATCGTTCAACAATGAAAGAAAATCTTGCAAACCATGTTTGTCAAGGCAATTACGTAAACAATGTTTGTTAAGTCCCAATTTCACCTCTCACATTGTCCTTGGAATTTGCAACATGAAAGTTTTACATTTAAAAGAAATAATCTTTAATTATGCAAATTATATAACACGAAAAAAGTGTTAACGTTTCTAAATTTCAGTGCTCAAAATAAAAAGCAAACCATCCTGAATAACTTTTAATCTAAGGATCGTTTCTCAGAAATCGAAACTTTAAAAATACGTCTTCTTTAAAATTCTACTTCTCAGGAATTATTCGACCGATTTAACTTAAATTTAATATTTTGCCATGTAAAATTGCATTCTCTAAAATGATTTAAAAACTCTGTATCTTACAATTTAAACTTTTTTCGAATATTATTAAATAAAAAATTATGAAAAATAATGAAAAATTATGAAAATTTGTTTGTTAAGAGTAATTTTTTTTTTGCATGGAATTACCTTTTGATAAACGAATTTTATAATTATTTGCAAAATGTTTTATACATGTTTTATAAATTTGCCAAAATGTTTTATGTACAAAAAAATATCGTCTGAACTAATTAGTTAGCATAGACTTAGGTTTATTACCATAACATATTTATGCATATGTTTGGTAATAACTAGACAGCGGATAATATGCAATTGCATACGTGCATATGCAATTGCATATTTTAGCACTTTTTGCCATTTGTGCATATAAATGCATAAAAAGGTATATTTGCTCTTATAAATGCATATTTTCAGCATTTTATGTCTTTTCCCTCCTAAAACCATATCACTATTCTTTTAATGTTAGCATAAGGAACGCTTTAAATTTTGTTTTGTCGTTCTTTATCACCTGAAAGGGTCAGCTGGATTGATGTTGCTGGGGATGATTGCAATCACGTGAAAAAGATGTAGAAATGAGGTGTGTGTCGGGAAGGGGGGGGGTACAAAGAGCCCACCCAAACAGACATTCGTCATAGAAACCTCAGAAAGGGATGGTCAGATATTCTATGAAGGGATGTCTTTTCCTGGAATAAATAATTGTCAATCTGTGTGGGGAAAATAAGGCTTCTGTGGTAGGTAGAAAATGACCTCCCTTTCCTGTGATTGATTAGTTAAAAGGTGGAGTCCGACGACCTCAATTCCCCCTTGCAAATTTGGAAAAACACTTAGTTATGTATTGCAACAAAAATTATTCAGTTTAATAAAATCTTTCCGGAAAGTGCGATGATTTTTCTTCTCTCATTTATCATACTTCAGTTTTAGGCTTTTTCTTCAGAAATGTGTAGATTTAAGTAAGAAATATTTTGATTTTCTTCCTTTTAACAAAAAAATATTTTAGCTGTGTTTGTTGGAAAAAGTAAGTAGTAGTATTTAAATAAGTTGACCTTTTAATTTCTATTTTAAATGCATATTTCTAGTTTTAAGAGCATATATTCAAGTTTTTTAGTGCATATTTGCATGCATATTTTGTCCGTTTTTTAGTGCATATAATCCGCTGTCTAGTAATAACACTAAGAATGTGTTTGGTATACAATACCTATAGCGGGGTTAGAAACTGACAAGCAAAAACTAAAAGACCATAGACTTTGGGTTTTTACCATAACATATGTATAAAGAAATGTTTTTGGTATGTAATACCAGTATAGCGGGGTTAGAAACTGACAAGCAAAAACTAAAAAACCGGCGAATTCCAATGTACCATCAAAACAATAATTGGTAATGTTTTGGACTGGATTATTTCTTTTTTTTTTTTTCGTTGTACAATATAAAAGTTTAGGAAATATTCAAAAACTTAGGAACCACTGAATTTGCACGAAACAAATTTTTTAGCAGTCATTTCCTTCTGACATGCAGTATTACTGTCATCTGCATCAGTAACATAGGGGAACATTTTTTGTTGCATTTATTAACTTTGTAACTATTGGGAAAGATCAAGTTCTTTAGAACTTGGTCTTACCCAATACAGGTAAGGGGATTTCAAATCTGAAATTAGTTTCGCTCCTAAAGATACAGATTGTTTTTTTTTTTCAATATATTGTTTTTAAATATAACACTTGACCTTAACGTAAACCATCAAAATCTTCTAGGGTTGCTATTCATCCGGAAACGATAAGAAACTACCAATAAGAAAATTTTGTATTATAAATTTAATTATCAGAAATCAAATTATTAAAACTACCACTATTTATTAATAAAAATAAATATTTAGTTTTATTGTATCTGTTACGTTTCAGGTACTTTAACAAACTAGAGATGGGCATAGCTGCTACTTCTCAGTCACTGTTACTACTGCTACTGGGACCCCAAAGTAACAGTGACAAATAGCAGTGACTGTTATTATTTCGATATAGGATTAATCGATATCGTATATCGATTAATCGTTATAATTTATCAGAATTTAATATAGATCAATCGATTAAATATTTTATTAAATAATCGATATGATTATATTTTTGTAAAATTAATCGATATAATTAGTTTTTCGTATCGATGTAATTAGTTTTTAGTAAAATTAATCGATATAATCAATTTTAAATGTAGTTAATAAAAATAATTAATCGTTATACTGAGTAGTCATTTTTATTACAAGTGATGATTTTTATCAACCAATGTATATCATATAGTAGTATGATTTTTATTAACTTATGTATTTCGCAGTACAAATTATAGTAGTATGATTTTCAATAACCAATATGGGACTTTATTTAATTCTTGTAAAATTTTAAAAATAACATTAAGAAAGCTTCTATCTCAGATAATATATTAATTTAAGACTCATAATTTTTCGCGTTACTAATATTTTCATAATGCTATTACAGTGAAAATCCAATCTTTAAATTTTCGTAGTTGAGTTATCGGTGAAACGATGAATGCTTACATTAATTGGATATTTAGATTTAAAGGACACTGATTTTCTTTATTAAGTGCACAGTAAAGTGTAATCACAAGCAAAATTTTAGAAATGTTGTCAGACAAAAAATTTCACCGTATTCATGAAATTCTTCATAGCTTTTCAACATTTCATGAAAGTTTTTCTTCTTTATAAAAGAAAAGAATGCATAGTGTGAAAACAAAAATACATAAAAAATTTATTTGTTGTTATGATGAGAAATTTCGTCATTCCATTTATTTCGTCATAGCATATATTTCGTACACCAGGTTTTGTTGTAATAATCAACAGATGGCGCCACTAAACATATTTTTTAATTTTGAATGAAGTTTTATATAGTTTTATATGTAATATTATAAAAATTCATATCATACACATAAATGGAGCTTCTATCTGAAGGGAAGGCGATAGATAAAAAAGTATTTTAAAAATAAAATATTATAAGAAAATAATTTCAATTAATTTTTTCCTTCAAGCTTTGCAAAATATGAATACATTTTTAGGGCGTTACAAATCTGGACGTTTTATAATGTGAAAATTATTTTATTTAAAAAAAAAAATTTGCAAGGCGTCCAAATTTGAGAGTTAGCTTATATATACAAATATTAGCTTATACATATATATATATTCCATTTTTTTAAAAATACTCTTCTGTATGCGAAGAATTCTTTCAAGAAATCTCGAGCTCATTTTCTCTACTACAAAGTAATAAATTTTACAAAAATAATATTTACGAAAATAAAGAAAAATAATATCAATTTCATAAATAGAGCTAAACAATAAATTTAAATTTCTATCATTTATTTACATAGTTTCATTTAATTTTTCAAGCATTTTTTCTTAAATTGTTTGCTTGTTTAAAACACAAAAGTCTTGAAACAGGCAAACCAAGTTTAAAAATATGTTTAAGCCATACTTAAAAAACAAACCATGTTTAAATATATAATTCTTCACAAAGGAAAAAATGCTATTAAAGAAATGTCTCAACGCCATCTATCGCCAAAGTTTACGTATTCATAATGTGAATAATAATTTTAGTTAAGCAGTGTCGCCATCTATGGTCTATATTTACATTTATATTGGTTAAGCTTAAATTTACTTAGTTGTATTCAAAGAGGTTAGTTTTATTTTTTGATTTGACATTTATTGATAGCGGTCTTTATCCTCTTCACGATTTTTTACAGTTCTTAAATTAAACAAAAATTAAGATAAAAAGAAAATGTCATTAGTCTTTCCCTCCCAGTTGAATTACAATAATTTAAATGAAAAACAAAATATGTTATGATCAAAATTATGCAGAAATTAACTAACTACGCACAGCTATTGGCAGAATTTCGGAAATTATATATTTATTTTAATTTATTTATTTATTTTGTAATATTCAAGCAAACTTTTTTTCCCAATAAAGTAGACATTTTAGAGTTTCTTGAACCTGACATTTTACCATTTATTTTTAAAAAATCATAAAATAATTTATAAAAAAAATATTGATATTTAAATTTTATATATACAACTGATAACGACTTGTATTATGTAGCTTGAATAAATTTAATAGAAAATATTTGCCGCAAAATTTTGATAGTTATAAATCTTCAAATAAATATTTAAAATTAGCACATTCTCGCGAGATCGAACCTGAGACCTCCTACATACTAGTGCGGAATTGTACCCACTATACACTTTCCTTTTCGGCAGGAAGTTGCTCACAAGAAATTAAAAAGTTAATTTGTACTCTTAAAAAATAATAGATATTTTTTGAATCTTTATTCATAAATCATCACTGATATGTAATAACTTGTACTAACTTTTCGATTTAAGGGGGGAGGGAGATAAAATTTTTCATTCTTTTCACATCTTAAGATATAAATAAAAATGTTTGCAGTGTCTGAAAACCTGATGTAAAAAATCCAAGTCTTTAAACAATATCTGTTTCTTCGAACATATATCATATCAACATATATCGAACATACTTTGCATAATTTTACGTTTTTATATGCTGCATAATTGATATTTATGACAAAAAATTCAGTTCCATTTAAAGAAGAAAAATCAATAAAATTTTTTTTTGTTTTAAATTTCAATTATGAATATAAACTAAGCTATATATAATATATTCGAATTATATCTTATTTAAATATATAATATTGTATTAAGATTATTTTGAAGATTCATCATTAAAAACAATTTATCCTAATATTAAATTATAAAAATTATCAAATCAAAAACAGAGATCATTGTTTTTTTTCGTTCTTTTTTTTTTCAAACTAAAATAGAAATTGGTTGGACTCCATTATGAGATTTGATCAAAAATAACAGCAACATTTGTCACAGTGAAGCAGCTTAAACTTAGCAACGAAAATACTTTCATTTGCAGGTTACGATATGAGGCTGGAGCATCGACAGGCATTATTCACAGGTATTTCAGTATGATTTTTGGAGCAGCGACCATACCTGTTTTATTTGGAACAGCTAGAGTAGCAGTGATAGTTGTCACAGTGAAAGTAGCAGTGAAATTTTTCACAGTGACAGTAGCAGTGAAATCTGTCACAGTGACAGTAGCAGTGATTTTTGTAACAGTGACAGTAGCAGTGATTTTTGTAACAGTGACAGTAGCAGTGATTTTTGTAACAGTGACAGTAGCAGTGATTTTTGTAACAGTGACAGTAGCAGTGATTTTGTCACTGTGACAACTTTTTGGTTGGAACAGGCTGTCACAGTGACTGCTCCAGTCACTGTGACAAGTCACTGTGCCGTTACTTTTGACCCATCTCTATAACAAACAAAATCGAAACTTTTTTAAAAAGGCGTTAGACTGCACAGCAGCAAATTTCGACTCTATTTTTGAGTTCGAAAATTTAGCTGAGGACGCCTCCCTGAGGCCAGTTGCTCACTTTTTTACAAGTGATGTAACACTGACCATGTGAGACAAACTCAATGGCAAAAATAAAAATATTGGATATGGCAATTTAACTCGGACATGACATGTAAATATTGTAAATATCATACAAGCGTTGACAAAATCAATTTAGATTTGTATTTATGAACTGACTAAGCTTTGAAAAGGGGCATTATTATATAGATTGAATAAAGAGCGCACTGCAAAGTGCATTATCATGACAAACTTCTCACTAGAAGTTAAGAAATCTCTCTTGGCACTTATAAATGATATGGCTATAATTAACCATAAATGGCACTACTTGAATATGACAATATCTGACTAGAAATGCTTAGATGCGTTGACAAAATCAATTTGATTTTATATTAGGGGAAAATGAATTGGAAAGAATGAATTTGTTAGATTTGTAAGGATGAGATGGGTAAAAATAATTGTACTAGGGGCGTACAATATTGGACAAACTTCATACTGAAGTTCAAATTTATTTTGAATGAATGATTTCGATTGATTTGTGAGCATGAAATGGATGAGATGTGTGGAATAATTGTACCAGGGGCGTACAATTTTTGACAAACTTCATATTGAAGTTCAAATTTATATTACTTCTTATAATTCTTATGTATTTATTTATTGTCATTGCATATATCACTACATATTCCACTCGAGCAATGTGCTCATTACTTATTCTCTACTTTCACTTTTAGATTTCAAGGATCCGCATCACAAGATGAAGGGGTAAAGGGCCGTTCCGGCCTCAGGCACCCCGACCAACCGACAGGACTAGGACGTTTCAGGTATATACCAAATTATCCACTAACGTCTATGAGAAACAACAAATATTGATTGAGATAATACTAGGACTAGGTAATTTCTACTATGAAGGAATGATTGCAAAAAGTTTGTTTTTGCTAATAGAAGGAAAAACGTTAATATTTTTATTACCATGTGTTTAAATGTTTTAATACATTTTCCGGATAGGTATCATCCATGATCACTCCCTACGTAGCGGAGAAGTCGGGACACTTAGTATTTACTCGACTGAATTTAAAAGAACACCTATTAGGAATATATTTTTGAAATACATACAATTTATAACTAGTAGTGAAAAACCGATTGCATCTTTGAAATAAACGTAGCGATAATATGTATTTGTTCAATAACTTTATGCAATAGAGAGCAAAAAAATTGTACGGCAGTCATATCCATGATATATAAAATAAGAAATAATAGAAAATGAATTTTATAAATAGATTATTATTAATAATTAGTATAAATTATTATCTTAAAAACACATGAATTATGAAATGATTTAAATACATTTACTTTGCAAAAATAACTTTTAATCATATTAACTTAAAAAATTTCCCGTCTGGCATTCGTCTTCAATGAAACCAATTCTTTATAGAAGACAAAAAAAAAAGTCATTTCACAAATACAACAACATTATAAGCAGTGCAATGTGCTCTTTAATTTAAAGTTTTTTAAAATATATTTCGAATTAAATATCTTAACGATGCTTTCAACACGATAAAAAATAAAATTTACAAAATACCCGAGGGAAACTTTTAGTAATTCGCTTAACTTTCAATTGATTCCAAATTTACCAGAAAGCCCATTACTCACTCTTCGGTTATTTCTACTAATATTTAAATGAAATGAAATCGCCCTTTAACAAGTCAACCGCAGCGATCAAAAACTAATTACACATTTGTAAATTTCTTTCACCTTAAAATTATATTTGAACTAACAGCTATTGATTTAAACACCGTCGAAATTAAAATGACTCAGTTTACTTTTGTGATTTGTATTAAATGATTAATTAAACGTTTTTAGCATATCTAAACATTTTATGAATTATTGATTTCGATTATTTGGGTTTATTTATAAATAGATTTTTTTTTTTAAATTAAATTCTTTTTATTGCTTGCAAAATTGTGATAATTTGAAAAAAGTGTTTAAAAAAAGTTAGTCAAGCTATTTTATTAATAACTTTTTTTTATGATGAGCATGACAATGTTATGAATTATTTAATTCAACACATCTTAATGCGCATTTCAAAATAAAAATAAAGTTTACCCAAAATTAATTTCGATAACAAAGGTTCAAAAACTTTGCTGAAGTTACAGCAGAGAAGATATCAAACTTTTAATGAAATTTTCCACGATCTGAAATTAAAAAAGAGAAGAAAATAAACTAAATAATAGTTAACTAAATAATAATAATAAACTAAATAACTAAATAAAATGCACTCTACTAAAAAAAAATTACAACACCCCGAATAACTTTTGATCTAAAGATCGGAACTTCACGTTCTAGAATTTAATCTTTATGGTTCGAGGGGTTGAACAAAAATATAGAAACTAATTAGTGTAGACGATTTTTTAAATTACAAAATCAGACTCAAAAATGCACTTTCTTTGAATAAATGTACTTTTTTCGACAAATTTTGATTTCTGACCCCCAAAATATAGTCGGTAGCCGCAATCTGGAAAATATGGTCCGAATGGTATGATTGCAAGAAAGGTTCAAAGTTTGGATCCCTTAATGCGCTTTTTGTCATATTTCGAGAACTTTTTAAGTGGAATAAAACGTTTTTGCACTCAATTATAAAATTATTTTATCCAAAGATTATTCCACGCAAAAAATAGCTTTCAGTAATATTTATTATTTTTTTTAATAATGGTCGGAAAATTTTTTTTATTTTTAGGTATGCAAATTTTTATATCATTTTAAATAATGAAATTGCTTAATTAGTTCCTGAGAAATCGAATTTTTAAAAAGTCATATTTTTAAAATTCAATATATATCAATATATAACGATTCTAATTTTGTAACTTGAAATATCGTCTACACAAATTGGAATATTTGAGGTCACCTCCTAGAACCATTAAGTTTCAGTACTGAAGAGCCGATTATTAGATTAAAAGTTATTCAGAGTGGTCTGTTTTTTTTCTTTTTTTTTTTTTTTTTCTTTCTTGCGCACCGTAAATTGGCAGCGGCGCTGAACTAAAAATTGTACGTAAAAATAAGTAAAAAGAAATGTTATGTATAGTGGTATTGAAATATTATTCTAGAAAATATTTTACGCAAGTAGAAAAACTTATTTTTCATGTAAGTCCGATTACTGAAGTGCTATATAATAATGAACTAAATGAAAAAAGAGTCTAGGCTTGGGTTCAATTGTTTATTAACATTTTTAAAAATTCAGTCATTTAGATTACGTGTCTATACATTCTAGTCTCCACCTCCCATCTGTAGCTATTCGAAATAAAATAAAATTCGTGATAAACATTTTAAACTGTTCATTGCAAAAAATTATAAAATAATAATAATCTGAAATTAGAAATTTAAAATATTTTCTTTCTACTTTCTTCTTGAAATACTTTGAATTAAAATTAAAATTAATTTATAACAAAATAGTAATGGAAATTAATTTACAATTCAAAAGAAAATTCTTTGTTAATGTCAAAAATTAGTTATCAACGCCATTTTTTTTAAAAATTTGGAACAATTCTTTTTAAATAATAGCAGGGAAAAACTTTCTTTTAAGACGCTTTGCTATTACGTTCCACAATTTTTCGACATTAAATAAGAAAGCTGAAGTTGAAAGCAAATAAATTTTCTGAAGATGTTCTTGAGTAAGTGATAAACAATATTTGATTTAACAAAGTTCGTTGCAGTGTAGCAATAATAGGAATGCCGTGTGTTACCCCTCCCCCCTGCTTTAACGTGTACAGCACGCCTCTGCTGTAATAAATTAGTTTTTATTTTATTTTATTTTTAAGAAATGCTTGAATGTTATTTTTAAAAGAATGTCGAGTGTTAGAGAAGACTATAGCACCACTTTTTGCAGGTAAGTAAGAAAAATTACACATTGATTTAAATACTTTAGTTCTGTTTTTTCTTGTTTTTTAAGTTTATTTTTATATTGAACATGATGCATATTTATGCCTCATAAATTCTTTTAAACTAAATAAGAATGAATATGATAAAGTACTATTTCTCAAAGTCATTACATGAATTTCCTTAAAATCCGTAAATATAGTGTTTTTTGTTCTTTATCCCAGCTAAAATATATTATTCAACAGAATTAAATTAAATCATGAAAGAGAGACTAAATTTTTTACTCTTAAAATCCACAACTTCAACTAATTATTTCTTTTTAATGCTAATAGATGGCTCTTCCAAAAGTGAGGAAGAAGAAGCTTTGAAAAATGCAATGCTGCGGCTTCACAGTATAGAGCCAGTCACTCCGCTCTTAGAGCTGAAGCTACGATTTCTCTCATGACGTCACTGTGTCCTCAGATCTCGGAGATCGCAAGCAAATATATTATGATAACTTTGCATCTTTCTCTTTTTAAAAATAAGTTATACTTTTTCTGGTTATTAGCTTTCGAACTTTACGTAATTAA
The DNA here is from genome assembly GCA_949128135.1 of Parasteatoda lunata. Lineage (NCBI taxonomy): Eukaryota > Metazoa > Arthropoda > Arachnida > Araneae > Theridiidae > Parasteatoda > Parasteatoda lunata. Next base: position 28,201,321 of record OX421977.1, read on the forward strand.
CACGTTATTTCCGTACATAAACATAGTTCAAAAAAACTTTCTTGGCCATTATATTAAAAAAATACCATTTTAAACTTATAAAATATTTTACTAGTTGGCGAAAATGACACTATAAATACTTTATTTTAAAAAGTTCAGTTTTAACTTTAATTATTAATAAAAATGAAAGCATATATCGACACTTTTTTAGCTACATATTCTTTTATAACAATAAGTTGAGTTAAATTTAGAATCCCTTATTTTAAAATATGCCGTTAATAGCAAATCGTTCATACTTAATCATTAGGAAACATCAACCTTAAACGCTAATTACTGAAACAAAATAATAATTTACGTTCATAATGACATACATTAGAAATTTTACAATTGTTTATAGATATTTAAATTTAAGATGATATAAATTATAGATATTTAAATTTAAGAGAATATAATTTTTTTTAAAAATCATAAATGTTTAGAATAACTACATTAAAAAATATGTTATGAAATTAAGAGAATTTCAACTTTACACTTTACAATTACTGTATATTTTATTTATACTTTTTACTTACGTTTTAATTTTCTTTGACTTTATCCATTTTTTAATTTTTTTCACCTGCCTTTCTTTTTGAAGTAACGAGGCGGTTTCTATTTAGATAACAAATTTTTATAAAAGTTCTTAACGATAGAAAAAACGTATTGCTGTTTTATATTAACTGTGTCATTTCGGAATCCATTCTTTACATAGTTGTTCATTTACTTTAGAGAACACGCGGAAAATTATATTTTTTCCTTCTGTTTTTCTATCAGACTTTTTGCAAGTTGCAATCGCGCAAACTGGCATTTCGTTAATAGTTTTAAATTTTTGTAAATTGACTGTAAAAACTGAGGAAAGTCATTATAGAAAATAACAAATGTCTTAGAATATGTCACAAAAAGAAATGCTCCAATATTAGTTAGAGCTAGTAAGGCCGAACGCTCTGTTCTTGAAGTAAAAGTGCGAGCGTCGCGCCAAAGTGACGTCACTAGAGAAAATCGGAGGATTGGCGCGGCGAGAGTTTCTACAAAGGAGTGAACTAGCCCTTCTATTCTATTTAGCCCTGCCTTAAAGCTAGCTCATGAATTAGATACATTAAAATATATTAAAATATAGTATAAAAATAATGCATAGCAATTATTACCAGCTTAAAATAACACTGAAAGATCCGTGGTGGCTCAGAGAATCGAGAGCTCACCTCCTAATGATGTGTAAATTGTAAAACATATTTGATATTCTTAAACTCTTAAAAGTAATAATAATAAATGAGAAAATTAAAATCGAGCTATTTGGGTTGCTGCTTTAATGTGATTAATGTCCTAGTATAACCAATTATTATTTTTTAAAGTTGTGATATGACAGTTTAAAACTTTTATTCTTTGTGTTATGTCTAGATATTTGAGCATTTTATTTCCGCACATAAACTGAAGAAACTATAAAATCGTAAAATGCTGTAAAACTTGGGAAAAGCAAAAGGACTAGCAGCTTTTGGTCAGGGCATTTAACACAAAGAAGAAATGTTTACCACAGCAATAAAATAAAAATGTTACTAGCATTTGTCATGATGTTTACGATCATAGCTTGAAAAGACTTATCTGGCTTTATGCCTATTTGATATTATTTAAAGTAAAGAAAATCGAAATAAAATGGTTAAAGAGATTTTTTAATGATTGCTTTTTATACTACAATTGTTTTTTAAATAATTTATTCTTAGAAAAATATGTCTAAATGTTTTAGTATTAAACTCTAGTACACAAGTATTGTATTGTATTGTATTGTATTGTATTGTATTGCACTGCATTGCATTGCATTGCATTGCATTGTATTGTATTGTATTGTATTGTATTGTAGCAGTGCACTGCACTGCACTGCATTGCATTGCATTGCATTATAATATATTATATTAAGTATGTATCTAGTATACAAGTATAGTATTAATTATAAGCTTTATACTCTCATTGAATACAACTTTAATAAAAAAAATAGAAATATTTCTCAGCACAAGTATCATTTCATATTTTTCATGAATTTCATTTTTGCATCATTTTATTAATGATGTAACGTTAACGAAACAAAACTCCGAAATAAGTTGAAATGCTGTATCAACGCCTCCTATAACTCAAAGCCTCCACACGGTATTTCATAGGTAGTCCGATCAGACCACTATGATGAAGATAAACTAGTTTACGAAAGAGACATTTAATAGAAAATATAATAAGAATAAGAAAGTGATAGAAAATATACGTCTGAAATTTTTTTTATTCTATGAATATAATTGGTTTGGAATATAACAATTCAACTGTCGGACCTAAATATAAGATTAATAATGATAAAACAAAGAAAATATTTTGTTCCTCTAATTAAATATTTCAAATGTAGTCTTTTACAGGTTATAAGGTTTACTATCACCATAAAAAAAAACTTTATTTACGAAGTCAAGGTTCCTACGAAAAAAGTTTAATTGTTTAGAGTTCCGCAGGTAACGAAAAATTTATAACCACTGCAATAGTAGGCTGAAAAAAAAGAACTATGCTATAAAAAGTTGCTAATTTTAATCTCGTTTAGTAAAGTTTAGTTGTTGTTGTTTCTAATGCTACTTGCCAATATCAGCAAGCCGGTGGGTGAAACGAATTTAAGGCAGAGGGGTTTATTGTTTTTTAGTGGCGCCATCTATGGCCAAGAATACGAGCCATACACTCATCTCAGCGAGTTTATAGGGCGGACTCATTCATGCATCCATTCATCCGCAAATCTTAATTTTGACCTGAACCAGAAAAAATTCAATCTCCAATTCAGTACCCCTAGAGCAGGGTTTCTTAACCTGTGGTTCATGGACCCCTTAGGGGTCCATGGGTCATATTTCGGGGGTCCGCCAACTTCTGCTAATTTTTAAAACGCTTGGATCAATAATATTTAAATAACATTGATTTATTTTCTAAAAGGTGAAAATACTTCTTTGAAACTAGATGATCGAGATACCCCAAATTCAGTGCGGACTGCACACAGCCCTCTAATATCCCTGTCATATTTTTAACAACCTCCACTAACCGGCTTTAAGTTTGCACCATCAAGGGCAACCCCCTGATGACGTCCGCTGCTCTATTTTTATCAACCTACGTACATTTGACACCTTGTCCAGGTTACTAGATCTAGAATTTTTTACTAAGCAGAAAGCACAGTTTTTGAAATCTGGAACATTAACCAAACTTGCATTCGGTATTTCATGAAAACCTCTGGTTGAGGCATCTCTCAAAGTTGCATATCGTATTGCCAAAAGCAAGAAACCGGTTACTATTGGAGAGACGTTAAAGCCATGTGCACCGGATATGGTTGAATTAGTTTGTGGACTGGAACAAAGAAAAAAACTTGAGGCTATTCCATTGTCAAATGATGTGATACATTCAAGAATAGTTGAAATTTCTTGCAATATCTTGAAACAGATTATCGATGAATTGAAAGCATCGCCATTTCCCTTTAGTATGCAACTGGATGAAACTACAGTCATCTCGAATTGTAAGAAAACTTCTTGCTTTTGTTCGTTACGTGTCTCTTAATACCATCAAAGAAGAATTTTCATTTTGCGAGTCTCTTTTGCGAACTACAAAGTCGATTGATGTTTTAGTAATGTTAAATGTTTTCTTTACCAAGCACAACTTCGCTTGGAAAGAAAAACTTCATTTACTCTGTACAGATGGAGCACCTGAGATGCTCGGCAATAAATCTCGTTTTGCCCTGTTGGTAATAAAAAAGAGTCTCCTAATGTTCTTCTTACACATTGTTTTTTACATAGATATGCACTGGCTACAAAAACTCTTCCAACCAGCTTAAAAGTATTATCAATACATAGTTATTAAAACTGTGAATTTTATAAGAAGTAGAGCTCTTAATCATCGTCTTTTTAAAACACTGTGTCAAGAAATGGACACAGAACATGAGATACATCTGCACCATACGGAAGTGCGCTGGCTGTCACGAGAGCAGGTTTTTAAACGAATTTTCATTTAGACGACAGAAGTATCACTTTTTCTAGAAGAAAAAGATAGCCCACTCTTCGAATATTTCAAAAAAAAAAAAAAAAAAGATTTTTTTAACCAATGAACAATATAAGTCTTTTAATTCAAGGGCCTAAAATTACCGTTATGGATGCACCTGAAAAACTACAAGCATTCTTATTGAAAGCGCCACTTTGAAAAAATAGAATTCAAAATGAGATATATGCAAACTTTCAAATGTTGGACGAAGTTCTTTCTGAAAATGGATCTCAGCAAGATAATTTGTTACTGAATAACTTAAAAAATGAAATCTGTGAACACCTGGAAGTACTTCAAGTTTCATTTAAAAAATAATTTATTTTGGATGAGATAAATATAAAAGATGAGTTAGGGATTCGTAATTCTTTTCTTTGTGATATTGACAACTTTGGTAAAGAAGTTCTTATTGATCTTAGAACAAAGTCCTTGCTAAAAATGGATTTAGATTCAAAAACACTCGGAGAGTTCTGGTCTTCTGTGAGAGATCCACTGGGATTCGAACTTTGGCAACTAGAATTCTGTTAGCTACAGTGCATCTTAACGAAGCCGGATTTTCCACACTTGTGAGAATAAAAACAAAACATTGAAATCGATTGAATGTTGAACATGATATGCGCATTGCTTTGTCGAAAACCATCCCTCAATTCAATTTATTAAGAAACAGCAGCAGCAACCTTCACATTAAAAATTTTAATTTTAAAAATTTTGTACTCTTAAAATATTAAAATCAAAAGTTTTCTAATAACTGATGTTTTTTTCAAATTATTTTTTTCCTAGGGGGGTGGTCCGTGACTTCTTAAAAAATTTTAAAAGGGGTTCATTGTACCGAAAAGGTTAAGAAACACTGCCCTAGAGGTATAAAAAAATTTATATGGGAACTTGGAGTACTTAGTGACCCAAACGATTTAACGTGCACCAGTCACTATTTACTGCACTCCACAATTTACTACGTCTTTGGCAACTGGGGATTGAACTCACGACCTCTTGGACATGAGCCCAACAGAAGGGTCTTTAATAAAGTTGCAATGGCTCCTTAATAAAGTTTTAAATTTTATTAGTCACCACAATTTGCATTTTTACTCACCCGCTGCTGTCCTGATAAGTTAATTTTATCTACATTTCTAGTATTTCAATTAGTCTTTCTCGCTTGGGAATCACTTCCTAGGAAAGAATAAAAGTATGATAATAATATTTAAAAAAATTTAAAATTCACTTGAATTATGTGTTTCTAATAATCTTGGCTTTGCCGTTCACCGGTGACCCCCATGGCATTCAATGTGTTAATGTCTAGTTTAAATGGCCATCCCCAAGTTCCGATAAAAGTTTTATAGAAGTTCTACATATTTTAAAATTTCTGCTTAAACCCACTAGAACTGGAAAAATTATTTTTTGAAAACCTCAAATCTTAAAGCTTATGAATAACATTCAAAGAAAATTTCTACTGGTATCAGATTTGCCTTCAGCTCCGGATTCTATAAAATGTTTTTTTTGAAAAAAAAAAAAAAACAATAGAGAACTATAATCTAAATTTTACAGATTTTTATTTAACTTGGCACCTTTTTTAAAAAAAAGGTGCCGAGAAAGATCAACGCGATGTTACTACTAAGCTGCCAACTAGCTCCGCTTAGTGAAAAAAATATTTTTTAGAGGTAACGAAATTTAATTTATTTTTAGTTCAGTATTTTTCATTATAAGTTATTTTCCACCACTGCGTATCAAAAATTCGAATTATCATATGAACAGCAACTTAACCCTTTGGCTACTAACGGGACTCATTTGTCCCAACAAATGTTTAAAAGTTACTAATGGGGTGGAAAGGACTTAGAAACTCATTGTAGTATGTTCCAGTCGTAGAGTCGAGCCAAGTATACGTGTTTCATGTGTCAAATATCCCCTAGATGGCGCTGAAGAGTTTCTTGCATGAAATAGCATTGTGATTTTGCGCTGGGACAGATTTATCTCACTCGTATTCTTCATTGGGATTGTTAGGTCCATTCATACTATATACATATTTTCTCAAATGATCATAGAAAAAAGAAAAAATATGAGTTGTCCAATGTGTAATTTCGGATTATGCAAAGATTGCTTCCCCCTGTATCATACCATGTTAAAAAAAAATCCATATAATAAATTTTTACGGAATGATAGATGTGTTTGTAGTAAGTCGATCTCTACAGGTGGGACATATGTATTCCACCATTAAGTACGGCCGGGACATATATGTCCCAGCCTCTAAATTGATAACCACTTGTCAAAAAAAATCCAAAATACTAGATATATCTTATTTGTGACCTATTTTATCCTTTTGAATAATAAGCGGGACAGAAAAATCATTTTTTAAAATTCCTAGTCAAAGGGTTAATTCTTTTCCAATTTAGAGAAATTTTTCCAGAAAGCCGAGCAGTTGGTATCCCTGTTACTGGTTCAAGATTCATGAAGATAGCATAAGCTCTGTGTCTGCCGCCGATGGCGGCAATAAACCGTTTCGTCAAAATTAGGAGATATGGATAATTGGCGAAGTTAAAAATGCCATGTAGAAATGAGAATAAGTGAAAATTAGAATGAGAATATATAGAAATGAGAATAAGTGAAAATTAGAATGAGAATATATAGAAATGAGAATAAGTGAAAATTAGAATGAGAATATATAGAAATGAGAATAAGTGAAAATTAGAATGAGAATATATAGAAATGAGAATAAGTGAAAATTAGAATGAGAATAAGTGAAAATTAGAATGAGAATATATAGAAATGAGAATAAGTGAAAATTAGAATGAGAATATATAAAAATGAGAATAAGTGAAAATTAGAATGAGAATATATAGAAATGAGAATAAGTGAAAATTAGAATGAGAATATATAGAAATGAGAATAAGTGAAAATTAGAATGAGAATATATGGAAATGAGAATAAGTGAAAATTAGAATGAGAATATATAGAAATGAGAATAAGTGAAAATTAGAATGAGAATATATAGAAATGAGAATAAGTGTAAGAGGAAGGTGGAGCGTGCGCAAGCATGATCGTAGAGGCCAATAGACTGCACCACGATTGTCGTAACTATGAACACCCATAGGGTTAAGGGTAATAATGAGATAATGAAAAAGTTTATGAGTAAAAACCCGAGTACATAATAATAAACAATCTTCGCGCTATATACAACTTTGGAAGTCGGCGGTAAGGAGTAATAACATTTAAAACGAAAATCTTAACTAAGTTTAGTAAATACAAGATAAAACTAAAATTTAAAAAAGAAAAGGCACAGTTAGCGATGATTAAGAGTGGCAATATATAATCATTTAGGATATTTTGAAGTAGTGGTAGGTTAAAAAAAACTCTAATTTGAATTAAGTAAACCATGAAAAATACACCGAAATGCCAGCTTGCTTCGCTTTCCAAAATAGTATTTTCTAGCGATAACGAAATTTAAGATATTTTTATTTTAGTATTTTTAATTTTAGTTAATTTTTCCACCTCTAAATATCAAAAATTATAAGAATCATATAACATGCAACCTAAGAGCATTAATTATTTGGTTGCTGTTTTTTAAGTAGGCGTAACTATGCTTATTTTACAAGTTATACTATTTAATTCGCTACCACTTTATTATAACTTTTACAGAGAGCGGAGCAGTTGGCATCCAATTTACTAAACACTAAACATAATTTTACACTAAAACATAATTTTTTCTACCACTAAAAAATATTTATATACAAGCCGGAGCAGGTTGTCATCTTTGCTAGCATCAACATGGATTTACTTCCACTATGATAAATTTGTAAGATTCATGGGATGTCTGCATTATTTTAATAGTCATTATTTTAATCTTATTCTGAAAAAGGAAAAAAAACTGTTTAACTTCTGCCCAATTTCCCGAGAAAATTTGTTGGGACAAACGACCATTGTCAATTATTCAGTTCATAAACGAAACATTTTGTTTAAATCTATTTTACATTCAATTCTCTATTTTATCATACAATAAGTTCTTCACCAAGATTTCAATCAAACCAAAATAAACATCAGAGTTCCAGGAAAATAGCTCTTCGAATTCTTCTAGACTTCAAACAACAATACTCTGACTTCCACAGCAACTTTCTCACCACTGTTGCCAAAGCACTGCGGAGAAACTTTCATGTTCCAACAGTAGGCTTCGAAAAAAGGAAAAATAATAAATTGAAAGAGATTGAAAAGGGTTTTCTATCTTTATCTGAAGAAAAGAAGCCTTATTTTGTGAATTGGATAAAGACTAGAAAAAGAAATCCTACTTTCTTTAAAGACCCAGTTCGTTTTAAAAACTTCCTTCTAAGCTCAAAGAAAAACAGCTTGAAATTTCTGACATAAAAATCAATTAACGGTTTATAGTATTTTCAAAAATGGGTTTAAATAACATCATTTAAAATAAATTGTATAAAAGTATAACTGTTTTTTTTTTTTTTTTTTTTTTTTAATTTTATATTTCCTAACGGGAGGGAGCTAATAGTTTTTTATTGTTTTTTTTTTGGGGGGGGGGTTTCAAACACATAATGTTTATTATTCATAGCATTAAATGCAGTGATCGGAAAAACTACATTATTTTTGTAGTTTACAACTACTTTGTTATAAATGTACAAGTACAACTACCTTTTCTTTTAAATGTAATGACTGCAAACTACTTTGGACTATTTCACTACTTTAAGGAGACACATTTTGCTGGAGAACTTAATCTACACCTACACCGAAGAGCCATTACATTATGACCACCCTCCATCTATAACAATGGGCTCGCCCAGGTATTCATGGTTTCTCGTCCAGGAACAATGTTTTCATGCAGCACATTAGGACCCATAATCTTCATAGAACAATCCCTGACGTCTGTGAGCTACTTGAACAAGTTGCAGACCAGGTTCACCTATTCATGGCAACAGTTTTTCCTGTGGGGGATGGTGTTTACCAACAAGATAATGCACCATGTCATAAGGGTCGAATCATCATGAATTGGTTCGAGCAACACTCCTGTGACTTTCAAATCATGTCTTGGCCCCCAAATTCACCTGACCTTAATCCAATAGATCATTTATGGTCCTACTTGGAAAACCAAATTCGTGCTGCCACGCTACCCCCTCGCAATGTGAGGGAATTGCCGGACCAGTTGGTGAGCGATTGGTACCAGATACCTCAGACTACCTATCAGCACCTTGTGGAATCAATGCCACGGCGGGTGATGGCAGTTTTGAGGGCTAAAGGTGGTCCTACATGTTATTAGCAGGGTGGTCATAATGTAATGGCTCTTCTGTGTATATTCAAAGTAGTTTTGAATAAAAAATTGCCTTACATTAAAAATAAGGGAATAATTACGAAGTATTTATTCATGTTTACATCAGCCAGTTTGTAATTTCAAAACATTTTTTTTTTTAGAGTTTGATCATCTAACCTTCAACTTTTTATGCCGTTTTCGACAGCAAATTCAAGAAATGCGAAACTATCAAACACTTTCAATTTAGTTAAGTGTTTAATGCTCTTTTCTTTCCTCTAAGAAATTAGACACATTGAAAATATGTTCCCTTCCTATTACATGAATGTTTCACGAATGTGCATTTGCATGTGAAATATGACAAAAGTGATTAATTATCTATTTTTCGTAATGACTAGTTTAAATAGATTCGTACCCATCAGTTTCGAAAAATTAGTTGCATTTGAACCTTGTTTCTGTACTGAACTAACCAAAGCCTTTTTATGCTTTTAGGCGCGCTGGGCCTGTCGTTATTTCGGACCCCTTTATGAGTAATTTTAGAAAAAAAATAGTTTGATTTTCAATAATTGTTTGAAAATTATTTTATTTTAATGTTGAAAAACAAATAGATCGCTATAAACGCTTTAATACATTATTTGTATTGAAAGTTTAAAGTAACAATACTTTTCACTCTTTTTGAGAATCGAAGTCTTCTATCACATCATTAAAATCAATTTCCTAAAAGACATCATATTCAATGCTCTTGGCTGAAAAATGACTTAAATTTTTTAAGTTCAACAAAAACATAAGGAGACAGTAGCTTAATGCCTTGTAATTTTTTGCTCTTCAATCACTTTGAAGTTATTTTTTCACATTGAAAATGAAAATTTAAAAATTAATTGTGCTACTGATAATTGTTCAGTACAAAAATAGAAATAGAAAAGCTAGATAATTTCAAAAATTTCGTGAGGATATTAGAAAAATGAAAAAATCCTATGGTAACATTAATACATAAAAATTTTCGGAATCAAAATAGAAAATACAAATAATACTATAAGTGAGATCACTGTTGCTGAAAGGGTTAACGCACTATCAAGTTGATTACATGGTAAAGTTAAGAGAATAATTCCTTCAATTTTTTTCCTTACATAATCAAACACTTCTCTTATTTTTAAACTACTGATATCCCTTTAATTTACAGTCAAAAACCTATTTTAATAATTTACTGAAATCATAGAAATATTAGATGTTTAAAAACAAATTATTAAAATATAAAAAGTTATTTTTATGCTCGTAATTTGAATCAAGTTTGAAGATTTAAGTTTTATAAAGGATAGGTTGAATTATTTTTTGTTACTTATAATACAAAACTACTTTATAATTTAATTATGCAAACTAGTTTTTCATTTACCTGTTATACCATCCTTTTACATGCAAATATTTGTTTATATTTTTTTAGTGTTTCAGTTTTATGATTCCTTCATTTATATACTTTAAATTTATATTAAAATAAATTTCATTTCACAATAATAAGTCAACAACAATAATAATATTATATTTTCTAAACAAAAAATGTCATTATAAAACGAATTTTTTAAATTTTATAATAATACATTTATTTATAGCTATGAATTTTTGTTTCAATTTAATAAAGGAATTTGGACAATATATATATAGATATATTATTAATATTTTTTATTCATTATATACAAAAAAAAGTCTTAGCTTTTCACTTATCCATAATAATTACATTAATTAAACAAATAACAGTTTGATATTAAAAAAATGGAAAACAACATTAATTTGCTTAATTTATTTTTTTTAATTTTTATTCATATTATATTTCATAGAAAAAGTCTCCCAAAAAACAAGTAAGAAAAATACAAAGGAAAACTATGAATTATTTGAAACAAATATTTCAAAGTTTCAGTCAAATAAAAATTTTAATTTTTTAAAAATAAGAAGAAACACATAATTCAAAGTTTCAGTCAAATAAAAATTCTAATTTTTTAAAATTAAGAAGAAACACATAACATTGTTCCAAAGCTGTTGACTGGCACACAAAAATCCCCTTTACCGGAAAAGTATAGCACGTGCAGCAAATGAGTAAAACCAACTACCCCTTTGAAAAACAAATTTCGTCTTTATAAGTCCCAAAAGCGTATTATTCCATCATCTGCAACATCTAATGATTGATGAGGCGTATTGCTGAACCAATTATTTCGTTTAATAATTCATTTAAATCTTTCTCACACTCAAACTACATTTTTTAACAAATTAGTTAGGATAACGAAATAGTTGGGATGAAAGAAAACTTAAAGTGATGAGACTTTTGACTTTTAGGGGGCCCCATGAGAACTAGTGGTTCCTGGGACAGGGGACACTGGGCCCATCCTTAAAAACTGCTCTAAACTAACATTAAACGTAGTGCCAGGAATCGTGACAAACTACTTTTTTTTTGTTTGTTTTTTTCTGTATCGCATTACTCACTACGCAACTTTTTTAAAAAAAAGGTGGCACACTACAAACTACGAAAAAAAGTAGTGACTACAATAGTTTCACTACTTGTAGAGCTCTACTTCAGACCACTGATTATGTTTTATAAGCTCAAAGAAAAAGAACTGAAACAAGCATAAAAACCAATTAGTGTTTAACACATTCGCGCCGGCTGTTCACACCCAGGCCTCAAAGCGGGACGGAAAAGACAAAATACTGGTAGAAGAACTATTTCAATATTAGATAATATTAGGGAGGAGTTAATCTATTCTCAACAATAGCAATTCACTGTAATGAAATTTTTCACGGCGAAGAAGCAAATCAATATAAAAATTGCATCCGTTAAAAAAAATTGGTAGTTATGGATTTTTATTATACCCCGAAAAAAACTGAAAAATGAAATTTATTTGTTACCAGTTTTTACTCCGGTGCGCCACCGGTGGTACGCGTCGGCGGATGAGACAATCTAGCGGGCCACCGGTGGCCCGCGCCGGCGTGAACGTGTTAAGGTAAATCCGAAAATTGGTGAATTATAATAATTTATATCAGCATGGTAGAGAATATAATTTAATTTACATTTAACCCTTAAATGCATAACAATGTATATCTGCATCGTATGTTTAAAACCTCATATATGTTCATATAAAAACTTTTGAGTAGTGTTTTTTTATTTCACCAAAGCTATTTCATCGTTTCCGAACAAAATTAGAATCATTTACAGTTTGTTTCTTTGTGTGTGAGAATTTTCTTTGTTGACTCGCTCTCACAGCATAAATTTTTTTTAACACGTGTTAGAAACTACGATTATCTATGTAAAGAGTAATTATTAAATAAAAAATCTCAAGAAACTGTAGCTGTAAGATATTACTTGATAAAAGATGTCATTCGCTTCCAAAAAATACAAATTAGAAATAACAGTCGACAAGTTCTAAACGCTCAAAAATAGTCTCCTATTTCCTAGATTTGCCAAACGTGAATGCGATGAAACAAAAGGAATTCGAAATATAAAACATCGTCAACTAGAAAAAAAAAAAAAAAAAAAAAAAATAGTGGTTAAAAAAAACTAGAAAAACCCTAATAGAGTAAAAAGGATGAAAAGCTGAACCCGAAACCCACGGTAGACGAGAGGAGCAAATCAGGGTAGAATTTATTTCCTCTTTTTAATATATTTTTTTATTTCTCGGCCACTCGGCCACTGTGGTTATTTTAATTTTGTTTCGCATCTTTATTTTTCTATTTTTCCATTGGCAACTTTGCGTTTTATATTTCAAACCACTTTAGCTTCCTTTCTTTCACGTCTGGTAAGTCTTGTAAATAAGAGTTTGTTTTAGAGTGCTTAGATCATGTTGACTGTTATTATCAATTTGTATATTTTTTGAAGCAAATGAAGTTTTTAATCAAGAAAAGACGAATTATAGTTTAAAAACGATTATTTATATAGATATTTATGTTTCAAATACTATACTATTGCATGCAATAAATTTGTAGAACTCAAGGGTTCAGTGTTCATGATGAAGATAAAAAAATAATAAGTTCTTATGTAATTTAACTGCAACCATTCCTCTGTTGACTCATTGTTCATCCATTTCCCTGTTCAAACATTGTCCATTAAAATTAATGTATTTAAGGGTTTCTGTGATATTACTATTCTGTTCATAACATTCAACAGTTTCCTAGGAAAAGTACTTACTGTTTTAAATAATACTTAACATTTTTCTTCAGTTACCGTTAATGGTTCTCATTAAATATTTTTTAATAAATAAAAGCAAAAAATTCAATTGCGTATAACTAACTGAAATTCTTTTCTGCTCACTTTTTTTAATTTGAGACCAAACACATAAAAGCGCATTTAAAACAGATATTTCATTAAATAATATTATCATTCTATTTTTTTTCGGTCACAATCGTGAAGTTTTGACCAATTTTTTTATTAATTTAATCAGAGATAATACTTAAACGTGGATAGAAAAAAATTACTCAATATGAATGTGACAAGTTTTGATTTTTTCCTAAGATATCATTGAATCATAGCAATAAAAATAAAATTAAAATAATTATAATCCACATTTTTTAAAATTCTGAATAAACTAAAGAATAATATATTGTATATTGAATCATTAGCTAGTATGTAAATAAAAATTAATTGGATTATGTATTTTGTTTTTAAAATATAAGAATATATCGCAATTTCATAATAACTTATCGATATTTATCTTATTAATATATTATAATCAAGATAAGTTCCAAAAAGGAAAAAAAATTAGTTAGCAGTCATTTGATTTTTTAATAAAGTTTATTAGAACATTGGTTCTTAATAGTTTGTTCTTTCTAGGATAGAGCAGAAGTTAGTAATTAATAATCTCCACTAGTTAGTAATCTCCACTGTAATAAGTAACGTTATCTCAGCTATATTGTCTGCTGAGGGAGATTTTCAGTTTCCTCAGTGTCATTTTTGGTGAGGAAATACCGCTGGTGTTGGTGTCATGAAAACCGGACTGATTAATAAAATTTAACGTCAATAAAAATGACCCCTGCAACGGATATAATTAAGTGAATGATAAAACGATTTTAAATAATTAAACAATTATGTTTTTTGTATAATTTTGCATTTAGTTTTATATCAAAAAATTATTATGCTTTAAAAAATGAGAGGTTTGTTTGAGATACTTTCTTTTTTTCTAAAATAACTTTTTTAACTTTCAACTCTGAAACTAAATCATTGATTGAATCATCTTTAGTGCACTCTGATTGTAATATGAGGTTGTAAATCTCTTTCAGAGATTATCAAAAAGAGTTCCCTAAATAAGAGCCGCTCAAAAATGTTTAGAATATATTTGAATTTACTTATTTGTAGTGTTAATATATTTTTAATTTTGATATTTTTTCGAGTTTCCTTATTTGTCCGTTTTCCGCATTTGGTGCAGAGGTTTGTCCCGTCGCTAGAAGGGGCTTCGATGGTCTCTCCTAAAAGTTTTCTTCGACGCAAGGTCTGTGGAAAAAGCTCCATACCTCCCAAAAAAGACCGTAAATAGAGGTGGTCGCTATACAGAGGTGGTCTTTTTTGGAGGTTTCAATGTACGATCTATTGAGGAAACTTAATGAAATTTTTTTTTATTGAAATTCGCAATAAAAATAATGTAATAACATAGAATAAAAATATTTTCAATGTAATTTAATTTAAGGTGGTATTGTTTCTAATGAACAGAACTTGCATAATAATTATTTCCGCACAAATATAAATTTAAAAAAAAAATTTTATACACTCAGTGTATGACTTAAAAATTAACTAGAGCAAAAAAAAATTTATAAAAATATTTGATTCATTGCAATTTGTTTAAAAAATTTTTTCTTTTTCTCAAAATGTGTCTTGCTTTTTTTTCCAAGACTGGTTAACTTAGTTACTAAAAGATTTGTTCAAAAAGTTAAGATAGAAACTCTGTAGGGGGAGTGGTTATGATGCCTTACTTATTTTGACAATACAATAAACCATTTTGATTTTCTTATTAGGACTGTTTAGCATTTCTATATTGGGTATGGTCTAATTATGTTATGTTTTAAGTAAACGAAATCGTGGAAATAATTATTAACAAAAAAGCGCGATTTCGTCGACTAGTAAGGTAAAAATTGCTAGTTAAAAAAACCAAATGCCAGTCTTTGGAAAAACGCAATAGCAAAAATTGCTAATAATTTCTGATGTTAACGGCCATATCATGGTTAAAATTCCACTATTTACCGATAAAAATACCAATGATACAAACAACGATATTTTTAATATGATGTTACTGCGATATATACTGGGTATCATATATATACTGGGTAACATTGTACTGGGTATGTTTTTAAAATCTCGATATTTTAAATACAATATTATGAATAGTAGGTATACATTTACTACCACTTTAAATATTAAAATAAAATTTTACGCCAAATGCGTAAACGTTGGTAGGTATGTAATATTTCCTGTAGCAAAATCTGAATTTTAATATTGCCCAAGATTATTCCAATATGCAAAAATATGTTTTTTTAAATAAAAAAAATTTTAAAAAACTAATTTTAAAATTTTTGTATTTCTCACATACACTTTTATTTCAAATTATTTCTAATATTAAATGTGGCTAGTTGAAATAAGACCGTTTCGTATTTTTCATGAAAAATAGAAAGGAAAAAGCACTTTCTCAATACTTTCGAAATTACAAGTATTACTTTAAAAAACTTTTGAACAAAATGTCAAAACGTTATAAGCGACCCAATAACGACCTATTCCCCGTGGACGTTGCTTTTGCGCAATACTGTGTAGTGATGTAAGAAAAACATTTTTTAAAAACATGGTAGGAAGTAAGTGCCTAAGTTAAGTTCAGGCCTGAGAACGAGACAAAAAAAGTCAATAGCTGGTTTTCGAAAACAGTAAAATAAGCTCTTGCTATTCTTAAATATTGACCATGCCAGATCCTCTAACCAATTTCCAATGCTTTGTCTGATATTTTTTCTATTGGTAGAAAAGTTTGTTTTAACTTTGTTAAATCTTTGTTTTGTAAATTTTATTTAAAGTTCAGTTCCCTACCACTACATGCAAATGACTTAAAATTTCATATGAAAATCATTTTTGTTCCAGTTAATTCGGTGGGAGGATCTTAAAATGCAATAAAATAACCCAAATTATTAGAGCTTTCCACTCAAGCGAGTCTCTCCGCCACCTTGCTTACCACTTTGAATGATAAAATTTTTACCATGTAAAATTTAGTAACCACATTATTTTATTTAATGGTCATTTTACTATTAATCAACCAACTAATTCTAAGTCAAAAGCATTACAGCAGTGATACAAAGGCATTCAGTTCTGCTAAACTAATTCCCTAAATACAGCTTCATAGTGCGAGTTGCACTAAGACTATTTTGTTTTCTCGTCAGCATAAAATGTATGCTGAACCACAATTTTATTTTCCTCATTATTGGATATAATTTTCGAGCAGCGGTAGCTGCATTTATTCCAAGTAAGTGCAGATAAACTGTATTTCATAAAATTTATAATTATTTCTGTACTTACAATAACATTATAATGTCTAATACAATCAAAATTAGTGAAAGTGCTGTTCCCAGCTGGGTAATGGACACCATGGATTTGCTAAAACAACAACTGCAACAACAAACTGAACTCAATAAATCTTTATCTCAGCAATTAAATGACATCAAAACAATATTTGAAACTAAGATGACAGCATTGCAACAAAGTATGGATAAGCTCCAAGCTGAAAATGAGGAATTAAAGAAAGAAAATAGACATCTTCAAAAAATCAACAAACAGAATGCAGATTCAGAAATAATAATCCCAAGCAATTCCACGATATCCATAGATACTCCAGTAAAGAGAAACAAAAATCGAAAGAAATCGTCAACAAAAGCCAATACGAATAACAACCAACAAAAAACAAACAGTGGCGAAGGAAAACAACAAACAGTTACAAAAAGAACCAGATCATCCAGTTCGGAGGAAGATGAACCCACCAACAAAAAATTTCCCTATGCAAAAAATTTTATTCCAATTCAAATACAACAAGCCAACACTACAGCAGCTCAAGAAGGAGTCACCATACGGCAGACATCAATAGCGACCACCTCTAAGTAATGCCAGCATGGGGAAACGCCCGCTACATCCGGACTTATGAGAAACCAACTGAATCAGTCTAATGACGTCACAGAAGAAGCAATGGAAGAAACAACAGATTTTCAATAACAGAGAGCAAGCAAACCCAGGATTCCACCGGTAATAATAAAAGATAACAGCGTACAATGGCTAAACCTAAAAAAGAAGCTTCAAGACCAGCAAATAACCAGTTTTGAAGGTAAACATACAGGAGAATATTTAAAATTACATTTTTTCCAAATTGATATGAGACGTCGTGCGATAGATATAATAGATGACTTACAGATAAAATATCATACTTTCCAATTCAATGAAGAAAAGCCAATCAGAGTTGTCATTAAAAGTATTCCGGAAGAAATTACAGAAGAACAAGTGGAACAAAACCTCATATTATATGGATTCCCACCGAAAAAAGTTACACAGATGACAAAATTTACTGAGCAAGGCAGGACTAAATTACCTCTACATATTATCACATTAGACAAAACGGAACAAAATAAAGATATCTTCTACCTAACCCGATTCATGGACCTTGTTGTCTCAGTAACCAGTTACAAAGGGCGCCGAGGACTCACACAGTGTCATAGGTGTCAACAATACAACCACGTCCAGGCCAGCTGCAGACATACACCTAAATGCTTGAAGTGCGGTCAGGAGCACCTAACTCATCTCTGTCAGAAAACCAAAGATACTCCAGCTACATGTGCCAATTGTGGTGGACCACATCCGGCCAACTACAAACAGTGCCCAAAATATCCTACTCTCAAGATGAACAGCTACCACAATCAAAACAACAGAATTACTCCTGGCAGCACAAACAGTTATGCAACAATCGTAAAATCAGCATATCAACCAACTACCAGCAATAATCTACAAACAGACATAACCATCACCAAGGAAGCTAAATCACTACTATCAGAACTAAAGCTCTTTGTGAACTTTTTACAAAGCAATGAAAACTTTAACATGTTCAAGAAAATCCAAAAGGCAGTTTACTCAGAAGAACAAGAAGCAATAGATTCAGAATACTAAGATTAACACTCAAACCAACCCTCAATATTTATTTCTGGAACGCTAATGGTATAATCGAAAAACAGCATGAACTAAAAAACTTTATAATAGAACACAATCCTGATATATTCATAATAACAGAAACCCATCTAAATGCAACTCAAAATCTTAAAATAGCTAACTATACAATCTACAGATGTGATAAAAGGTACAGAGGGGGCGGCGTAGCACTTCTAGCGAAAACCAACTTATTAACAACAGAATATAACTCAAAAGATGATTATGGATATGAGCAAATTTCTATTTTATTAGTTGCAGGTGACTTTAATTCCAACATCCAATATGGGGCTGCAACAACCTCAATCACAGTGGCGCAAAATTGAAAGATCTTATTAGCAAATATCAATTAACAGTAGCAGCACCATCAGTCCAACTTACATTCCAAATCTGATTAACCATAGTCCGGACATACTAGACTTCGCAATAACAAACATGCAAGTTCCTATGGTCGCCTGCGCTCATAACCATTTGTCATCAGATCATCTGCCAGTTCAACTGCTCGTTGGGGAAACCATAGAGCAATCTGAGAAACCAAATTATAAAACTGACTGGAACCATTATCAAAATATTCTTACAATCAATGGAACTGACCTACCATCCTTGGATAACGAAACTGCAATAGAAAACTATATACAGCAAATCCAGAATGAAATAACAGATGCTTTTAAAAATGCTTCCACAGAAACCAAGTATACTGCCCATCATTACAGATTACCACCTGAAATAAAGAATATAATAAGATTAAGGAACTCGAACTTTTGACCCAGCACACCTGGACGAAATAAAACAACTCAATAACCAGATTAAAAAACGCAGTAAAAAATATAAAAAACAACTGTGGCAAGCAAAAATCGCCTCCCTCTGCACTACCGACAACTCTATATGGAAAATGGCCAAGAAACTGAAAACAACTCCTCAAATAGACAGACCAATAAATGGACCATCAGGCACAGCGTACACAATATCAGAAAAAATCGAAATATTCGCAGATTCACTTCAAAATCAATTTTCACCAAATATCAACTCTGACCAAAATCATCACAATATCATCACAGAAGAAGTTAATAAGTTTCAAACTGAACACCTCATCCCAGAAACAATAAATTCAACCAATAATCAAGAAGTTAGAAGCAGCATACAAAAACTGAAAAACAATAAAGCTCCAGGTGAGGACGGGATAAAGAATAAAATGATTAAACTATTACCAAACAACTACATCTGCAAAATCACGCATATTTTTAATATCTGCCTTGCTCATAATTACTACCCACAAATCTGGAAAAACGCCTCAGTCATTTTATTTCTCAAGAAAAACAAGAGCCCAAGCTGCCCTGAGGGTTATCGCCCAATCAGTCTACTCAACATACTTGGAAAAATATACGAAAAAATCATCTACAACAGAATAAAACCACTACTTACAGCCCTCCCCGACGAGCAGTATGGATTCCGACAAAAACTAGATACCACCAAACAGTTACTCCGAATAATAGACTATACTGGCAGAGCAATCATAAATAAGGAAACAATAGCCTTCCTGATGATCGACATATCCAAAGCATTTGATAAAGTATGGCATACTGGCACAATATATAAACTCATACAACTAAATTTTCCAGCCGGCATTATCAAACTCCTATCCTGCTATCTTTCTGATAGAACATTTAAAGTCACCATCAAAAACAAAAAATCGACAAAAAGAAACATCACAGCCGGAGTACCTCAGGGCAGCATTCTGGGACCGATTTTATACATATTATACACTTATGATTTTCCTATAAACAAAGCCGAATATAATAGCATAACAGCCTATTACGCAGATGACAACGGTATTATTATTAAATCCAGAAACCCAAATCATGCTCTTCAAAAACTACAAGACCATATATATGAAATCGAAGACTGGTGCTTAAAATGGTAAACTGCAGTAAACGCTGGAAAATCACAAATATTAATTATACAAAAAAGAAGAATTAAAATATTTCTTCAATTTCAACCAAAAATGTTCAATATACCAATAACAATAGTTAAAAAAGCAAATTATCTTGGCCTTATAATCAATTGCAAACTCACCTGGAATGATCATATCAAAAGCACAATAGATAAAGCAAATGCAGCAATAATAGCCATACAACCATTAATATATAATCAGAATATGTCACTTAAACTAAAGAAGCTACTATATACAGCAATGATCCGCCCAATACTCACCTATACCTCACCTGCCTGGACAACGATACCTCAACATCTACTGAAGAAATTAAACCAATGCCAAAACAAGATCCTTAGAAAAATAACCAGTGCAAGATGGTTCATACGAAATACCAATATACATGCAGACCTCAAAATACCAACTCTATCACAGCATATATACAAGCTAAACGCAGATTTTTTTCGATAAAGCCATAGAATGTAAAACAGGAAATTTTAATGAAGTCTTTAAATTTGAAAATTATATCAAAGATAAAAACTACAGACCAATAGCTGCACATTTCACCTCCGACGCCTCATATCATAACTATCAAAACAAATAATATCATCAACCTTTCTGAAAATAACTTTTCCTCATGCTGATACAGTTCTGAACAACTCCAAAATCAAACAAACATAGTTTAGAGCAAGCTGCTTATTTTATTTTTGATTCCTTTTTAGTTATTCAAGCAAAGTGTTTGAAACATTCATAAAAGCAACTCCACTGCCTGCTTACCTCAATGCTCAACCAAAACTGTGCTAAAATTCCAGATGAATGGGATAGGGGCCGCTTCGCCGCCCAGGTGCCCAATAAAATAAAAACACTAGGACTAGGAAGTCAAAAGCATTGATTCAATAAATATTACACTATGCACAGAGGTAGTCTTATTGGCCAAGTACTCCATTTCATCTTTTATTAGTTTCCGCAGGATTTAATAGTCTCTATGAGTTATGTAATAAAAGGAAAGATTATAACTTGCTTTTTGTAATAAAATAATTTCTATTGGTAACGAAATTTAAGTTTTTTTTTATTTTTCATTTTAAGTAATTTTACCACCATTACATATCAAAAATTAAAAGTATGATAACGAATGCAACTTCATATTGAGGTGAAAGAATAAGAGCGTACCTGCCAACTTTTATTCCACCCCATTATGTTTTTTCCCAGTGGTGGTAAAATAGAATTAAAATTTAAATTAAGCAAAAAAATTCGTTATATTTTAAAAAGCTTTAGCTGATGACCGTGAGCTTGAACTGAGTTCAATTTCAGTGTACCTGTCCGTGAAGCGGACTTAGGCATTAAAAACTCGCGTTTCTAGTTATGTTTAGTTTGACTAACTGGTATTTTGAGCTATGTACAGTTTTTGTGAAATGCACATCTATGTCCATTTCATCAAATACGCATTTTGAGCTATGACAATTTATTAAACGTATTGATTTAATAAAATATGCATTTCGAGCTATGCTCATTTTTTAAGCCAATGTTTCAGATTATTGAAATTTTTTCAAAATAGTATTTTGAACTATGGCAGTTTCATCAAATGTGCATATCGAGCAAATGCTCATTTTCTTACACGCTCCTTTAATCTATGTGCATTTTTTACAAACGTGAATTTACACTAACTTAGCATGCAAATTTTTAAAAAAAACTATCTTTTCTCTTAAAGATCATTACTTTTTACTTTTTTTTTCCTTCAAAGAAACGATTCTGATACGATCAGGCGCACATTTATTCCACGATTTATTTGACTTTAATCTTAAAACAAATAATAATTTTCCTTCCGAAGGAGCCATTAATTCTCCTAATTCTAAGAAGCTATAATCTTCAGCAAGTCTCTTATTCTATTGAAAATACTTAGTAACAAATATTAATTATCTGTCTCATTCTTTTCCCAAATTTATTCAACATTTTAATAAGACTACATTGCTTCCATGCCTGTGCATATTTCTATGCTATCCCCCTATACACAAAATTATGGAAACTCATTTAGATCAAAAGAGTCTGAAAATTGCATCATATACTAGGCCTTGATAAAATAAAAGCTAATCCAATTACTTCCCAGGAAATTCTTCCCTCAAAACACTTTCCCAAGCAACGTTTCGAATAATAGACCTAATTGTTACGTTAAGGTTTAAGTATTCCTTCACATTATAATTCCACACGTAATATCGGCTCAGCTGTAGATAAAAGCTAACTTAATTAATATTGTTTATATGAGACACATTGAAGGGTAAGGTTTTTCTTTGTTTCAATAAAATGCTTCCGTTAATCCCTGAAAAATCAAGTGCAAAATAAATTAGTTATCTGTCAAACAAAGAGGAGTATTCCTTAAGAAGTAACTAGTTTTATGTAAACAACTTTACGTTAATGATAATCTGTTTAAAATTTCATTAAAAAAAATAATTCCGCTATAGCGAATATTTTTGCGGTCCCTATCCCATTCATCATTAAATTAAAAGGTAAAATACATTGATTTGGCAAACATTGTGGAAGCCAGAAGAAAATCAAGCCGTTTGCTTGAGAAATAATAAAACAATGAAAAAATTCAATATGATAAATTGACGTTTTTACATAACATTAGAAATAGTGATTGTAGACTTGAATTAAAAATAAAGATAAAACATGATTTGATATGTACAATAATTGATTTTTAAAAAATGAAAGACATAATTGATGAATATAGATAAATCATACCTTGATACATGATAAAATAACATATTTGGAAACGCTTGTTTTGTACCCATTTATTATATGATATGCATGAAGCAATATTTAATGAATTGTAAAAGATCTATCGCATATATGTATTTTTTTTTTTTTGCATTAGTTTTCAATATATAATTTAAAATTATCATTACCACTACAATAAGAAAATTTCAGTTTACTAATATATATCCTATATCTATATTTTTTTTTTTTTTTTTTTTTTAATTATTTATTTATTTATTTTTTTTTTTTTTATATTTATTATTATTCTTATTATAGATATTTTTTTTTATTTTTTATTAAAGCATTAATGACTTTATTTGTCTGTGTTATCCCTGTTTTATCTTCTTTTACCACAATACTATTTATCTACCTATCATTAAGTTTACTAACCCAAATAATTTTAATATCAATGCCTTTGATTCAGTTTGTAATCATATAATTTACGGAGGTGGCCTTTTTGGCCAGGTACTCCGATGCACCATGTTTTAGTTTCCGCAGTATGTTACTAATATATATAACTGAAAGCCTCCACACAGTTTTTTATAGATAGTCCGATCAGACCATCGTGAGGGATATCCACTCTCCTAACGATTCATTTAATACAAAATCTAGTTGAAATAAGAAACTGGTAGCAAATATGTGACTAAAAATTTATTTTATTTATGAATGTTATTGGTTTGCCTTATTCACTTGTCAACCACTACAGATTCAATTCTCAAATATATATGATAAATTTCTCTCAATTACTTTTATAAAAGATTTTGGGTTCATGAGCACAACTGGTTCACTTTTTAAATAGTCTGCGCGGACTATTTATAAAAGACCGTGTGGAGGCTTTTTGATGTAGGAGGTGATGGTTAACCCGAATCCTTCTTGAGAAACTTTCATTTGTCAGATGACGATTAGCATAGTCGGTAACTAATCCCTACATTGGTGACTTTTGGACGTAATTTGAACATCGATGAATGTTACATATTAAACATTTGATTTGCGATATTGTCTACCTCGCTCTTGTGCTACTCAGTCTCGATCACATACAACTGGAGCTTTTACACATTCCACTGTTAATTGCAACGCAGGAGTGACCACGTACATCACCGTAAACTTAATTACAGCTCACACAACCTGCACTCCAAGCTCGGTGAACTTCATATAGGTCTCACCACCAGCGCTCAAAATTCGGTGAACTTAATACAGCTCTCATGATCTTTCGTAAAAGAAAAATCAATCAACTAGTGATATTCATTCATCGAATTCATTACTAGATAATATTCCCGAGGGAAAGTAATGTAGTGTAACTGAAACCACAATAATACAATTCCAATGAGACGAATAAGTTGATTCTATCTTGGGGTATCTCCTGATAGAAGATGGTTGACGTTGCGATAATACTCTCTTTTACTTTGCTTACACTTTAAAGTAATTAAAAAATTCAAATATACTATTTCGATATATTATTGTAAAAAAAATTTTATTCAGATCATGTTCACATAAATGAAAAAGTATATCATTGTTTGAATACTTATCTTTGGATAGGACGTTACAAAAATCATAAATTACCATTTAATCCAAACAAACTACTATTTTTGTAATGGTATCTTGCTTTCATCGTGGAAATTAAAAAGTTCCCTGATCATTCACAAAATTACTACATAAAATGCTCCAACCCAAAAACACTAACGGCACCAAGTGTGCTGTTTATGGTTGGGTATCGAAATGAAATAACATATATATTAGAGAAAAGAAAACAACTGAATTTTAGAAAAAAAATGGCCGAATTAATAAAATTATGTATAGTGGGTTAGCAACAAAACAATTGTGATAACCCATTAAAATTTACAGGGGAAAATAATCTAAAGAAAGCAAGTATTTACCTGGAGCAGATGATGGATTTACAAAAAAATCTTCTAATACCTGGAATCACCTAAGAACTCTAGATGAACAAAATCACTCAACACAGTCACTTTAAACCAAAAAGTTCTTTTATTTATGTGAGTCCATAGCAAATTATAGAGAAAAACAGTTTCAGGCACGTCGTTATCGTGGATTTATGGGAGGAGAAACGGCTCTGGAAATAGCAAAAAATCGGAATCCTTTTTTTTTTTTTTTTTTTTTTTGTAAACTAGAGTAGGACGCGGGGTGCATCAAATCTTCCGTCAACCCCTGGTGGTTTTAAAAAAATGGATGGCACATTTTTCACGAAAAACATGAGCGATGAGGGTCGGTAAGCTCAGCCCACGTAAAAATTGGCGTGCGTCGTCATGAGGATCAACATCAGATTTTTGTAGAGGCTGTTGTAAAACCACAAACTGGAAGTCTTTCGTTGTAGAACTTTAGAAATGAATAGTCTATTTAATCATTACGGGAATATAAAGATGAGCATGGCTGTTGAGGAAGCCAACCTTTCAAAACTTAAAATGTGGCAGTGAAGAAAACACATCAATGACGATGAGGACGCCATGTTTCCAACAAAAATTTTCCCACCTCAACGAGGAGGGAAAGAAAATAAAACTCCGTTAAGCGGAGGTCACAACTAAGTGGATGATCAAGTATCGAATGTTAATGTGCTTTGACTTGACTTGATCTGGATTTTGCTGAAGTTCCAGCCCGCGGCAGCGGGCACCCGACTTCTTCATCTGAGTTGTGCTGAATGGCGTCTGAGACTTTTAGCATCAAGAGAAGAGTAAGGAGAGTTGACGACTGGGTAGTCTACTGCATAATACAGATCATATCTGAATATAATGTTAATGTGCGTTGGTTTGGTTTGGTATTCGTTATATCTCAGTATTTGGCCCGAAGGGCCACCAACTGATTCATCTTAATCTGTAAAACATAAGCTTAAAGACATACATAAATTTATAAGACATATAATAGAAAAAGTAGGGTTGGAGAGAGCTCCATTTCAAAATATTATGATAGTGAGCACATTGAACTAGTACTGTTTGTCAAAATCAACATATAATTAATACAGTTGAATAAAATGAGCAAATACAAGATATTTACAATTATGTTAAATCAGAGTGATATTTACAACTATGTACATGCCAAATGGCTATATACAAAAGGGGAATTATGTTTGTGTAATAAGTCTACCTCTGCTAGCACAGCGACCCGGCCGTCCCGGTAATTACCGCTCGTACCGGGTTGCTCACTGTGAGAATTAAAGGAGTACAGCTCGCTCGGTTGGGACCCTTTCGAGTTGCTCTTTCCCCGAAATTGCAGCATCCTGTGTTATGATCTGTGTATGTTTCTGTTGTAGTGTAGTGTTAATTAAATTTTAAAATACTATGAGATAATACAGTCAGAGCTTAAGAAGGCTGTGACTGTTAATGTGCGTTTTTGGCTCCACATATTTATATGAGTGCTTTAAAGTTGAAGTGAAATTTCTTAACTTTTGAAAGTTTAGTTGTTATTGCAAATTAAAGTGAAAGTATTTTATTTTTTCTAACATCAGTTACGGTCAAGACACACTACTGTTTGTCTAAGATAGGTACTCTGACAGACATTCGTCTGGAGCTGTAGCGGTAGTTATGGTAACGAGGTATGATTATTTCAAGTAGGGGCTGCGGCGTCCTTCTTCAGGACTGGTATCGGCGAGAGAAAAGGAGACCTCTTCATCGAATCTACCCTCTCTAAAATGCCCTCTTCTTGTTACCATAGCACCAGACTGCCGCAGACTTAGTGGCGGTCAGAGTACCTATCTTAGACAAACTGTAGTGGACTCCTGGAGATCACAGAAGCCGCACCAGGTGTTCTTCCAAGAAAAGAGTGAGGCTGGAATGAGAAAGGAATTTCCAGGGGAGAATGTCCTAATTGCACTAAGGCTTTAAGGGGCGATGTGTGAAATGGGTCAGTATTTATTTAAATTCGATCTGGATTTTAAAATTCGACTAGGAATTTTAACTGAGATTGTGACTCGATGTCGCAGCATACCTGCCAACTTTAAATTCTTTCGAGGATGATTTTCCCCAGTGATAGTAAAATTGAATTTAAATTACAATTTTACTCAGAAACATATGCTATATTTTGAAAAGGCTTATGCTGAATATCATGTAAACTTGAACTGAACTGATATACAGTCCGCGAAACGGACACTTCACACTTTTATCTGAATGTGTGCCACCTGGAATGATGATGTTGTTTGTGGATAATGGCGGTGGTCAGACTAGGTCTATATTTAATCTATGCGCATAATAAATAAATTGAAGGTATTGGTCACTCCTGAGTCGGGGATCTTTTTTTTTATTTTATCCTTTCCCGAATTTCATATAGTTTATTGAAATTACATACATTTGCTGACTTGTGTGCTCAATATAGGCTTATAAGTCATTGTCAAGTAGAAAATACAGATAGAACAATTCAGAGAAAGACATCACAAAGAATACATCCAGGGTTATGGCGGGATTCGAACCCGCTGCCTCCACGCTTAACAGAGCGTTTTGACCGGCGATACCACTCGGCCAGGGAGGCCCCCCGAATTTCATATAGGTATTACATATTGATATATATATATACTTATTTTTTAAAGAAATAGCGGTGAATAAAAAAGATTTTAAATTAAGTTTATAAATGCAAGGAATATATAGAAAACATAGATTTTACTACCACCTTAAGTATAGAAATAAAATTTTACGCCGAATGCGTGAAACTTGGCAGGTATGATAAAATTTTAACTCAGGCCTGAGGCTGTTAGCGAATTTTTTGGAATACATCTCTTTTTCGAAAAGTTAAAGGCTGGTAACACAATCTTTTGTTCTCAGCACTTTCATTTAGAGAAGCTGAATATTTATATCAACCTAGAATATATTAATAATATAAATTATATGTGATATATATATACAGAAAAGCGAACTTGCTCCGCTTTGAAAATAAACAGAAATGTTATCTTGCTCCGCTTTGGAAAAAGATATTTTCTAGTGGTAACAAAATTTTATTTTTTTTCAGTTTAATATTTTTCATTTTAAGCAATTCTCCCCGCCCCCTACTTATCAAAAGCTCAAAGTATCATAGGAAACGCAGCTTTCTTGAAGTTATCTCGTAGTGACACTTTTAATGAGTGGATTATTCTTATATATTATTATTTTTGCGTAATTATTCTTATTCAAAAAGTTTTAACATATAATTCTCTATCAATTTATTAAAACTTTTGAAGAAAGCGGAGCAGTTAACATCCCTGAAAAAATATTTTCTAGTGGTTGCAAAATTTAAGTTAATCTTAGCTTAGTATTTTTCACCTTAAGTAATTTTTCCACCATTATATATCAAAAATGGAAAGTTTTATAAGTAATGCAACATTATTGCAGTTACCTCGGGATGATACTTTTAAAGAATAAGTGAAATTTTCCTCATTCTACAAGTTTTACTATTTAATTCGCTACAAATTTATTAAAACTTTTGAAGAAAGCGGAATAGTTAGCATCCCTGAAAAAATATTTTCTAGTGGTTGCAAAATTTAAGTTAATCTTAGCTTAGTATTTTTCACCTTAAGTAATTTTTCCACCATTATATATCAAAAATGGAAAGTTTTATAAGTAATGCAACATTATTACAGTTACCTGGGGATGATACTTTTAAAGAATAAGGGAAATTTTCCTCATTCTACAAGTTTTACTATTTAATTCGCTACAAATTTATTAAAACTTTTGAAGAAAGCGGAACAGTTAGCATCCCTGAAAAAATATTTTCTAGTGGTTGCAAAATTTAAGTTAATCTTAGCTTAGTATTTTTCACCTTAAGTAATTTTTCCACCATTATATATCAAAAATGGAAAGTTTTATAAGTAATGCAACATTATTACAGTTACCTGGGGATGATACTTTTAAAGAATAAGGGAAATTTTCCTCATTCTACAAGTTTTACTATTTAATTCGCTACAAATTTATTAAAACTTTTGAAGAAAGCGGAACAGTTAGCATCCCTGAAAAAATATTTTCTAGTGGTTGCAAAATTTAAGTTAATCTTAGCTTAGTATTTTTCACCTTAAGTAATTTTTCCACCATTATATATCAAAAATGGAAAGTTTTATAAGTAATGCAACATTATTACAGTTACCTGGGGATGATACTTTTAAAGAATAAGGGAAATTTTCCTCATTCTACAAGTTTTACTATTTAATTCGCTACAAATTTATTAAAACTTTTGAAGAAAGCGGAACAGTTAGCATCCCTGAAAAAATATTTTCTAGTGGTTGCAAAATTTAAGTTAATCTTAGCTTAGTATTTTTCACCTTAAGTAATTTTTCCACCATTATATATCAAAAATGGAAAGTTTTATAAGTAATGCAACATTATTACAGTTACCTGGGGA
This sequence comes from Parasteatoda lunata, assembly GCA_949128135.1. NCBI lineage: Eukaryota > Metazoa > Arthropoda > Arachnida > Araneae > Theridiidae > Parasteatoda > Parasteatoda lunata. The sequence continues at coordinate 28,230,769 of OX421977.1, forward strand.
TGATACTTTTAAAGAATAAGGGAAATTTTCCTCATTCTACAAGTTTTACTATTTAATTCGCTACAAATTTATTAAAACTTTTGAAGAAAGCGGAACAGTTAGCATCCCTGAAAAAATATTTTCTAGTGGTTGCAAAATTTAAGTTAATCTTAGCTTAGTATTTTTCACCTTAAGTAATTTTTCCACCATTATATATCAAAAATGGAAAGTTTTATAAGTAATGCAACATTATTACAGTTACCTGGGGATGATACTTTTAAAGAATAAGGGAAATTTTCCTCATTCTACAAGTTTTACTATTTAATTCGCTACAAATTTATTAAAACTTTTGAAGAAAGCGGAACAGTTAGCATCCCTGAAAAAATATTTTCTAGTGGTTGCAAAATTTAAGTTAATCTTAGCTTAGTATTTTTCACCTTAAGTAATTTTTCCACCATTATATATCAAAAATGGAAAGTTTTATAAGTAATGCAACATTATTACAGTTACCTGGGGATGATACTTTTAAAGAATAAGGGAAATTTTCCTCATTCTACAAGTTTTACTATTTAATTCGCTACAAATTTATTAAAACTTTTGAAGAAAGCGGAACAGTTAGCATCCCTGAAAAAATATTTTCTAGTGGTTGCAAAATTTAAGTTAATCTTAGCTTAGTATTTTTCACCTTAAGTAATTTTTCCACCATTATATATCAAAAATGGAAAGTTTTATAAGTAATGCAACATTATTACAGTTACCTGGGGATGATACTTTTAAAGAATAAGGGAAATTTTCCTCATTCTACAAGTTTTACTATTTAATTCGCTACAAATTTATTAAAACTTTTGAAGAAAGCGGAACAGTTAGCATCCCTGAAAAAATATTTTCTAGTGGTTGCAAAATTTAAGTTAATCTTAGCTTAGTATTTTTCACCTTAAGTAATTTTTCCACCATTATATATCAAAAATGGAAAGTTTTATAAGTAATGCAACATTATTACAGTTACCTGGGGATGATACTTTTAAAGAATAAGGGAAATTTTCCTCATTCTACAAGTTTTACTATTTAATTCGCTACAAATTTATTAAAACTTTTGAAGAAAGCGGAACAGTTAGCATCCCTGAAAAAATATTTTCTAGTGGTTGCAAAATTTAAGTTAATCTTAGCTTAGTATTTTTCACCTTAAGTAATTTTTCCACCATTATATATCAAAAATGGAAAGTTTTATAAGTAATGCAACATTATTACAGTTACCTGGGGATGATACTTTTAAAGAATAAGGGAAATTTTCCTCATTCTACAAGTTTTACTATTTAATTCGCTACAAATTTATTAAAACTTTTGCAGAAAGCGGCGCAGTTGACTCCCTGTATGTATCCTGTTCAGGGGTGAAAGCGAAACGAAAAAGAGGTATTGATAGTTTTCGGGAAGAGTTTACTTATTCTTTTTTTTTTTTTTTTTTTTAAACTATTCAACAATATCTACTTTATCGTGGACTTACTTACTTTATTTGACAAAAGCTGGGCACCTGGGCCGCGCAGAAGACCCATATCCCATTCATCATGAAATTACAGAAAATTAAATAAATATATAAACAGTTTGTATACAGAGTCTCTGGGGTGACTGATATTGTAGAGCAAGCACCTTGCTTGTTTAACTGAAAAGAAAAGTGAAACTAAATCTAAGCAACTTGCTGTAGTAAAGATGGCTGTGAATTTATTGTCAACATGAGGTATCAGGTTCGGATTTCAAGGCTGGTATTGTAGTTGAGGTTGTTATCTATTGATGTTTTGAACTATTGCTACGAACTATTCATATAAGAGTTGGAGATTTTTATTTATGTTGGTAGTTTCGGTATGAGGCGTCAGAGGTGAAGTGCGCAGCTATTGGTCTAAGGTTTTTGTCTTTTTTAAAGTTTTCAAATTTAAATATTTCGTTGAAGTTAGCTGTATTGCAGTTGATTGCTTTGTCGTAAAAATCTGCATTAAGTTTGTAAATATACTGAGAGAGAGTCGGGATTTGAAGGTCTTTGTGGATGTTTGAATTTCTAATGAACCATCTGGCACAGGTGATTTTACGGAGTATTTTGTTTTGGCACTGGTTCAGTTTCTTCATAAGATGGTCTGGAATTGTGGCCCAAGCTGGAGAAGCATATGTTAGAATGGGCCGGACTTTATCGTGGAAAAGAAACAGTTTAATATATGTACAAAAATTATGAAAGATATCTTGATAGTTAAAGATATTTTATTTTTCTCGAAAAAAAAATGCTAGAATGAAATGTCTTTCGTACCAGTTTTTGTTCTTTCCGTCTTGCTATATAAAGGCTTTCAGCAATGATCCTGTTCTAAAATCAAGTTGATTGCGGTTTTTCGTAACTGAATTGGTTGTTAATTGAAAATAAAAAATGCAATAATGTATAATTTGGGTTTGTAAGCTTTGATTTTTACAAAACTACTACCTGCGTTTAGTGACAAGTTTATCACCTTTCAAAATTATATATAAACATTCTAAATTTTCAACCCCTCCACCAATTCTAGCTCCTTAATTAGTTTTAAGCAATATAATAGTCAAATTTTTCACCGTCTATCTGTCACATGTGGCTTTGCCTGCGGAAGTACTTTAATTTGAATTTTCATTATTTTCAAAGTTCTTCATATATATCTATATCTTCATATATATATGACGGAACTAGCCTTTTTCTAACAATATATATATATATATATATATATATTTCACGAAATATGACAATTCACTGTCCCTTGTTCCAAGATCTAATACTATAATACTAAGAGAACTTTTTTTTTAAAAAAATTAATAAATTGCATTGCTGTTAGCATTTTAAAATGACTTTGCACTAACATTGACTGATATGTATAGTTAAAAAATTTAATTGAACTTCAATATGTCATTTTCCTGGCATGTCCCAAACAATGTTTCCAGTAATAACTAGCTTCAAAACTTCCCATAAATTTTTCAATATCTAATTTTTTTTAAATTAGGTCCGGTGTAAGCATTTCTAGAACATACGCAGAGGGTATTGTTTACAAAAACTGCATTTAAAATAATTTTTTCTGTCAATAATTTGTTTGTCCCAAAAAAATCTGTCATTTTCCTGGCTACTTTTATTTAGTGGTTTATAACCAAAATAGATAGAGCCAGCAATCAATATCTTATGTTAATAGATTGATTATATACCCTCCATGTCTTGTTGCATGAATAAAAAACCAATTTTCTGGTTCAAAATCTATTTCACATAATTATTCGAGATGAGTAGGTTTTTGTGTTGTCATTTTTCTGGCTTCTTGAAATCATTAATAACATAAACTACATAGATTTATCTGAGTAATTTTAAGAAATCCAGTTGTTTTCTGCAGAGTGTAAGCGTCTTAGGCCAAAATATTAAATTAAAGTAAAAGTTATATGCTATAAAATGGCGAATTTGTCATTATCCAGGCTGTCATTTTCCTGGCTTATTAATGCCAGGACATTGAAGTGTTACCAAAAATTTTTTAACAGCTAATACTATAAGAAGGAAAAGCAAATATTAACCTAATACCAAGTTTATGTATGACTAGCCGCTTAAGGCGTCCAGCTGTCCGCCAGAGTTTTCCTTGTCTTGCCACAAATGCAATCGAGCTTGGGATGTTGAAGCACGATTTTCTTCTAGCCTTCTTCGACATTCCTGGGATGTTTCTCGGGTCCTTGCATTTCTGGTTGAGACACGATTATTTTCTAATCTTGTCCCGCGTTCTTCAGATGTTTCTTGGGCCCTAGCACTGCTAGTAGAGACACGATCCTCTTCCAATCTTCTTTGACGTTCCTCAGGTGTTTTTCGGGCCATAAGACTTCTAGTTGAGACACGATCCTCTTCCAATCTTCTTTGACGTTCCTCAGGTGTTTTTCGGGCCCTAGCACTGCTAGTTGAGACACGATCCTCTTCTAATCTTCTTTGACGTTTCTCTGATACTTCTTGGGCTCTAGAATTGCTTGTCGAAATTCGGTCATGTTCCATCCTTCTTTGACGTTCCACAGACGTTTCTTGGGACCTTCTTCTTCTTTGAGAATCTCTTAATATCTTTTTCTTTGACAAAATACTAAGTTTTTTGGAAGGCGGTTCTGCCATGTCAGTAATCGGGTTTTTAAGTATTCAACGAATACTTTAGAACAACAATTACTATGAAAGCAAATCATGAAACTTCATTATTAAAATCTAAGTGCTTACCTGCAAACTTAAACTTTCTGAAAATAACTAATTACATTTAATAAAAACTGTTAAAATAAAGAATAGAAAAATCAAAGAGATCCAAGGTAAGTGTGATCGTACCTTCAAAAACAATTAAATTCCTATTTTATATATTATATAGTTACAACGCTTAAGAAAAAAAAAACTAAAATGCTAAATACATGAAAAGAACACGAAAAAGAATTAATTTTTTATGGTATCAATTTCTATTTCTATATAATTTTTATGGTATCAATTTCTATTTCTATATCGCTACAAAAATTATCGTCTTCGCTTAAGAAAAAAAAATAGAGCGTGGAAAAAAGAAGAAAAACTTATTATAACAATTATGAACAGCGACAAATATATCAAAGCGAAGCGTTCTACTTACGTATCGAATATGTTGCCACATTTTCAATACAAAAGTTAAACTTTTCTCCACTTTGATAAATGTAAACTAAGGCGAACCTTACAATTAAATTATTAATTCCTTCGTATATTATTGGTTTAAGTTGTCGAAAATTAATATTTCAATTGTAAGGTTCGCATTAGCATACATTTATAAGAGTGGAGAAAAGTACATGCAGTTTTTTAATAGTTTTTTGAATACGGCTCTTTGAAGACGAAAAAGCATAGATTTTCTTACAAAGTGACTGATAACTAAAAAACTAATCCAAATTTTTGAAAAAGAAAAAAATACTTCTTCATTATGTCAAAACACAATTATGTGTCAAGTTTCGTGCCTGGGCGAGGCTTCTGGGGCGATATATTGTGATTACAGACACACACACAGCCGCGTTTATTATTATGTATTGATTGTAATATGGTTGGATGTAATCAAAGTTATTTATTTGTTTAATGATTATTATACACAATTTTACTCTGTAAATATCAGCAACAACAAAAAATTGATTCTTTCTACAGTGGATAAAAAGACTAATTTTGTTATAAACATGCAACTACTGCTTAGAAACTATACATCGTATGATAAATAATTTTATACAATTTATAAATTACTGTTTATAGAAATATTTACTTTTTCCAATCGTAAATGGTGTAAATGAAAGATTTTATTTACCAGTCTTTAAAAAGAGAAATGTAGCAAAAATAGAACATTGGCATTCGAACGGTTTAGAACTGCAAAATTGGTATTCTGTTCAACGTTGGCAATGAGATATTTTCCGTACCGAGTATTGAAATGTTTTAGAGATTCTAATGTAAATATTTCCGATAAATTACGTTTTTAGTTATCGAATGGTTTGTAAATCTTAATAGTTAGAACATTTTTCATTAAATATCGTCATTTCATTAAAATACATTTTAAATATCTTATGATTAACTTAAGTTACGTTAATAAATGCTATTAGAGGAATATAAGTAAAGAAAATGAAACATTAACTATAACATAAACTTAAAATATAAAATCTATTGTTAGTAGATGTTTCTACTTTTTAGACTTTTACGTTCGAAAATTCTAAACTATAATTAACTTAAGCTTCTTTACCATTAGAAAACATTTTTTCTCTAAGTTTGCCTCTGTGTTGGTCATAGAAGAATTCACCATAGCTTTAAAGCTAGCAAATGCTGACTGCAATGACTAATTAGGAAAACATATATTAACGCTACCTGAACGATATATCTTAAAATATATAATATTTATTGCTTTTATTTTGAAGTGGTATATAATTAATATGCAAATTGTTTGCATTTCGTGTATTTACAAAGATGTTAACTTGCGCAGCTTTGTAAAAAAATATTTTCTAGTGGTGAAAAAATTGAAGTTATTTTAATGTTTCATTTGAAGTAATTTTTTCACCGCCACATATCAAAAATATCAAATGAAATGCAACTTTATTGAAGTTATCACCTGGTGACACTTTTAAAGAGTGGTCATAATTATGTATCTTTATTCCACGAGTTTTACTTTTCACATAGATACCAACTGCTCCGAAATTTGACAAAATCATTTAATAAACGATAGAGAAAAACGAACTGAATTTTGCACATTTTCGTTTCACTTTGAAAATTTTTTTAATCTGCTCAAAACGTCTTCTTAAAAGTAAGCGTAATTATTCTTATTCTACAAGTTTAACAATTTATTACTCTTCCAATTTATCCGAAAATCTTGCTGAAAATCAGGGCATTTGGCATTCCTGCATTTTTATCATTATAAAACGTATAATAATTATAGATTCGATCTTAACACAAGATGACCACAACCAAGAAATATTTAAAAAGTGGCAATGCGGTAGCCAAAAAGTTGTTTTTTATATTAGTTTAATTTTTTTAATTTATTATTATTTTGAAAGTTTTTTTTTTTTATATATAAATTTATTCATTACTTAAAGAAGTATGACTTATCACTATGTTTAAAAAGGTAATGAAATAAAAATACGCCTTTTTTTTAGCTTATCTAAAGTTCTGTCACTTAACCTTCTTCATGGAGCATGATATTAATCATATAAAATCAAATCTATTAATGTAAAAAAATTTAACGCCTATTCTTAGCACCTGAAGATTTTATGTTGCAAGCCAGCTGGCACAATTTGAAAAATCATGCCTCAAGAATTTTTAATTGGGACATACAGAAACAGGATAATAATGATTTTTATGTACGTGCACCTTCCATGATAAGGTTTCAATTATATGTTAAAAAAATGCTTTTAGAATTATAGTGGTATTTAAAAAGGTAATACGATCGTAAATACAAATCTGTTGTGCAAAAGAAAAAGCAACGTAAGCGATAAACAAATTCAAAATTGAGATTTTTATATACTTGGAATTTTTTTTTTTTTTTTTATAGTAAGCTACTTATTGCAAATGATTTTTTTTTTTTTTTCAAAATTAAATTTTGTTTCGACAGTTTTTTGAAATTTTATTTTAGCGCGTCCATAGCATAAGCGGTAGAAAAAAAATTGTTGTCGAGCCACTTTCTCAGAATCTATCGTAAGGCAATTTTTTTTTCATTTGCTCAGCAGAAATGATCTTTACAAAACATGGAGGAAAATGCGATATTTTTATAGCTTTGATACACAATCGATGAAACACAATTGTGAAAACTTTGATGAAACACAATTGTGACTTTTTTTACGCTTTATTTACAAGAAATTGGGTGCCTGGGCCGCGCAGCGTCCCATACATCGTGAAATTAGTAAACATTGTATAAAACATTTTGTATTGAGTTGTATATTTATGCAATTGAGATTGATGTCCTTTTAAAAGCAGTATTCTCTTTTTTTAAGGAAAAAAGTGGTAGTGCAAGTGTTTTATTGTTAGGATTAATTTTCCGTTAACAATTTAGTTTTGCATATCATAATATATTTACGTGAGTAATTACCTTGGACATGAACTATGACTTCCGATTTTCTTAAAGATAAATTATTTAGGTAGTAAGAATAAATACGCAACAGATGAATGTTATTCACATATCGATGACTATTCACATGTATTTCACAGAGCTTTTTAAAAAATCCCGTTAGTAAAAAAATAATTTCTAGTGGTAACAAATTTGAAGTTATTTTTAGCTAAGTATTATTTAAAGTAATTAACTTTTTTCACCACTACTTATCAAAACTCAAAGCAATGTTAGCTCTTCATTATTAATTTTGAAGTTACTTAAAAATTTTACTGTGTAATTATCAGGTTTCGTATATTTGATTAGTTATAATATTTGATTTAATTACTTATAATTAATCGTGGTCTAAATCAATGGAAATTAAATTATCTAAATCAAATATGAAGTGATAAATCCTAAAATGTACTATAATTTTAAATATCCAAATTATCCTCCTGTTTAATACGGAAGATATCTTGGAAGCTTTCTAAAAACTTGGAGCATTTTATGTTCTTAGTCTATTTGTTATTGTCATATCAACATCTGTGAAATTTTCTAGAAAGCTATTTCATGATCATTCACAAGAGATGGCAGCACCAACTATGACAATTTATCACATTTCTACATGATTTTTTTTTTTTTTTTTTTAATTCTGAGGACATTCTTATGATTGAATTCCCACGATTTTGCCACATTTTTCAAATCGATGTGAAAACATTTGACAGATCGTTTTTCTATCAAGGATGGGGATTCTCTCGGAGCAATTTACCGATCTCAGTCAAAAGGTAAGGATAGATACATATGTTATAGAAATATCCAAATATTTGTTCATTTGCATGTTATGCGGGTGATAAGTTCAGCATCGTGTTGAAGGTGAAGAATAAATAAATTGCGCAAATACCACGGTTGTAATAAATGTTTTATTTTCATATTATTACTTGATCATAACGTTGGCAATGATTAGGAATATGATATATGTCCGCCCAAAAGTAATTTCAAGATAAAAATGTTATTTCTTAAAGATAATTTCCCGGGTAAGATAATGTTATTTTATTTTAATAAAAAATTATTTTAAATTATGATAAATGTAGCTACCAAATTTTAGGAGTTTTATGTAAAATTCTATTTTTATATACAAAGTTTTATAAAGCAAAAGGTTTATTTTTCTTATTAATTCTTGTACTTATAAATTCAAATATCCGTCTAAAAGTAATTTCAAGGCAAAACTTTTATTTCGTAAACATAATTCGCCACGTAGGATAATTTTATTTTATTGTAATTGTAATAAGAAATAATTTTAAATTATGCTTAATCGCTGCCAAATTTTATGTATAATTCTGTTTTTATATTCGAAGTTACAGCAAAATGTTTGCTTTTCTTATTAATTCTTGGATTTATAAATTCAAATGTCCGCCCAAAAGTAGTTTCAAGAAAAAATAAATTTCTTAAATAAAATACACCTAGGTAAGATAATATTATTTTATATTAATGTAAAATAATTTTATATTAATGGAAAATAATTTGAAATTACGCTGAATAGCTGCCAAAATTTATGAATTTTATGTAAAATTCTATTTTTAAATATACAGTTAAAGCAAAATTTTTGCTTTTTCTTATTAATTCAAGGCTTTAAAAATACAAAATTCCGTCCAAAAATAATTGCATAATAAAAGTGATACTTCTTTAATATAACTCCCCAGGTAGGATAAGGTTATTTTATATTAATGAAAAATTATTTTAAATTTTGTTGAATAGCTGCCTAATTTTATAGGTTTTATGTAAAATTCAATTATAATATTCAAAATTAGAGCAAAATGTTTGTTTTTCTTTTTAATTCTAGTATTTATAAATTCAAATGTCCGTCTAAAAGTAATTTCAAGACAAAAATGTTATTTCTTTAATATATTTTCCCAGGTGGGATAATGTTATTTTATTTTAATAAAATATGATTTTAAATTATGATTAATTGCTGCTGAATTTTGTATTTTGTGTTAAATTCTATATTTAAGTTTTCAGTTAAAACAAAATATTTGCTTTTTTTTTAATTAATTCTTGGATTTATAAATGCAATTTAAAATGATTTTTATGAATTCTACATCTAAATAAATATTTATAAAAGATGATGTCACCAGTGTTCGGAATTTTTATTATAGTTTTAACCGTTAGCCTGCCAGACTGTTTTATTCTTCCCTAATGGAAGAAGTACTTTTATAAAAACGTTGTAGCAGGTTTGTACATAAATTATAATTAAATCCAATTTTATTAAAATAAATGAAACAACTGTTTGATTACAACAAAAGATCTATAATACGAGATATTAAATTTTATATAGTTATAAAATTTTAGTTTATAGTATATTTAGTTTCGCAACTTGTAAGAACTACAAATAAAACATTTGAGTTACCTGTCAAATATTTTAAAAAGAGAGATGTTTTAAAAATGCATTATAAATGGGGATGTTAATAAACTATTATTCGTATATAACTGCTAGTTATGGACACGCACTCGTTTTCATAGGGCATTGTTGTTTTTCAGAAATTATGCATTGTCACATTTAGGGAATACTTCAGTCTTTGAAAATCCTGGTTAAGCAAAAGCACTTTATTAATTTCCTTACTGAATTTTAAAGTTCACTATTATGACTAGCGTTCTGTGGCCCAACACTTTCCTGAGTTGTCAATGCTTTCAGTCGACATAGCTATCCAAACTTTCAAAAGAATTATCTTTTTTATTTAGCGTTTTTTAAAACAGCATCGTCGCTGAAAAAACTAACTACACCATCTTGTTTGTAAATATATCTACTAACACGTGGAAAAGAAAAATCAATGGGACCTCTCTCCATTTTCCAGAAAAGAATAACCAAAATTGCATATAAATGCTTTGTTAAAAATCACATCCCTTCTCCACAGTAACAATGGATCTTCCTCTTCGAAATAAACTAAAATAAAGAGAATTTTTTTTTACGAAGACTATCTATATAATTAAAAGATATGGAAGGAAAACTATGAGATGCTAATTTGCTCATCCGTTTTACCTCCAAGTCAATAATTTTGTTATCAATCATTTCTGTATGTTACTAAATGGATAGTCTTGGGCCCTTGAAAAAAAAATTCACACATTATCATAAAAATTTAAAAAAACATTATATAATCTTTTCTGAACTGCACAACCTTAATAAACAGTGTGAAAAGACATAAACATCTTTCAAGTAAATCTCAGAGATGCAAGCTCTGAGATTTACTTGATTAAATGGCTTGATAAAATTTCCTACTTTAAAAATTTCTTAACTAAATTTCCTTATTAATAAATGATTTCATTACATTTCCTAATTAACAAAATATTTGATTGACAGCTTACATGATTAACTGATGTAATCTTTGAAGATATATATATATATATATATATATATATATATATATATATATATATATATATATATATATATATATATATATATAATGATATGTATATATAATGATATGTATATATATAATGATAATGTATGTAACTTTTGAGAATTTCAAAAAGCAAATTTTATATGAATACTTTTAAAAAGTTTAGCTTTTCTTGCAAGAAAATGTTTTGATATTCATGCCTACAAAATTAATTTCTGTTTCACAATTTTAACTTTCAAAAAACAGCAAAATCCAGAATTTTGCATGTAATTGAAACGGATATACAGAAAGGGATAAAAAGATTTTGTCCTAAAGATCGACAAATAAAAATGACTAATGCATGCTAAGTTTGGAAAGGGGGAAAAATGATCTCTCAACTGGATAAAATTCAAAAGTTCATTAGGAGAGTACTAATTTTGATAGTTGAGAAGAGGCAAAAGTAAATGTTCCTGAAGCTATGATATCCATATTCAGTAATATTAGTGATTTCAGTTTTTTTTAAATCAGCATACAATTTTACTTGATAACGTGCGAAATCCTAAAGAAATAGCTTATATCTCAAACAAGATGATATAGTTTTTTTTTTTTTTTTTTTTTTTTTTAAAGAGCCAATGCTGTTTTGAGAAAATAAAAAATGAAGATTTTAGACATTTTTGAAAGTTTGAATGGCCATATCTGCTAAAAGTATCGATAATGCAGGAAAGTACTGGCTCACAGAATTTGTCTTAAGCTTCTTTAACCAAGATTTTCAGAAAATAAAAATGCCAAAAACCGTTTACTGTCGCTTTTACTATTTGTGACAGAGCATAACTCTGAAAAGCAACAATGCCCCATGAAAACGAGTGACGTCCTTAACTAATGCTTATACTAATAATATTGCAAAGCATTACCTCGGAATGTTATTGCTTTATTTAGATAAACCGCTTAAAAAGGTTACATTGACTTTTTAAGGTTACATTGAATTTTTGATTTCCTCGAAATGTTCTTTAAAATCGCTACTTTTTTTGTTTTGTAGTTGCACCTTTTACTCGTTACTTTTCAAACTCAAACCTTTTTACTTTTTTAAAATATATTTGTTCTGTTATTCGTTACTTTTTTAAGAGTAATGTTCTTACATATGTCCGTATTTATAAGTGTGTGAGTTTCCGAATTATTTTAATGATTAATATTTTTCGTGTTTACTTTTAAGAACATGAAATATATTTTACTACAAATATTTATTTACAGCCATTATTGTACGCTCTGTTTTGGAATGTAATCAATTCTCATCTATTCACTATGTCGTTGTAATGAAAAGAGGATATAAACTGCTAACCAACGAAAAACTGATCTGCGCAAATAGACCGGAAGTTGACGCGATACGGTCTCTGTAAAAATGTTACCTTTCAGCATGAGTTTTTCGGCAGAAAAGAAAAATTTAATCCACAGATTTGTATAGCGTTTACTAGAATACTGATATTGACCAATCCGAAAGGCTGAGAAGAAGTTATTAAAACGGTATATGATTTCAAACTAAATTTGCAAATATTAGAGAGATTTTGCTAGTTACTCAAAAAGGTTTAGCATTACTTAACTAAAGTAGTGAATTATATAAGCCTACGAATTGTTTAGAAATAGTGGTGGATAAAAATCTATTAAATTGAATTTATTAATGACAATTATTAATGACATAACTACGCATATTGTCAAATATATGAACAGCAAAATCGCTGGTCGTTACGAATTCCCCACCCGGCTCGTACCGACCACGGTGCTAACATAAAATATCCTCAGTGTTAGACGGGTAATGGGTTAGAGATCCCTTGCTGTCAGACTGACCGTGGAAAGTGTTCGTGGTTTTCCCATCCATGTAACAGGAATGCGGTCCTCCACGAAGGCTACTTTCTCTCAATACTTAATCCAGGAGTTCACTTGTCTTCTGGATTGAGTTCAAAATTACAAGGCTACGGAGTATTAGCATTTGTAAATCCTACATTGCGGAACATTAGTACTACGGACTACATCAAAAGGTACTATTTTCTGCATATTTCAACATTTCAGGTTAACCAGGCTATTGCTAGAGAACTTATTTATTATATTTTTTAACTGAAAGTTTTGTTTTAAATAAAACCTTAAAGAAATTGCATTTCAACAAAATTTCAAACTCCACTAAGGTTCATGCGTATAAAATATCATTCCCTCTCTTTAGCCAGATTACCAACTTTTTTCAAAGAATTATCTTTTATATATTTATTAAAATGTAATATAATTTTATGATAAGCAAATAAAATAACTCTATAATTAATCTCAGGGCTTGGGAAGAAAGTAAAAAACTTATTTGGTAATTCAGTATTTGAAGTTTATATAGCATTAACAGAAATGAATTTATGTATTGTTAACTCCGTTCGACAATTAAATATTTTCGGGTGATAATTTATTAATGTGTAGTTCATATCTGCCAACTTTTACGCATTTGGCGTAAAATTTTATTTTAATATTTAAAGTGATAGTAAATATATACTATTTTTTTCTTTTATAAATTTAATTTTTAAATAATTTTGATCACCACTATTCTTAAAAAAATTAAGCATATATATTATTATGTGTTATTATCATGGTCCTCAGCTTGAAATTTTTCAAATACAACATATTTTGTTGCTCACAATTGAAGTTTTAATTCAATTATAATACCACTGGGAAAAATAAAAGTGGAAGGGATTAAAAGTTGGCAAGTATGGTAGTTCTTGGTTAAATAAATTCAATTTATTAGGATTTTAACTACCACTGTTTCTAAAACAATTCGAAGTGTTATATTATTCGCCACTTTGTTTTTCACCAGCGACGGGGTCCTCTCGAAATATTTCAATTAACCAATTTAAACAAACACAAGAGGAACTGCATCACTTTGCACCAATGAAGCCCTTCGGGGGGGGGGGAGGCGAGAGAGTGATGCAGGGAATCAAGTAAATAAACCGCTCTTCAGCATCCCTAGTGAATTACCGCGGCCCAAAAAAGGGCCTTTTAGCTCTCCGCCTCTAGTCTATTCGAGGCCCTAAAAAAGGGCCTTTCGGTTCCTCCACCCGTAGACAATTCTCGCGGCCCAAAAAAGGGCCTTTCAGTTCCTCACAAGCTCACGCTCCTCGATGTAAATATGTAAAATTTTTTCATTAACCTGTATATATTTGTATTTTCATTCATATGTTATCGCACTATATTGTAATTTTTATGTACTTATACTTATTTAATCCAGACAGCGATTAAACCCGCTTACACTTTAATTATTGATCTTTACCCAATATGCAGTACGCCTGCGCACCCTCTAACCCCTTTCCTCCCTTATTGTTATTATTTTCGATGAAAATGTAGATAGCCCTACGGGCTAGGAACATTGGAAACTCAAATTTAAATCGGTTTCTCACTTGTTAAGCAACACCATTTAAAAGTAAACAAAATTAGGCAAATATTAAAAAATTTTAGTTTGCAGTTGTCTACCGTTATTAAAATTATTACGGCGTGTCCGGAGCAGTTGGCAACTCTGTATTAACTTCCATCGCGGAAAAAAAAACTCACAAATCAGTAAAAAGGATCTAAATGTTGTCAGTTACAGGTATTTAATCTTTCCATTCGAGGCTCTTTATACAATTAGAAAAAAAAGCAACCACTGACATTTTATCAGACAAGCCCTGCTGTTTGCACTGTAACACATGGAGACGAATTAATACTAAACATACCATAACCGGTCAAATGTCCGTTTAAAAACTTTTGCGTCGAAAATGCACTTAGCATTTTATCGTGTTTGCACATTTGACTTTTTCTAACAACTATATATAGTTAATATTCTATTATCCTTTTTTGTTTGTTTCGAATAATACTTATCGTATACCTATTTCTACCACAACCGGTCATTTGACCGGGAGAACAATTCATTGCCTTAGATGGTTATCGAAACAGAGATTACGATGTAATGCGTATTCAACGTATTGCATTCGATTAGTTGCACATTTCTGCAAAGACTGTTGCGTAGTTAGTTCAATTAGAATAACTATGAATTCATATTTCAAGAAAGTACCTAAAATTATAGATTTTGGGGTAAAAAAATAAGTGACAAAAACTAAATGTTTTAGTAAGTAGCTCATATTTTATTTTGATAGCTTTACATAATTTATAACTAACGGTCAGTTTTTACCCAGATAAGTGTCAAAACAATAAAGACAGCACAAGTTCTTAGAAGAAATAATATTAATTATAAGAATTATAATTCTTATAATTATAAGAATTGTAGAAATAATAGTGCTTAGAAGAAATATGTTTGCGGAAAATGTACAATGGAAACACCCTGTACAAGTAAAAAAAATGCGTTGAGCAATGAATTAAAAATTCTTATTCTTTGTGTTTGTAAAACATAAAAATTGCCAATATACAATTTTGTTTAATAATGATGAAGTTTTTTTTTAGTTTATTTCCTTCCTAACATCCGTATTTCATACAATCAATCAAGAAACATAAAGTCCGGTCATTTGACCGGCTATGGTAGAAATAGGTATACATTAAGTGTTGGCATGCTTAGTGTTAATAAAGTGGCTATTAAATATTAAAGTGTAAATATTTTAACATTCAGAGTGGCACATAATTGATGGTATCAGATAGGAGCATTCCAATGTAAAGAGTTAGAATATTCTAAAAGTTACAAACATAACGAAATACAATTTTCACATAAATATTGATCCAACTTTTTAAAATTTTACAGATGCGTACGAATCTTGGAAAAAAAGTAGTATATTTGTCCTAATATGCAGAGATTTTTATTTTATTTTATAACCGTCGTTGAAGTATTGGGAGAAATTTGCCTTCGTGGAGGACTTTTTAATGAAACTAATCCACATTTGCGTTACATGGCGAGAAAGACCACGAGAACCTCCCACGGCTAGCCTGACGGCAAAGGGACTCTAACCCAATATCCGTCTACCACTGAGGATATTTCACGTCAGCACGGTGGTGGGTGCAAGTTGGAGGCAGAATTCGTATCGACCAGCCATTGCCGTGATTCGAATTCGGTTCACTTCATTGGAAGGCGAACGCTCTGAGCAATAGCGGCTTTAATATGCAGAAATTGGACAAAAATATGGAAAAACTTCTAAACTAACTCTAAGTAAAGATCCTTTATTTTAGCAGTAAATATTTTGGACGATTTTACAAGGCAAAACTGTTGGCACAGTTTAAAAGATAGTCTTTGAAGCTTTTAGAAATGGTGTCACTTTTACCCATGCAATATGATGATCAACCAAAATGAACAGAGGAAGGTCAAAACTTATATCTAGACTTAATGACGGCAATTTTGAAATAATTCTAACAGGTTGCAATATTTATATCAGAATACATTTTCAGTTATAGGGGTATTGGAGAAAAAATCAGCTTTAATTTTCCTACGCTCGTTTTGGTCGATGCAAAGTTTGCATGAATAAAACGGGCAATATTTCTAAAAGTTTCAACAATCTTTCAAATTATACCATCGATTTTTTTTTAGGTAAAAACTTCAAAAATATTTAATGCTAAAAGAAAGATGCTCACATTGAGTTAATATTGAACTATTTCCATTATTTTATTCAAAACGTGTATCAACAATAAGCAGTTATGTAAAAATTATATAATAAATAGTATGTAAAAATTTTAATTTTCTAGTGATGCTATAAAATATTCTTCTTGAAAATCAATCACTACTAAAATTGAAAATCTGCCTAAGAAATTGTATGTTCCGCATTTTTTGGAATCTTCAGAAATTTAAACGTCCACGAATGTTTCAGTCAAAGTAAAACTATAATTTTTTATATAGCGCGTTTTTAAGAGATAAGAAGCGGATGTCCACATATAAGGTAATGGAGAGTTTAACATTGAAAAAAAAATTTCTTTGCTAGATATGTTTATTTGAAAAAAATTAAATGCAGTGGTGGACAAAAATTTATAACAATACATATTACAGTAACTTAATAATTAATAACCACATAATTTTGAAAATTATATCAAAATACCGTATTGTATAATTTAAATGATTAAGTGCTTACAGATTAATTCAAACAGCATATTGATTTTCACAGAGTGAAAAGGTTTAAATGAAAAATTCAAATTTCATTTCATACGTAAATTATTGTACAGGATTGCAACGGGCGACAAAAAAAATGCAAAAACTGAAAACTAATAAAATTCAAAATTTTAATAAAAAAATTTAATTCATCTCTCGCTAGCATATTTTTTTCTGTTTACATCTGAAGAGAATTAAAAGGAATGACTATGCTTTGATTCGAATTATTTATATCACAGTGGAAAGATATAAATTACGAAATTCGAAAAAGAGAGATAAATATTTTGTTTATTTCTTGTAAAAAAATTTTGTAGTGGTAGCTGAATAACAACAGATTTTTATAATTGTACCCTGAAATTTTTTTACTATGCGATTTCATAGGTAATATTTTTTTAAGAGAAATTAGCTTAGGACATTTTTATATTTATTTAATTATTTATGAGTAATGGTGGTTAAAATCCTTATTAATCAACTTTGTAAAGCAAAGATAAAACTTAAATGAAAACAATTTATTGCTCTTTAAAAGTAAAATCTTTTTAAGATTAGGAGATAAGATTTATCAAAATTAGGAGATAATGTGACTATGAAATTTGTTTTTTTCCTAATTTCCAAATAATATAAATTTTTTATATATTTTTTTGTATTTGTTATTTTTTTTATTTCATATCGGAAAAAAAAAACATTCAAATATCCTATACGTATTTATAAAATTACACGATTCTAGTTTAAAACATTTCTTCAAATATTTCGCAAGCAAAATTAAAATTGTCTATGAAATATTTTAAGGAAAAGAAGTAAAGCAAAAATAATTAATATTTTGATTAAGAGCCGATGTATCTTCTATTATATTTATTTCTTTTAATTTTTCAAAACTTTTTATTTATTTCTAAAACTATTTTACAAATCAATTAAAGATATTTTAATGAACTTCAAAGCTTTTATTTTGCTTCGATCTAAAATATAATCACCAATGATCATTAATCTAATTAACTTTTCTCTTTTTTTAAGAAAAAAAAAGGAAAATTACTTTAATAACTCAGACTTAATATCAAGATAAAAGTTTTTAAGGACAAGTTAAATTTATTTAATAACTATAATTAACGTTCTAATCAAGATGCAAAATTATTCTTATTTCGCAGTGATTAATTGGATTTTTAATTAGGTGAGACATCTCAAACAGAAAATTAACGTTAATCGATAACGAGGAAGATTTTTTCGTCTCCTTAAATATTCATTTAAGGAGTTCTAGAATTTCAGATACAATTTTTATTTGAACTCATAGATTTAAAAAATAATCTTCGAACTCTCAAACGTTAAATAGTTTGTATTAAGATTGATTATTATTACAAACTGATAAAATTTAATTAAATGATTTTTTGTGATTTTTTATCAGTTGATTAATAACGCTACAAAAACTATTCTTTAATTTAGTAACAAATTGTACATACCTTTTAATCCCAAAAAAAAAGCATTTTTTTATTGCTGAAAATTAGTATATGTTCTAGCCTAAATTCGAAAATGCAAAATATTTTTTTTCAGCAAACAGTTTTTTTCTTGGTGGTGAAATATGATTTATCCCGTCCACTGATCTCCAATCTTCCCTGTAATGCACTGCGGACAGCAAATAAATATTTTAAAAAGGTAGTTTATCAATTGGGATTCTTGGTTCAATAAATTCAATTTACTAGATTTTTATCCACCACTATTTATAAATAATTCAAAGGCTTAAGATTCACCACTTTGTAGTTGGTATGACTTGCTATACCTTTTAAAAAGCAAGCAAAAATAGTCACATATTTGCAATATTTCCTTTTTAGTTATTTACCGTTTCTTTTCTTTTTTTTTTTTTTTTTTTTTTTGGCGTGTTGAGAGCAGTTGGCATCTCTGAATATAGCCTTTTTCCTTAGAACAAATGCGCAGTAGATCAAAATTGTCCACCAAAAGAAAAGACAATGTTCTAAATTGTGTCTCCTTACATTAAGAAAAAAAAAAATCGATTTTTTTTTTTTTTTTTTTTTTGCAGGTGACGGTTTTTTTTTTCTTCCTAAAAAATCTGTGAGTTAAGGAGTTAATTAGTATAACCGGATTAGTTATACTGCACCAGAGATGATTGAACTAAGTTGATAACCTCTGATATGAGTAATGCTTTACTTTTAAAAAAATATTGCGAATGCATAATTTAAAATCAAATATAAAGTCTAAGATACATCTGTAAATACTAATGTCTTTACATCATAAAGAAAAATATATAAAAAAAAGAAAATGATTAACCTACCTGTTTTCCTCCCTTCGGGATAAAGGTGACTAACGCCCTGAGGGGAAAAAAAAGAATTTAAATTTCTATACTGATATAATATTTCAAAACATGTGCTCTATCATTCCATTTCCAATTTATTGTTCTGAGAACAGAAATATTTTTTTTCCAAATAATTGGAAAAATAAAGAGATGGGTTTTCGAAAGCTCTTTCAGATACTTTGCTTCATTTTTAGAGTGCTGATCAGCTTTCTGAAGACATTAGGGTTTTTCATAATTATTTTAATGAAATAAAATATTAGCCCGAGAGCCAGCAACTTATTATTTGGATAATACTTCTTTTCATATCTAACATTCACCAGCATAAATTTCAGCAAGTAAATGGTTAGAAAATAGTAATTGTTTCGTTAATAAAATTAATTTCATTGTTAAAATTTAATTTTTTTATAAAATGAATTTTATTTAATAAATTGGTAGTAGGTAAAAATTAGACTTTGAAATTTTTCTAACTTAAGATACACTTGATGATTTTTTTTAAAAGTTTAGATTAATAAAGATCATATATATATATATATACTCTATACTGATTCTGGAATTGGTACCCACCACCTATTTGTGGATTTCAAAACTGCTTACGACAGTGTAAACCGGAAGCGACTCATTGAAGCTATGCGAGAATTCAATATCCCGGACAAGCTTGTACGACTCACCACACTTACACTGTGTAAGACCATGCAGAAAGTTAAAATCCAAAATGACTTCTCCGAACCAATGGAGGTAAAAAATGGTGTAAGGCAAGGCGATGCATTGGCATGCCTACTCTTCAATTTGGCATTAGAAAAAATTATCAGATATTCAGGAATCAATACCAGAGGACATATCTTTCATAAGTCTGTACAAATTTTTGCATTTGCCGATGACGTTGACATCATAGCGCGAACACAATCTGACTTAAAGCAAGCTTTTCTATCCATGGAAAAAGAGGCAGGAAAAATGCATCTCACTATTAACCAGGAGAAAACCAAGTATATGCAATGCACCAAAATTACTGATTCTACAACTCACTTGCAAATTGGTGAATACAAGTTTGAAAAAGTAAACAGTTTTATTTATCTTGGTTCTGAGGTCAACGTCAGTGGCAATATCGCACCTGAAGTACAAAGAAGAATCAATAGTGCAAGTAAATGTTTTTATGGTTTAAAAAAATATTTAAAATCAAACCTACTAAAAAGAGATACTAAACTGCTAATTTATAAATGCTTAATCAGACCTATTCTAACATATGCCTCAGAAACTTGGACAACAACACAGAAAGATGAGAATTCCTTGGGAATCTTCGAACGTCGGATCCTAAGATCCATTTTTGGGGGCAAACAAGTTGATGGTACTTGGTACAGACGTTCAAACTCAGAACTCTATCGGGCTTTTAGAGAGCCTGATGTTGTCAAGTATGTGAATATCCAAAGAATATAAATGGGCAGGTCACATTATTCGAATGAACAGAGAGTGTTCGACAAACATAATCTTTTTGGCTCAGCCCATCGGATCAAGGCCCAGAGGTCGACAAAAGCTGAGATGGGCCGACTGCGTGGAAAGAGACTTATCAGTCTTAAAAGTCTCAAACTGGAAGACAACTGCCAGGCAGAGGCAGGCCTGGAAGAAGTTGATTGAGAAGGAGGAGGATATATATATATATATATATATATATATATATATATATATATATATATATATATATATATATATATATATATATATATAATCGCGGAAGTTTAATAAAATTAAAATAAAGAAAAGAAAATGGTGCGAGTTTCTTAAAATTTCATTCTGTAAAGTAAAAAGCATTGAAACGTAAATTCATTTTTAACTTACTTTTCGATAATGTTTTTGGCGTCGTTTAAACATTCATTATAGTAGTATGCAATATAATAGTATGATTTTTAATAACGAACAATTGCCTTTTTTTAATTCTTGTAATATGTTAAAATAACGTAAGAAAAGATTTTATCTCAGATAAAATATTAAATTATAGCTCATAGTTCGCGCTACTGATATTTCCATAATTCTTATACAGGAAAAAATCAAATCCCCAAGTTTTAGTAGTTATTGTTTGTATTAAAAACAATGAATGATGACATTAATTCGATATTTTGCTTTAAATAATACTGATTTCTTAATTAAATGTACAGTAAAGTGCAAACTTAATCTTAAGTAAATTATAAGTAATGATGTCGGACAAAAAACATCACTGTATTGATGAAATTCTTCAAAACTTTCCTATATTTCATTAATTTTTTTTCCCTTATAAAAAAAAGAAAGCACGGTATAAAAACAAATGTCTATTTAATTTTTTTGTACTTATGATGAGGTATTTCCATAATTATTGCTTTAATTTTATCCTGATCTGGTGAGTATTAATTTTGTACACAAAGGTATATATCAACCAGACCCTCAGAAAAGTAGGAGCCAACACATGGCTCCACTCAACATTTTTTTTTTTTTTTTTTTAATTTCGCTGTACGGAAGGGAAAAAACACTTTGTTTCAGTTTTATTGATGGATATGAAAATTCAACTGCAGTATGCATTATAATTCTTGTTTATTTCAGTAAATAACAATTAAGCAATATTTTTGTTGGACATGCATAGATGTGTGATTAAGAATATTTGAGTAATCAGGAAGATGCCCAGATTGAACTCTGAAGTATTATAGATGAATGCCCTAGAGTTCAAAACGAAAAAATGAAAAATAAATAAAGTAAAATTAAAAAAAAAAATAATAAAAATAAAAAAAAAAAACGAATTATCACTATCTGTGAGCACCCAAAGTCTGACTGAATTCCAGAGATGCCAACTTGCTCCGCTTTGTAAAATAGTATTTTCTAGTAGTAGCGAAATTTAAGTTACTTTCAGTTTAGTATTTTTCATTTTAAATAATTTTCACGCCACTAAATATCAAAAATTATAAGTATCATCTAAAATGCTACGTTAAAGCATCCATTTACTGGTTACTCTATTACAAAGTAGGCGTAACTATCATTATCGAACGAATTTTACTATATAAGTTGCTACCACTTTATTAAAACTATTCCAGAAAGCGGATCAGTTGGCATCCCTGGAATTCTTATTTTGCTCTTTTACTCTACTATATTTTTCATTTAAATCATTAACTTTCTATCCACAAAAACAGGAGAGGACGGAAATTAAAAAAGAAAAAAAAATTCTATTGCTCTCAAAAGATGCATAATAAATAAATAAAATAAAATATTAATTCGATATAAAATATAATATAGAACTTGGAAATGGAATTTATTTTTTGAAAAGCTTTTAATTCTTAATAAACTTTTAACTAATTAATAATTTAAAATTTTAATTAAATTTATTAAACTTTTAATAAATTTAATTAAAACTTTAATTTCAAAACTTCAAATTAAATTTCTTGATTATCGAATATTTCTTTCACTATATTATTTCTTCAATAATGATTTTAAAATCTGTGGTATTTATAAAAGTAATAATCATCAAAAATTTATAGATATAAATTTATAAACAAAAGGGTAACTATTGACATGCATGAATTGTTGATGTTGAGAATAGATTAACTCCTCCCGAATATTATCTAATATTGAAACAGTTCTTTTACCAGTATTTTCTCTTTTCCGTCCCGCTTTCAGGCCTGGGTGTGAATAGCCGGCATGAATGTGTTAAAAAAGAAAAAAGTTGTAGTCTTCTTAAAAGATATTATTTTTCAAAAGGTGTTTAATAAATAAATCAAATCAATCAATATTAATTCGAAATTCAATATAATATAGAACTTGGAAATGGAATTTATTTCTTGAAACACTTTTAATATATATTTCAATAATATTATTTCTTGAAACACTTTTAATATATTTCAAAACTTCAAATAAATTTCTTGATTATCGAATATTTCTTTCACTATATTTCTTCAATAATGATTTTAAAATTTGTGGCATTTATAAGAGTAATGATCATCAAAAAATTTATAGATATAAATTTATAAATTAAAAGGTTACTATTGACATGCAACCGACAGGAATCGAACCTAGGAACTCCGGAATGTGAGGGCAGCTTCGTATCTACAACACAATTTCTCAAGCACGCAAATTTATAATTAAAATTATACGTAAAAAATACTTAAAATATTTGCGCATACTTTTTAAAATATTTATTTGAAAATTATTGTTGATGTGTTCATTTTTTTTTCTGATTTCTTATCATCTGTGTGTTTTCTTTTTGTCTCATCTCTTTTCATTTATTTTCTTTTTGTCACTTTCACTTCACCAAAGCAATAACTTGCCAATGTAGGGGGGGGGGGATAGAAAACTTTATTTCACACTTCAAAATATAAATGAAAATAACTTGATGTAAAAATACCAGGTCTTTAAATAATATCCTTTGCCTCGATCATATTTCATAATTATAAAATTTCATAATTGCAAAAATATAAATTTTTTAATTTTTGATTTTTATATACTGTATAGTTTATATTTATAATATTAAAAATTATTATTATAATTATTATATTTATAACATCCAGCCTCATTTAAAGAAAAAAAAATCAATAAAAATGTCGCGATATTTGTCACAGTTGAAGTAGCAGGGAAATTTGTCGCAGTGAAAGTAGCCGCGATATTTGTCACAGTTGAAGTAGCAGTGGAATTTGTCACAGTGAAAGTAGACGCGATATTTGTCGCAGTTGAAGTAGCAGGGAAATTTGTCACAGTGAAAGTAGCCGCGATATTTGTCTCAGTTGAAGTAGCAGTGGAATTTGTCACAGTGAAAGTAGACGCGATATTTGTCGCAGTTGAAGTAGCAGGGAAATTTGTCACAGTTAAAGTAGCCGCGATATTTGTCACAGTTGAAGTAACAGTGGAATTTGTCACAGTGAAAGTAGACGCGATATTTGTCGCAGTTGAAGTAGCAGGGAAATTTGTCACAGTGAAAGTAGCCGCGATATTTGTCACAGTTGAAGTAACAGTGGAATTTGTCACAGTGAAAGTAGACGCGATATTTGTCAAAGTTGAAGTAGCAGGGAAATTTGTCACAGTGAAAGTAGCCGCGATATTTTGTCACAGTTGAAGTAGCAGTGGAATTTGTCACAGTGAAAGTAGACGCGATATTTGTCGCAGTTGAAGTAGCAGGGAAATTTGTCACAGTGAAAGTAGACGCGATATTTGTCGCAGTTGAAGTAGCAGTGGAATTTGTCACAGTGAAAGTAGACGCGATATTTGTCGCAGTTGAAGTAGCAGGGAAATTTGTCACAGTGAAAGTAGCCGCGATATTTGTCACAGTTGAAGTAGCAGTGGAATTTGTCACAGTGAAAGTAGACGCGATATTTGTCGCAGTTGAAGTAGCAGGGAAATTTGTCACAGTGAAAGTAGACGTGATATTTGTCACAGTTGAAGTAGCAGTGGAATTTGTCACAGTGAAAGTAGACGCGATATTGGTCGCAGTTGAAGTAGCAGAGAAATTTGTCACAGTGAAAGTAGCCGCGATATTTGTCACGGTTGAAGTAGCAGTGGAATTTGTTACAGTGAAAGTAGCAATGAAATTCGTCACAGTGACAGCAGTAGTGTTTTCTTCACTGTGACAAATTTTTGGTTGGAGCACGTTGTTACAGTGAGAAAGTCATTGTTACAGGAGAAGTCACTGCTCCATTACTTTTTATCCATCTCTACTGCAGACAAATAGCTGCACATTTCACCTCCGAGGCCTCACATCATAGCTATCAAAACAAATAACTACACTGGTGGACAAAATTAAGAGATGGAAGACACTTTCCCAAATATCTCAAAAAATATTGAATATAAATAAATGAAATTTTGTATGGATATAGCTTATTCCATGATAATAGAGTATGCAAAACAAAAATGAAAGTGTAAGTAGTGATTTTATTCTGTTGTAGATGATTTTTTCGTATATTTTTCCAAGTATGTTAAGTAGACTGATTGGGCGATAACTCTCAGGGCAGCTTGGGTTCTTGTTTTTCTTGAGAAATAAAATGACTGATGCGTTTTTCCAGATTTGTTGGTAGTAATTATAAGCAAGGCAGATATTAAAAATATGCGTGATTTTGCAGATGTAGTTGTTTAGTAATAGTTTAATCATTTTATTCTTTATCCCTTCCTCACCTGGAGCTTTATTGTTTTTCAGTTTTTGTATGATGCTGCTAACTTCTTGATTATTGGTTGAATTTATTGTTTCTGGGATGAGGTGTTCAGTTTGAAACTTATTAACTTCGTCTGTGATGATATTGTGATGATTTTGGTCAGAGTTGATATATGGTGAAAATTGATTTTGAAGTGAATCTGCGAATATTTGATTTTTTCTGATATTGTGTACGCTGTGCCTGATGGTCCATTTATTGGTCTGTCTATTTGAGGAGTTGTTTTCTGTTTCTTGGCCATTTTCCATATCGAGTTGTCGGTAGTGCGGAGGGGGGCGATTTTTGCTTGCCACAGTTGTTTTTTATATTTTTTACTGCGTTTTTTAATCTGGTTATTGAGTTGTTTTATTTCGTCCAGGTGTGCTGGGTCAAAAGTACTTTGTTACCATTTCCTGTGCGAGTTCCTTAATCTTATTATATTCTTTATTTCAGGTGGTAATCTGTAATGATGGGCAGTATACTTGGTTTCTGTGGAAGCATTTTTAAAAGCATCTGTTATTTCATTCTGGATTTGCTGTATATAGTTTTCTATTGCAGTTTCGTTATCCAAGGATGGTAGGTCTGTTCCATTGATTGTAAGAATATTTTGATAATGGTTCCAGTCAGTTTTATAATTTGGTTTCTCAGATTGTTCTATGGTTTCCCCAACGAGCAGTTGAACTGGCAGATGATCTGATGACAAATGGTTATGAGCGCAGGCGACCATAGGAACTTGCATGTTTGTTATTGCGAAGTCTAGTATGTCCGGACTATGGTTAATCAGATTTGGAATGTAAGTTGGAGCTGATGGTGCTGCTACTGTTAATTGATATTTGCTAATAAGATCTTTCAATTTTGCGCCACTGTGATTGAGGTTGTTGCAGCCCCATATTGGATGCTTGGAAAGTTTAAAAGTGACTGAGAGAAATTTGGCATTATTTGAGAATTGAATCTGTAGTGGTAGACAAGTAAAGATTACAAACCAATCATATTCAGAAATTAAACAAATTTTTAGACATATATTTGCTACCACTTTCTTATTTTAACTAGATATTCTATGAAAGGGCTCTTTCGTAAACTGGTTTACATTCATAGTGGTCTGATCGGACTACCTATAAAAAACCGTGTGGAGGCTTTCAGTTGCATGAGGCGTTGGCACGCTTCGCAACCTAGCTGCCCAGCAGGAGTGAAAGCGAGACGGAAAATAGGAAAGGCTGGTAGGAAATCTTTTCAGTTATAGCTAGTTTCGGGGAGGAGTTTACTTATTCTCCTTTTTAAATTTTTCAACAATATCTACTTTATCTTGAAAAAGAAGCAGTTTTAATATATTATGCTAAAATTATAAAAAAAAATCTTGATAGTTACCGATATTTTATTTTTTTCGAAAAAAAATGCTGAAATGAAATGTCTTACGTACGAGTTTTTTCTCTATTCCGTCTTGCTATATAATGGCTTTCAGCCATGCTGCCCAGTAAAATTAAAACATTGGGCTAGGACTTTTATATCAACTCCAAAGAAATCAGGAAGTCGATATTGCGATAGCCCCGTTGACCATCACGTCAGCCAGGTAAAGGGTCATTGACTTCACGAAGCCGTTCATATCTCTTGGAATCTGCATCATGATTAACATTTTGTATGCGACGTTAATTTTACATGGCTTGCCTATCTTTGCTGAACGGTAAGTATCTGCAAACTACATTTGCAAATTTGACAGATTTAGCTAGTTTCTTAAATGTTTGGTGTGGTGAATTATATAAGCCTACGAATTGTTTAGAAATAGTGGTGGATAAAAATCTACTAAATTGAATTTATTAAATCAAGAATTACAATTAATAAACTACTACTTGAAAATATTTATTCGATGTCCGGAGCAAGTTGCATCTCTGTGTATATAAATAAAACTATTTTTTTGTGTTCTATATGGCATTAATTTCTTCAAACCATTTTAGTAGCGATAATGATATTTAAAAAAATTAAAATTTACTTGAATTATGTGTTTCTAATAATCTTGGCTTCGCCGGTCACCGGTGTGGGGCTACGAAAAAACTCACTGCCGGTCAACGATCCCCCCAGTGGCAGTCAACGTGTTAAGAAGCCTATGAAAAGAAACCTGGAGCAAAAATAGTCAAATATTTGCAAGATATAGTTTGTATTTATTTACCGTTTTTTTAATTATTGTAGCGTGTCCGGAGCAGTTGACATCTCAGTATATGTCGTGGTGATAGTTACGATTAGATAATTAAATAACTAAAAATGAATTGAGTTTTCCTATGGTATTAAAGCATCCCTATGGTATTAAAACATCCACGTGGCATTCCTATGGTATTAAAACAACCCTGTGGCATTCCTATGTTATTAAAAAAAGGAAAACAACTTTTAACTTTTTACAATACTTTTGGTTCATGCAAATTTTGCATGGTTAAAAATGACACCATTTCTAAATGTTTCAAGCATGATATTTCAAGTTGTGCCAACAATTCTGCCATGCAAAAGTTTCCAAATTATTTGCTGCTAAAGGAAAGATTGTTTACTTAAAGTATAGAAGTGTTTCCATGTTTTTGGCATGCTACATAACTCTAGATTTTACACTTTTCAAAAAAAAATTACCTGGTGATTGGGAAATGCCTTTTCAATCGAGATTCTAAGCGTAGTATCAATTTTTAGTAGTGTAAAATTTTATCACTACCTAAACGAACATTTTCAGTGAAATACGTAAATAAATAACAGATATGGAGTGCTGAGCGTGGTCTTACCTCCAGTTCTAAAGAATGATCACTTTCGGGGATGCAACAAGTTACTAAAAAACGCAAGAAGTGGTAGAAACTCAATTATTTTTTATCTATTAATAATTCAACCATAATTACCACTATCACTTACATTTCATTGCATTGAGGTTAATATCTCTAACTCGTTATACGTCAAACCTAACCACTATATTTGAGTTTTTATTTATGTTTAAAGATAATACAGGGTGCCACAGACGATTATTAATGTAAAAAGTGGTAGAAACTCAATTCACTTTTATTTATTTATTAACTCTTAAATTATACTATCGTATCTACCACTATGACGACTTACATTTCATACATTAGCATTTTTTGCATTTTCTTTCAATGGTGAACTGAAAAAAATATGCTTTGCATAGTTTCTCATTTTAATTTCTTTTTTTAAAATTCAGTAGTTAACACTTTTTGCAATTTTAGTCGCCAGTGGCAACTCTGTTACTACCATGAAAATTCTCTAAAAAATTGAATTTTTCCAACACTTAGAAAAACCTGTTATTGCTCATAATATTGCTAGAATTTGTTTTACGTTAGAGTTATTACATCAAGATCTAATTTTCGTGTATATAGCATTGTATATTATTATTTCTAAAAAAATGAATACGAATATAAATTGAGGACTGAGTTTATGTTGAAATTAAGGACTTAAAACTGTTGTGACTCCACACATTAAAAGTTATAATTGCCTATCTAGGAAAATTCAAGGAATTATTGATTTAAAATGCAGTTTCCATGTAACGTAGAAAAGTATATAAATCAAATAGTAATGTATACAAATCTTATGATTTTTTTTTAAATCAAAGGTTTTACAGAATTCCTGGCTAGTGGCTGAGTGGCGCAGTTGGTTTGTCGTCGGCCTTCTGAGCTCAAGTCTGCGGGTTCGATTCCCGGACCAGACACCAGATTTTCGGGATGCAGAAAATCCTCAGCGGCCATGTCGTATGATTATGCGGCATGTAAAAGATCCCTGGAGTGCCTTATTGGCTACTGGCATTTCCGGCAAAATTAAATTCCTAATGCACTTTAGCATCCAAATAATCTTGGTGCTGCCATCTAGCGTGGCAGAAACTAAACGTCCAAATTAAATGGCCAACGGTATCTCACCCATTGTGGTGGTCCTGAAAGAGTGGATACCACTTCTGGAGAACGCACTAGGTCTGCTCATCGGCAAGTCTGATTGTGCAGCTTATTGGAAAGAAAAAAAGAAAAGAAAAAAAGGGTTTTACAGAATATATAGGTTGCATATTTTCAGTACTTGATTTTTAAAGGAGCGTCAGAATTCAAAGTTAGACTAAAATCCATAAGTATACAATGAGCGAGTGAAAGTTACATATGTAGAAACACGTATCAAACTCGTAAAATTAAAGGAAAAAATAGGTGATTTCAGATTGTTTTCAAAATATCATTCAGTCGCGTTCTCCCCAAATGATAAGTCCCGAAAAATTCCCCTACGATGCTCCAATATCTGAACTTTGAACAAAACACACATTCCAGGATAGAGAACAAATGCAGAACTTAGCGAGACAAATAAATCTTTTATGAAACATTCACTAAATTGCATAAGCATGACTATTGAAGCATGGGATAGGCTGGTTGGTAGGGCGTTGGGCCCATGTCCAATAGGTCGGCAGTTCGATCCCCGCACGCCAAAGGCTCCCCTTGTAGTAAATGGTAAATGGCGCATGTTAAAATCTGACAGGTCATAAAGTCCTTCATGTTTCCATAACAAATCAATACCTCTAAGGATACCACAAAAACCTCCCACGATTAGCTTGACTGCAATGGGACTCTAATTCATGATCCGCCCACCCTTGAGGATATTTTACCTCAGCACTGTGGTCGGTGCGTGGAGAGTGAGGAATTCGTATTGACCAGCTGGGATTCGAAACCGGTTCACCTCATTGGAAGACGAATGCTCTATCCCCTGAACCACCGGGGCTCAAAAAAAAATTATTTATCCTATAAGTGCAAAACATTTAAATGTTTCCTTATCGATCTTTCTTACATCGATACATTGCTTCATGTGAGTATTTTCCTGAAGCCAAAAATATCTCGTTATTCCTTATGCTGAATGTCCTTTTGGTCCTGGGTGCATTGTTTTTTGCCATGAAATGAAGTTCTTTTATTATAGCGTATAAACAAGAAATATGGGAGGCTACGTCAAGAACATATGGAGTAGCAGGTGTACTATTTACACCTTTGAATCGGTCATTAAAGTGGAACACGAGAAAAGGCATCACCTCCTACATCAGAAAGCATCCACACGGTCTTTTATAAGTAGTCCGCGCATACTATTTAAAAAGTGAACCAGTTGTGCACATGAACCCAAAACTATTCGTAAAAGTAATTGAGAGAAATTTATCATATATATTTGAGAGTTGAATCTGTAGTGGTTGACAAGTGAATGAGGCAAACCAATAATATTCATAAATAAAACAAATTTTTAGTTATATATTTGCTACCACTTTCTTATTTTAACTAGATTTTGTATTAAATGACTCGTTTGGAAAGTGGATATCCTTCACAGTGGTCTGATCAGACTACCTATAAAAAACCATGGGGAGGCTTTCAGTTATAGGAGGCGTTGGAAAAGGTGTGTTTCAATGTCTTCACAAACTTTTTCTCATCAACAGACTTCCCGGTGTAATCTCGTGAATTGTACCCCCGTGTCACTCACTATACGGGCATTCAAACAATAGTCCGATACCTACACGTGGTTTCATGATGGTAGTCCGATCAGACCACTGTGCAAGAGAACCAATTTAAACAATAGACAATAAATATAAAATATAGTAAACACAAGAAAATGGTCGCAAATATATATGTTTTCAGGTCTGTTTAATTTCTTAATATGGTTGTTTTATCTTACTTCTTAGCTAATCACCATATATTAATCCATTAAATATATGAATATTAAAATAAGATAAATATCTGCCAGGTAGTTTTAAGACATATGTTGGATAAATCCGTGAAACTGGTTCACTTTTTATATTAATCGCATATGCTACTTATTAAAATCCGTGTAGAGACCTTTCTGGTGTAGGTGGCGATGTCAGAGTTCAAGAGTTTAGTCATCACGTTTCGTTGTTATTGAACTTTCATCGCTATCCACTTTACGGTCTTGTGTTCGAGGCATACTTGGAGTTTCTACATTAATTGAGGCTTTCATTGAAAAAAAAATTAAAAGAAACTGCTACAAACATTGGAAATAGATATTAAGAAGAAAAAAATTTATTAACAAATGGCTGGTTTTAACCGGTTTAAGCAAGTTGCAACGTATAATCACCTGCTAGTAAAATCGGGGTCATAATTTTTCGCATAAACCCTGTAGAAAAAGGTTAAGCTGAGTAATTTGGGGGATAAAGCCTTCAGCCAGACAACCGAGGCTCGAATCCCAGGGATGGCCGGTCAAATGAAACATCAATCAAGGTTCAGAAACATCATTCGAAGTTTCACAGTGCTGACAAAAAAAAATTTCCAAACTGACTGAGGGATCATAATTTACAGCCCATGAAAGGTTTTCGTGTTTTTCTGCTCCATTAAACGTAAATATGTGCTGGTACTTACTTCATAAAAAGTCTTCTTAAAAGACATATTTGTACAAATGTTTTATTCATGAGTTATTTTCTGGGCAGATAAAAGTACATTATTTGGCAAAAGTAAACATTGATATGGCAGAAAACATTAATATAGCAGGATTGGCTGTTAAAGACCTGCGTCAAAATAAAGTAATAACTAATCTTTTTTTATTTAAATCTACTTTACTAAACCTAGTATTTTGATAACTAATATTCGGCTTCTCAAAACGTTACTTACAAAAACGCTCTAAATTTCATTAATCAATAAAACTAATTATTATCATTATTACTTTTTCAAACAAGTGAAAGTGAAATAAAATTTCTCAAAAATATGGGGAAAATTTCAGTAATGAGGTAGTGAATGCAAAAAATGATTAAATTATTTTCTCTCTTTCAAGAAAAAAATTCATAATCACTTACGTTCTTTTCCAAAAACAGAACTGTTTATTCGTTTTTATTTAATTAGATTTCTGAAAAATCCATGTTTTTCCAAACGACAAAAAAAGGGAGCGTCTTTTCTATTGCGTCTAAATTTCCAAAATTAATAATTTATTACCATTATTTTGAGAGAAAGATAAGGTAAAGGAGGAAAAGATCCAGTTAGTAGAGATCAAATATAAGAAAAAATCAAAATTCTCACAATCTCTGCCACGTCATTTTATCCAATTATTTATGAAAGTAAATTATAGTTTTTTTTTTTTTTTTTAACCATTGAATAAGAAGGGGAAATCTTCTTCTTTGACATAATTTTGTTGAGGCAACTTATTTTATCATTGAAAAATACACTAATCCATAAGAGTATTATTTCACTATCATACAAATTCACGGTATTGTTTATAATAGATATATTTTAGTTGTATATTTTTACTTTTAAAATAATTAGTTTCATTTTGGAATACACTGCTCAAAACAATTAAAGGATATTGAGGTTGTGAGTTGATCTTGCACCTGGAGAATTGTTTGATTGATTGATACATTATCGACAGATTTAGTACGCTATATAAGATAAAAATGACAATTGTTTGTCAGAAAAAATGCGTTTTAATACGCATTTGGGTACAAAAGGAAAAAGAAACAAAATTTGGGCATATGAGAAAAACAAATAAAAAAAAGTGTTTTACTAAAAGAAAATTATTTTTATTAGGAGGTAAGGTTTCCCCGGACGGGCAGCAACGTTGAACACCTTTGAGGCATCGAGTAAATGAGGTTATTAATGAGTGGCAGGGTATTCTGTCCCACTCCTCCAGAAGAGCTCTTTCCTGTTCTTGGAGAGTTTACGAATGTGGTAGGCATTCAGCAGTCTGCATGGGCATTCGACTACCTATAATGTCCCAATCATACTCGATCGGATTCATGTCCGGAGAGTAGACTGGCCAATCCATTGATATAATTCCTTCCTTCAAAAGAAAATGATTCACCAAATTAGCACGTTGTAGTCTGCAATTGCCGTCCATTAGCATGAAGTCATCTCCAATTGCTGCAGCGTAAGGGATTACAATGGGTTTCAATATCTTAATCCCTTCATCGGCTGCCGGTCAGAGCTCCATTTCGAATGATATGGAGATCGGTGCGCCCATCAATGGAGATGCCAGCATGGATGACCCCCCCCCCCCAAATCTTATACTTTCAAGCACGAATTCAGGATTGTTTCTTGCGCTACGCACCTTCCAGATGAAAATAGGCCTATTATCAGGATGAACATGAAACGCCCCTGTGAACGATTTTTTTTCTTTTTAAATTTTAAAATTAAGAAAAAATTACCAAACATTCTGAAAGCTTTGATTTTTAATTGTCTACGACTCCATAAAATATTTTGCAAAAAGCATGTAGTTCGAAGGCTTATATAATCATAATTATTGCTTCATTACCTTGAATTCTTCATCACGTTGCATACTTATTTTAGAAAACGAATCAGAAGTAGCTGGCTTTAATACACATTAAAGTTCTTTAGCTGGCTATTTCCATCAACAGGTATGCAATGGCCGTCTAAAAATGCTAAAATTTCTAACAAACAAAATTCAAAATTTTGTAAAAAGAAATTAAAATCAACAACTTTTTATATCATTCTTTTACAGTTTATTATTGAAGGAGAATGCAAAAAATGTTTTTGCTTTGCATATGAATCATTTGAAATGTAAGTCACAGTAGTAATTCCGATTATATAATGAAAGAGATAATGAATAAATACACTTGAATTGAGTTTTTACCACTTTTTACTTTTTTCGTCGCCTGCTCCAGAAACTACGACTTGGTTCATGGTGTCTCAGGGAATAAAGCACCTGCCTTCCCGTGACGCGACCCAGGTTCCATATCCAACGATGACTGATGGATACGATTTCTGCTTAAGCTCATACCGACCACAGTACTGACGTAAAAATCCTCTGTGGTAGGCGAATAATGAGTTTAAGCTCCCTTGTCGTTAGGCTAACTGGTGGAAGTTTTCGTGGTTTTGCTCTCCATGTAATAAAAATGCGAGTTAGTTTCCTCCATGGAAGCTAGTGTGTTTCAATGGTTGATCCAGGAGTCTCTTGTCTATTGGGTTGGGTTCATAGTTACAATGCTACTGCGTTAAACGTTGATATCGTAAACCGAAAAATTGATCGGCTGTGTAAGAAATAAAATAAAATAGACTGCAATTAGGAAAAATCAAAAAGTGATAGCTAAAATTTCTCAATGCTGCTGAAAAAGGTTTAATATTTCATTCATGGGCCTGCCAAGTTTAACGCTTTTTTGCAAAATAATTTATAGAGTGGTAGACAATTATAAACTAGAGCCTTCAGAATTTTTGTTGATGTTACCTTTACTTCAAAAGCTCCAGCACGAAAGAAATAGAACAAAATTGCGTTTGATATGAACTTTTGTATCGTTTGCATGTAGTGATGAGTAAAATAACTTTAAGTAAAATTTACAAAGAAATAATAATACACTTAAACATAAGCATAGCTACCACTAGAAAGCTGACAGTATTACTCGGCCTTTTTGCATTACATATATATTTTCTTTAAATTGAAATATTTTCGGTAGATGCAATTTAATTAATTCAACTATAATTTTCTCATTTTTTCGCAACCATTTTTAAAACATTTCCAGACGGTAGCAACCCTATTGACCCTGCCAAGTCAGTTCGTGATTTTTTTGATCTGGTTTATGGGTAGAGTAATGTTCGGCTTTTTTTCTAGATTATATGACCGGACTAGGTCCTGTCTTATTCCTGTACTGGTTAATGTTACGTGACATAAACAGGGCTGCTAACTGCTTTCTGCAACAGACTTAACACTAGATTGCCTAAGAAAGTCATTTTGACTGCTTTTAATTTCAATTAGAAAAACAATGATGTATGTAATGACACAATTTCTTAGAATTTTGTGACTTTTTGTACAACATGTAATTTTTTTATTGTTAATATTTACTAATAACTTGTTATATAGCTGTAAATAATATAAAAATGTTAAAAATTTATTTTAAGTAAATTTATTTACGCATTCACAATCCAGGCAATATAGGCATCTACTAATTTTCCGTCTTTCTAGTGTTAATAAAGTGGTAAAGGATTGAAAGCTAAAACTTGCCATATTCGGTTAATTTCGTCTTTAATTTTTATACGGCTCCAAAAAAATTACTTACGTGACCTTGCATTTTCTACAAACTTCAGAATTAATTAATTTTCTGAATAAAACTACGAATTTTAAAAATAAATGTAAACTATAGTTAAAGTTTGCTAAGATAAAAATTACTAGAAAGCAGAAAACTTTGCAAAAAAGTTTTGTATATAAGAAAAACAGCTATTTGATTTGATGTAAGTGGAAGTATATGTTTGGCAATACCAAGTGGATATTTTTTTCTGCTGCTTATCAGGCACTTTAGCAGGAGTGTAAGTCTCTCATAAAAAATTAAAAAAAGGTAGCCTTTTCTTTAATTTAAAAATAACACTTTAATCGTTTTTAGAACTAAATATTAGCTATCGTTAATAAAATTGGTTCTTAAAATACCTCATTTCATGCAAAAATAAACTAAACAATTTCATAACTCTCTTGCAAATAGTTTAATTTTAATAAGATAGGCTAACTTTTGCTTTAAGTACGCTTTGTTCTCTGATTTTAGATCCGAATAACATATATATTTATAATATCAATACATTATAGTCGAAAAGGAACTTATTTCTGGAAAACAAATCTTAAAACTGAAACATGTGGAATATCACTTAATTCTGTTTTGTAAGAAAATGTATTTATGGAAATTTTACACAGCTAAATGACTAAACAATTCAGTAGTATCATAAAAAGAAGAAATTTCTGCACTTATTTTAATTGACGTATTACTACTATCACGATAAAAACTTTTTCAAGCCTCGCAAGAACTCTGATAGGGTAAAACCTTTTCATAACAACCAACTTGTATGGCCATTGAGAAAAAATTTCTTAGAAATAACAACATTATAGTGCTTGCTTTGGCGTAATAAATCTTCAATTTAAAATTTCAAAAAAAATTCCACCTGTACTAGATCGAATGACGTTCTCAGTCAACAATGTGTTAAAGCATAGCTGCCATTTTGCACGGCCGTTGGGAAATAGTTTTCTTAATGTTAGCAACATTAGCTTTTTGGCGTGTTAAATCTTTAAGTTTGAAATTTAAAAAAATAAATAAATAAACTACCACAACGAATCAATGATTTAAAACAATATGCAAATAAGATCTTTTTTGTTTGCTAATTAGATCCAAAATTATTATTATTAAAATCTACGAAATCTACTGTATTAAACTTAAAAGTAAAATTTTCCAATTGAATTGAAAACCATGTAAAATCCAAATTGACTGTAAATTCTTTTATTATTTATTTTTGTATTATTTTCCTTTTATTATTGCCACCATAATGTTGCAAAATTCAAAATGTCTTTCATCCAATGTTTTATTTCACGATGTATGGGTCGCTGCGCGGCCGAGGCACCCAATTTATTTTAAATAAAGAAAAAAAAGTTTGCTAATTATGTTTATCGATGTCTTAATACAATTTTGTTCTTAGAAAAGTCTTCCTAACTGTTCCCAGTTCTCTTACTACCACTGTGTAAAATCTCTTCCAACGACCGTACAATTGGCAGGTATGATTAACACGTTAAGCACCGCGTCAGCCATCGGTGGCTGACACTGGACTTTCCATTTAGACCGCGTCAGCCACCGGTGGCTGACACTGAAATTACATTTAGGCCGAGTCAACCACCGGTGGCTGGAACTAAAATTACATATAGACCGTGTCAACCACCGGTTGCTGACACTGAAATTACATATAGTGGTTCTCTTACTACCACTGTGTAAAATCTCTTCCAACGACCGTACAATTGGCAGGTATGATTAACACGTTAAGCACCGCGTCAGCCATCGGTGGCTGACACTGGACTTTCCATTCAGACCGCGTCAGCCACCGGTGGCTGACTCTGAAATTACATATAGGCCGTGTCAACCACCGGTTTCTGACACTGAAATTACATATAGGCCGCGTCAACCACCGGTTGCTGACACTGAAATTACATATAGGCCGCGTCAACCACCGGTTGCTGACACTGAAATTACATATAGTGGTTCTCTTACTACCACTGTGTAAAATCTCTTCCAACGACCGTACAATTGGCAGGTATGATTAACACGTTAAGCACCGTGTCAGCCATCGGTGGCTGACACTGAAATTACATTTAGGCCGAGTCAACCACCGGTGGCTGAAACTAAAATTACATATAGGCCGTGTCAACCACCGGTTTCTGACACTGAAATTACATATAGGCCGCGTCAACCACCGGTTGCTGACACTGAAATTACATATAGGCCGCGTCAACCACCGGTGGCTGACACTGAAATTACATTTAGGCTGCGTGTGCCACCGCTTGCTGACACTGACCTTTCACATAGGCCACGAAAAACAGCTGGCTTACAGCGTATAACATGATATAGAACTATAAAATTTACACTCTTTTATGGAATTGCAGAAAATTTATTCACAATTTACTTAATTATCATGATTCTTGGTTTAATAAATTCAATTTAGTAGATTTTTATCCACCACTATTTTTAAACAATTCGTAGGCATATATAATTCACCACTTTCTTCAGCTAAACCTATTAATAACTATCAAAATCTGTCTATATTTGCAAATTTAGTTTGTAGTTATTTACCGTGTAAAATTAGCGTGGTATTCAACGTGTAAAAGACTTATTTTTCTTCTTCAGATTTTAGTATTTCTTTTAAATTGAAATACCGTTGTTTTTAATTTTTTTTTAAATAAAGAAAGGTCAAAAGAGGACATTTTATTCTTACGTTTCCCCCCCCACCCAAAAAAATATTCCTATATATATATATACCCACATCCTCACAATAACGACATTGAAATACCAGGTTGAAAAAATCCAGCAACAAGTCGTATGACGCAATATCGCGTGGACAGTTACGATTTAGAAATCGATTGCGGAGATACGTTGCTAAGGTAACGTCTCACACCGGGGGAGGTCTAACAGGTTGGCAAAACTCCGTTATGTTGCACGCGGTAGTTCAATTGACCATTATCATTCAACATTTGATCCCACCCACTTTGTCAACCCACTTTTATCTGGAACATCCAGGAACACAGAATACCCACATATCTGTTTCCTATTCTGGTTTGAACATAAAAGGTGAGCATTTAATCTATTCACAATGTCTCTATGCAAACAAGGTAAAATGCAGGTAATTAATCAATAGTCAAACACAGAGAATTATTGTCTTTTTGTTGACTTTAAGCTTTATGTGGTGCTTACATTAATGGGGAAGCATTAGAAAATAAAATTTTGATTTCCTTCTTTTGATTGAGGGAATATATTTTATGAAAGAAAAGAAAAAGGTACAAAATGACATTTAATGAAACTTTAGATTTTATTTACTTGTTCGTAATTTTAAGAAGTCAATAAAATAAAATACTTAATTGATAACACTTTCATAAAAGTATTTGATCTTACCTACTTCGGGCGTGGGACTTTAAATTTGAAATTGACTTATATGCAAAACTTCGTTCAAAGGAACCAATTTTTTTTTTTTTTTTTTTTAAATAATATTTTTTGTTTGAATTATTTTTTTATCAGAATGAGCAAGTTCATGAAGAACATTTAGATTTATAAACATTTTATGCACTTGACTGCTTTGAAAATATCACTTAAAACAATAAACATACAACCTTAACGGATAGCATTATAAACTGAAATGTATTATCGCTTTCTTCCTACCACGCCCTACGTATCAGAGAAATCGGGGCATTTAAAGAGGCCTTCTAATTTTTTTTTCTTTATTTATTTACTTATTAATAAATTTTTGAAAC
Organism: Parasteatoda lunata; assembly: GCA_949128135.1. Taxonomy (NCBI): domain Eukaryota; kingdom Metazoa; phylum Arthropoda; class Arachnida; order Araneae; family Theridiidae; genus Parasteatoda; species Parasteatoda lunata. The sequence continues at coordinate 28,269,870 of OX421977.1, forward strand.
ATGATTGAGAGTTCGAAACCGGTCAAACTTGGCTTGGGTCTAAAAATTATGTTCTTCAATTCTCGATCACGATATGACCTGTAGTCAGGGCTGAAAGCCTATGCATATCAAATCGGAAAAGATTAAAAACTGATACGAAAGACATTTCTTTTTTTTTTCGTTAAAAATAATATTTAATTAGCTACCAAGATTTTTTTACAATTATAGCATATATAAAACTGATTTAATTTTAATATTAAGTAGCTTATTTTTTATCTATATTTTCAAAAAATTGGGTGCCTGGGCCGCACAGCAGCCTCTAACCCATACATCATGAACATTAAAACAATGTATAAAAGCATTTTGTATTGAGGATCATTATGGTTCGGCCATTAAGTGGCTGATATAGCAGCTTATAACAATTCGTAAAAAAAAAAAAATTCTTGTGGTACTGAAAGTTCAAGTTTTTTTAGTTTAGTATTTTTAATTTTAAATGATTTTTACACAACTACATATCAAAAACTCAAAGTATCATGCATATCTGCCAACTTTCACACTTTCCAAGAATGGATTTTTCAAGCTGTAGTGAAACAATATATTTACATTTTGCCTAGGTTGGAATTCACTTTTGTTAATTTTATTATGTTTTATATATTTGTTATAATTATTTATATGCAGTGGTCAAACTCATTTATACTTATTATTATTATAATTTAAAAAGTTTAATGGAATAACATGAGTTTACCACTTTAAACATAAAAACAAAATCTGGTGGAGAAAAACGAAAGAGTTGGCAGCTATGATCATATAAAGTGTAACTTTGAAATAGTAATCTTGGTAAATCATTCAAAATGTAGGCGTTATTATCCTTGTTCTGCTAGTTTTACTATTTAATTCAATACCACTTTTATTAGAACTTTTGCAGAAAGCATCCCTATTGTTAAATAGTTTAAAAAAAGGATCGATTTATTTCTCCCGAAAATTTAGCAATAATTGAAATAGTTCTAATACCAGCTGTTCCTGTTTTCCTTCTCGCTTTCACCCCTGACCGCAGTCGAGTGATCTCGGAAATTTCGAACCACCAACATCCGTGGTTTAACGCACTTGATCTCAGTTCGAACAGGAAGTGATGTTCTTAAAAAATTGTAAATAAAAGAAAAATAGAAGTAATATTTTATAGAATTATTAAATTTATGAATAAGACTTCGTTTCTTTTTAAAGTATTAAATATGATTATAAATAACGTTATAATTCATTAGACAGCAGTTAATAAATATTCACTTTAAACTTTCAAAATTTCAGAGCTCACTATTAAAAATAAATTATATTTTGATAACTTTTATCCCATTTTTTTCCTTAACTTTATTAAATTCGGTTTTTATTTCATTCGATTAATAGTTATTTTAGAGACTATATTCAAATTTTTTCAATATATTGGTTAAGCAAGTTTATAATTTATATACGTTAAAATAGGAAAATATAATTAATCAAGAATTGAACTTTATAAAAAGCAATATATAAATCACAATCTTTTGGGAGAATCCAATAAAGATAAAAAAAAAAACTTGTTTTCCATTTCATTTCTGTATTAAATTGTAATATAATAACTTAGGCTATTTTCTCCATTATATTATACATGCAAGCGCTGATATTAAACAAACTTTTAGGGTCGAAGCTTTAACTTTTAAAGTAGCTATTATCTAATAATATTTGTTGGGAATAATTTCGATAATTTTAAATTTTAAAAATCACAACCTTATATTTTCTCTCTGTAGCAATGAAAATTTTGTGAAGTTTTAATTAAAATAATTAATGTGTGTTTTAGAATATTTTATATTTATTTTTTATATTCTATACAATAAATGATCACTTTTTATTTTATTAGGTAAATACAAAGTAAGATTATGAAACTAATATTGTGCCATGAAAATGAAAAAATAATAATTATTCTAACTAAGTAACTTAAGAAAAATAAGCTAATGGCATTCTAATTTGGGAATTATATACTTCCTTATAAATTATGATCAACAAATTAACATAACATAAATTTAATTCAGTGTTTCTTATAATAAGTAATAGTGAAAGTTATATTTTAAAAATGAAAATATTTTCTTTGCATACTTTTCATTGTATTGTATTCATTGTATTTTTATATGTTTGTATTGCGATGTCATGTATCTTATAAAAAAAGATCTTTTATCAACCTTTATTTGTTTAGAAATTTTTTTTTCTTTTTTTCTAATTTTTTCCAACATTTTAATTTAGGATATTTTTATAGTGAATATATTGCATTGTGTTGAGAAAGTATTTTGTCATTATTAAAAGTTAATTATTGTAACTAGCTCTGAATGATATGCTTCTTATTAAAGTATATTTTCAATAATGACCGTTGATTATCATGCACCGCACAAATTTCAAATAATTAAAAGCTAATTATAAGTACCTCTGAATGATATGCTTCTTATTTATAAATATTTTGAAAAATGACAGTTAATTATCAAGCTCCGCACACGTTTTAAATAATTAAAAGCTAACTATTATAAGTAGCTCTGAATGATATGCTTCTTATTTAAATATATTTTGAACAATAACCGTTGATTATAAAGCTCCGCACAAATTTTAAATTATTAAAAGCTAACTATTATAAGTAGCTCTGAATGACATGCTTCTTATTTAAATATATTTCAAATGATGACCATTGATTATCAGGCTCCGCACAAATTTATTGAAGAAATAGAACTATAAACGAAAAAAAAGTAAATCAAACTAAGCGCATAAACTGTATTAACCTGTTCGAGACGGGCAAATCATACACGCAGTCTCAGGGTGGCGACAATCAAGGCAAAAAAAAATATATATTAAACTGGTAGGTAAAATGTTTCTATAGCAGTTTATTTGGGGGAGGAGTAATAATAGTTTGATTTACTTAATATATCACTACTTAATTCAAAATAAAAATTATACAGTAACACTTTGAACTAACATTAATAAGATAAGTTAGAATTAAAGTGAAAGCAAAAGCAAGACTGTTAAATTATAAATAAAATAAACCTTGTCTTACACTTGAGCTACCACTTGTCATTTTTTTTTTTTTTTTTTCCTTCCTGATTCTGGTTCTATTCGAAAACATTTATGACTCGCCCGTTCTGAAAAAGGTTCAAATATTAAGAGCGAAAGAAAAGTAAAAACTAAGTAATTAACAGTAGTGATTAAACACGTGACTCACTCATCAACAAAATAGTATATTAATCCCTTGGGGACGGGTGATTCAGAAAAGCATTCGTTGCATCCGCACGAATGAAACAGCACAATCAAAGAATATTTTCAGAATCAGGATGTAAATAATAAAAAACGGTAACTTAATGTAGTCGTTGCTAACTTGACAGACTTACTTTGTTTTTACTTTAATTAGTGTGAGTTTAATCATATATATTTTATTTTTTATAACCGTCGTTGAACAGCCGACCCAATTTTTATGGGTTTACGACTACTAATGTTCAACTCCGTAGCCCTGTAATTTTGAACCCAGTCAAGAAGACAAGGGAACTCCTGGATCAAGTATTGAGAGAAATTAGCCTTCGTGGTGGACTTTTTGATGGAGCTAACCCGCATTTGCGTTACATGGATAGGAAGACCACGAAAACCTCCCACGATTAGCCTGACGGCAAGGGGACTCTAACCCATGATCCGTCTACCACTGAGGATATTTCACGACAGCACTGTGTGGTCGGTGCAAACCGGATGCGGAACCCGGTTCACCTCATTGGAAGGTGAACGCTCTATCCCCTGAGCGCGGCTCAATCATATATATAATCAATGTTGGTTCAAAGTATAACTAAATAATTTTATTTTGAACTAAGTAATGGTGAATTAAATAAATCAAACAATTGTAATCCGGCCCACAAATAAACTGCTATAGAAATCTTTGGTTACCAGTTTTATCTTTTTACCCTGATTGATACGGTTTTATGCTGGCACGTATTTGTGACATTCGGAGCGAAAGGGTTTAACTAGAATATCATATTTAAATACAGGGTTGTCATGGGAGACGAAAATGCAATATTTTATTATAAGAGACTTAGCAACTTTTTATAGCATTTTTTTTTTTTTTATTGAAAGTGAATGCAAACAAATTATTTCTTTTAAATATGAATAATTTAAAATGTAAGTCATAGTGATAGTAACAATTGAACAATTAAAGGGTTGATAAATAAATAAAACTGAATGCAGTATCTATCACTTTTTTACATTTTTAGTCATCGGTGACTTTAAATATATTATCAGCATTGAATGATATTAACCTTTTCATACACAAGCAAATAAATTGATCCGTATGGGAAAAATTACTACACGAAAAAGTGGTAGTTTATACCATATTTGTTTATACCAAGTGGATATTTCTTTTTAGGCCGGAATAGCCTGGTCAGTAAGGCGCTGGGCCCTTGTCCGAGAGTCCGTGGGTTCGAACACCGCCGACCGAAGACTCCCCGATTAGTTGGTGACTGATGTACGTTAAATTCTGTCGAGTCACTAAGTCGTCCATGTTCCCATAACAAATCAAAACCTCTGGGGGTACTGGATTGGAGATCGATCGTTCTCTGGTTCAGGTCAAAATCACGATCTGTGTATGAATGAATCGATGTATCCGCCTTATAAACGGGTGTGGGAGAAGTCGAATTCTTGGACATAGGTGGCGCCAATGAAAAACAAGAACAGTCGCACCCCCTCTGCTTAAATGGCATAAGTCAACAACAGCATTTCTTTTCGATGCCTACACTTTAAGTTTAAAAATGTGATGTGATTTTCTTCAGATCCATTTATATTTTTATTATATTATGGTAGAGAGAACTTCCTTTGCTTCAGGGATGCCTCAGACAACTATTAATGTAAAAAGTGGTAAAAACTGAATTCACTTTTATTTATTTATTATTTCTTTAATTACTCAGTCGTAACTACTACTATGACTTACATTTCAAATTACTCATATTTAAAACAAAATCATTTTACACATTTATTTTCAATAGTAAACTGAAAAAATTGCTAGGGGAGAGTGGGGTCAATTGTAACATTTTTTACTTAACTATTTTTAACTAACAAAAAATCCAATATATTATTAGTATTAATTGACAGACGAGTAAAGTATACTATCCTCTACTAGAAAAAAAAATACCTTATTTTAAATGTTATTATATTAGTTATTAACAATTTTTGAGAGTCGTGCACTTGTTACAATTGTCCCCACTAATACAGTTGTAATAGTTCATAAATTCAACTAAAACATAGTTAATTATACATATTATCTTAGTTGTGATATATTTTTTTATTGATCAAAATAGTAGTGATATTTTAGGAGTAAAAATAATAATGAGCAGAGACCTAAAGTGTTAAACTTTTAACTTCAAGGGGTTAAAAATTTTAATTTATGCTGTGAAAGATGACAAATAAAATAATGCACTTGCAACATAATATAAATGATATAGGAAACCATTGGTGGTTCTTAAAGAGTTAAGTAATGGTTTGTAAACATAAGATTATTTATTTTCAGCTGTTACATTCGTCCCTTTACTTATTGTTACAATCGTCCCCAAGACGCCATTTCAGCTTCATTTGTTGAAAACAATGCTAGTTAATTAACAAAACTAATCTTTTTCTTTGAAACGTTAATTAAGGTGTCCACTTACATATTCGGTTAATAATTTTTATTTGTTTAAACAAAATTACTTTGTTACAATATAATATTCTAATACCAAAAAAAGTACTTACGTAGCGTGAAAATATCTTTTGTGATGTAACTCTTTCATAAGTACATAAAAATGGTTGCCAGAAGGGGTATGCACGTAGATTTATTAAATACACCTTGTGCGCCACCTAGGAACCAAATCTAAAACTCGACACTCGAAATTTTGCTCTGTTACAATCGAACCCTGTTACAATTGACTTCACTCTCCCCTACTAAAAGTTGTTAATTTTGATTCATTTTAATAAAATTTTAAATTTATTATTCAGCTACTTTTGCATTTTTCGTGGCCCGTGGTAACCTCTTTCGTGCTACAAAATAAATTATAGCTACGTGCTATCCCTTTGTTTTCCTTTTTTGAAAAAATTACATGTACTTTTAAAAGGACGCCAGGCATAAGTAGGTTAATTAAAGAATTTGTATATCTAATAAGTACCTAATATATTTTACCAGTTTTTTATTTAAATATAAAAGTTTAATTAATAAATTAAAGTGTCTTCGAAGTATTAAATCGAAACGTTCTCAATTAAATAGAAATGCTTCCGACTCGTGAGCATTTGTTTCAAGTTGTTAGGCAAAAATTTATTTTTCTACTTTTTTTGAAATGTTAAACAGTTTTTTTGGCAATCTTTGTACAGAATTGTAACAAGTGCACGACTCTCAAAAATTGTTAATAACTAATATAATAACATTTAAAGAAAAAAAATCACGTTATATTTATAATTACAGGGCAGTAGCCAGACATTGCGACAAGTTTTGTATTTCTAGCTCTATATATATATATGTGTGTGGCTAGCAGTGGACTATCAATAATGTTCAATTTATTTTTTTTATTTAAACCATAGAATGGCTATTTTTTATTAAGAAATTTAAGACACCCTAAATGCAATATAATAATAACAATATAATTGCAGAATAATCATTTTCTTAGGAGTGAAATAAAAAAAAAGGCATTTAATAATTTACTTCGAACGCAAAATAATTTTAACGAAATTTAAGCACTATTATTAATTTATGATTGGAATTAATATTTAAGTTTATAGAACTTTATTTAGTTTTATTGGAACTAAATTTTTTTCTATTACAGCTCTTTTATTTTTTAGACTATGAAAACACAGAAATTGAGATTTACCATGATTTCACATATACGTTACAAAACTTATCGTATTCTACTCACGTCTCGCAGTGGACTGATCGTTAAGAAACGGTTCTCATCAGATCAAGCATCACTGGCTGCCGTCAGTGTGCGGGTGGGTGACCACTTGGATCAGTCTGCGTAGGGACCGAGGGTGTGTGGTATAGGTCCTCGTTAAACTGTTCTACCGTAAAGTGCTCGAATTCGAGTGCAGTTCGGCGGGCTCCCGAAGCGAGGATGCCGTCCCCTCTGCAGAGTATCAAAATTGTGATGGCATGTCTTCGGATCATCCTCAGGGATGCTTCCCAAACAGTCGCTAATAGCCCATTGTGTAGCTATAGTGCGACATAAATTAACTACAACGTATGCTACTCACGCGAGAAGTTTCTAATTGTTGCTGATACAAGTAAACAGTTTTTAAAGTCTATAAATTGCTTTTAAGTTTAGAAATATCATGTTTACACTTACAGGAAGGAAAAAAAAGACTTGAAAAAATTTTGTTCTATTGATCGGATTTTCACGTTTGAAGTACTATCTTGTATAATAAGTCAAATTCTTTGACTAAACCGATCTTCTGTTCGATGAATTTAGGTTATTTGTTTTTCCTTTTAATTCTATTTAGGCTTGTTAATTTTACTTTTTACGTATTCCACGCAAAAAAAAAAAAAAAAAAAAAAAATTAAACGAGTTAAAAATATTTTATTCATTATTATAAAATTTGTTTAACTAAGGGAAATACAATGTAATCTTTTTGAAATTATTTCCTAATTTATACTAATTTGTTTAAAAATGGTTGAAACAATTTTGAATACCAAGGAACATTAACTCATTTATCATTTTAAATGACACAATGCAAAATTCGAATGAAATCATGTCTTTCTGAAATTTTTTAACTTAGAAACGATTTGATCAATAATGTTCAAATTTTGCATTTTAAAATTACACAGCTAGAAGGATGTAAAATTTACATAGCTTAAATTTTAGTTTTCTTCTGATTATAAATGTTAACTAATTATAAATGTTAACAATAATAGATAATTATTTAAAATTAATTTTTACATTCAATTTTCTTTGGATAAATAAATTTTATAATTGTGTGATCAATATTTCCAACTAGCTTTAAAATTTCTTGAGATATGGCGATAAACTGAAAAAAAGTGAATAATAATACTAATTGTACGTAAACTTAGGATTTAAACGACCGCTTTTTTGCTTAAATTCTCGGGACCATACTTTACAGATAGTGACTCACCCCCCAAATCATAATTTGTTGAATAAAAGATATTGTTATTCATGTAAAACATTTTTCGTGTCTGATTCGATTCTGTATAATATTTGATATTAGCTAATTAGCATATTTAGGGTTAACCTTAATATATATATATATATATATATATATATATATATATATATATATATATATATATATATATATATATATATATATATATATATATATATATATATATATATATATATATATATATATGAGCAATTCTACAAATAAACGCCAATTAGGCGGCCAAAAAAAAAAAAATTTGGGGGGGGGGGAGCAACTATTTCTACATGACTTTTCTTCTTTGTTACACCCTAAAAAGGCAAAAAAAATCGTGAACATAAAATTTTTTCTTTGTGACATACTTTAAATGTGACATACTCTATCTGAGCCATTTATTCAGATAAAATGATTTTTACATAAATATAATATTCTTATAATGTCTCTCTAAAATGTATTTATAGAGATTTCATACTATAAGATTATATTTTAGTATGAAAATTGGCGTTTATTTGTAGAATTGCTCATATGAGCAATTCTACAAATAAACGCAAATTATGCGGTTAAACAAAAAAAAATTTTTTGGGGGGAGAGCACGCTATTTCTGCATGAATGTTCTTCCTTTTTACACCCTAAAAAAGCAAGAAAAAATACTGAACATGAATTTTTTTCTTTGTGACATACTTTAAATGACAAAATACCAATTGAAAATTCTTCCCGATTTTTTCAATTTACGAACTTGGATTAACTTTTTTTTTGTTTTTGTTTTTTATATTAAAATATAATCTCATAGTATGAAATCTCTATAAATACATATTAGAGAGACATTATAATAATATTATATTTATGTAAAAATCGTTTTATCTGAATAAATGGCTCAGATTTATCTGAGTATGTCAGAAAGAGTATGTCACATTTAAGGTATGTCACAAAGAAAAAATTTCATGTTCACGATTTTTTCTTGCCTTTTTAGGGTGTAAAAAAGAAGAAAAGTCATGTAGAAATAGTGTGCCCCCTCTCAAAAAAAATCTTTTTGGCCGCCTAATTGGCGTTTATTTGTAGAATTGCTCATATAGCATAATAAATAAATACAAAAAACACGAAGAAAATAAAGAAAAACAATAAGTTTTATATATTGCGCATAAGCTGCAAATAAATAGAACTCGTAAAATAAGTTCAAAATGTAGAGAAAACAAGGGAAAAATTACTGAGCAATGAAAGAAGGGGGGAAAAATAATAATAATAAAAGGAACTGGGGAAGGAAAAAAAATAACAAATTAAAAAAAAAAAAATTTAAAAACATTTTGAAAAATCCGAAATCCAATTTTAGGATTTTTCAAAATTTTTATTTATTTTTATTATTTTATTTTATTTTTTTTTCGGATTGTTTTTTTCTTCTTTTTTTGAATATTATATATTGAATATTAATTCCCTATTATACAAAACATGTTAACATGCTTTTATTATGAAGTACCATTTGCTAGATGAAGGTTGACGTAGTCGATTTATATTTCACCTCAAAATCAAACACTATATTTTTTCTCCCTATCTTTATTTTTTTTTACTTTGTCTACTTAAAAATGCTGAACTTATGACGAAGCATGAAGGGTGGTAAAATAGTACAGAGAAGATGAAGGGTAGTGGAATAATATGTAAATATTTTTTTTTTTCATGTAAAAAGGAGAAACAATTCCTTTCAGCCAAAGGAAACATTACACTTGTCGATTAAGGGCTCTAAGACTAATTACATTGCTATTATTTTTATTAGGAAACTATCTAATGGATGTTTGGCTTAAGCAAAATATTTTATGAAGGATATAATATGATTTAATAATGAAGTTTAGTTATAAAGTTTTAGGGGTCATTAAACATATATATTTTATAAATTTAATGAAAAATTCAGAATATTTTGTTTGAAATAGTGAATTGCTTACTAAAGAGTAACTACGGCCTACATTTACATAAAAAAATTTCCAATTTTTTTTATTGGCTCTTTTTTCCGCCTACTGTATTTACTGAATTAATTACAATCGTCTTTTGTGGTACATCTAATCAAGTAGTTTACTTCGAGAATCCAGGCACCTCTTTACGTCATTGGCCCCCTAACATTCGGGCCACTCTTGAGGACGAGATCGACTCTCTCAATATCTTTACACGAAGGTGTGTCCTATATTTTCCTCGTAGTTATTTGTTGTAGTAATTCAATCAATGTTCTATGTTAAGAATGATTTGTCATTGCGTTGAATTTCGTCCAATCGCATACAAACAGATATATCTCTGGCATTGCCTATTATTTTGTTACCTAAATGATTGATTTATTTTGAATTTTTGAAGAAAATAAGTCATATATTTTTATATGATAATATTCTGCTAGAAAGGAAAAAATCTATCAGTTAATTTGGCGAATTTCTTTTCTTATTGTTTTGAATTTTCCTTTGCCATTAAAATTACCATTAAGGCTACATAGTATGTGATATTTTGAAATTAATGTGCTAATTGTTCTGAAAGAAAAATATTATTTAAGTAATCCAAGAAAATATTAAAATTGTTAAAAAGACTTGTTTCTTTAAAAATTATGCTAAATTCGTATACTCATGTTTATTTTGAATATTTACTTTTAAAAAAATGTTTCAATATCTGGGATTATGCTCTATTTATATTTAATTTTCTAAATGTTTTAGCAGGTGCAAATTGGTGAAGCTTAATCAATTACATTTTCGTATAAATATTTTTTTAGTTCAAAACTATAAAATGATGTTATTCGAACTATTTAAAAAGTTGCGACGTGGTTGCAAATGCATGCAGTTAGACTATTTTTAGGTATTAGCTTATATTTTATTTAATTTTTGTCAACTTAAAATTCTGGAGGACAATTAAGCTCTATTTCTTTTCTTTTTGTAAAATGAAAAAATGCTGTTTATTTTGTCACATATACAGAATATAATGTGCAACTCCTAAATTGTAAAAGAGGCAAATTTTGTAAAAGAATTTTTTCTGTGTCACTCATTTCTCCTAAAAATGCATTAAAAAGAATTATATTTCGTAACAAAAATTATTATTCATTATATTTGATTACACTAAACGAAAATGTGTTTTCAACCATTTTGAACTAACTGATCTTTTTTTATATAATCACAAAAAGAAAAATATATGTATATATATATAAAGGACGAAATATAGTTTTTTCACCGAGCCTAAATAATAGAGAATAAAAGAGAAATTAATATATAACTGCTTTCTTTTCGTTTAAAAAATAACAAGAAAAAAACTTCAGGATATTTTCTTACTCTTTCAGGATATTTTCTAACTCTTAGAAAGAAAAAATACTTTTCCTAACAACGTTGTCAAATTAATAGAAAAATATGCATCTGCTACAAAAATACTTGCCATTCCAAACTATATTTCAAATATAAAAAAGTTGAAATTTTTTCCTTGGTCCTGTTATTTTGGAACAGATATTATTTTGTATCGTAACAGCTGAAACCTGTTATTTGAAAATACCTGTTATTGCCCATCACTAAAATTGCAATTATAGGCAGAAAAATGCGTTGTATATTGAAGATGCTTATACAGTCTTCGACATTAGTATTATACATTTATATATATGGTTAATTTTTTTAAAAATAGTGGTGGTTTGAAAAGATTATAAATTAGGTTTATAAATGCAATGAATACATATATAGCATACATTTTACTACCAATTTAAAGATAGAAATAAAATTTTACGCCAAATGCTTAAAAGTTGGCTGGTATGTAGCGGGTTCGAATCCCGCCGTAACCCAGGATGTCCTTCTCTGAATTGTTTTATCTGTCTTTCTACTTGACAAAGGTTTATAAGCCTAAATTGAGCACACAGGCCTGCAAATGTATGTAATTTCAATAAATCCTTAATCATCTGCCACTTTTGGCGAGATATGTCTGATCTTGGCAAAAAAGTAGGTGTCGTATAAAATTAGAGCTCCTATTTATGTCTGATTTAGAAAGGCGCTACCGGACAATCCTTCGCACCAAATGCTGTAAAGGTTAATTTAAAAAAAAAACACGAAAAATACAAGACCAAAGAAATGAGGCTCTTATTTAGAGAACTCACTTTAACGATCTCTGAAAAAGATCTACAACATGCAAACTTAAACAAAAAAACATTATTGTTTATTTATTTAAAATAGTTTTATCTTGCATAATTAGTAAATTTGTTTTTAAGCATAATTATATCAGTCGGGATCATTTTTATTGACGCAAAGTTTTATTCATCTCTCCGGTTTTCATGACGCCAACACAAGTGACATTTCCCCACCAAGAAATAGTAAACTTTATTATGCTGTAAAGATATTAATAAGATGCTGTTGTTTAACTAAGTATTTCAAGCAGAAAAACGCTAAAATTGAATTTTTCACCAACTTTGGCGGAGCATAAGTCTGAAAAGCAGCAATGCTCCATGGAAACGAGTACATGTCCATAACTAGGCAGCGATATACTAATGATATAGCAATACAAAACTTTAAGGTATAGTTGCTTTCTTTAGATAAACCCCTCAAGACAAACTTATATTTCACCTCTTAAGAAATGACCTCAAACTTTGAAATTTTACGCAGAAAATGGAATTTTTTTAGAAGCTGAAATTTTTACAGTATTCTTTTTTTATAATCTATTTCAATATTTAAAAAAAAATCAAGCCAATCAAAAAATATAACAATCACATATTGTCTGAAGTTTAAATAATGACTCTTAATTGCTATGCTTTCTGCAATAAATTTTCTTAGTCGTGGCAAACTTTGTGATTTATTGTTTTTATTTTTTATAAAATTAATTCAACTTACAATACCAAACAAATGGGCACTTATCTCCCTTTTGTGATGTGAAAAGTAGCTTTATAAAAATGGATTACATTAGCAATTTATAAATGGATCACATTAGTAATTAAACTAGTTGACACTTTTTAAATTTTTTTCTAAATTTAAACTACCATTTTAACTTGTTAAGAAATTCTAAGTTCAAAATTTGTTTAACCCCTTGGGGACGAGTGATCCATAAAAGAATTCGTACAAAATCAGAATCAGGATGTAAATATATTAAAGTGATGCAAAAAGTAGCTTTTTGAAAAAGCTCTGTGATGTATGCGTTGTAACTAATTTTGGACTTCTATTATTTTAGTTATTTCTAATTCTAGTAACTGGTACCTAAATCGTTCATAAATATTAGTGGGTGAGAATCGGTTAATCCTCTTAGGCCTTCCACAATAGTCTTATTACAATATATGTTTTTATACAATAATCCTACCCCAATATATGCTTCTGAATAAAGAGTCTGTTCTTTAAATATGAAGCTGGGCGTTAACCAGCTAAAGTGATTTCGGCAATTTAGAAGCTTAAAAAAATCCATTCATATTTATGAACTAATCGTATTGCGGCGATGGCTTTCTTCATTTTTTACCTCCAAATTCATTCTTTTCATATATTCCTTTGTAGATGAACGTACTTTCAATTTCCCCGGGCTACTTTCTATTGCAACGAGATTCATCCTTCTATGCATGTATTGTTCATTGCATAACTAATTCTAATTACATAACTATGTTTCAAAGTCAGAAAATCAAGGATTTGTGATTTACAGATAATGGATAATGTGGATATCTGGATAATGTGGAAACATTGTATTAGCAGTAAGTTGCTGCAAGAATTTAAGTTTTACCCTTAGCGACGGTTGGAAGATTGGGAAGCAATGTGCAGAGTGCGAATGGTTTCTACCACCATCTGTCCTCCGATCTAGATCATGGTGGTGAAGTTTACATATGTGCTGGTAGTGCTTACGGACCATCATTAAGCTATACAGTGTTTATGAACGGTGTATATCTGGCAACAAAATCTAGTGGAATAGTGCCACGCCTAGAGATTTATTTACCTGTAAACTAGCCTGACAGTGATACGAAAGGAATTGAAATGAGATAATGAGTATGCCCGGTCATTGCCTGAAAAGAAAAATAACCCTTGGTCATGAGCATCCATATCTTCTTCGGACGAGGGTACACTTTTAGTTCATTTCCTAAGAGATGATGCAACGCTGAATCAGCTCAGGAAGAATCCTAACGCAGGTTTGTGAGACGTTAACAACTTAGCCAAACCAAGCTAACCTTTCATAATGCCCATTAACCACCTCTGTAAATCATTCATTAGGTTGTGCTGCTATAGACTATAATCGTTTCTATAAAATTCCGAGGTCAGACTTTTGAATATTCTAACAGTATCTGAGTAACAAATAGTTTTATGCATACATTTACTTTTTTTTTTTTTTTTTTTTACCTAAATTTTGTTGCTTTTAAATAATGAGTGTTTTTATTTTTAGGATATGCCTGGTTTGCAAGAGAATCGATCACCATTCATAGAAGCTTTCATCGATGAAACCACTGAAGTCGTTTCAAGAAGTCGCTTTGTCTCGAATGATACTTCGGACGACTCAACAACGTCACTCGAACAACGGGAATTCAATCATCCTCACGTGCCTAGCAACAACAGTTCCGAAGGAAGTGTGAAGTCCTGTTTCATCAATCGTGGATTTGAAAGCGAAGAAAGTGCTGGGGGTAGGTTAAAAATTATTTGATTATATTTTAACAGTTAAAAAGGAGCAATGTGTAGAATGCAAATTGAAACTATGTTTAAATGCCTAAGGTTGCTGTAAACTCCGCTTCTACTTTCCGTCGAAACAACTCAACCAATTCATATCAATCAGGACTCGATTCGAGGCTGTTGTTCTAAAAAACTTTTTAACTTAATTGGAAATATTAAATCCCCATCACCTCACATCAACTTATCTTGATGTCCCGGAATCTTGTTTTATACATATGAATTCTAATTCCTTCGTTAATGATATTAGTTTATCGACAGCTCTCTATAGCGCTTGGAAATGCGCTTTGCCTTGATTTACCCACTCGGACACTGTGATTTTTCTTGTTCTGTTTTTCATCTTTTTTTTTCCAGCTATTGTGGCTTTTCTAGTTTTGTTTCTCACCTTTATTTTTACATTTTCTGAAGACAACATAGCGTTTTATATTTTAAATCACTTTTGTTTTTTTTGTTTTTTTGTCGATAACCACTGTCAAATCTTGAAATGGGTGCTTGTTTTTGAGAGCTTGAAACATGTTGACTGTCATTCTTAATTTGCATATTTTTGAAGTGAATGAAGTTTTTTTTTTATCAAGTAATTGGTAATTTTATTTTATATGGATCAAACCCTCATTTGGATATCTAATATTTTGTATTCAAAATGAGTTTAGTTGAAATCAAATTGAAGTAATGGTCAGTTTTTAGCTCACTAGTTTAACTATGATCAGAGATATTGTAAGGAAGAATAAATTTTGTCACTAAGACTAGTAGCTTGCATCTTCAAATCATGTATTCACAAAGCTATAGATGCACATCACAGACACATAACAATATTAGCAAAGACACAACATGTAAAGAAAACCACCATCCATCTTTTTTACTCTCGACTCCTTTTCTCTTCAGGAAAAAAAAGGAACCCAAAAGAAGGTTTTCTTCGCCATCTAGTGACCAGTTTCTTAGAATATGATAAAAGCAGTTAACCTTGCTGATTCGAATCTCGGTTTCATGGTACCTCATAAGAAAATAATTTCTCGTAAAATTTTCTATTCTCTTGTTGTTAAAGAAAACTTAGAATTCTTTTTTTTTTCTTTCTCCTGATAACTCGATTTTTTTTCGACATTTGAAAATATTATTTAAAAATAAAAATAATAATTCTAAAAAAAAGGTGGATTGCTTTAAAGTTTATTATTGAATGTGTGTTAGGGATTAATTCTTGAGCCCGTGGTATTGCGCATACAGGCTACCTAGTGTAACTCAAAAAAAAAAAAAACTCAGAAGAAATTAAATTTCGATTGTCTTCATGGTAAACAAAAATTGAAAAATTGATTTTTAAAATTGCATTTAAAGAAGATGAGCCAAAAATTCGAAACATAACACTTTTGCAAGCTAAAAATCCGAAATGGCTAAGAAAACCAAAATTAAATTTGCTTTCATTTTAAACCAAAAAAAAGTGCCGATGAATCGCAAAAATAATTTTAAACAAATAATTAGTAGAAGAATCTTAAAATCTCGTCTGCACTAATTAATTAGCAAATTTAAGATCACCCCTTTAACCATTAAGAATGAGTCCTAGAACGTGAAGATCTGATCATTAGATCAAAAGTTGTTTAGGGTGGTTGTTTTTACGCGACTGAAACCGGTTCGCATTTGTTTACGTTCGTGTATCAAATGGTTAAATTGGGCGATATATAATATAAATTCGATGATTGGATAAATTAGACGGCATATGATATAAATATAGAATATTTATTATATCAGGTATTATATTATTATAGTGAAATAATTAGATCAAATTATTGGACGCACTGTATTTTTGTAATAATTACATGATTTGTAAGAGTTTATATGCAATACATTTATATTTAAGCATATATGCAAAGGGTTTTTATTCAGGAGATTTTTTACATACTTCCTATATATATATTTCCTTTTAACATATTGCATTACAATGTTAACCAATTGGTAAACGAACGTAAGCAAGTGCAAACCGGTTTCAGCCACGTAAGAAACAATAAAGTTTTATAGTATCACCTGATAATTAAGATTTTATATAGAATGTTATAGTGCGTCTAATAATTTGGCCAGTGACTGTATATTAGAATGTATAGCTCTGAATAACACTGGGGAACATTTTTTTTATTTATTTATTTATTTATTTTTTATCGTGAGCTGCATGAGTCCTTTGAGCGGATACGAGTAAAAAGAAGGCGATGATAAACATCAATTGAAGAGATGATACGTTAAGTTTATATGTTTTTAATCTTAAGTATTATTTTCAAAAGAACATACAAGTGTACATGTGTTGATCAAAATTATGTAACAAATGTTTTAATAGATTTTACACGGCAAAACTGAATAGCACAATATGAAAGATTATGCTCATAGTTGTTAGAATTTATGTCGTTTTCAGTCATGCAAAATTCTACCTTTTCTTTTTCATAACCTTTATTAGTTGGTAAAAGAAAAATTCATTGCCCTAAATAAACATAATTAGCTTTGCATCAAGGAATTTCAAAGGCTGATTTCAACATTTTGTTATTTTGTGTTATACACGTTATGTATTGCTAGAGAAAATGTATTAATCTTTTTTAAGTATATTTTCATTTTGTTTGTGCAAAATAACTTGCCATTTAACTAAAACTTATATCTTCTTAAAATAAAAAAAAGGATGTCATACCACGGAAGAAACTTTTCTTCACTTTCACGTCTATTACTAATTTAAATTTTTAAAAAAGTGAGTTCAAGAAAACATACGGTAAGCCATGAAGTTTCAATTGCTGAAAAAATTGTCAAAACATCAAAATGCAGACAAATTACTGGAGGAGAATTTCTCCATTGCATAAACCTAAGTTATCTTCTCAGAGTTTATTTTCATTTTGATATTTTAAATATTTCTTTGTAGTATTTTAAACTTCATGGTTTTTTTCTAGATTTGGCTGCGCTTACTTTTTCAATGTTTTCAATTTTGAATTAGTCATGAAGGTGAAAGAAAGTTTCCGGGAATAAAATTTAAAGCTGAAAATAATTTTAAGAGTGTTTTTAACGATGTTCCGCTTTTGGAACATTGGCAAGAGCTTTTTTACTGACAGTGATTAAAATTGCTTCAGCTGGTTGCGTCCTTCAGTCAGTTCACATCTTCGATCGGAACAAAATAGTATCCCCCTAGATGACCATAAAATATCATTTTGGGAAATATATTAAAAGTTTGAACATTTTTTGAAAGCATAAAATAATTATATATTGCTGAGATATTCTAGATAATATCTCCAGGAATAGATTTTAAAACTCGTCAAAAGCAACACGTTTCATACGTTTATGGCATTTTTTTCGAAATTACTTCTGGCTTTTTTTCAATTCTGTTGGTTCATCAAATTACATTTACTAATTCGATTTTATAATTCTCGTTTCGTTTTTTAATTTTACTTGACTCTAAGATTTGATTTCCTCTTCACGTTCTCCAATATTACTTTTAAAAAAATTCTACTGATATAGAATGGCATAACAGGTTCTATATTCTGCTGCAAGTTAAGGAAAAATGGGGAGTTGGTTCTATGGACAGTTAGCTTCTAAGTGCTCGCCAAATTTATACCAAACTCCCAACGCGAACGTATATCAGCATCGCCAACCCTTAAAACAATGTTGCACCGCCTCTTGTTTGCTTACTTTCTTGTTAACAACAATAATCAATTTACAAGAAACAAAAATGAATAAAAATTTTATCTCTAAAAATTTTAACAAATACACGTCTTTCTGCTCGTATTTCAAGAAACTAAAGAAAGAATCAATATTGTTTCTTGCACGCGATTTTCTTCTACAGCTATACAAAAGTAAAAATCGCATTTGATTTGTTAAGAGCATGTCAGCATGAGACGTTAGGGATGTAATCAAATCCAAAATTCTTGTAACATTATATAGTTGTTCCTTTTTCAAGAACGAACGTTCTCCTTGTTTATCGAAATATGTTGCCAAGTCTAGGATTCCAGTAAGACCATGAAAGTATAACCTTTTCCTAATAATTCTATGATATATACCATAAAAGATAGCACGAGTTTAACTTTGCCTGGCGTGTTTAACTTTTAAAAGCTGTTATATTGTTTTGAAAGTATATTTGTATAATTTGATAACGTATAATTTGAACTATATGCAGTCGAAGATGATATTACTTAAATCTTATACCGCAATGGTCTTTTTTAAAACTTGCAACGGGGTTTTACTTATTTTCATCTACGTTTTCCGTATAAATTAAAACTCCTTGTTCACAGGCTCTAGCTGACAAACATCTAGATCTATCACATCTGAATAAGAAAATCTTTCTAACAAAGCCATTGTTTGTGGCATCGTTCCTCTTGGACATGGGGCTAAGAGAAAGCAAAATTCGTAAATGAGACAAATAAAAGGACATACCTTTTTTAACACTAGGTTTACGGCACGCATCATTTTGACGCATTTGGAATTTTATAAGGAAAATTAGAAAATCCGTCTGCATTTTTATTTTATCTCTTGTAATGACTTTTATTTATTGATCGAGGTAAATATATATTGAAGTCTATTTTCTTCAAAAGCGTTGAAATATTGAAATTCTCTTTGTGGTATACCTATCTCTACGGATATGCATCAATTTGACGCGATCGTAATTTAGACAAAATTTTGAGTAAACATGCAAACATCACATCAATAATAAATAGGAATGTACCGACAATTAATCGATCCGTTATCCGATTTCGTTATCTCAAACGAAACAAGCGATAAACAATTGTTGCCGATAAGCAATAAGAGAAAGAAAAAACGAAGAATGTCAATTGATGTCAGATTTTGAAGGTTTCAGTTACTAAGTTCGAGTATTAAAAAATAAAATACTAGAATATTTCATAAATATATATCTCATATTTTAATTTTTTTTTCATATAGTATATAATTACATTGCCTTCTAAGTGCAGAGATGCCAACTGCTCCGGACACACCAAAATAATTTGTTCAAAAAAAACGGCAACTACTAAATAAATTTTGCAAATATAAAGTGAAAGTGGTGAATTATATAAGCCTGCGAATTATATATGTGGATAAAAATCTACTAAATTGAATTTATTAAACCAAGAATCACAATTGATAAGCAAGTTGGCATCTCTGTAAGTGATATTATATGTCTCCGTTCATGCGTCAAATTGACGCGTGTTCGTAGGTATATAAGAAACTTCCGTAAACCTAGTGTTTAACTTTGCAACAAAAAATTTATCTCAGAAGTAAAATAAATCACAAGAATCAGTGAAGCCAAGATATCAATGGCCCAAGGACAGCATGTGCGACAAAAAATGTAAAAAGTGGTAGAAACTAAATTCCTTTTTATTTATTTACTAGCCGCTTAAGGCGGCCAGCTGTCCGCCAGAGTTTTCCTTGTCTTACCACAAATGCAATCGAGCTTGGGATGTTGAAGCACGATTTTCTTCCAGCCTTCTTCGACGTTCCTGGGATGTTTCTCGGGTCCGTGCATTTCTGGTTGAGACACGATTATTTTCTAATCTTCTTCCGCGTTCTTCAGATGTTTCTTGGGCCCTAGCACTGCTAGTACAGACACGATCCTCTTCCAATCTTCTTTGACGTTTCTCAGGTGTTTCTCGGACCCTAGCACTGCTAATTGAGACACGAACCTCTTCTAATCTTCTTTGACGTTCCTCAGGTGTTTCTCGGGCCCTAACACTGCTAGTTGAGACACAATCCTCTTCCAATCTTCTTTGATGTTCCTCAGGTGTTTCTTGGGCCCTAGCACTGCTAGTTGAGACACGATCCTCTTCTAATCTTCTTTGACGTTTCTCTGATACTTCTTGGGCTCTAGAATTGCTTGTCGAAATTCGGTCATGTTCCATCCTTCTTTGACGTTCCACAGACGTTTCTTGGGCCCTTCTTTTTCTTTGAGAATCTCTTGATATCTTTTTCTTTGACAAAATACAAAGTTTTTTGGAAGGCGGTTCTGCCATGTCAGTAATCGGGTTTTTAAGAAGTAAACTTTAGAACAACATTTACTATGAAAGTAAATCATGAAACTTCAATATTAAAATCTAAGTGCTTACCTGCAAACTGAAACTTTCTGAAAATAACTAATTACACTTAATAAAAACTGTTAAAATAAAGAATAGAAAAACCAAAGAGATACAAGGTAAGTGTGATCGTTCCTTCAAAAACAATTAAATTCCTATTTTATATATTATATAGCTACAACGCTTAAGAAAAAAAACTAAAATGCTAAATACATGAAAAGAACACGAAAACAAATTAATTTTTATGGTATCAATTTCTATTTCTATATAATTTTTTATGGTATCAATTTCTATTTCTATATCGCTACAAAAATTATCGTCTTCGCTTAAGAAAAAAAAATAGAGCGTGGAAAGAAGAAGAAAACCTTATTATAACAATTATGAACAGCGACAAATATATCAAAGCGAAGCGTTCTATTTACGTATCGAATATGTTGCCACATTTTTAATACAAAAGTTAAACTTTTCTCCACTTTGATAAATGTAAACTATTGCGAACCTTACAATTAAATTATTAATTCCTTCGTATATTATTGGTTTAAGTTGTCGAAAATTAATATTTCAATTGTTAGGTTCGCATTAGCATACATTTATAAGAGTGGAGAAAAGTATATGCATTTTTTAATAGTTTTTTGAATATGGCTCTTTGAAGACTAAAAAGCATAAATTTTCTTACAAAATGACTGATAACTAAAAAACTAATCCAAATTTTTGAAAAAGAAAAAAAATACTTCTTCATTATGCCAAAACACAATTATGTGCCGAGTTTCGTGCCTGGGCGAGGCTTCTGGGGCGATATATTGTGATTACAGACAGACACACACACAGTCGCGTTTATTATTATGTATAGATAATCTCTTGAATTATAAAATTGAAACCACCACTACAACTTTATACTTAAAATTATTCATATTCAAAGTAAAAACATTTTTATTGTTCATTTTAATAAAAACCTAAGCATATAAACTAATAAGGGTTGCTAATTTGATTAGTATCCCCTGACATCACTTATAGCATCATATTGAAATATCCCATACATGTTAAATTCTAACTGCACCATTGACACAAATCAAATAAGTATTTTAACCCACCGAGAGTCATCACCTTATCAGAAAAAATTTCCTTTAAATAATTAGAATTTGAAGGGAAATTGAGTTTGCTACGTTGCACTTAGATTTACTTGCTTTCATTTTTGGATCAATGGCATGAAAACAATTAAGTATTTATTTGTTAAAAAATACATCAAAAGCTTCTAAATTCAAATGACATATTATTAGTAGACTGAACTACCCAGGTAATATAAATGATAAAAATGAAACGCAGCATTTTTATTAAAAAATATTCTATGAACTGGTGGCAAAAAAAAAATGGCTATGACAAATCTGCCAACTCTTCCGGCTTTCGAATTTTCCGAAATATTTGAAATTACGCTTATTTGAGTTCAAATAATATTACAAACAACGTCATAAGAAAATCGAAGATATAAAATGCCTTATACAGTGTATTTTATTTTATAACCGTAGTTGAACAGCCGATCCAATTTTTGGGCTTACGACAACTAATGTTCCACTCCGTAGCCTTGTAATTTAAACCCCAATCCAGAAGACAAGGGAACTCTTGGATCACGTTTTGGAAAAATGTTTTCTTCTTGGAGGACTTTTTTGGTTGAACTAATCCGCATTTGCGTTACATGAAGAGAAAGACCACGAAAATCTCCCACGGTTAGCCTGACGGCAAATGGACTTTAACCCATTATCCGTATGAGAATATTTCACGTCAGCACTGTGGTTGGTGCAAGCCGGACACGGATTCGTATCGACTAGCCTTCGCTGGGATTCCAACGCTCTATGCCCTGAGTCATCGCGGCTCCTTATACAGGATTTGATAAAAATAATGAAAATACTTCTATACTAACTTTATGCAAACAATTTTTCTTTCAGAAACAAATTTTTTGTAAAAATTTGAGTGGCAAAGCTGTTGCCACAATTTGAAAGATCAGGCTTGTAGATTTTGGAATTGTTCTTTTTACCAATACAAAGTTTCTATCAACCAGAGTGAAGAGTAACTTTTTTCTAGCTAATACCAGTAATTTTTAAAACTATTCCATGGGATTGCGATAGAAATAAAAGAATGCTTTTCAAATTATAATGGTCTTAAAAAAGTAAAGAAGTTTTTAACTTTCTGCACTCTATTTGGAAGATGCAATTTTTCCATTGGGGAAAAGGGCACCATTTCTAAAGACTTCAAGCATGATCTATCTAATTGTGCCAACAGTTTTGTCATGAAAAATCTCCCAATACACTTGCTGTTAAGAGAAATGTTATATGCATAGATTTAGTATAGAAGTGTTAGTACTATTTTGTTACCCATTTGTATTTTATTAGTAAAATAGCATATAGTGGAGGTACAAAATATATAAAATGCTCTAATTTTGTCTAATTTTTAATATCCATGTTGCATTTTTTAAGAAGTGTAGGAATCCGGTTGCAAAATTTACGTATGCAAATGTGACCAGCGTCCTCAGGAAACTAAAAAACTGGTAGCAAAATTTCGAAAAGAACATTCGAAAACTCAACTTTCTAATTTTTGAAAAAACATTATTTCTGATCGAGGATCCCTGCTCAGGATTTCTGTACTCAGAATATTAAATTTGAAAAGTAAAGCTGAGAGTCTTTAAATATCCGCATAGAAATTTTACAACCAGTTTTACAGTTTGGTCATTTTAACCAAAGCTGTAGACTCCTAATGTTAATGTCATAACAATTTAAGTTAGCAAAGTTCTTTCAATATGTCAGGGGTGGCCAACTTGCTGCTCGCGGGCCACATGCGGCTCTTTGAAGGATTATTTGTGGCTCTAGATAAATGTATCTGAGTTCCCTTTTCATTTTTGTGCTATTATATTGTAACAAAGTTATTATCGTTCCTTGACGAATCGATAAATATCACAGATCTTCCGCAATTGACAGTTTTTATACGTTTAGTTTCACCTGACTGCGTTGTTAAAGAAGAATTATTGTATTTAGTAGCACTTCAAGAATCAACTCGTGGTGTCGATATTAAAAATGCATAATGAAAACTTTTGATGTGCTTCTTAATAAACTTGTAAGCATTGCGACTGATAGAGCTCCGGCAATGCTGGGTAAAAAAAATCGGTCTTATTGGGATTTTAAGAGATGATTCTCAAATTCCACAATTCATACCGATTCACTGCATAATTCACCGAGAGAATCTCGTTACAAAATATTTAAAATATCCTGATGTTATGAAAACAGTGTTACACATTGTTCGCACCAATGCAAAAAATCATCGACCATTCAAAAATTTCCTTAAAGAATTAAAGAACGAAGAACTTCCAAATGACATTAATTTATTTTGCATTGTTAGATGGTTATCTAGCTACAACGAATTAAACTGTTTTGTAGATTTGTTTGATCCGATAACTGCATTTCTAAAATAAAAGGAAATGACCTATTCAGAATTAGACGATGACGAGTGGTTACAAGACTTAATGTTTTTAACATTTGCAAACACTGAATTTACAATTGTAGGGGAAAGATAAAATAATATCTGACCTCTCACAGTGCATATTTAGTTTTCAAACTAAATTACAACTTTTTCAAAAGGACATTAAAAATAAAACATTTTATCATTTTCCTCGAATTAAAAAAAATTGTTTCAGTATTAAACAAAAACTCAACGAGTATATAAAAAAGCTAGAAGGAATATTGACGGAATTCCAAAATAGATTTGAAGACTTGAAATATTTTATATCGTCTCTTGATTTTTTTCTGAATCCATTTAAAATTAATATAATTCAAGGTGAGTGTGTTTTTCATTTCCAATATAATTATGACCCAAAAAGCATCTGGAGAATTAGAAATAATAGAGATGCAAGAAGACCAAGCTCTACTTTTCAAATATAAGTCGACTACTGAATTTTGGAAATTTATACCAGAATCGAAGTATCCTGAATTAAAAAAGGCCGCTTGTCGAATTATTTTAATAATCGGAACAACGTATGTTATTTTCGTATGGAACAACGTACATTTTATTCCACTTTAAAATTCGTGAAATCCAAACACCGATCAGTATTAACTAACCAGCATCTCAAAGAATTTCTGAGAAGTGCTGTCACCAATTATTCACCAAATTTTAAAGAATTATTAAGAGAAGTAAAATAAATGTGTTTATTTAAATTCAATACACATATTTTGTACTCTTATTTATACATTTTCAATAAATATAATTTCTGAAGAAAAAAAATTTCATATCTCTTTTGCCTACCTTTTAAATACGTATTTAATAGCAACTCGCGAAAAATTTCAAATTTTGAAACATGGCTCGACTATTAAGGAGCTTGGCCACCCCTGTAATATGTCATTGTTAAACCGCTTCGGGAACAGAAAATTTTGATTTCAAACCTTTCACAGGTTAAAACCCTGGATACGTAACATAAGTAGCAACACGCGGCCATAGAGAAATAATATATGAGCCATAGTGGCTCATATTGCATTGAATATATGAGCCATAGTGGCTCAGGGGATAGAGCTTTCGCTTTCTATTGAGATGAACTGGCTTTGAATCCCAGTAATGGCTGGTCGATACGAACTCCCCACCCGGCTCACACTGACCACAGTACTGATGTAAAATATCCTCAGTGGTAGAAGGATTATGTGTTAGAGTTCCTTTGCCATCGGGCTAACGTTGGGAGGTTCCATATAACGCAAATGCGGGTTAGTTTCATCAAAAATTCTCCACGAAGGCAAATTTCTCCCAATACTCGATCCAGGAGTCCCCTTGTCTTCTGGATTGAGTTCGAAAATACATGGCTACGGAGTTGAACATTAGTATTTGTAAATCCAAAATTGGGGAGACTGTTCAATGCTTTTTGTAAGATATAGAGTGGTATACTATTAAAACCGAAAGCCTTGAGTATTTTTTTTTTTAGTAATTTTGCCAACATTTTGAAAGACTCACCCCGAAAGAACTGGAACAAAATGGCATAGCATATGAACTTTTTATATGTAAATATTTGCAAAATAAGTTTAAATGAATAAAAAAATAATACATTAAAACATAAATTTAGCTACCACTAGAATTAAAAAAAGCGTAGAAAGTTACCAGTGCTGTATATTCAGAGCGTCCCAGGTCCCCCATAGACTGCTGAACTCAAACTGTCTTTTATTTTAACTTTTTATTTTGTATGGGATATCGGCCTTGATGTATGGGATAGCGGCCTTCTGCGCGGCCCAGGTGCCCAATTTTTATAAATAAAGAAAGAAATAGATCGTCCCAGGCAGGGGAAATGGACATTAAAAGGATTCAGAATTACAAAGCAAACCAAGGTCGGAAGCGTCACAGGACAGGTACACGAAACAAGGAAATACAAGACTGAGATTATTTGAAACATTTGTTGGTAAAAGATATTGCATGTGCTGTGGTAGAAAATATTTTAAAAAATGTCGCAAAAGACGTTAAAAAGTTCACTTTTGATAGCTATGCATGTTTTACTCCCAGAGCCTGATAAAGGCAGGGGCATACGGGGCAGTTGCCCCGGACCCTACATCATATGGGGCCCCCAAATTGAATTGAAAGTATATTTTAGGTTTCCTTCATTAATGAATTTTTTTAAAACAAAATATCAGTACAGTGTAAAATCCGTCAGTTTTATTTTAGCTTCATTAATCTATCGTATGAACATGGAAAATCCATATTTCGTAAATCCAGGGCTTTTTAGTGCAGAATTCAGCTAAATTTTCGCAATTACGATGGACACATCAGCCCCAAATTTAAGTTTTTGCCCAAGGCCCCAATTAGGCTAAGTCGGGCCCTGTTTGCACCGTCGGACCATGGAATGGTGTACTAGCTCAAACATATCTGGTTATCCAAATCAAATATAGTTGGAATCAATATAAAATATCTTCAATCGAATATAAAATATATTCAATCCTCTAGAAAGCTTGGAGGAATGTTTATATATAAAGAAAGAAAGAGAGAAATGGACAGTTTCTGTCTGTAGAAAAAATAGAATCTGAAACATGGAATGATATTGATGCTAACATCTTTCAGGTATTAGTGAGTGGCAAGCGACATCGCATCTCATATAAATATGTCGGGTATTTTGTCTATGATCAGAAGTAGCTATATTTCGATAGGACATTTTTTTTTTTTTTTTACTTATTCGATTTTTTTTCCTGTCCAACTGAAGCAGAAAAGGAATTCCTCCTTATAAATATGTGTTTGGAGATAGTTTTTCTTAATTTACATGTTTTCTTTTCGCCCAATTATGTACAAAATCAAGGTGGCATTATTTAAGGGGGATACACTGCAATAGTAAAAACTTTCAAATTTGATTTGTTGAAGTTTAATTTCAGTTTCAGTGGATTTCTTTTAAACTTTATAAAGGAAAGCATTCTTTGATTTGAGACACTCACCTACTGACATTTTTTTATAGAACAGCGAATTAAAAAATCTTGCGTTCATTGTGTCACAATAATTATGTATTTATTGTTAGAGCAAAAGGTGGTCGGATTTTACACAAGAAAGAAATTTCTTGCTACATAATACTTAGTTTACGTAATAAAAAAATGAAAAACTTTAAAAGAATTATTTGTTTCCCTTTTTGATCTAACATATACTAAACTAATTACAACTTTCAGTTTAAACACTTCCGTTCCACACTGTTTCGTTTTTCAGCCATATTAAGACCAAAAATAAGTGACCTGAATGAATTTCAATTTGTTACATAATTCTAATATTTAAAAAAAATTCACTTTAAAAATTAAAAAAACTTTTTAAAAAAAATTATTACGTTAGTTATGCATGTGAAGTGTTTAATAAAAATAATCTCTTAAAATATCAGAACACGAAGACATGTAATTTGAAAACTTTAAAAAAACAAAATTATTTGAACAAAATTAAAATTTATTCTGTTATTACTGCACTTACATACCTATCTGCTCACTACTGCAACTGGAAGAGCATCTTTTCAACTAACACACCTGTTTTCAATGAATGAATGAAAGAAATGGTCAAAAGCTGCCCCCAACAGTTTCCACTGATGGTCAACTCGCAAAAGGGTTTAGATTAGCTTTTTACGCTATTTCACCAAACAAGTGAAATTTTAACATACATTGCAAAATGACATCATTTTCTGAATTTTTTTTCTGGTCAACTTATGAGGGTTTTAGAATAGAATTTCATAATACTCCTAGACAAAATTGACTTATTTCAGTGGTCAACATACAAGATAGACAGGTGGTCAAGTTAAAAAGGTTTTGCTTCTTTATATTATATAGGAAAAATTCCGTTCTTGATAATATAGGTCAACTTATGCAGGTGCCCAATTTACAAGGGTGGTCAACTAGGCAGGTTTCACTGTATTTCGTGACAAAATCCATAAAGAAATACCATTCTCAAAGTGTAATATACTGAACAAGCGAAAACAAACTCTCTTTAATTCCTCGCCTAATTGAGAGGCGGTAAAACCCATCTTTGAAATAATTTAACAATCCAATCTCTTCTAGATTACTAGAGAATCTATAGCAACATTTTTTTTAATTTCCAGTGAGCTGCACAATCAGTCTTCCCGATGAGCAGACCTAGTGCGTTCTCCAGAAGTAGTATACACTCTTTCAGGACCACCACAATGGGTGAGATATCGTTAACCATGTTAATTTGGACGTCTAGTTTCTGCCACAATAGATGGCAGCACCGAGACTCTATAATCTAATAGCAACATTGAAAAGTAAAAATACATGAAAAAGCCGGGCAAATCCGTGAGTTGGTGAAAGAAAACGCACTGCCCAAAACGTGAAAAGGTGAATGAATAAATGTTTCTTTAGTGGCACCTAAACAGTATTAGAGCCTAACAGTTGAGTGATTAAAACTAAGCTTTATATGAATCATTTTGTATTGTCTTCATAAGCATTAATTGTCTCTTAATGTATGAAACTTTAGTGAACTTTGTCGCATGCAAAATATTTAATCATTTATTTTAAAATTGCAACGCTCTGAATGTAGATACTGTACTACGATATTTTTAAATGAGATAAATATTTGCCCAAAATGGCTTTTTTTTATCTGTATGCCGTTGCAAAGGTATCTGTAGAAAGTTTTCTTATTATTTAAAGTGTAGCAAATGGTATATTTCTTTTGATTTTGTTTCAGGAAATTGAATTTAAAATAATTTTGAGCACGACTTACAAATAATTCATAAACGTGTATAAAATGTATGTTCATTGTATAATGATGTTTTATAGTGATGGCAAAATACTAAAAAACCTCTGATTCACATAGTTTTTACTCTACTACCAATAAATGTTGTTGGGAGCATCGAAGCAAGGAAAAAATTGAAACAAAAGTGAATTAATTCATTACAAAAATATTTCTAATAAGTTTCATTGTATTAATAAGTGACATAATCGTAGATGGAGAAAAGGTTGCAGCTTCTGTTATCAGGCAGAATTGACTAGAGCATCGAAAGGTAGAAGTCTGTTTTGGCTTCATCGCTTCACGCCTAGGGTGGCTCTACCAGGCGAATATTCTTCTGGGCGTACATCTCCCATTCCGCCTAAGAACATAGCTGAAAACCCTTTATATAGAAAGGCAGAAAAGAGCAAATACTGGTACGAAAGACATTTCATTCTAGCATTTCGAAAAAAATAAAATAACTGTAACTATCAAAATTTCTTTTATAATTTAAGCATATATTAAAAACCGCTTCTTTTCCAAGAAAAAGTAGATATTGTTGAATAGTTTAAAAAAAAAGAATAAATTAACTCCTCCCGAAAACTAGCTATAACTGAAATGGTTTTACTATCAGCCTTTCCTCTTTTCCTACTCGCTTTCACCCCTGCCCAAGAACACCCCCTCGCTACGATGAGGCTGCCCGTAGGACTTGAGGTTTGCACTCAAGTTTTGTAGGTGAAACCAGACGGTCATCACCTAGCTTATCAATGGACATTTGAGATCTCTATCTTATTTCAATGGAAAATAAGGTTTTCTAAACGTGAGTGAAGTGTGCTGACTATGAGGCCAACTCTGACCATATACTAGATTGTCTGGAGCTTTCCTGACAAGATCTTTCCACAAACCCAATTCTAGTATTAGACTTTCTTCGAGTGAGAGATTTCATAGACCTTATTTAGCGTTGCTAAACAACGGAATATACAACAACAGTATTAATATACTTTGAATTTTGATTTCTTAATGACAATTTAAAATAAACAATGAAACATAATTTGCATTTTATTTTATTTTATCACCATTAAGGAGCAATCGATTCATACAGTGAAAGGCCCAACTGTTCAAATCCGTATGAGAGTAATTTTACACCCGACTCAGAAGACAAGAAAGTTCTTGAGGCTTATGCTAGGATAAGCTAGCCTCTATAATTGATTCTTTGAATAAAACTAATTTTCATTTGAGTAAATTAAGGGGAAAAAAGCGCAAAAGTTTTACTATTAATTTTACAGCAGCGTTAACTGGGTGCAGTATAGAAACCTCAAAAGGCTTTCGAGGGTTAACTCTATCTTGTGCTGGTATAGAAGCTTTGTACTATTTAGGATTTAATATTATCTGTGAATAGTATTCTGTCATTCTCTAGAAATATCAACAAAAACGATTAAAAAATTCATAAATAATAAAAATAATAATAATAAATTAAAAATAAATCTTGTTTTATCAGTTTTTTGAAATTCTATTCTAGCGTTTCCAGCGTTAGCAATACAAGGAAAATAGTTATCAAGACACTTCTTTCGAAATCTACCGTGAAGCGCTTACATTGGTTAACCGATTACTCACCAGTATCGAAGTCCAATGATGCTATCTGGGAGCATTATAGATACACAGCAATGATATCTGAGAGCAATATATAAGGCCCAAGATGCTTTCCAAAGTTAAATAGTACCTTGTGCTACTATCTAAAGCCTTACATTATTTGGGAGCCGACAACATTATTAAAGCACAATGATGCTATCTGGGAAGAGCGTTTAACACTGACGCTATCAAGGAGGTGCGTGATCTTACACTCTAAACTAGTATTTGACCAATTGCACTCTAAGAACTTTAAAATGTTGTTTGAACTTATACAAGCTCTAAATCATTTAAAATATGTAATGCGGTATATTCATGAAATTTTTAAAATTCTTAAAATATTTCGTTCGTTCGTTCATTGTTGTAGAACTGGGCATCTGAGGCCTAAATGGCCCTTTTCCCATTCATCTTGAAATATCCCATAAAAGACATACGTAGGAGAGTTGTAGTGCAGGCTTGGAATAGAGCCTGAAATGAGATAAAATATGATGGTGAGGCTCCTCATCTACATCTTTTGGACTGAGAGCAGGGTGATAGTAGTGAGACGACTTTCACGTCTTTCAAAATGTTTAAGAATCTAGCTGCATTGCTCGGGGCATCTTGAGGTTTCCTCGTGAATGTGCGCTGCTGTCTTTTCGGCCTACCACCATAGCCCGTAAAACAGGCCGGGTGATCGTCTTGGCAGTTTATGCACTTGGCTGGAAGGGAGAGAGGCTTTGTAAATCGGTAAGTGAAATGCGCTCCTGCTCACTTGATGCAGGCTGGCTCATTTGAACATGATTTTTGAGTGTGTCCAAATTTCCGGGATTTGTAGCATAGTATGGAATAACGCCCTCCATGAAATTTCTCTATTTGGACAGGATGAGATCGAAGAAACTTGGTTTTAAGAAAGTCTTTCTTTTCTTTATTTATACAAATTGGGCACCTGGGCCGCGCAGAAGGCCCCTATCCCATATATCATGAAGTAAAAAAAAGTTAAAATAAAAGACAGTTTGAGTTCAGCAGTCTATGGGGTGGCTGTTACTGGGAGACAAGCACCTTGCTTGCATGACTGAAAGAAAATGAAAATAATAAGAGCAACTTGCTGTTAAACTGTGGATGGCTGTGGTTTGATTGTCAACGTGAAGTAACATAAGTCAGGATTTCAGTATTGGTAAAGTGTTTGATGCTATTGATGCTTTGGATTATTGATGTAGACTATAGATGCTGGAATTGATGACTATTACTTATGCTGATAGTTGTTGTATGAGGAGTCGGAGGTGAAATGAGCGGCTATTGGTCTTAGTTTTTCGTCTTTTTTATAGTTCTCGAAGTTAAAAATCTGATTGAAGTTGGCTGTGCTGCATTTTATGGCTATATCGTAGAAGTCTGCATTTAATTTATATATATATTCGGATAGAAACGGAATTTTGAGATCTTTATGGATATTTGAATTACGTATGAACCATCTGGCACGAGTGATTTTTCTGAGTATTTTATTTTGACATTGGTTGAGCTTTTTCATTAGGTGTTCGGGTATAGCAGTCCAGGCAGGTGAAGCATATGTAAGAATAGGTCGGATCATAGAGGTGTATAGTAATTTTCTGATTTTTAGTGAGGCATTTTGGTATGCGATGAGAGGTTGGAGGTATTATAGATGAGAGGTTGGATGATATTAACTGCTGTTTTTAAGAAAGTCCCGATGCTCTGAATTATTAAATTATAAAAAAATTTAATTTTTGAGTGGTGACTGATGATGGAGCCTTAGAGGCGACATCGGAGTACAAAAGGTTAAGGTATCTGACAGGGTTCAACACAATTTTTTTTCAAAATTATCTTAATTAAAATATAATTTTATTTTCTGTGAGCGAAGCTCCTAAAATAATAGACCTAAAATTAACTTAACTAAAAAAAATTTTCAAATTATGTGCAAATTTGAGCATAAAAACTTTTATATTATACTAACAGCTCTATACCAAATTGTAATGCATAAATATCTAAATCATATTTTTTTTTCTAGATAAATAATATGGTTAAAAAAAACTTTCAAATGTATGAGGAAATAGGACCAAGTACATTGCTCAATATCGATTTTTTAAAGTTAAATTCTAAACATTCTTACTAAAAGCAGGACCAAAACCAATAAAATCACACTTAGACCTTAGCTTTTAGTTCAAAATATGGCTTACACTATACAAAATTTACACGTCAAACTTCAAAGAATTCTATAAAAAACTTTTTTTATGTGTGTTAGCATGCGGAAACTGTCTCAAAATCATCGTTTCTCTGTAAATACATTTAAAGTATGTAATTGCTATTCTGTTACGACTGACAGCATGCGGAAAAACAACTCTGACTTCTAAAGGACGGAGAACAAAACTTTATAGATATTTAGAAAACTAATGAACAAAATTTCAAATAGAAACAATAAAAAATAATTCAGAATTTTCATCAAAATTACTTTGCTCAGTCTGCCCTACTTTGGCTCAGTCTGATACCTTAAGTCTTCAAAATTTCGCTGCTTATTACTATTTATTTCCAACTTTTTTTCTTTAAAATAAAGAGTAAATTGTAACTAAAAAATGACCTGAAGTTTAATACTTAAGTATATTTGATTTTAATGTGCTGATTGTATCGAAATTTATTTTAATACAAAAGTTAATCCTAGCATGTATTTAATTTATAACCTTTATAATGTACCTTCAAGTGCGAAAATCAGATTTCATTTTATCTTAGTCAGAAAATCTATTATAACTTAAAAAAATGTATGATTAAGTATTATTGCCTGTCTTATCCAGTTAAAATTTACCTCCTTATCATTTTACGTTCTGTGTTATTACGTTATTTATCATGCCGGAAATACCGACCACTTTTTTCACTTAATTACCATATTCACATTCCTTTTTCTCGCCAAAATAATCTAAGGAATCGCGCTTTTAAAGATGTTCCCCCTAAAATCCAACCGGACTACTTCTCTCCTTTACCAGCGGAACAACATTTAATCTGTTCGCCGCCTCACGCAGACGATCGATTCTTGGCGGAAGAACACAAGATGGCTAGAGCAACATCGGAAAGAGATCCCTAGAGTTTGTAACGGAGACTGAGAAGTGAAAGAAAAAAAATTAGCCACAGCTTATTTACATTTCTTTCCCCTTACCGACATGATCTGCATGATTGGTCACTCTGTGTCCACCTGCGTGCAAAGTGTCCACTCCATCAGTTCTTACCTCCTGAAACATTTACGTAAGATTTTTTTACAATCGTTTGCAATTTTTATTCTTTAAATTGAATTTGTGAATTTTAAGAGAATTAAAAATTACAAGTATAATAATTTATTCAACATGTAATTTTTTTTTCCTTAGATGTCACTATGTTCATTCAGTGATGAGTACTGCTCGATTAGTCTTTTTTATTTTTATTTCATTCAACTTAATTTTAAAAGTGTTGTAACAATGACGAAAGGTCAAAGCCCGATTTCAGTTTGACCCTTTGATTTCTTTGCTCCCTAAAATTCGATACTTTTTGATATGAAAATAGCTTGTGTCATGTTTTCTGAGAAAATCTTAAATGATAGGGTTATATAAAGTTTATATTATCATTAAAGCACAAAAGAACTCATTTGTTTTCATGCATATATTTAAAAAAAATTAGCGTATCAAATAAAAATTCATGTCAATAAAATTTTAATTTCTGAGTGATAACTTTATGCCGATGTCAGCAGTATATATTTGTTGTCATTATTGAAACATCAAAAATCTTGAACACTGACAAGCTTTATTAACAACATCTGCATTTTTTTTAAATTTATCAAAACTTTTTTTTAAAAAAGAAATCTTTAACCAAATAAATCTTTAGACAGTTGTAAATAATTAAAATAAATTTACTTTGTTATGTTTTATCGTTTTTACGTATATTGCTATATCTTTACGTATATTGCTATTGTATATGCGTATATATATATACTCATTTTTGCTAAGCATCCTTTAATAGGCACGGTTTGAATAAAAACAAACGGTAGCACAAGTTTTGATTATTCGCATTTTTTCGATCAATCTACTATAAACAACTGCTCCGCTGTCTGTCATAGTTTAAATAAATTTTGAGCGAAGTATAAATAGCAAAACTTGTAGATTAATCATATTTACGTCTACTCATTAAAACTGTAACCGCGAGATGAATGCAATATACTCGTAGGTGCATTTCATATGATATTTCAAATTTTTGATGTGTAGCAGCGGAAAAATTATTTAAAATGAAACTAAAAATAACTTAATTTTTTTTTTACCACTAGAAAATACTTTTTTTTACAATGCGGAGCAAGTTGGCATCTCTGCTATGCGTACTGACAATTGAATTTAAAGTCGAATATTTAAAATTCGATTTCCCAGGAACTCTTCAAACAAATTCGCTCAAATTTTGTACTTAGCCTTATAAAACTACATAATTACATAAAAAATTATATGAACTACAAATCAAAATTCTTTCGCCTGTCATTATATATATATCTATTAAATAAAATATAAAGAAATAGTAAATTTTTGCATGGAATTATTTTAGGCCAAATGAATTTTATAATTGTGTGCAAAAATTTTCATTTCGCTTAAAAAGTTCTCGAGATATGGCGAAATACGTAAAAAGTGAAATTCGTATTAAGGAGTCGAAACTTTGGATCGCTCTCCACAGCAAACTATGAGGACTATATTTCGCAAATTGCGGTTGCCCACTATATTTTGGGGGTCAGAAATCCAAATCCGTTGTAAAAAGTGTATGCCTATTTAAAGAAAGTAAATTTTTGTGTCTCATATAAAAACTTAACTTCTCGTCTGCACTAGTTAATTAGCATACTTGAGATCACCTCCTCGAGCCATTAAGATGAATACTAAAGCGTGAAGATCTGATCATTAGATTAAAAGTTACTCAGAGTGGTCTTCTTTTTCTGTGCACTGCACATTGGAATAAGACAAGTATCTCAGTGCATTGCCGTGACGCAACATTGACTGATTCGTTCGTAGTTGATAAACGTTTGGAATAGTTGATAGTTGATAATGGTTGGTAGTTGATAAACGTGGAATGAAAGAATAAATAGGGGAGGGAGAGGAGCCAGGTACCCAAATAGTTGGCAAATACGAAATTTAATTTCTAAACTCCATTAAAGGAATTCATGGAGTTTAGACAAAAATATAATTACAAATTGCAATGAAATTAATAAGTGTAAGAAAAAAAACTATTTGAAAAATATATGTACCATACTTCTAAAAAGTATTCTTATTATTATTAAGTACGTTTTTGCGTCTGATTTCGCTCATTAAAATATCGTCTGCACTAATTAATTAGCATATTTGAGGTCACCCTCGAACCATTAAGAATGAGTCACTAAAGCTTTCAATGCTTAGGTAAATTTTGTTAACATTTTAAAAGCTTCACCATTAGATCACTCACATGTCATGATGTGGAGAAAAAAAATTTAATTTAATTTTCTAAACAAAGCATCACACATTTACAACTAGTATGACCGACAATTTTACGTTCTAGTAAATCAGCATTATACATGTTACCGGCACAGTATAAAATCCGGCATTGTATGGAATGCCTAAAATTAGCCGGCAAAGTATGAAATGATTTATATTTCACACATTGCTATTTAGGCAAAGTATGAAATACATCTCCGATTCGTCAAAATGTCATTCAAAAATGACAAATTCGAAACGTCATCCGATTTGATATTAACTTATTCGTGAATATAATTACATTTCTTCGATATTTTAATACTTACTGACGATAGATTAGAAGAAAAATCAGTGTTTGGAGTATCGGGCAGATATATACCGGGCAATGGCACTTGGCTTTAAAAAAAATATCAGTGTAGGGTATACCGGGCAATGGCACTGAACCTTTAAAAAATATCAGTGTAGTGTATACCGGGCAAATGTATACCGGGCAGTGGCACTTGACCTTAAAAAACATCAGTGTAGGGTATACCGGGCAAATGTATTCCGGGTAATGGCACTTGACCTTAAAAAAACATCAGTGTAGGATATACCGGGCAGTGGCACTATACCTAGTACATATTTCGGACATTTACCAAAGGTCTAGTCATACTAGGTCAAGTTAAGTGCCATTGTCTAGCATACATTTGCCCGGTATACCCTACACTGATGTTCTCAAAGTTGATTTGCGGTCAAAGTTGATTTGCGGTCCTCCTCTCAAAGTTGATTTGCGGTCAAAATGACCTTGCCGGTCATTCTAGTGCTGGCAGTCCTGCTATTTGAAGCTGTTGCGATTTATTTATTTTTAGTAGTAGTGAACTAAAGCAGAATTTCAGAAACAGACAAAGGTTTTAAAAAATTATTAAAACTGAAGCATAGGTCTATATGACTTTCTATGTTTAAATTACTAAGGTTTGGTGGCGGACAAAATATTTTAAGTTCTTATTTTTTAATACATAACTTTGAGGAATGCGTAGTAACTGAAGTCAATGCGTACTTATACACTTATCTGCTCCTTTGAAAATAACCCTTAAAATGAAATAAAAACCTATGATCTTAACTTATCGCATCATAAACTGAAATGTATTATCGCCTTCTTCTTACCACTCCCAACGTAGCAGAGAAATGGGGACACTCAGTAGTCACTCGAGTAAATTTTAAAAAATTCCTGATTAGGACTATATTATTATACTGCACAAAAACTGTAGCTTGCATTTAAAAACCAATTTCAGATTGGAAAACAACGACAAGCAAAACAAAACAAAAAAATTTACTCCAGTGTATTATTTTTGTAAACATCTGGTAGACAGTTTTTTAATTGCCATTTGTTATATTTAGTCATCCTGTGAGCTGTGGTAGTTGTGGGAATACTTTTATTAAATATTTGTAACCTTGTGAAAAATGTACATTTATTTTTCTTATATTATTAGAGCTCATTTTTTTAGAGCTTTTCCTCTCAATTTTGTCTATTTGGTATTTTGGCTTTTCTTATACTTAAGTTAAACAATTTTAAAGAAACTCCAAAGTTTATGAGCTTTCAATCTAACAGATATCTATCATAAAAAAGTTGATTAATGTTGATTGCGTAATAAATCAACAGTAACTGAAAAACTATTAGCTTCTAAAAAGCAAAAATGTCTAAGATCTTGTAATAAAAGCTCAAAAGCATTTTATTAAGTTGGTTTTATTAGATGATTCTGTCATAAAAGATCTTACTATCTTTTCTCTTTCAGAACTTTTATATGTTGGTGGGGAAAAAATTCATTCCACAAAATAAACAAAATTAGCTTTTCATCAAGGAAATGAAAAGGTTGATTTCAACATTTTGTTATTTTGTGTTACACACTTTATTATGAATTTCTAGATCTATTTTATTAATTTTTTTCTTAGTATCTTTTCAGTTTGTTTGCACAAAATAACTCGCTCTTTAACTAGCACTTAACATCATCTTAAAATACTCAGTTAAATATTGAAGTAAGTTAACACGTTTAATACCCTGGGGGTCACCGGTGACCGGCACTGAGTTTATTCGTAGCTCCCCGGGGGTCATCGGTGATCGGCGAAGCCAAGATCATTAGAAACACATAATTCGAATAAATTTTTAATATTCTTATATTATTATCGTTACAAAAATGGTTTGAAGAAATTAATGCAGTATAGAACACACAAAAATAGTTTCATTTATATACACAGAGATGCCATCTTGCTCCGGACAACGAATAAATATTTTCAAGTGGTAGCTTATTAATTGTGATTCTTGGTTTAATGAATTCAATTTAGTAGATTTTTATCCACCACTATTTCTAAACAATTCTCATCGTAGGCTCATATAATTCAACACTTTTTTCATATATGTCATGCTAAACCTTTTAAAAAAACTAGCAAAATCTATCAAATTTACAAATTTGGTTTGTAGTTATTTACCGTTTGGCCTGATGGGCAAGCCATGTCGAACTAGCGTGGCATTCAACGTGTTAAATATTTCTTTGTTAAATAATACATGAAGAGCTCCAAAATTAAAATATTGTGTTATTAGTAAATTGAACTAGCCACTCCAAGAAAGTAATCAAAATAAAACAAAATTTACAACCTTTCTAAAAATAAGTTCTTCTACTTACATGGGGTTTATCGAAACAAGAAAAAAACACTTCTAAACTAACACTATGAAACTAATTTTTCTTTTAATAACAAATGTTTTGGAAGACTTTACTTGACAAAACTGTTAGAAAAATTTGAAAGATCGTGCTTGAAGCTAATTGTGTTTAGAAGAAATGGCATCCTTTCTAAGCTTTTGACACAGATGGGCAACCGGTGTTCCTTTTATATTTTTTTCTGGCTCTCTAATTACAGGCAAAAATATATGTTGGTATTTTTTTTAATTTTAAAAAATAGTTGAATAGTTACTAAAAAATCCGTTAAATTGTCGGAATTATATTTCTACTAAAATATAACATTCAAAAAGAATAGTTTCAGCGTATTCAAAAATTTATCAATAATTTATTTTGAAAATTTGAGAAATTTAAACGATGAATAACTGTTTCGCTTAGATCTAAATCATTGCAAAAGAGTAAAGTTGTGAAAAATTATTGTTTAGAAGTTGCCAACTTGTTCTGGACAGCGGATAAATATTTTCGAGTGGTAGTCTTTTAATGAATGTTTTTTGGTTTAGAGAATTCGATTTATAGGATTTTTACTCACCACTACTTCTAAATAATTCTCAGGCTTATGAGATGCCTACCCCGCTTTGTTACAGTTCAACAGCGTTGAACCTTGTAAAATATTAGCAAAATCAACCTGAAATTTGCAAATTATAGTTTTCAGTTCTCTACCTTTTTTTTATGTATGTATATATATATATATATACTCGAATCCAGAGCAATTGGCATCTCTGAAAGTGAGTGGTGTTTGGAAGATTTTACCGTTAACGTAGACACTAGTGTTTTATGATGTATTTCATAACTATGAATTACTAAATATTATATTATTCACTTATTTTAGCTTATATTTATACGAAATAATAAAAAAGCTGAGACGCCAACTGCTACGGACGCACCATAATACTTAAAAAAAACGAAAAACAACTTCCAACTGAAATTTACAAATATTTGTCTAATTTTGTTTTTTTAATGGTGTTGCATGATTTCACTCTAGTCTGGTCTGTTTAGTCTAGCTGGGCTCCTGAAGCAACGCCTCCTATAACTGACTGAAAGCCTCCACACGGTTTTTTATAGGTAGTTTGATCAGACCACTGTCAAGGATATCCACTTTCCAAACGAGTCATTTAATACAAAGTCTAGTTAAAATAAGAAAGTGGTAGCAAATATATGACTAAAAATTTGTTTTATTTATGAATAATATTGGTTTGCTTTATTCACTTCTCAACCACTACAGATTCAATTCTCAAATATATATGATAAATTTCTCTCAATTACTTTTATAAAAGGTTTTGGGTTCACTTTTTAAGTAGTCTGCTCTGACTACTTATAAAAGACCGTGTGGAGGCTTTTTATTGTAGGAGGTAATGCCCGAGGCCAGTAATAGCCCTTTTCCCATTCATCCTATAATTAGAACTTAAGCTAAAACAGACAATTTGCATGAAATGCAACAATTAAATGGCACATATTAAGATTTAAATCTTAAGCTTAGGTCCACACAAAGTCATGGGTGAAAGCCCTTATATGGCAAGACGGAAAAGAGAAAAAACTGGTACGTAAGATATATCATTCCAGCATTTTTTTCGAAAAATATAAAATATCTGTAATTATCAAGATT
Organism: Parasteatoda lunata; assembly: GCA_949128135.1. Taxonomy (NCBI): domain Eukaryota; kingdom Metazoa; phylum Arthropoda; class Arachnida; order Araneae; family Theridiidae; genus Parasteatoda; species Parasteatoda lunata. The sequence goes on from OX421977.1 coordinate 28,310,175, forward strand.
TCTTTTATAATTTTAGCATATATATTAGACTGCTTCTTTTCAAAGATAAAGTAGTTATCGCTGAATAATTTAAAAAAATAATAATTAAACTCCTCTCCAAAACTAGATATAACTGAAACGGTTTTGCTACCAGCTTTTTTTCTTTTTTGTTTCGCTTTCAACTTCTGCACAAAGTGGCGAATTATATAAACCTTCGAATTATTTAGAAATAGTGGTAGATAGAAACCTGGAAAATTGAATATATTAAACCAAGAATCACTCATTAATAAAATAATACTACTCGAAAATATTTATTTCCTCTCCAATGCAAGTTGCCATCTCTTAAAAAGTATGAAAAATGTGATTAATAAAAATTCTGTGTCTCATGTCTTACAATGAAAAGTTTTATTAACCAAAATGAGCTTTAAAAGTTAATAATTTCTTTCTAATTTAACACCAGAATATTGAAATCATTCTACTGGAGTCCAGCATTTATATAAGAATACTTTTTTAACTATGGGGGTGTAGAAAAATATCAGCTTTTAACTTCCTACATTCATTTTGGTCTACACAAATTTTCCACGTTTAAAAAGGACACTTTTTCTAAAAGTTTCAAGCATCAACTTTCAGGTTGTGTTATGTAAATTTTTCCAAAACATCGGCGGCTAAAATAAAAATTGCTTTCATAGAATTAGTAAAAAAGTGTTTCCTTTATTCTGATCAACCCCTGTATATTTTAAAGTTCAGGAGAAATTATAAAAATATTTGCTTACTGACTTGTTATGTCGCTATTCCCTATACCTCTTTAAATGTTGTGTTAAGCTATAACTTTCGAGTTGGCAACTGTTGTATTATGGAAAAAAAATAATGTTCTTTTATTTTGATCAATTATTATTTATTATTTTGTTATTTTTTATAGTTTTATAATTTTCTTTCCATTGTTTTGATCAACCTCTGTATATCTTATACTATAATACGAGGAATGGTTGCCAAGTCGAAAATCGCCCCAGAATTAATAAACTCCGGTAAACTTGGGGGTCTGAGGTTTTTGGCCACGAGGAATCGATTGGCGCCGGTTTTGAAGCGCTGCGGTCGAGCAGTTCGGAGTTACAGATAGGATATTTTCAAACTTTATTAGTTCTGTATTAGTCTGTTTGTAATCACAATATATCACCCCAGAAGCCTCGCCCAGGCACGAAACTCGGCACATAATTGTGTTTTGACATAATGAAGAAGTATTTTTTTTCTTTTTCAAAAATTTGGATTAATTTTTTAGTTATCAGTCATTTTGTAAGAAAATCTATACTTTTTCGTCTTCAAAGTGCCATATTCAAAAAACTTATTAAAAAAATACATATCTCTTATAAATGTATGCTAATGCGAACCTTACAATTGAAATATTAATTTTCGACAACTTAAACCAATAATGTACGAAGGAATTAATAATTTAATTGTAAGGTTCGCATTAGTTTACATTTATCAAAGTGGAGAAATGTTTAACTTTTGTATTAAAAATGTGGCAACATATTAGATACGTAAATAGAACGCTTAGCTGTCGTTGTTCATAATTGTTATAATAAGTCTTTCCACGATTTAAATTCTTAAAATTTTCTTTGTCTATTGCCTAATAAGTTTCAAGCGGTAACGTGCTGCCATCTATAGCCAATATGGCGAACTAATAAAGTTTGATGACCACACGATTATTTTTAAATCACAAAATTAAGGTAAAACAAATATAAAAGAAAAAAATAAGGATAACTTTGATATTTTTACTAAATTTTCTTTTGAAAAAGTACGATTCTAATTCCACTGCTTTTTATTAAGGGAAATATGTTAATGAAATTTTGAATTTAGCGCTCGTTCGTTAACTAAAAAGATTCGTTCTTTTTGATTCGTTCAAAATTCCAATTTCCAAATATTCGAATTTCCAAAAAAGCATTTAAGGAACTGATTTCGATTTCAAATCACCGTCAACAAAGTCCGACATTTCAACATTCATCAGATTTCAAGCTACATTTTCAACATGCAGAACGCACCTCTACATGAAATTCTTCAAGGAGCCGGAATTTTGGAACAACAAGCGATCAACTCAATTCTACCCGCAAATGGACAACTAGAAGATACCGTCATTGTCAGAATGCTTCTCCATTACGCCGAACAAGCTTACCCGACCGTCAAAGTTGCCGTACTTCACCCTGAATTTGTCGCACTCTTCTACGTTACAACAGCGGATGGCGCTTAGGAATGACTCTTCTCAACGATATCAGCAACCAGAACAAGGCTTCCAACTATCTATACGGCGTTCAACAAGGATTCGACGTGCTACTCATTCCCATTCACAAGAGAGCTCAAATGGATAGAGGCGAGCACTGAATGCTAGGAATTTACGAAGCAAGCTATGGAGAACGTCAACTATTAGTCTGCGATCCAGTCGACAACCCGCTGCCCATCGATGCTGTTTTGAGAAAAATACTGCGACACGTTTTGAATACCGTTGTTAGGAATGAAAAGCTGAAAGGATGCATCGTGAAACCTCGCAACGCTTACAACCACCAAGATGACGCGCCTTCCTGCGGAGTTTACATCGTCTTTTATGCTCGACAATACCTCTCTCATTGACGCCTTTTCCTGGACAAGAATTTTCAAGAAGCGGATGAACGGAAGCAAATTTACGAATTCGTTGTGAACAGTGACCAATTGAACATGTCGGGACCATCTGTAACCGCATCTTTCACATCTTCGACCAATATGCACGCATTGAATATCCAAGACCCGATGATAACGCCGTTGCGCCCGACAAGAGCAGTCAAGCAGCGTAGCAAGGAACGAATCTCGGATATATTGATGGAACTTAATGCATCTCAACGAGAAAAATACCGCGATTATGAAAGACGCAGACGAAAAAACGAAACAATGAGGGGCCGCAACATTCGCATAGAGGAACAACGCCGCCGTAATGAAAGACTCCGTAGAGCTGCGAAATCTCGGCCTGCGTCAACCTACAAAAATGCTGCAACTTCCGACGTGGAATATCAAAGCCTTGGTCCATTAACGTCGCTTGCATCCACGATGGCGCTTTGCATTTCCCAGAAGAAAGAGTGAAGAACAAAATACACGTAGATTCATTTGGCGACTGCTGCTTACATGGAAGAATCAAACTACCAATGCCCGAATTTCCAAACGAATTAGCGCTTCTATTTGCACGACAACACTGCCTATCGGAAGAATTCCACAGAAAGATCCGCAACATCGACGCCTGCTTTGCACTTGCCTCATTCAAAGTCGACGACGACAGAACCGTCAATCAACATGGAATCTACGCGTTTATCGCCGGCGGTCAAGTCCATCACAAGATCAACCTGGCAACGCGCCCGACTCCATACCCGCAAGGTGGATTTGAACAGCCGAAGTTTGCCCAAATGTACTTCATAGACCCGGACGAGGCTACAGCTGCGCGATTTGAGCTCAACCGAGAGTTAAGCCAAGAACTATTGCAACTACTCGAGGAGATCATGCGCTTTAACAACCCGTTCGCCCAATCGTTTATGATGATGAGAGAAGTGATCGAAGAAACCAACCAACGCGCAATCGCAGCCGGAGTACAACCGCCCAATGTCCACCTCGTCTTTACAAACCGTGAAGGCGACGATCCTCGACGATTCAACGCACCAGTTGTAAACGAAATAGCCGCAGTCTTGACTCTCAACGCCGATCAAAGCATCCCAGAGAATGAAATGGTCATGCGAGAACGCGGGAAAAAAATCACGCAGCTTAGCAACATCGATGGTCGCTTCGAGCCTTTTACCTACCCGCTTTTCTACCCGAGAGGAACTTTTGGATTCTATGTTGGAATGCCGCTGCACACGCCTTATCCATCAAGAAATCATGTTACACGCGCAGAATTAGCCTGTTACCGACTCGCCTACCGTCCGAATTATGCCAAGCCACTCTCGATCGATTGCACAAATGCAAGAATAGATCAACGATTGGTCGAGTTTAATGCACTTCACTTTGGCGGACGCGTACTCCAGCAATACGTGGTCGACACCTACATTCGCATCAAAAGAGATCGCATACAGTGGATAAAGAGCCATCAGCGTGAAATTCAAGCCGAGAAATACGCCGGAGTTCACAACATGCTCAGAAGCTTGGCTGCGCAAAAAGATGCTCCACGTCCTGCTGCCTCCTGAGAATCCAACCCACACCCGAAACGTCGTATGGAAGGAAGTCCTGAACAAGAGAAACTCGCCAGCCGCACCTGCCTCTCCAACAAGAAACTACCTGGACAACATGGAAGACTTCGCAATCGATGATTAATGTTTATTATGTTTATGCTGTTATAGGTTTATAACATGTTTCTTATGTATGTATATATGTTTGGTTTTTCTAAATAAATTTGTCAAAAATATTGAACTTCAACACACTTCAATCTTTACACTGCTCACTTTGTACCATTTCTTTAATTGTATAATTTTTTGTTATCAATTACATTTCATTTTCTATGACTTTTCAAACTTTACCTTTGTATAGAATAGTTCCCTTTCCAAACTCTAACTTTGTTTAGATAGTTTACAATGGTGCACTTTAACCGGTTATCTTTTCACCAATAGTTTCACAAATTTTCTTATGGCATGTATTGTTTTGATAAATCACAATTGAAAATTTAAATCTTCGAGTTAGCTTCGATACCTGTTTCCTCCGAGCCGAGCTCGGTAACCCGCTGGTTTTAAAAGTGCTGGAGAAGTTTTAAAAATATTTGCTTACTGACTTGTTATTTCGCTATTCCCTATATCCCTTTAAATGTTGTGATAAGCTAAAACTTTCGAGTTGTCAGCTGTTATATTATGTAAAAGAGTATAATATTCCATTATTGCTTATTATTTTGTTATTTTTAATTATTTTATTATTTTCTTTCCGTTATTTTGATCAACCCCAGTATATTTTAAATTGGTGGAGAAATTTTAAAATTATTTGTTTACTGAACTGTTATTTTGTCATTCTCTATAGCTCTTTAAATTCTGTGATAGGCTAAAACTTTCGAGTGGCAGCTGTTATATTTTGTAAGAGAGTGTAATAATCTTGTTACTAATGATAATTTTAGTTGACGGCAACAAATAAAGTGTGATTCTATTTATTTTGTGATTTTTTATTTTTATTTTACATAATATTTTCAATTCGTGTTAAAAAAGGAATGTAACTTAAAATGCTAATTAAAGAAATTTGACGCATGATACTTTATAATGCATGCTTAAAAATTGAACAAAACTCAAAATTTCGCATTTAACCCATTTTCCACGGGTTATGTAAGAAATTTGACACATGATACTTTATAATACATGTTTAAAAATTAAACAGAACTCAAAGTTGCGCATTTAACCCCGACTGGTTAATGTTTAACTCTAACCCCATTGCCTACGGGTTATGTAAGAAATTTGACACATGATACTTTATAATACATGTTTAAAAATTGAACAAAACTCAAAATTGCGCATTTAACCCATTTCCTACGGGTTATGTAATAACAAGTTTTTGACATTTATGCAATCATACAAAAATTTAAAAGTTGATATAAAAATTTTAACATTATTACTTTTTTTTCAGATATATATTCATAGATTATTTAAGACAGGGGTGAGCAACCTTTTTAATCAACGGGCTAATTAAAATTTAAAAATTTTTTGCGGGCCGCACATAAAGTAACACTTATTAATAATTTACAAAACTTTATTTATAATAAACATTAGAATAAAAAAACATAAAATTTAAAAAAATGTAAAGATTTCATATACAAATTTTAATGCAAAATAAAAACAAACAAGAAAAGAACAATAAAACGAATTTACTTGAAATTTTTAATGAAAAATTTGGCGCTGTTTTTTCGATACAAGCTGATCAATATCAGCCGGAATTGATGAGATAGCTACACGTACGCGGCTTTTTTAATCGTGCATCACTGAGTCTTGATCGGTGGTCATTTTTGAATGGTTGAAAATAATTGTTCGCAAACATACGTACTTCCGAACAGAGACATCATTTGCTTTGCATTTTCCGTCAAAATCGGAAATTTCTCAGGGCTCATACGATTTATAAAAATTTTCGATGTTTATTGAGAAAAAATAAATTTTTTAAATCGGTATTATTCTGCATATCAATCACTTCCATTTGAAAGCCTTCGGGAACTGTATCCACATCGATATTAAATGGTGAGGAAAACATTTTCATGGAAACCGCTGTGTTCTCAGCTTTGAACATTTGGAATCGTAATTGAAATTCGTTGATTAAAATGTCTATATATTGTGCGTATTTTTGAGAAGTAGTAACGTTTTCTTTTTCTAAATGTGGAAAGTGAGAAACATTATTCCGCAAAAGATGCTGTTTCTACAATTTTAATTTGCGCTCAAAGCCCTGAATTTTATCATACAAATTTTTTTATTTTATATTTTATAACCGTCGTTGAACAGCCGACCCAATTTCATGGGTTTACGACTACTAATGCTCAACTCCGTAGCCTTGTAATTTTGAACCAATCCAGAAGACAAGGAAACTCCTGGATCAGTACCCCCAGAGGTATTGATTTGTTATGGGAACATGGAGGACTTTGAGACTCGACAGATTTAACGTGCATCAGTCACCATTTACTACACGGGGAGTCTTCGGCCGGCGAGGATCGAACCCACGACCTCTTGGACATGGGCTCAGCGCCCTACCGACCAGGCTAACCCGGATTTATCATGCAAATTTTATTTTATTTTATAACCGTCGTTGAACAGCCGACCCAACTTAATGGGTTTACGGCTACTAATGTTCAACTCCGTAGTCTTGTAATTTTGAACCCAATCCAGAAGACAAGGGAACTCCTGGATCGAGTATTGGGAGAAATTTGCCTTCGTGGAGGACTTTTTGATGGAGCTAACCCGCATTTGCGTCACATGGAGAGGAAGACCATGAGAACCTCCCACGGTTAGCCTGACGGCAAGGGGACTCTAACCCATGATCCGTCTACCACTGAGGATATTTCACGTCAGCACTGTGGTCAGTGCAAGCCGGATGCGGAATTCGTATCGGCTGGGATTCGAACCCGGTTCGCCTCATTGGAAGGCGAACGCTCTATCCCCTGAGCCATCGCGGCTCTATCATGCAAATTGTGAATAAACTGTCCTTTGCCTTGAAGTTCCACATTAAGATCATTGAGATGCTGAGTCGTCATGTCGATAAGAAACCCAAAATCGCACATCCATTCTTTATTACCAAAGTGAGGAAAGGCATATCCCTTCATATCCATGAACAATTGTATTTCACTTTTTAAGTTTTGAATCTCTACTAAGCCAACGTACTTAACGGTATTAAAAACTACTCCCCCATATTCAGTTTCTAAATATTTCAGGAATTCTTTAAATTCGCGGTGATTTAACTAGCGCGACTTTATAAAATTGATTAGTCAAATTATTGGTACTGTGACATTTGACAAACTCAATCTTTTCGCACACAAATTTTCCTGGTGAATTATGTAATGGTTAACGAATATTTCCCTTCCTGTAACCTTCTTAATGTCTTTAAATAGCCTTCCCGATACTCCTACCTTCATGCTTGACATTGCTCGTGCTCCATCTCTCGATATACCAATAATCTTTTCTATAAAATTGAAAAAATTTCTAACACAGACTTTAGTTCATCGTACAGGTCTTTGCCGGTTGTAGTTCTTTGCATTGGAATCAGTGAACACAATTCTTCATGTAAAAATATAGCCAGTTGTGCTGTATCGCAACTATCATCAAGTGCCAAAGAATAGTATTCGAATTTTGCAATGCGTTCCCGAAGCGTTGTTGCTATGCTCTCGGACAAGTCTTCAATTCTCCTTGTAATGGTGAATCTAGAATAACTAATGTTTGAAAGCATTTATTTTATCAGGAAATGCTATTTCTGCAACAGCAGTCAGACATTCTTTTATCATCTCTCCATCCGCAAAGGGTTTCATTTTTCTGCCAGTATTATATTGACAACAAAACTAGCCTTTACTGCCGTATTTGATAAAATAGCTTGAATTTTAAAAATAGCCTGTTAGTTTCCCAAGTTTTTCTCTATTTGCTTAAACTTATCTATCCGGAGTTGTCCTTTTAAGTTTTTATATTGTTGTTCATGTTTTGTATCGTAATGCTTTTTTATGTTATATTCTTGTAATGTCGACACAGCCTCTGAGCATATTAAGCATACAGCTTTATCTTTGGCGAAAGTGAAAAAATAATCAAATTTCCACTTTTCTTGGAAATACCTGTGCTCATCCGCAACCTTCCGTTTTTTTTTTTTTTTTTTTTTTTTTTTTTTTTTTTTTTTTGCTTTTCCGAAATGCTATTATAGATTGCACTAATATTGCATTCACGCCTTTCAAGAAACACAAGAATTGCTAAAATTGCTAGTTAACAGCTTACCAGTCTGACTGATTGTGTGACAGAAGCAAACACAAACAAGCACTGACGCGGCGCTGATCAATAACAAGTCGCCTACAAGTGAGTAACTCGTCTAAAAAGATTGTTTCAGTTTAGTATGTACTACCATTTTATTATAATTAATTTTATAACAATACGATGGGAGAAAGTCGATAAAATAAATTCAATTTTAGAAATGCTTGGCGGGCCGCATTAAAATGTTTAACAGGCCGCAAGCGGCCCACGGGGCACGTGTTGCTCATACCTGATTTAAGAGATATTTCCACACATTCGTTATATCTACCAATACAAAAGATAAAGTAGATGTGTAATCAGTACTAAAATTGTAAGCCGAAAAAATATCAAAATGTAGTTGTAGCTAAAATAAAACTCTGCCTAACACATCTTTAAATTTTAATTAATGAAATCTGAATTATATTTCTTAGAAATAGTTGCGTGCGTGAAATGTGTTACGAAAATGGACACAGATATGTTCATTTTCTTAAACACGCTTTTTGAACTATGAAAGAGGTGGCTAGTGAGGACGATTTTTATAAATTTTCCAAGAAAGTTTACTAATAATTATTTTGAACACATCTTGCAATTTTTATTAAAATTTAAACAAAAATTTTTAGTTTGAATGATACAAAAGCTAATTTAAATGTATACTTATTTAGTCCCTATAGCTTTGTACTGAAAGTTCCCGGTTACACACTATTTTCCCATTCGCAAAGCCGAGGGTTAATAATCTTTATATTTCTTTCTCTATATTGAAAAATCGTTAAGTGCCACTGTTCGGGGATTCCATTTTTCCACATTAGCCCAATTTCTACTCTAACTGTCTCTCCCTTATGTCCAAGATAATAAGTTCATTGAAAACATTATTAATCTATCTTGGTAAATAATTATCAGTGCACCATACTACTATATATAAACTTTTTCTATAATTACTGTTAATGGTTATTTGTTACATGGAGAAAAAAAACTGGAAATAAATATATCTTAGCAATTTCATAACTTTTCCGTAAATCATTCTGCTAACGATCGAAACCAGTGGATAGATTTATCTTTGGCTTCTTCTCTAACATTGACCATGACAGTTCATGGGAGCGGAACGTTTTGGGAAATAAAAACTAATTTCTGGTCATCTGTCTTACTCCAAACGCAACTCCCATCGATTCTGCAATAAAAAGTCCATTACTCAGCAGGATGTCATTCTTAACAGAAAATGCCATTTATTTCCGAGCTTCCCCTTTATTTTGGTGCACTGCTTCGCGTTATATGAACAGTATTGATTGTTCTTCAAAAGTTTATTTTTACAAATCGAAAACTTTGAGAAGTACTCGAAATGAAATTATCTAATGGAAAATAGAGAAGTTTAAACTTTGTGACTGTGCTCTGGCAAAATGTAAAAATTTATTTGGCAACATTTGAATTTTTCTAATTCTCGTTTTACTGTCACTTAAGAAAATCGTTATTGGGAATTGCAAAATTACCAGGTAGATCTTTTAATTTAGTACTTTAAAATTGCAAAAAAGTCTTCGTTTACAACATGTTATTTGCGAATGGTCATATGCAGCCTTACGAAATTTTTAAGCTTGTGCTGCTAGCATACCTGCCAACTTTTGAGCACTTTGCGTAAAATTTTATTTCTATATTTAAAGTGGTAGTATAATGTATGCTGTTTATATATTCCTTGCATTTATAAACTTAATTTAAAATCTTTTTGATTCACCACTATTTTTTAAAAAATTAAGTATATATATTATTATGTTATACATTTGTCGAAGTCCGTATAAGCTTGATCTTAATACGGCAAATGTTTCTGTCTAAAATTGTAATTTAAATTTCCTTTAACTATCTCTGGGGAAAATCATTCTTGAAAGGATTAAATGTTGGCAGGTATGCGCTAGTCTCGCTTATTATATTTGAAAATCGTTTAAACACCATTTTGTGAAGATGAAATTTAATATTTTTGATTGTAAAAAGATAAAGCACAACTTTATCAACCACTTTTAAAAAAATTAGTATCTGCAATGAACTATTTGGGCTATCAAAGGGCTTAGAATTATCTCGCTTGCTCCGTTTTGTGAGGAAATTTTTTCTAGTGGTAACAAACTTTGTGTTTTAAAATTAGATTTTTGCAGTAGTGAACTTAAGAGTTAATTGAATTTGCCCGCCACTATTTATGTATAATATAAACATATAAAGAAATTGTCACTATTTTTAATATTATCTTATGCTTAGGATCTCAATGAGTTACAGAACTGCGAAAATTTCAAATTTACCACTTTATGAAATACTATGCAGGAAGGACGACAGTCGTTGAATCTGCAAATCAATTCATTGCACATTTAACACAAATAAATTACCATCGATAAGTATAGTAAATACACATTGTCTGAGAATAATCGGTGATAAGTCATACATTAAGTACTTCGGGGGAAACAAATTTTTGTTGCATTTATATAAGTACTTGATCTTATCTAATTTGGGTATTTGTATTTCAAATATGAACTTATTTAAAAATGATATTCTTAGTTTAGTTTATTTTTTATCTGAATATACAAACTTATAAAGAATGTATAGGTTTATATAAATAAACATACACAAGTTTGCTCGTTTGAAAACAACATTTAAGATTAATATAACTTTAACCTATCGCATCATAAATTGATATGTGTAATCGACTTCTGCCTACCACTCCTTACGTAGCAGAGAACTGGAGACACTTCGTTTTCACTTAATGGCATTTTAAAATTCCTGGAATTGCATAAAAACTGTTACTTGTAGAGAGAAACTGATTGCAAATTTGAAATATCTACGATCCGTTCAAAAATCTCACGTAACAAGAAAACAAAAAACGTAGTCGTCAGAGTTATTTTTAATATATTTACTTGCCTTAGATTGTTAACTTTTTCCTTTTAATATTTTATTTCTTATTCTTTTAGTCCTGACCGAAGGCATACTGAAAAATTCTGTCCCTTCCTTGAACGCAGCTGGCCACTCCAACGCTCACAATATAAGCCACAACATGTCCACTGATGAGATCAATCAGCAGACAGTACAAACATTATCTTTACCTGAGGAACAACAGTGGTAAGTATAAATTATATACTTTTAAGCACAGGCAACGTGGTAAAGTAAGAAAAAAAAATTTAATTTAGCTAAGTTACGACTGTATCAGAGAACCAACTTATACCGGACAACGGATAAATATTTTTGAGTGGTCTTTTAGTGTGTGATTCTTGGTTCAGTCAGATCGACTTATAGGTTTTTACTCACCACTACTTCTAATTAATTCAAAGGCTTACGTAATACGCCACTTTGATACACCTGAGCTATCACCTCCTACATCAGAAAGCCTCCACACGGTTTCTTATAAGTAGTCTGCGCAGATTATTTAAAAAGCAAACCACTTGTGCGCATGAACCCAAATTCTATTTTAAAAGTACTCGAGAGAAATTTATCATATATATTTGAGAATTGAATCTTTAGTGGTTGACAAGTAAATAAAACAAACCAATTATATTCATAAATTAATTAAATTTTTACATATATATTTGCTACCACTTTCTAATTTTTAATAGATTTCATATTTAGTGTTTCTATCAGTAATTGGTTTACTTTCATAGTGGTCGGATCGGACTACCTACAAAAAACCGTGTGGAGGCTTTCAGTTATAGGAGGCGTTGGCTGAGCCATCACCTCCTACATCAAAAAGCCTCCACACGGTCTTTTATAAGTAGTCCGCGCAGACTGTTTAAAAAGTGAACCAGTTGTGCGCATGAACCCAAAACCTTTTATGAAAGTGATTGAGAGAAATTTATCATATATATTTGAGAATTGAATCTGTAGTGGTTGACAAGTGAATAAGGCAAACCAATAATATTCATAAATAAAACAAATTTTTAGTCATATATTTGCTACCACTTTCTTATTCCAACTAGATTTTGTATTACATGACGTCCGGAAAGTGGATATCCTTCACAGTGGTCTGATCAGACTACCTATAAGAAACCGTGTGGAGGCTTTCAGTTATAGGCGGCTTTGGTTGAGCTATGATGAGCCTTTTAAAAAGTTGCCGAATTAACCGAAAATAATGTAATGTTTGTAGACCTCTGCCGTTTTTCAAACTATATTACCGAATCCAGAGCACAATCGGCATTTCTGCTATATCACACTCTCCAATACTACCAGAACTTTAATATGCAGTTCGAATTAATAATAACATTAAATCATTTAGGCTATTTAATTCAAAATTTTTAGATGATTTCTTAAATTCATAACAAATGCATACCTGCTAACTTTTAATCTTTTCGAGCATGATTTTTCCCGGTGGTAGTAAAACGGAATTTAAATTGCGATTTTAAGCAGAAACATACGCTCTATAAAGTAGAACCTAGGGCGGACTTAATAATTGGTTGGTTGGTTGGTTGGTTGGTTGGTTGGTAGGGGATCTCTGCTTCACGCTTTTATCCCCTCTGCTGTGGAATGGAGTTTTAGATGAGTTGTATTGTTGCTGGTGATGATGATGACGATGAGAAGTGAGAGTGAACGCTGTTCATGAGGAAGCCAAAACAAGTTCATGGTGAACTTAGTATTATTCCTGGAGATCGAAATTATAAAAAAAAAATTCCAAAACACTTTTGGAGAGGTTGGATTTATAAATCCAACATTTGGTGAATCCAACACTTTTGGAGAGACACGTTCATCAAACGAAAATTCTAAGAAAAAAATAATTGAAACTCTTTTTCCCAGGCGATCAGGGAGGCTTTAAAAAACATTTAATAATTTGTAACAGTATTTAATTATGGGTTTGAAAACTGAAAACTAGAAACGTTTAGTAGAAATTAAGAAAACCACTAAGTTTTTTAGAAGATTATCATGAGGATCATAACTAAGAAGACGATGTAGGGAAAGTGGGTAAACTCCTATTGAGGCTCGCAGAGCCTGTCTCTGATGTTCAAACTTTTTGCATTCAAAGAGAAAATGGATAGCAGATTCTGGATATTGACAGTGATCGCACAAAGGGGAGTCAACAAGTCCTATTTTTGCATATATTTCGTTAAGTTGGATTGTGTTGCTTCGGAGACGCGAGATTAAGATATCATATTTCCGGTTTGGGAGTTGATTAAGGGAGGTTTTATTAACAGGGTGATCAAAAGGGAAACGCTTGTGGTATTTTGAGTTAGTCCGGAGGTTATTGAGTTCGCGGTTTGAGTCTAGTGCTGCTGAATATGACAAGTCCTCAGGTGAGATGAGAGGGATGGCTCGAGGAGCAATGGTGGCATGTTTGGCCAGTTTATCCGCGGTTTCGTTGGGTGGGATGCCAACGTGTGCTGGTGTCCAGGCTATCGTAATTGATTTAACTTTTGCAGTTGCTGAAACGATCTTATTTTGTAGGAGAAGGATGCTGTGGGGGGATTTATGGGTAGCCGAGATGAGGGCAGTGATTGCAGACTTACTGTCCGATAAAATAACGTAATCCAGATACTCGGTAGTGATTTTTGTGATTGCTAACCAAATTGCTAGAACTTCTCCTGTGAACACTGAGTTGATAGGGTGGATTTGAGAGATATAGGACATATTGTTCTTTGAGTTAACAGCCGCAATACCTGTGGTCGAATTGCATTTTGAAGCATCGGTAGCCAGGATGGTATAATCTTTCCAAAGGGTGTGGAGGGTTTCCTGAAAGAGACGGAGGATTTCGTTGGGATTTTTCGTAGTTTGGAATGGAAGATCGTGTACATAAAGATGGAGGTTCGGGAGATCTGTGAGGAATGCTGGAATGTGGAAGGGGATGATATTGTATTTGCTTATGCCCTTTTGGTTGAAGATGTCCTGAAACTTGAGGAAAAGGTGGGGTTTCTTTTTAAGTCTAGTAAAATGAAATTTATGCAAAGTCGATGCATTGGGGAGTGAGATCCAAGGGAGCAGTGACGAAGGTAGAATTTCTTTGCTGCTAAAACAAGTCTGTGCGATATTCGGACTTAATAATAGTTTTACACATTAATATATATGTTTCACTTTTTTAAAAATAGTGGTGGTGAAAAAGATTATAAATTAAGTTTATAAAGGCAAGGAATATATAGAAATCCGTTTTTTTTTTTCATACAGGTTCTTTACATACAAAGAAGCCACTTTTTCGGGTTGAAAATTAGATAGTTAACATAATAGCAATTCATCATATAAAAAAAATACATAAATATTTATTTAGTAAAATTTGTTTCTTTTTATTCAACAAAAGAATCATTATTGCCTTGTACTGTTACTAATATGATAAACATGTTTCGTTATTTTATGCATCAGGCTGGAAACAGATCGCAACACTTTCATAACCAAAAGAATCCAAGATATTGTTCAATCCTTCCATTACAGAACAGAAAAGGCTAAAGAAAAACTAGTACAGCCACCAACACCTTCACCATGTAAGTAATAGATTTAATGCTATTTTTAATAATCATGGCAATATTGAGACAATAGCAATAATATATTTTTAATAATCATGGCAATATTAAGTAGCAGGGGCTCCAAAACTTTTCCAGGTTAAGCAACCTAACGGCATTTAAAATTATCTTACGACACTTTGGTCATATAATAGCTGTCAGCAGTTTAATACTTGCTACAAACATTAAGTATGTTTCAAGTGTGTAAAATTAGGGAAGTTGCGAAAGTAAGCAATGAGAATATGAACAAAGTTAATATAAATCACACTTAACCCTTTAACATAACAATTATCTAGGCTTGAGTTACCTCTGGGTTTTAAATTAAGGAGGTAAAATGTATTAAGTAATTTTGTTACTGTATTGGAGGTAATTTTGTTACTGTCATGGAACAGCCAACCCAATTTTGAGTTTACGACTTCCAATGTTCAACTCTTGTAATTATGAACCCACTCCAGAAGACAAGGGAACTATTTCAAGCATTGGGAGAAATTGTCTTTGAGGATAATTTTTTTAATGGAACTAAACCGCATTTGTGTTACATGGAGAGGAAAACCACGAAAACTTCCCTGGTTAAACTAATGGCAAGGGGTCTCTAAACCATGATCTGTCTACCACTGAGGATATTTAACGTCGGCACTGTGATCGATACGAGCCGGGTGCGGAATTCGTATAGACCAGCCATAGCTGGAATTCGAACCTGTACATTATTGTGAGGCGAACGTTTTATCCCCTGAGCCACTACGGCTCAAGCACTTTAATTGTAATTAGTAAGAAGGTAATGATAATATTGCACATTATTAAGAATTTAAAATCTAAGAGAAAATATAAGTATCAAGAAATGGCCTTTCATTTTAGGCATTATGAATTTGCTAAGTGCGATGAAAGAGCTTAAAGATCATTACAGATACAGATCTGATACAGATATTCGCATTTGGGCATTTCTTTTTAAATATATTTATTTTTTAGAGCAGCAATTGCCGAAAACATAGCTTTGCACGAGTAAGAAGTAGGAAAGGAAATTACAACCCGAATAGATTTTTCACTGAGGGTAAGATAGTCAGATTTCACATAAACTCAAACTCTATCAACTCTACCATGAAACTTTGTTTTCTTTTGAATAGCAACAAGTCATTATTACATGATTAATATTTGACTTGAAGTCATGGACATTTCTTGGTACCCCTATAGTGCTGCATAGGTACACGGTTTGGAATCCTATGTTGCACAATAGTTCTGTTTACCTTATTACAGAAAAAAAATCGTGAATTTCTATCAAAATTTACGTTTTTGAAAAACATTTTTCGTAACAGAAGTGAAATTACAACTGCAATAATTTTAAGTAATTTTTTAAAATTCATCCACATTTAAAAAATTAAATCAAATGATCACCGAAACTTAACAATGTATATAATATTTTAATCACAAAATCATTTTCAATTAGAATTTAGAAATATTAAACCACGAACCATGAAGTATCAAAGCAAAGGTTTTACTCTAATTTTAAATATTGTACTAAATTTTTCTTAAATGATTTAAAATCGACGCATCTAAACCTCTTTTGACGAAACCTATTTTACGTACATATTTGTCTCGAATTAGTGAAACTTTCGATTTAAACAAATTTCATTCTTGTTGTTCTAAACTTGACTTAAGATAATTTCGGACTGTCACGACATAAAATGTTTTATATCTCAGCAACATAAATTTCGTGTACAGGAATTATTTAATTTAATTTGCATTGGTACATTGGGAAATTTAATTTCCCTCACAAAAAAAAATTAAGTGCTTTTAAGATTGACAGATGTAAAAAAATACACCTGGGGTAAAAAATTAGGTTATGTGTTACATCAAAAATAACATCCCTAATAAACCTCAATTTCAACCTCATTTACCCCTCACAAAATCAAAATCATGTATAAATCAGAAATTTTGTTTTAGTTTAGATCGGGTGAAATTATTAACACCTCAAAAATAACTTCCCTAAGCTGATTGCTCTGAAGTAGGTTTCCATCAACCTAAAAACAACCTTAAGTGTGAATAAAATATTTGTATGCACCTTAAGAGGTTAATCTTTTAAGGCTGTTTTTGAAAACAACTTCCAACAAACCTCAAATCAACCTTGAAACCTCAAAACAACTTCAAATAAACCACAAAAATACCTTAAACTTTTGTAAGGGTACTGTTATAAAACGTTAAATTTGTATGCAATTTACAGCTCCACCACCTGAAACTTCCAGTGAATATGAACTGACGCCTATCAACAAGCCTCGTTTAAGGCTTCAATCTCTAATAGAGGATGACAAAATATCTGCCGACCTTCACAGTCTGAGTATGAAAATGTTGTGCTGCACAATCAAAAAGAAATTCATTCCCGTCTTTCCCACCATCATCGATCCTCAAAGTAAGTCCTGCCCTATCTCGAAAATAATATTACTTGTACATGTAGAAAAGTATTTTTCTAAATGTGCATTGTTTTTATAATTAAACTGAATCTTCCTAGTAGCAAAGAATATACATAGGGGAATAAGGCTAGCTTCCGCAGACATAATGTAAACCAGTCTTCAAGATTCGGTGTGATCCCTGTGTACAAAGAAGGAAAACAATATTTAGAGGTGCATATGAAATTTTTGAAACAGGTTTACACCCTCCTCTGCTCTCAACCACTACAGGGGTTGGGGCGAAGAAGAAAAGTTTAATCTATTCATGCATTATTGGCTTGCGCTACATTTTTACACTATTAATAAACTGTACTGTACTGTTAAGGAACACGTTGAATGCCATGGGGGTCACCGGTGACCGGCACTGAGTTTGTTCGTAGCACCACGGGGGTGACCGGTGACCGGCGAAGCCAAGATAATTAGAAACACATAATTCGAGTAAATTTTTAATTTTTTTATATTATCGTTACTAAAGTGGTTTGAAGAAATTAATGCAATGTAGAACACTCAAAAATAATTTTATATATATATACACAGAGATACCAACTTGCTCCGGACAGCGAATAAATATTTTCAAGTGGTAGTTTATTAATTGTGATTCTTGGTTTAATAAATTCAATTTAGTAGATTTGTATCCAACACTGCTTCTAATCAATTCGTAGGCTTATATAATTCACCATTTTTTTATGCCATGCTAAACCTTTTAAAAAAACTAGCAAAATCTGTCTAATTTTTGCAAATTTAGTTTGTAGTTATTTACAGTTTGGCCATACGGGCAAGCCGTGTAAAGTTAACGTGGCATTCAACTTGTTAATAAAGATGTCCCTTTGAGAAACCATTTATATATTCGATGCTGATTTAATCTTCTAACGAATTTTGACATAGAAAGAAACAATAAAGCAGCGGTTGGCGGGAGGCAGCGTATCCAACCTGACATTTAGAGTTGCCCAACAACAGGTTCACAGGTGACATACCTCCTGACAGTCACTTTGCTTCTTATGCGCAGGATCTTAGTACATATGATGCTCTGTTAAATCTGAGTACTTTGCTCACCCTGTAAGTTGTTTTCCTGGCATAGCATACCAAACCATCACCTCCTACATCAGAAAGCCTCCACACGGTTTCTTATAAGTAGTCTGCGCAGATTATTTAAAAATAATTTTAAATAATTACAGGGATGCCAACTGCTCCGCTTTCTGGAATAATTTTAATAAAGTGGTTACAAATTATATAGTAAAATTCGTTAAAGAAAGATAATTACGCTTACTTTTTAATACAGTAACCAGTAGACTTATACTTTAACGTTGCATTTTATATCATACTTATAATTTTTGATATTTAGTGGTGAAAAAATTACTTAAAATGAAATATACTAAACTAAAAGTAACTAAAATTTCGCTACCACTAGAAAATACTATTTTACAAAGCGGGGCAAGTTGGCATCTCTGTAATTAAAAAAAACACCTTCCGATATTATAATTGTAAGGCATTTCCTTATAAGCATTTCTCAAAATATGATAAACCTATAAGAACGAGAGGCTTATTTATAAATTAAGAAAATTTTAAGAAACAAATGTAAAAAAAATTATTTTCCGAATGTTATAAAATATTAATAATAATTCCATATTTATTTTTTAAAAGAAAGTAATAATAAAATTCACACGAGGTACATTTTCGACGAAAAAGTGACGATATGATGGAAATTGTCAGACATTTATCTGAAGAGGTTAATACGCAGATAAAATTAATTCATCTGCGTAAATAATTTTATGTGTGTTGTATATCTATCACTGATAGCATTCGAACTTAAATAAATAAATACACGAAAAGATTTTGGTTTCAGTCTATAATTAACATTTACACCAATTTAATATGCAATAAATTGCAACCTAATACTAAAAATTGTGGATATAACCTAAAGTAATGTAAGCTCTTCTCGGTTCTCTCTGCGAAATGTAAGAGTAATACCAAGACTGCTAACAATGTTTCATGTGGACTTTTGAATCATTTTCATATAGTGCTGTGGAAAATAAGTTTTTATCAAATTTCCTAAGCAAAGAATTGTAGATTAAAACATAAACTTAGCTACCTTTGGAAAAAAACTTTACCAAAAAGCGTAGACAGTTGGCAGCCCTGCAATCTAAGCAACTTTTGATATAATGATTACATTGTTTTGCCGAACCAATATGCAATTTATCACAGCAGGAAGGGCTCACCTTATCTCTGCGAATTAACTTAACCCATCTTGGAATCACTATTTTGTACATATACTAGATGCTACATACCTATAGATAGAACATGTAATATCTGTAAATTTATATTAGGGAACATCCTTCAGTTGTAGTTTTTTTTAAATATTTTATAACCGTCGTTGAACAGCCGACCCAAATTTCGGTTTACGACAACTAATGTTCAACTCCGTAGTCTTAAAATTTATAACCCAATCCAGAAGGCAAGGGAACTCCTGGATCAGTATTTGGAGAAATTGTCTTCATGGAGGACTTTTTGATGGAACCAACCCGCATTTGCGTTACATGAAGAGAAAGACTACGAGAACCTCCCACGATTAGCCTGACAGCAAGGGGACTCTAACCCATGATCCGTCTACCACTGCGGATATTTCACGTCAGCACTGTGGTCGGTGCAGGCCGGATGCGAAATTCGTACCGAACAGTCATCGCTGGGATTCGAACCCGGTTCACCTCATTGAAAGGCGAACACTCTATCCCCTGAGCCATCGTGGCTCTTAGCTGTAGTTTGGAGCTCTGTAAACAGCACATCTTTACATCTGTATCTTTACACCCGTGCAACTCAAGGTTGCATCATTTGAACGCCGCCTTTGTTTATAACAATCTATTTGTTTTCTTGTACTGATAGGACACGGACGCCCATTTCGAGACTTCAGTACTTCTCGTATTCTCCCTGTTAATGCGGAGCGGAGTTAAGTTACACATACAAGTAACAGTAATTCTTTTGAAGGCACTGTTACTAATGCGATCAACTAATATGACTTCCCATACCATCAAACTTCCACTTACAAAGTGGCTGATTTATTCTGTATCTGGTCTTATCCCATTAATTCTACTTAAACCTTTTGTGCACTGCACATGTAAAAGCTTTCAGAGTGATATTTTGGCGCTAAAGAGTCAATTATGCTTAGAGATAATTAACAGCAATATAAGAAAGTCGGCACACCTTTTAGAAAAATATCATTTGTAAATGCATGTTTGGAAATTATGTGGCTAGCAAGAATGTCGACTTAGGCGATATTTTTTCGCATAGTAGAAAGTGCTAAACAGATATTCATCAATTATGTTGCTATTTATTTTCTAGTGATTCTATTACTATTCCTTATATCTGTAGGTAAATTGTACATTTCGTGGTTATTCCTTGTCATGGTGAGTTATTCGTACAATGCCTGGTCCATCATTTTACTTTCGGTGTTCCCTTATCAAACAGCAGAAAACAAGCCTATTTTCCTTGTATTTGACTATATTGCTGACATCATCTACCTTTTAGACATCGCACTCTTCAAAGTACGGTTGCAGTTCCTTCACGACGGCTTTTGGGTGGTAAATAGCACATCATTTATTTTATTATTATTAGTTATTAGAAATAATTTCTCAGGCTATACCCTTTTTAAAAGTCATTTTGAGAAGCAGGTGTTTTTCAACTATGTCTTGGCCGCATTGCCGATCCGGTAGCAGACCTGACATGCCAGATATCTGTCATGCCACAATTTATTTCGGCTAAATTTTAAATAAACATCGTCACCTACTAGATATAAATATGCTCTACCTTGTTAAATAATAATCCGATGAAATTCAATAGCTGATGTGTATAATAAAATTGAACGTTTAAATTATGATAAATAATATTAATATGTGATATCTTGTGAAGTAATACGAAACGCAATAGCTCATATGCATAATGAAGTTGAACATTGTTGGCAGAGCACGCACAGTGGATGGTGATTGAATGTGGATAGTCTTATAATAAAACTTGTATATTTAAATATTTTTTTATTAAATGCTGTACCATCTCTATACATCCAACAACTGATAAATAATTATACAGCTTCAACATGTTAGCGGAACATCGTACATCACTCTGATACAACGACATAGTAACGTAGATAAGTGAAATGACTACTACTTTCAATAAGACGTGCCTTTTATTTTAGTTCAGTTATTACATGCGCACTGAATGACGTCATTTACGTCATCTGTAAAAGAAAATACACCTATTCATAACACACGACCGAAACTTAATTCTGTTAATTCAAAATACTCAGAGGAATAACATATCACTCCAACAAACATTTAAAGTGTAATAAATGCTATAAATATGTGCTATCTGGTGAAATAATAATTATCAGAAGAAACACAATAGCTGATAGGCATCATGAAGTTGAACTTTTAAATTGTAAAAAAAGATGTTATGGGTTTTTATATTTTTTTAAATTCATAACCGTCGTTGAACAGCCGGCCCAATATTTGGGTTTACGACTACTAATGTTCAACTCCGTAGTCTTAAAATTTTGAACTCACGTCATACCTTTTCGTTGGCTAATTTCGAAACAATTTTGGAAGCTCATTTAAAAATTACAGTTCGTTGTTACAGAAAGGTCTATAGTGGCGGAATGAATCAAAATACTTAAAATACTTTACCATACAAGTAGATCAAAATGCCCTGGAAAATGTCAAAATGCTTAAAATAGATCAAAACCGTCGAAAATGAGCAGTTTTTCTTATGTTTCAAAAACTGGAGATGAAGAGATGACCCCTATCAAAACTTTGCTGGCTAATTAAGTGACTTAGTAAAAGAATCAGTGAAACCCATAACCTTTTCAAGCACATTAGCTACTACGATTAACCAGAAACAAAAAGATTTTTTTTCTCTAAACAGGCAGCGGATAAACACTGTAGTCACATGCAGTTATTGAAACCGGAATGCATACAATGTGGCTAGAGTGTTTATCCACTGCCCGTCTAAAGAATTTTTTTTTCTGAAGAATTTTCAATGAGCTAAAATGTTAAACTACAATATTTGGAGAAACAAGATTAACTTCTTCATACATAAGTTGTTTAATTTCCATATTAGCTATATAACTTCCCGTGATATAAATATGGGCTATATTCCCGTGATATAATATGGGCTATCTTCCTTCGTACCTTATTCTTTTCTTCAAACTTGGAAAACAACTGCTACAAAACAAACTAATAATTTTGATTTCTTTTTCTTATTGTGAAAAACGAAATATCAACTAATCACTTCTCTTATATGAATGTGCACTATTTTTTAACTTTGATACTTTTATTAATCTTCTATTTATGTTTTAAATTTTGCTATTAATCATCTCGCGTTTCATTGCAAAATAATTTTAGCAATTTTTTCATTAAAATTACTTTTATAATTGATTTACGTGTTATTATGGCAAAAACCAAAAAAATTCACCTCAATTATTTTTATGCAGGAAGATTATCAGCGAACAAAAAAGAATTATTTTAAGAAAAGAGAATTTAAGGTAAGATTTTTTTTCAATTTCTTGGTAACTGAAATCAATAGTTAATTCTAAATTATAATAGTTATACAATTTCACCTTGCAGCTGTGCTTTGTTTTATTAGTAGTCAACTAGACAATGGTTAAATAATTTTCTATTTCCAATACGCAATAAGAAACATTTCTTTTAATATTGTAGATTGTATTCATATAACGATTAACCTATTTGTGCGTAGTGACTTTTTAACTCTATTAGCATTATTAAGACAAAAACGGTCCCATTTATTTTCAAAAAGTATTCATACAACTAAAATTGCAACAGTTTTTATCTCTTAAACGACACGTGTTTTTATCAACCACTTTTGTGAGAGAGAAAAAAAACACAATTGTGAAAATCACCACAATTGTGAGAGAGAAAAAAAGATAAATTGAAAAGCTAAGTATCATGGACGTATTATAACACACAATCCAAACTTTAAACAAAAAATTAAAAAAAATTTAAGACCAGGGTGCTAATTAACTATCCAACGAAGTTTAATGAATCGCACTTTTTTTGCAGATTTTCCCTTGACAACGTACACAACAAGATGTTTGGTCTCAATTATAATGCAATCCTTTGATTCTTTTAAAATTAATTTTAAACCTGAACTAACAGAAGTCAAAAATCATGTTTTTCTTTATTTGAAAGAATGACAACCAGGAGAAAGCTGTCAGATTGGAAAATCGTGACCAGGGTTGCCAACATTTTATGCTTTTTAAAAGAATTTCTTCCAGTGGTAGCTAAGTTTATGTTTGCTTGCTTGCCGTTTAACCAGAGGGGTGCGGTTGTTCTTGTTTTTCCAGTGGCGTCATCTATGGCCAACACATCGACTTCTGCCACACCATACATCACACCCGTTTATAGGGCGGACCCATTCATACATCCATTCATTCATCCACAGACCTTAATCTGAGAATGATCTATCGCCACTCCAGTACCCCCAGTGGTATTGATTTGTTATGGGGACATGGAGGACAAATTTAACGTGCATTGGTCACCATTTACTACACTAGGAGTCTTTGGCCTTCGGGGTTCAAATCCACGAATTCTCGGACATGGGCCCAGCGCCCTACCGACCAGGCTATTCCAACCCGGCCAAGTTTATGTTCACCAAAAGATAACTAGGATATGATAAAGTATATCGTTTCATTCTGGTCATGCATAACATATTATTTACTAAATTAGACTATTTTTAAAACTTATTTATTTAAAAAAAAACTTCTACGTTGCTTTTTTTATATTCAATTAGTTCTAGTAAAGTTACTAATTTAAGAAAAACTATGCTTTAACATTCTTTCGGAGTTGTTCTTTTTTTTATTCAAAATGTTGAGTACGTTTGGAATGTTTATATAATAAATGTAAAAGAGAGATTTCCGAAATTCTGTAAATGCCTATCAGTCGAAATTCAATATTGACTTTTTAAACCCCCTTGCATAACAAAATCCAAATTCAAATTTAACTAAAATAAATAAATAAATATACGAAGTTCACATCTCTTTGAGACAGTTGTGTAACATAATTGGATTATGGTTCAACTATTAAATATAAATTATTTTTTATAAACCCGAAGAGTTACATATATATAATATATACTCCAACTCTTTAGTATGACATACGATTTTAAACATAAACAAATGTTCAATTTATCAAAGATTATGCTTTAACTAAATGATGCATTAAAATGTATGTTTTACTTTTAGTTGGATTTGTTCGCGTTGCTTCCTTTAGATCTTTGTTATTTCATTTATGGAGTAAATCCTTTATTTCGTCTCCCTCGTCTTTTGAAGGTTAGTATATTTGATACTATACTAATAAAAATAGAAATAAAAATTGTAAACAATACATTAGAAGACCTTATTTGATTGGTAGAAATATTTAATTAATCCCACTTTTACGTTCATGCAAGTCCATACCTGCTAACTGATTTATTTTATATTTAATGTGGTTGCAAAATTCATGCTGCCAAATTTTTTTTTTATTTATTTAAACCTGACTTGACTACCTTTAGCAACATGAGAACATGTATATAGCAGGGATGCCTCGGGTGACTAAAAATATAAGAAGTTGTAACTAATAAAAAGCAAACATCTATATACAAATATTAAAATTAGTAACTTTCTTCAGAATATTTTATCCAATTTGCTATTGAAAGTGAATGCGAAGAAAAAATTTTGTCTTCCGTTTGTGTTTACATTAGTAAGACGTGGTGGTAGTTACGTTTGAATAATTAAGCAAATTAAATAAATAAAAGAAGTTTAGTTTCTATCACTTCTTACAATTTTAGTCACCTGTGACATCCTTGCTATAGTAGGCCTGTTGGCTGTCTTGAAAGTTTGTTTTTAACCCTTCCACGCCGACTGTCATTAGGACGTGCTGGCATGAAACTTTGTCAATCAGGATAAAAAAATAAAACTGGTAACCAAATTAATTCTTTAGCTGTTTATTTGTGAGCAGGGTTATAGTTTGATTTATATAGTTACACTTTGAACTAACATTGATTAAAGAGAAAGCAAAATAAGTCTGTCGAATTAGCAATGCCCACATTTAAACAACCGCTTTTTATTCATCCTTATTCTGATTTTGTACGAAAACTTTCATGAATTTCCGTCCTAAAAGGTTAAGTCTTGACCAAATTTTAATGAAGCACCAGCTTATAATCTCAATTACAATTGCATTTCCTTACAACTAGAAAAAAAAAACTTTATATTAAGTTGGCAGGTGGGCAAGTCATTTGTAAGCTACACCGTTGATTTTAAAAATATAAACAATGTTTAAAAAAAGAAAGAAATTGGTGGTAAACTTTTCTCAAGACTTCCAAAATTTTTGTTAAGTCAATTTCTTTCCGCGTGGGGGTTCAATCGCGGATGAAGAAACGATTCCCTGTGCTAAAAGCTGTCTGCACTTTCTTCAACCACGTCTTAGTGATTCGGGAACTACTCTAATGAAATGTCCCCTACTGTTTTAGAGCCACACAGTTTAATGGTATAGTATGGGGCGAAGGCTGGGTAATTACTCCAACAATTTAGATTGATGGTCATATAGTTTCCTGCTTATTTAAATTGTGGTAGTGTAGTAGGCGGATTCGTCAGTCTTCAGATCATCATTAAGGAAGAACCTCAAACAGTTACCCTCAAATAGTTAACTTCTACTCCATTAGTAAAGCACTAGTGCGATGTTTATCAAACCAAAATCAGTTTCCTCTTTATTTTAATAATGTATTCTTAGAGTTTATACACAAATATTCTTTGTATTGATGACTCAAAGCTTAGAGCGCTCTCATCCCAGTAAAGCGACCCAAGTTCGATTCCCGAAAATATGTGGTCAATTGTCATACTGCTCCCAGCTCGCTCCAATCTGTGTGCTGACGAAAACTAATTCCAATAGTAGACGAATCATAGGTTATAATCCCATGGCGGTCGAGCTAAACTTGAGAGGTTCTGCTCTCTTTGCAATACAAAAGCGATGAGAGTTTTCTTTTAGAGTCCTCCATGAAGACAAGCATGTCCCAATAATTAGTTTCCTTGTCTTCTGGGATTAGTTTAAAATTGATATCAGCCAATCCGATTTGGATCAATGCCGATGATAAAATAAAAATATTTTTGTTGGGTATGAGCTCTATAAACTATGTATTTTTCTTCACTTCTGCTACCAGTTTAAAACATATTTCACACCATAAGAACGCTTAAATAGATCTCTGACATAATAGAGCTGAAAATCTGAATATATTAGACCTGTTGCTATACAAAGAGCAGAGCACCACAAATTAGACATAAAGAGAAAAACAATACACTCATTAGACTAGAATTCTCTGTTTTTCAAATGAGAGAAACTACAGTTGGCTCACTTTTCAAGCAAGGTCCTCTTTTTACAGTATTGAAAGATTTTATTTATGACTGTGATTTTTTTATTCTAATTCTCTTTAACTCCTTGCTCAATATATTCTTCTTAATTATCTTTTAGGTTCAAACCTTCTGGGAATTTTTTAATCGTGTAGATGCTGTTACAAAGACGCCTTATGTGATAAGGTAGGAATGATAAAAGGAGTTTTCTAACATAAAACAAAAGCAATTTTTTTTTTCAATTTGAAAAAAACGAGTACGTGTGAGGAAAAAATACTTATCGCATCGCAAATACCGTAAAGCAATCAATGCGTAAATTATTAGATACTCAAATGAAATGCTGTAAATAACATAATATATCAAGCCTACGTTAATATTTTGATAAGAATTTTTTTCAGTTACTTTATTAACGAGTTATCATATGAAACAATGAGCATCATTTATTATGATAAGCATCATCGATGCGCATCATTTATTATATTATTATGATAAGGTTGTTAGGAAAACATCACCAAGACTCCCATGCAAGCTGAAACATTTTTCTGTATATCGTGCTATTGCTTGTAAAAAAGTGTTTAAAGCTTATAAAGCTTATCTGGAAACAATACTAAGAAGCATTTAGATGGTAGAAAAAAATGTTTCCTTTGAAAAAAATCATGGCTTATTATTCTTCCCCATTCCCTTCTTGTAAGCGAAAGGTTCAATCATTGCAGTTCTTGAAGTTATAATTGGAGAATATGTAAAAGCTGAGTGTGGTGTGAGTCAGATAAACATTGAAATTGTTCCACTTTAAAAAATGAGGAATGATAATGGCTTAATTTTTGAACTGGTAATGTAATGTTACACAAAAATCTTTTTTTTTTTAAATTAATTTTGGAAATGAGGCAGATAAAAATATGTTATGACAAATCTCTTCGCATGCCTTAACTAAACATTTTTCATTTTCATTTAGGATAATTCGTACCTTGATGTATATGATGTACCTGATTCACTTGAATGCTTGTGCCTATTACGCCATGTCCCTCTGGGAGGGTATTGGCTCCAATAAATGGGTATTCCAAGGAGTTGGAAATGCGTAAGGATTTTTTTTACTGCCTATTGTTCATTTTGTAGATGAACCTTTCATTTTGGACATAGCTTAAAATGAATGCTTAAGGAAATGGACATAGTTTAAAATGTCCATTTGAAAAAAAAAATAGCATTTCTCTTATTGTGTGTTGAAGGCAACGGTTCCCAAAAGGTAATTAGGGGAACCCGAGGGTTCCGTAGGAGGATGACAGGAGTTCCAAGAATAAGGATATTTTTAGTGAGCAATAATAATATTTTTATCCAATCAATTATGCATAATTTATCTAATATTTAGCTTGTTTATATAAACTACTTTATGTAAAATTTGAATGAAAAAAGGTAGCAAATATATATATATATTATCAAAAACAATAAATTGAATAAATTTCGAAAAGAATATGAATTTAAAATAATTTCATAAGTGTTTCCTATCCTGCTTTTCAATCCAAAATAAAATAACTAAATTCAAGAAAAAACTCAATAATAATAATTACGTTTTTCTGATACTTTTTTCATCGTTTATAGCAGTTTTTTTTTTTATATATAAACGGTATAATTTAGATTATTTTATTCATTTTCAGCATATACATACGCTAAGAAAAAAAATCATAATATTAAATATTTCATTTCACGTATTAAATAGTTTCAAAATAATAAGTAATCTTTTTCTTTTGTTAGTATATTCACAGTTGTTAATTAACTTTTTTTGTAATGAATGCCGGAGGTACCGCCAAAAGAACCTCGATCATTTAGCCGAGAGAAATTAGGAGCTACTGGCTCAAGGAAATAGTTATAGCTTGAAATACGGGTTTGAAAAAAAAGGGATAAACTCGTGTTTATGCTTAGGATGTCCAAGTGTGCATTAAAGAAACTGAACATAGCACTAAATGAGCTTTTTCCATGTTTAACGTTTAACCAAATTTTTCCCACTTCGTTAGTCTTTAAAATGACTAGTACTAAATCAATTTGATATATGCTTTACGAATATAATAGTCATAACAGTATTTTTAAAAAACAGGAATCACATTCTTATCTACCAAATATTCATTTCTCTTAACTTTTTAAAATAAAACTACATTGTTTACTGTTATATGAATATCTAGTTTAATGTTATTATATAATAACTAATAATATTTAAATAATGTGGTAACGAAATAGTAAGACAAAAAAATATTTAATTTGAAAGTGTTAACTTATCATGTTATTTCAGAAGTGACGAGTTAATCACTTTTTTTCAAACCCGTATTTCAAGCTATAATATTTCCTTGAGCCAGTAGTTCCCAATTTGATTCGGCTAGGGAGTTTTTTTTTTTTTTTGACTTAATGATCGAGGTTTTTTTGGCGGAACCTCCAGCGTTCATTAAAAAAAAAAAAGTTAATCAGCAACTGTGAATATACTAACAAAAAAAAAGATTACTTATTATTTTGAAATTATTTAATGCATAAAATGAAATATTTAATATTATGAATTTTTTCTCGTCGTATGTATATACAGAAATGAATAAAATAACCTGAATTTAACAGTTTCTAGAAAAAAAATTCGCTAAAAACGATGCAAAAATTATCAGAAAAACGTAATTATTATTACTGAGTGCTAAAGGTTAAAACATTTGCCTCAATCTCTGTTGCTGTTGTTGTTGTGGGCCATTTAAGGCAAGGGGTGCGATTTTTTTTTTCGGTCATTAAAGCAGAGGAGGTGCGATTGTTCTTGTTTTCCGCTGGAGCCATCTATGGCCAAGAATTCGACTTCTGCTGCACCCATACGTCATACCCGTTTAATGGGCGGACCCATAGACATATCCATTCATTCGTCCACAGATCGCTATTTTGACCTGACCAAGAGAACAATCAATCTCCAATTTAGTACCCCCAGGGGTATTGATTTGTTATGGGAACATGGAAGACTCTGTGACCCTACAGATTTAACGTACACCAGTCACCATTTACTACACGGAGAGTCTTCGGCCAGCTGGATTCGAACTCTACTCACTATTGGAACCACTGGATTCGAACTCCCCTTCTCACAAACGTGAGTCCAGCTCCCTGCCAACCAGGCTATCCCGGCCTCAATCTGTTAGTTTTCTTAAACGTGCATCTTGAGCCATCAACAAAATAAATTTACCAACTATATATTCTCCTTCATTATTATTATAAACTACTTTATTATAAGTAGTGAAAACTATTAGTGTTTTAGTCCTCAGATAATATAATTTTATTGTTTCCCATAGAACAGTTATATTTATTTTAAATAGTTTTTTTTAAATCCTAGAATTTTAATCAATGATTATACGAATGGTCTGCGTAATTTTAAATTCGAACTTACACTCACAGTATTTTTACGAAACAGCCTATTTTCTTGAAACAATAAGCAGTTTTTTTTTTTTTTTTTTTTTTTTTTTTTTTGCTTTCTGTTCTTCCTACAAAGTCAA
This sequence comes from Parasteatoda lunata, assembly GCA_949128135.1. NCBI lineage: Eukaryota > Metazoa > Arthropoda > Arachnida > Araneae > Theridiidae > Parasteatoda > Parasteatoda lunata. The sequence goes on from OX421977.1 coordinate 28,340,343, forward strand.
TACAGTTTCTATTAAATTTAATAATTTAATTTATTTCAATGTCGAATTTATTCAATGAAGAAACAAAATGTGTTAAAACGAGCTTGATGTAAACGAATTGACATTTATAACAGAAAAATGGTACATTTATCTTTGATTTCGTGTAAGACTTATTGTAATATGTGTAATATTTTAGAAAAAATATTTTTTTTTTTAAATCCGATCACTCATTCGTAATAACCCTGTATTAAAAGGCTTGTATTTGTTATGTCATCTACAATATAATCTTTTTATTTTAGTTACATTCGTTGTTTTTATTTCGCTACAAAGACTGCAACGTCCATAGGAAAAAATCCAAAGCCTGAAAATGAAATTGAATATATATTCATGACTATATCATGGCTCATGGGTGTCTTCATCTTCGCTTTTCTAGTTGGACAGGTACGTCATATTATGTCCGATTTTTGTGTCATGACATTTTTTACTGCTTTTAGACCACTATGGCCTGCAAATATGGAAATGTGTATAAATTTTAATTTTTTATATGACTTTTTTAAGTAAATATTAAGTTATTCCTATTTATTCAGTATCAAGTAAATACCCGTTCTTCGTACGGGGAGAAATAAAGTTAGCAATAAATGTATCAGTACTGAATGTGGGGCGGCTGGTAGCTATCGACAATGTCAGCCTTCGTCTATGAAAAGGATCCCCACTATACAATCGAGTTTACAGAGTGAATGGGAATTATATTTTTGTAGTGGTAGATACAGTATAGCACTCTTCCACCAGAATTATATCTGTGATAGAATTCCATGAATTGATACCACTAGTTGATTCACTGCTGTTTAGTGCGAAGCCGGGAGAGCTGTATTAGGATCACCGTACTCTTTGAGTGCTGATTGTGAGAGCTGTATTAAGTTCTCGGTCGTCGTCGCTCCTGTGTTTCTTTAGCAGTCGAGTGTATATGCTCTACGTTGTGTGTGATCGAGACAGAGAAGCAACAGAGTGAGGCGGACAATGTCGCGGTCACAAGTAGCAAGTCAACTTTTCAATGTGGACCATTCATCGAAGTGGACGTGTACAAATCGGTGTGTGCGTTTCAACCAAGGTATACGTGTTATAATCACGTCCGGATCACCAATGTGGGGCTGGTAGCTATCGACAATGTCAACCTTCATCTATGTATAGGTACCCCACCATAGAATCGAGTTAACATGTATTATATACTAGTGAATTGGAATTATATTTTTGTTGTAGTAGATACAGAACACTGAACAACGCTATCATGCGCAAAACTGATAGACATATACCAACAAACTTAATAAATCTAAATTAAATTTATTATTATAGTTTACCTTCCCGGTGTATTTACGTTATTAGACTAAGCAAAACACGTTTAAAATCATTCGAACGAAGCCGAGTGGTTTCAATGAGCGGGTTCTTTATCTGTCGTCGACGACTTACATCCTCTTTCTACCGTAGCCAAATTGTTGATTAGACATCGTATCGGGAGTATGGTTATATCACAACCTTAATTCTCGAAATCAGGAACGAGAAAAGTGAAAACAGTAATATGCTTTGTTTGATCTGGTAATTGGTGAAGTATAGTTTGTCTAAAGTAAGAACTCCCCTTGCCATTCGTCTGGACCTGCGGCTGTAATAATGGTAACGAGGTATAACTATTTCAAATAAGGGTGCGGGGTCACTGTTTAGGGCAGGTTTTTGGGTCGGGTCGGCGAGAGAAAGGGACTCTTTTCTTCGGTCTATTGTGTTAGCCCTAGAGTGAACAAAAGCTACCCTCCCTGAAATGCGCTATTCTTGTTTCCACAACAACAGACGGCCTCAGACTTTGTAGGGGAAGGAGTTCTTACTGTAGACAAACTATATCTCCCCGCAGTAGCGGGCACCAAACTTCTAAAACTGTAATTTGTCCTAGGGAAACTGAGACTAAATAGCTTAGATAATATTACAGCTAAGATAAATAAATAAACATAAGCTCAATGTTGCTTAAAGAATAGTGGTTGCTAGAAAGAGATGAAATTTTCAAAGGCAATTAGTTTCACATTTCTAGTGACTCGAGATATTATCTCAGATTGAGCATTTGATATTGGTAAGATTAAAACCTATATATTATATATAGGTTGTTACAGCTCCATACATTAAGTAATGAAATAAAGAAATAAAGAATATGATTTTTTAAAAGTTTTTTCTCATTATAAATTATTTTGAAATGTGGTCTAAAAAAATATGAGCCATTGCATGCCTATTGGCAATTTGTTTCGCTATGCAGACAATTTTTTTTCTTCCAGTGGTAGCAAAATGTATGTTTCAATTTAAGAATCTTGATTAATTGTATCTTATTCATAGTAGTGGTTAAGTATAGTTTTGATATACAGTAATGGTTGAAGTGGTTACGAAAAATATGAACCACAGCATGCTTTAATGACACAACCTTAATTGCCGATTAATCCTGTTTTGTGGGCAATTTTTTTCCAGTGGTTTCAAAATATATGTTTCAACTTATCTCGATTAATTACATTTGATTTATAGTAACTAAATAAAAAAATATTTATAAAACGTCGTTTCCAACTATCGCATCGGGAGCTTTTTAAAGAGATAAAAAAAAATAACCTTCATTCGGGAAGTTTGATTTTTAATTCCTTTACCCTTTATAAAATCTTTGTAGAAACCTGGCATCCCTGTTGTTAGCTGCTTACATGATATTTATTTGTGTGTTTGTATAAGTACTGTGAATATCTCATCCAAACATACAGATTCGTGATATAGTGGCAACAGCAACTCAGGGAAGAACGCAGTACAGACAGTTGATGGATCAAACAGTCATGTATATGAGGAACTTGAACCTTCCTGATGAATTGCAGAGGAGAGTAAGAATGTGGCTCAATCATAACTGGGAACAACAAAAAACTTTCAGTAAGTGAATGGCATTTTTTTTTTCAATCCCTTACAGAACGTTTCAAAAATCAAACCTATTCATTATTTTATTTTATAAAACAGAGTTGAACAGCCGACCCGATTCTGAGTTTACGATTATCAATATTCGACTCTGTAGCTTTGTAGTTTTGAACCCGACCCAGAAGATAAGTGAAATTCGAGGCCAAGTATAGGGACAAAGTAGTCCTTGTGGAAGACTCATTGATGGAACTTGCCCACATTTTCGTTACATTGACAAGAAAACCATGAAAACCACCCACAGTTAACCTGACAGCAAGGGGATACAAACCCATGATTTATCTACCACTGAGGATATTTTACGTCAGCACTGTGATTAGTGCGAACAGGGAGCAATATTTGTAATTTGTTTTTAAATTTTATTACTTACAAAAGGGTTTAAAAAGCCAAAAATAGCTCAAGTGATGAAGTGCCAGTTTCTCTATAAAGTGACTCAGAGTCGGGTTTGAGTCGATTCGGGTCGGTTAGTATGCAACTTCCCACCCATATCGATATCAGTAGTGGCCTAAGTGATCCTTAGTTGTAAAGGGTTCATGAGTTAGACTTCTTTTGCCATCATTGAAGTCCTTTCTATGTAACATCTTCCTTTTTATCTGATTCTATAAAAATTCCTTAAGCTTTGGTTCGAGCCTGGTATAATATCTACCATTTTATAGAATGTTTTGCAGAAAGCGGAGCAGTTGGGATTTTTGAATATTAATATTTTCTACAGGGGAAAAGGATCTCAAACTTGAATAGTTTTCATTATCCATCACAACTTCAACATAGAGGAAAAAATTTCAAGGTTTTTTTTGCTCTTACCGTACCACTGTAATTATTGTAGAAAAAGTTTTAGAAAAAAACTGCAAACCTTTTCAGAATATTTAGTCATAGTCTAAAAATTTCTTAAGACCTGTAGGCCCCCGAAGGTCCTTATTGCCTCTTCATATTAATTTATTATTTCATGTTGGTAGTTCATCGTGACTTGTGAAAAATAAAAGGCCAAGAAAAGTAAGGCAGTAATAAAAAGGTATTATTATCTTGAAATAGAAATAAATTGTATCAGTTATTGTCGCGAATGCAGCACCAATAAAATAAGCGACGTTGAAAAGAAGTGGAAAGTCGACTGCTGCGTTATAAATTAGAATTACGAGTACCAATAAATGATCATGAACTGGCCTTGCATCAGAGAAGTTCTGGGTTCGAATCCCGGGCAATTCATTCTCTGTACTATCTGTCCTTACTGTGGAAGCAACGTTGGCCCACCTAATATGGTGTTCCTGTAAGAGAAGCCTACAAATCTGCCCTTCAGATGCCTGTATGACAAAAGGTCATTCTCCAGGTGGGCATTAGAAAAAAATTATATTTTCAAATACTATATACAGCAGCGTACTTTTTCAAACCTCCAAAATTTTACGACTGGACTAAGATCAAGCATATATATATATATTGTAAACAATAATATAGATATGTTGGCCCACCTAGTATGGTACCCCTGAGAGAGTGGAGGTCGAGAAATCTGCCCTGTAAATGCCTGAATAAACGAAATATTAACGCAGGTGGACATTGGAAATATAAAAAATACTTGATCATTTTAAAGATAATTTAATTAAATTTGTTCGATAAAATATTATCACTAATTTTAAAAAAATGTGCTAGGAATGTTGTAATTTTAGCGTCTTCTTTTAGAATAGCTTTGGAAATATCATTAATATATAATATAATTGTAGTTAGCTGTTGAGCAATTTTGGCCTCTTTTGAAGAAGTGTGCATTAAGAGTCCTTAATGTTTCAGAGAGGATATTTAATTTGAAATCTCTGTGAATGTCCTTATATTTGTTAAAATAGGGGATTTTACTACGTAATTTGTTTACGAATACATTGAGTTTTTTGGTTTAGATTTAATATCTCACCAGGCAGGTGATGCGTAGGTAATAATTGGATTAATATAAGTAGAATAAATACAACGTTTATTTTTACGAGACATTTCAATATACGTATCAAATATTATAAATGCCAGAATCTTTTGCAATAAAAAGCATTTTATGAAAGTACTGGAAGGGCGTTTACGCTTCGGTCTATCATACATTTTATACTATAGGTAACCATTTTAGCTTTAAAAGATCGTAATGATCTTATTTCAGAACAAAAATGAGATATTTAAGTTGATAATAAAATATAATATCTCCCAAAGGTCATTAAAAAATTTTAAGTGTTAACAAAATTTGAAAAATAAAATATATTTCTTAATTTTTAAAGGCGATCATTAGATTCTCTTAGAGGTGCGATACATTCTGGATGAAAATTACGTTATTTGAAGAAAGCAGTCGTGGCCGAGTGGTTAAGGCGATGGACTCGAAATCCATTGGGGTTTCCCCGCACAGGTTCGAATCCTGTCGGCTGCGGTTATGTTTTACATTTGATATTGATTTTGCGGATCTGTCATTGGAAATTTAGATCCCATCACCCCATTTTTTCTGACGTAAAAAATCCTCAGAAGTAGGCGGATTATGGGGTCTCCTAGCCGTCAGACTAACCATGAGAAATTTTTGTGCTTTTCTTCTCCAAATAACGTAACTGCGGTTAGTTCCATCAAAAAGTCCTCCACGAAGGCAAAATTTCTCTCCCAATTCCTGTAGTTCCTGTCTTCTGGATTGGGTTCAAAATTTACAAGGCTGCGGAAATGAACATCAGTAGTCGTTAACTCAAAATCGGGTCGGCTGTTCAACGACGGTTGTAAAGTAAAATAAACTGAAGTGGCGGTGAAATTAGGGAAAATTCAAATTGTTTTATTGTGTAGTATTTTGTGAGTTTTAAATTTAATTAATTTTTTGTTTGATAGTTTTAAGTAAAATTAGCTACCATTTTTAATAGGACACTTCGACAACTTTTTTTTTCCTCCAAGCTTTGGACATGTGCCTAGGTCATTATGGACCCTTTACCATATAGCCCAAAGCTTGGCTACTGGTCCGGCTCCACACCAGCCTAGGAACGAGCCCAGTCAGCAAGAATTTATTGAGAATTTAGATATGTACAAAGTCACAATGTTTAAAAAAAATACAAAAGATCAAATATAGTACAAGTTAATAACACATAATAACAAAAATAAATAAAGAAGAATAAAAAGAAAAACAAAATAAACTTAAAGGCCGTAAACTGTCTGTTATTGCATAAACTAAATAAACAATTTTGAAAAAGATTCCCCCCCTCCCTCCTTTTATTTTGCTTTTTTTTATACAGAAACTGAGGCTGTAAACAACAGATGAATAAGTTTTTTACAATTATATAATCAATGCCATCTATGCCTGGTGCTTTTTTGTTGTTTAGTGTTTTAAGAAGACGTTGAAGTTCGTTGTGGTTGAAGGGAGGATCTGGAATTTTATTTTGATAGTTGTATTTATTTTGTTGGGCGACATTGTCATCCGCAAGAAGATTTTGAAGAACATTCTTGGCCTCTTCTATTGGACAGTTAGTATCATAAATCTGAGTTAAGATGGTAGGATAGGAGTTCGTTTTAAAGAATGATTTATAATGAGCTCCATGGGGGTTTTTAATACTTTCACAGAGATATTGCCAACTGTTGTACTTTGCTTTGATAATTAGTTTTTTGTATTGTGCTCGTTTTTGCTTGTAAATATTTTTGTATTTTTTTATTTCGTCATCAATACTTGATCTCTGAAAACGTCGTTTAATTGCTTGTAATTCTTTTTTGTGGATTGAAAGCTGTGCTGTCCACCAAGAAGTGTTTGTAGGACGATTGAAAAGTTTAAGTTTGTAGGAGTTTCTGCAGTTTAAGAAAATTTTACTAATGAGATTATTTGTGAAAATGTTAAGATCCATAGGATTTTGTACGTTGTCTAGCTCAATGTTTAGATCTGGAATAAAGTTCGAGAAGTGTTTTTTAAATTTATTATGATTTCCAAACTTAGTTTTAAACCTTGTGAAAGAGGAGAACGTTATTAATTTGCAATAATATATATTTGTGGTCTGAATTACTTTCGACATTCCAATTAGAAAAAGATAAAATATCTACATTATTAGTAAGAGTAAGATCTGGAAAAGATGAGGTTAAAGTTGTTACGAAAGTCGGTATTGCTGGTTGTGAATTTAAAATTTTTAAGTTGTTGGATATAACAAAATCTAATAATACATCTCCCCTTGCGTCGTTGTTGGAATAACCCCAAAAGCTGTGATGGGAATTGAAGTCTCCACAAATTATTGTTAGATAATTGTAGAAGTTTTTATTACTGTAGTAAATTAGATCTTTCATTAGATTCAAGTCTGTATCTGTTGGAGAATTATAAAATGATATTAGGATCAAGGGTGAATTATTTGAAGAGTTTATTGAAATCGAAATTGAATCCTGATGAGATTCTATCTGTAGGGAGCTTATTGATTTATTGGGTATAAAAATGCCGGATTTTCCTTTTACTGATGAAAATAATTTCCAGGAACTTGGATATCCAATTATGGAGCCTTTTGGTTTGTATGGTTCCTGAAAACAGATATCATGATCAACAACAGTTTTTTTGCAATAAAAAAATGGCGGCTTTGCTCCTTTGAAGATTTATTTGTAATATATTAAGTTTATAAAGTTCGTTAGAGATTGTGTATTGTACACTTCGACAACTGTATATACGAATGTCTTAGCTTTGCAAAATAGACTCTGAGAATCAATTAACTATGTTATATACTTTATCGTTCTAAAAGAACAACGCATTCTTAAATGAAAAAATTCACACCTTATAAATTAACCAAATTTTGCGATGAAAAACAATTAATTATTTCAATTTTTTTTTCAGATGTAAGCAAGATTTTAGATACTCTTCCGAGAAAAATGAAGACGGATATAGCTATCAATGTACATTATAAAACGTTAGTTAAAGTTCAACTTTTCAAGGTAAACCCTTTTATCATACATTTAATTTTTCGATTTCATTTATTTATAATTATTTACTTAAACAATGAAAGGTTTAGTTCGTCTATTGTGAAATAATGACAAACCAGAGATTTTACGCACCTTGAAAAATTTAAAAAATGGTATAGCAAAACCTATTAAGTTTACCGTTCTTAGAAAGACAATACCAGGTTAAAAACAATTCAAAGTAATAAAATATTATTTTAGAAGATTACGTTTTTCAAGTGAATAAGTAAAAATACTTTTATTTTAGTATACATTAAACGTAAAGACGATTGTACACAATTTTTTGCGCTTAAGTTTATGTTGAAAAGTGGTAAAAAAAATTTTCCGTTGGTGTTAAATTGTATAGTACTACTTTAGAAATGATGATAAAATCTTTTATTGCTTGTAACCACTTAAAGAACAGTTATAATTGGGATAGGGGCCACTGCGCGGCCCAGGTACCCAGCTCAAAGATCAAAAGAAGAAAAAAGAACAGTTATAACTAGATTCATCAAACACAAAGCTTCAGATAAAATTAAACCAATGTAATTAATCGAAAAATGCATAAAATTTCAATTGACAATAAGTTTTATTTGGCGAAGAAAAGGGCCGAACATTCTTGCACCATGTATTGTCATTCAACACAAAGTTCCAGTTCGAATTTTAACACTCCAACTAGTAGACAAGAATTTAAAATTTTGATGTATGATCCAGATAATGAGTTCTTTTACATCTCTCAGAAAACAATTGCATTAATTGTCATCCAGCATAAAACTCCAGTTCGATTTAGAACACTCCAACTAGTAAAAAAATGTTTAAAATTTTAATTGAAAATCAGTTCTCATTAACAGTAATGAGGTCATTTATATCTCTCAGGAAACGATTATATTGATTATCATGCAGATCAAAGCTGCAATGAAAATTGGAAAGCACATTAACACTCGGAAATACTTCAAACTTTTAATTAATGTTAACATTTTCTGTGATGGTTTCATGAAATGGATATTAATTCTGCCTCTGGTAACAGTTGAAATAATGGTAATGATTAATTCAGAAAATTATTGAATCTAGCATTTTTATCAGTTACAGCAGAAAGAACATGATAGGTTAAACAAAAACAAAATATAATATTTTATTTTCAGGATTGTGATAAAGCCCTCCTCAGAGATTTAGTGCTACAACTTAAACCTGTACTGTTTCTGCCTGGTGATTATATCTGCAAGAAGGTAGGTCGTATTTCTTCTAAAGTTCAGATTCTGAAATTTCTTAACACGTTGAACCCCACGCTAATTTTACATGGCTTGCCCATCTGGCCACGGTAAACAACTACAAACTAAATTTGCAAATATTAGACGGATTTTGCTATTTTTTTAGAAGGTTTATCAGGACATATCTGACAAAAGTGGCTTTATTTTTTAAAAAATTTTGGTTAAGAATATATTATTAAATTGCATAAAAACTGTAGCTTGTAAAGAGAAACCATTTGCAAATTTGTAATCAGCTACTCGAATATATCTAAGATCACTGATTTTCAAAGAAATGCAGTAACTTCCGGAAAATGAAATGCTAGTCTAACTTCTTCAATCTCTCCATTCGGATCCAGCCAACTCTGTCAGAGATGCCAACTGCTCCGGATTCGCCAAAATATTTTAAAAAACGTCGAGTACTACAAACTAAAGCTTGAAGATTTTCAGTTAATTTTGCCAACTTTTTAAATGGTTCAACACGGCTTAGCTTTTGCTTTTCTTTATTTATCAAAAACTGGGTTCCTGGGCCGCGCAGCGGCCCATATCCCATACATCATGAAAATATAAAATACATTGATTTAAAAACATTGTGTGCTTAGCAACCTTGTGGTGGCTACGGCTTAGCTTTTAAAAGGTAGCATATCACATAAGACTTTGAATTACTTAGATGTAGTGGTGAGCATATAAAAAGTCAGTTAATCGCATTTGCTAACCAAGAATCATACATTAAAAGACTACCACTCGAAAGTTTTTATCCGCTGTGCGGAACAAGTTGGCATCTTTGCTCTATGGATGAAGCACGCCCTAGACATGGAAATTATTACTTCTATCACATTTTCGCTAGCAGGACGAGCACAGCTCCGGTCCAACTCATCTTACGTCATTCATTTTCTTTAGTTCCTGATACTATTCTTTTGTCACCACATGGTAACAAACTTCGACAAGAAGTAAAAGCCAAAAGGCAGACACCTCGGATAATACTTTTAAGTTAGGGCATTACAGTAGAACCATATTATTAAAATTCTGATATTTTTTACATGCCATCATCTTATTATCTAAAAAAAAAAACATTGATTTTGTTTCCAAATGCCCAACAAATTTCCCAGTATCACAATATCTGTTATTTGATGCAATGTGGCATTTTTCCAATGTTCATTAACTGAAACTTTGACACATTTATTTCTTTCATTTTTCTGCAGGGTGAAGTTGGAAAGGAAATGTATATTGTAAATAAAGGAATGGTAGAAGTCCTAGGGGGTGACAAGGGAGAATTGGTGCTAGCAACGTTGACAAAAGGAAGTGTTTTCGGTGAAATAAGGTAACCTTTTTTTATCTTCAAAGTTTCAACATTCTTAAAAGGTAACTCGACATTTTTTTTTTTAAATACATCAGAACTTTGCATACAACGAGAACGTAGAGACCGAACAATTCGCTCGTTGAAACAGAGTCAGCCGACGTTATTAAAAATTAAAGTCTATAATATACAAAATTTAGTTAGAAAATGTTTAAGAAAAACTTTTTTTTAAATATTATTTCAATTAAACTAATAAGAATAATTTTTTTCGTAAAGGAAAATAGGCAGTTAAACATGCGTAGCATAAACTGTTAACATTTATTACAGCAGTTAAGGCCGACGGGACAGTGTAGGGGTCAGGGACCTAGCCTTGCATCAGAAAGGTCATGGGTTTGAATCCCGGGCAAGGCATGGATGTTCTTTCATTCTCTGCACTATCTGTCCTTACTGTGGGAGCAACGTTGGCCCACCTAATATGGTGCTCCTGAAAGAGTGGCCAGCAAATCTGCCCTTCAGATGCCTGTATGACGTAGGTAATTCCCCAGGCGGGCATTGGATGAAAAAAAATTAACAGCAGAAAAATTCAGAAAACTCTTGGTCATGTTATATGAATAGGGATGGTGTAATTCCCCTCCCCCTCAGTACTTCTAGATGTCCGTTTTACGAACATTTTATCATGCCGACTTGGGCACACTTGAGCAATAAAAAGTATTAAATACATTCAATGATTAGCTATAGTCATTTATTACGAATGCAATGATGACTATTATTGCATTCGTAATGATGACCATGTATTCGTGATGATGAAATTCGTAATGATGGCATTCTTAAGAATTAATAATGATAACTATTGCTAATTATTAGAAATGATTAGCAATAGTCATCATTACGAAGAAAATTAATAAGTTTTATTTACTGCACGTCAGTTGCAAGTATATAGAACTCATAAAATAAGTTAAAAATATAGAGAAAATATGAAAAATAATAAAGATTAATGAAAAAAGAAGAAAAATTATTCAAATAATATATATATATATATATATATATATTAAAAAGCAGGAAAGCAAAATAATGAAAAGATATACTCTCTTCATCAGCTCACACGATTATATCCGCAAAAAGGAGTGCTTTCTGGTATTGTATCTGGTATGTTAGCTGAAGCAAAATATATCAGTACAATAGAGTGAGCACAGCAATATCTTCGGACAGTTACAGTAATTATTATTCATAGTTTAATACAAACCGTTGCAGTGTGATTGTTTTGAGGCTGAAAACCTTTGGGAAGGAATAAAATTTCAACGGAGAGCCTAAGACTTTTATTATTCTTTTTGACAGCTTCAAAAAAAAATAATAATAATAATAATTTTAAAGAAATTTCTAAAAACTTACTCGTTAAATCTGAGTTAGGTTCATAACAGCGTGATTTTAAATAGACTTTATAGCATTAAACCAACCATTTATTAAAAAAACTTCTTCGCTAAATCCAGAATCTTATAAATCAGGTCTCGTAATAAACGAGTTCGATTGTTATCATCTTATTGCTAACTATAAACGAGGGGATATTAAAACTTGAAATTTTTATTATTCTAGTTTACTTGGAATTCCAGGTTGTAACAGGAGAACTGCTGATGTTAGAAGCAAAGGATTTTCTAATCTTTTTGTGCTTGGTAAAGACGATTTATGGGAGGCTTTGAAAAACTACCCGGAAGCTCAAAAGGTTTTGAGAAAGAAAGCAAAGTACGTGAATACTAATATACTTTCCCCAAAATTTTTGTTAACAAAATATACAAAATGTTATCAACCCTAAACGCCCAGTCATACACTTAATCCTAATTCCATTAGGGCTCAAAATTACCTCAACAAAGGTCCTACAAGAATGCAATGAACATTACCTTCTACAACAGAAAGCTTCCACACGGGTTTTTTAATAAGTAGTCTGCGCAGACTATTTAATAAGTGAACCAGTTGTGCGCATGATTCCAAATTCTCTTTTAAAATTATCATATATATTTGAGAAATTTATCATATATATTTGAGAACTGAATCTATAGTGGTTGACAAGTAAATAAAACAAACCAATCATGTTCAAAAATTTTAAAAATTTTTAGACATTTATCTACTACCACTATCTGATTTTTACTAGATTTTTTATTAAATGCTTCTTTCGTAAACTTGTTTACCTGCATAGTGGTTTGATCGGACTACCTACAAAAAACTGTGTAGAGGCTTTCAGTTATTGGAGGGGTTGATTTTTTTTTTCCCCCTGTGAACCTAAGTAGGCTCAAACGACTAAATATTAAACACATCTGGGCTGAATAGCGACTGAAAAATATAGACTATATCAAACGACCTCAATATAAGCAAAATCTATAGTCAGAAAAAATATAAGCTTAATATCGGATGAATCGGGCCGTTCTATATACCAGATCAGGCAAATAGCTGGTTGATTACAGCACCTTTATTCGGGCCAAAATCCCAAATACAGGTTTACCACGGGTGACTAAAAATGCAAAAAGTACTGACTAATAAAATTCAAAATTTCATTATAAGAAATTAAAATTAGAAACTTTTTAAAGACTATTGTCTCAGTTAACTATTGAAAGTCAATTCAAAATATGTTTGTGTATGAATAATATAAAATGTATGTCATAATGGTAGATACGATTGAATAACTAAAGAGATGATAAATAAATAAAAGTGAATTGAGTTTCTACCACTTTTTACATAGATAGTCGCTTGTGACATCCCTGCGAATACTGGTCCTGTGATGACTCGCATTCGATTGCTACACGGCTACAGAAGAAAACTATCTATGAAGACTAACAAATTGCCAAGAAATTGTATGCACAATATATGCATAATAAATTTTCTGTACTTATGTTCGTTTTTTTATAACTGTGCGGAATAAAAAATTATCAAAAAAATTTATGTGCAATGTATGCGTTGTAAATTTCCTGTTCTTTTGTACATTTTTTAAATTGTCTAGAATAACAAACTATCAACAAAAATAATTACGGGCAATGTCTGAACCGAAATTTCCTGTTCTTTAATTTAAACTGTCCAGAACTGTCAAAAAAAGATTGTGCGCAATCTATGCGTCTTAAATTTCCTGTTCTTTTGTACTTTTTTTAAACTATCAAGAATAACAAATTATCAACAAAAAAAATTCTGCACAATGTATGTAACTCAAATTCGCTGTTTTTTTTTTTTGTTTTTTTTTTTTAACTCAATAAACTGTGAACTTTAAATGAAACGCAAAGAGGTTATGCATAATGATAAAAAAACTCTGAAAGAAACATTTGTGAATTCATTTGATTACTGTGATAGCTCATAATCCGTTTTATATTTCTTGAATATTTGCACAAATACCTTTCTATTAAAATGTTTTCATTATTTTTTTCCCAAATCAAGGAACATTATAAAAGAAAATGAAGCGAGGTTAAAATCTAATAAATTACCTGAGGAAGAACCAGCAATACAAAATGAACAAGTAAAACAAGAAGATGCTCCAACAAGTACCCCTAAATTGGTTCGAACAGTATTACAAGTAAGTTATCAACGATCCCAATTAAACTTCACATTTATTTATGATCACGGCGATTTTAAATTAAAGATGTCAACTGCTTCATTTTTGACACGAGAATTTAACGTTCAATTTAGCCTAATTTTGTTTAAATTTAGAAAAATTTTAATTATTTTAAAAGCCTCACCTCCAAATAATTTAACGCTAGGTTTACGGGACGCGTTAATTTGACGCATTTCGAATTTTATAAGGAAAATTACATAACCCTTTGCATTTTTATTTTATCTCTTGTAATGTTATTTATCCATTGATCGAGGTAAATATATATATTGAAGTCTATTTTCTTCAAAGCGTTGAAATATTGAAATTCTCTTTGTGGTATACCTATCTCTATGGATATGAGTCAATTTGACAAGATCGTAATTTAGACAAAATTTTGAGTAAACATGCAAACATCACATCAATAATGGGCATGTACCGACAATACTTCGATCTGTTATCCGATTTCGTTATCTCAAATGAAACAAGCGATAAACAACTGTTGCTGATAAGCAATTATAGAAAGAACAAGCACAGAATGTCAATTAATGTCAGATTTCAATTGCTTAGTTCGAGTATTGAAAAATAAAATACCAGAATATTTCATAAATATATATCTCATATTTTTTCTTATAGTATATAATTACATTGCATTTTAAGTGCAGAAATGCCACCTGCTTCGGACACGCCTAACTAACTAATATAACGATAAATAACTACTAAGTAAATTTTGCAAACATAAAGTGGTGAATTATATAAACCTATGAATTATTCAGAAATAATAGTGCATAAAAATCTACTAAATTGAATTTATTAAACCAAGAATCACTATTGATAAACTACCACTTTAAAATATATATTTGCTGTCCGGAGCAAGTTGGCATCTCTGTAAGTGCTGTTATATGTATTCGTTCATGCGTCAAATTGACGCGTGTTCGTAGAGATAGGTATATAAGAAACGTCCATAAACCTAGTGTTAAACTAGGTGGTATTTTACGTACATGTTTAAATTATTTATAAATTGTTGAAGAAAAAATCACTTGATAAAAAAAGTCTATGAGCATTTTTTATCTAGTGATGATTCATGTAAATTTCTTTTGCTTGACGCCAATATTTTTCTTAAATGGATCTGATGGATCATGTGATCTCGAGCTTCACTAAGAGAAAACTATTATCTCGAAAACATATATGGTATAAGGACCATTTGTAAAATACAAATGATTATGTAACCTATAAAAGATTTGTGAAAAGAATTTTCATAAAAATTGCCTTTAAAATAAATAAAAACATAACGAAACAATTATGTGCTTCTTAGAAAAACCTTAAGTTTTACTTAATTCGTCATTTTGCATATTTTGCAGATGCTTCCGACATCAAGTCCTTCTTCAACAGGTTTATTTTTAAACAAGCTGTAGCATTTTGTAACAAATTTTGCAACGACTAAAAACAATATATAACAAAGCCGAGCGAATTAAAAATAATTATGTCAAAATATAAAACATTTTTAGTACTTCTCATAAATAAAATAACAAGGAGTATTAATTGTTTAATTAAAATTGTAATAATATTGGATCAGATTCACTTTTTTTTTTTTTTTCATAACCATCGTTGAACAGCGGACCCAATTTTGAATTTACGACTACAATGTTCGAATCCGTAGCCTTGTAATTTTGAACATAATCTATAAGATAAGGCGAACTTTCGTTTCAAGTATAGGGGGAAATTTGCCTTTGTAGAGAACGTTTTGGTGGAAATCTCCTGCATGTGCGTTACATGGAGAGGAAAACCTCCCACGGTTTTGCCTCGCGGCTAGGGAACTCTAATCCACTGAGGATTATCCGTCTACTACTGAGAATATTTTTCCTCGGCACTGTGGTCGAGCTGGGTGCGGAATTCGTATCGATCAGCCATCGCTGAGATTCGAAATCGGGTCACCACATTAGGAAGTGATCGCTCTATCCCCTGAGCCACCACGGCTACGATCAGAAACGTGATGGAAAAGCGAATCAGAATTTTTCATCAAGTAATTTAATTATTGGCTCTACATTTTTCATGGATCGGTTCATAGATTTCGCTGGATGGATAAAATCGATTAAATGATTCCGATACCTTCCATACCAATACCTTCCGACAGTTGCAATTACTATCCATAATTTTTTGTTAACCATTACAGCGATATAGTTTTGAGGTATCAACGGTTAAGGAAGAATAAAATTAAAATAGACAGCTATTTTTTTTTTTTTTTTTTTTTTTTTTGTATGTATCTTCAAGATAAAATTATAATCTCAAAAACATGCATAGCACAAAGAACATCATCGTCATTGTTGGCCAGGCAGCCCAATGTGAGCCAATGCCTTCCTCTGAAGATTTCTCCATAACGACTTTCGATTTATCTTTCATCTCCAATTCTTTTCATTAATTGCAAGAAAATCAGACTCCACCGAGTCAGGCCATCTCAACCGCGGCCTTCCCCGCTTTCTTGTTCCCGTGGGTCTAAAAAAAGCAGTATCTTTTTTATTGTAATGTCATCAGCCATTCGAATTACATGGGCCATCCAATTCATTCTATTTGTTTTTATGTATTTAATAATATCGAGTTGTTTATAAATCTTATACAGTTCAAAGTTAAATCTCCTTCTGCAGTTATTGTTTTCATTTTCACCACCAAGTTTACTCCGCAAAATCTTTCTCTCAAATAATGTGATTTTCCTCCAATTTTGTCATTGTCCAAGCTTGGCCTGGCAAGAGTTTTGCAGATTAAAACTTGGTATAAAGAACAAACCAGTTAAATACATGCATTCATGAAATTTTTACAAGATTTGTGAAAATAAATTTCATACAGTTTATTCATTCATGCTTAAAATGTCATATAAATGTCCCTTAAAAAAAAGAGAGAGAAAAACGTGTTTTTTTATTTATCCTATAATTTTTACTTTTTTCAGATGCTTCCAAAATCAGCTCACCGAGTTCAGCCGCAAGCAAATCCTTCTGCAACAGGTTTGTTTTTAAACAACACAGATGACACAACCTCGAAGCATTCTACTATTATCAAAACAGCAGAAAATGTGTCGATAGCCACAATAGAAAATAACGAAGTTTACAGCAAAGAAAATACCCCAGCAAATAAATCAAAAACGCGTTCAATGAGCGACGGTAATCTATTGAGACAGACAGCATTCAAGAAAATAACCAAAGAAAAATCTTCAAATCTGTTGTCTTCGCAAAGAGCTTCTTCAGCCAAATCCGAGCCATGCACCTACTTCCATCCAAATTTCGTTGACGATAATTCCAATAGTTCAAAAAACATTTCTAATCCCCTTAGGTATCGAAAGTCGTTATCAAGAGAAAACAGTATCGATTTTTCACATAGACACCAACGTTCTTTTGATCACCTAAATTTGACCTCAGAAGAAAACTTTCAATCGTTTGCTTTTCGAAACCCATACAGTGGACGATACTTTACAGATGATTCATTCGGGTCAGATAACTCCAGCGAAGTGTGCAGCACTAGCACTCAAAAACTGGCAATGGACAACAGTGACGAAGATAACTCCTATCTCTGTTGGACATCTAGTTCATCGTCAATACCATACTTGGGTGAGCTTTTCCAACAAGGTAGTACTGAAACACACATTTCAACAAAAAGAAGTTCCTTGGAAGCATCAACATCTAAAATTCGCAAAGAAAGCATCGCTAATCCAGATTTATTGAACAACACTGCTTCAGATCATAGCAGCTCTTCCTCAATACCGTGTCTCAGCCATTTCTTTCAAAGTGATAACAGCAGTCAATCCAGCAGTAACAAGGATATTCCGCTATCACCTATAATCAGACACGAAACAATAAATACCATCCACAGACCAGGAAGTTCTACCAGCAATAGCAGCTCAGTGGGATACGATAATTTGGGTTACGTACCTGCAAGTATTCTGTCCAGAAGATCGTCTATTTTAAGCGACATATCAGGATGAAGTCACCTTAGATCTTTTCTTATTTAAAAGGCAGCATTTTTCCCTGGGAGGCATTAAGCGATGGCTTAGTAAACGCACACTGTTCATATGTTAATGATGCAACGTTTTTAACACAGTTTGTTGATTTTAGATAGCCTTTTAAATCTTGCAATAAAATAAACACTGAACAAACCATTGTCTCCTAATATTCTTGATTCATACTTTAAGTACTTTTAACATTTTAGGCAATAATGGGACTCACACCTCCAACGGAACGTGCAAAAAAGAATATGAGAGAGATAGGAGATCTCCAAAAATATAACACACAACACAAAACAAAATCCAGTCCTAAGTCCTTACTGAAAAACGCTAACAGAGAATTGAGACAAATACAGGTTGTTCCGTAATGATAATGACCATTATCAACTTTTTTTTTCTAGACTCTTTAGTCAATTATGAAGTCAAGAAATACACATTAGGGGTCACAAACTGATGTTTAAGAGCAAGGATATAAAAACACTACCGAAACCAACGAATCACTAAGAAAGGTGAAACTGAAATCATCAAAACCTGTTTGATTGTCAAGGAAACACAGTAGACTTAAAAGACGATTATTCGAATTACATCCAAGTTTCGTTAGACAATCAAACTGGGTTTTTTTATGTTTCTCATCTAGTCTTTTTCACTGATTCCAATGCCTTTTTGTCTCTTCTTTGCTTAAATATTGATTAGTGACCTCTAATGTGTATACATTTTTACTTAATTTTGCAATTTCGAAAGGGATTCTAAAAATATATATTAATAATAAAGGTGGTCATTGAGGAACATCAAATATTTTTTACCAACTACTTTAACCCTTAATCGTCGAATAATTTTGAAGAAAACAATCATTGAAATGCTTTTTTTTTATCCAAGAATATTATGTAAAACAAAATGTATATACAATATATGCATTAATTTTTAATTGTTTTGTTAATTTTTAGCTAACATGTCTGATGAGTGCTGACTTATAGTATAAAATAAAGTATCTATAAACACACGCATTACAAATAGTCTGGTACTGCCATCTGGTGTTTAGATCGAGGGGGGAAAAACATGATTCCGGGCATAATAAATCTATAGTTTTAATCTTCTTGGCGCGTTACTTTTGAAAATTCCAGCAAGGAAACATCACGGGCACGTGAATTAAAGGGTGAAACTTTACTTCGACGCCTTTCGTTTAGCAAGCAAACCCCGTAAGGGTAAAAGTGCCTGGTAGTTCGAAACCCCCGAAAAGATGGCAACACCACTTATTCGTGAGGTTCTATAATTTCGACATAGATCTGAAGTAGAATGTATTTTCTCCAGTTCCTTTGCACTCGTGGTGCTGCTCAGCGGACCGACCACGAGACTTTTCCTCAGATTTTACGAGTACGTATATCTCATGTACTCGAAGGGTCTCAGCGGAATCGAACCCTGCTCTTCTGGACAGGAGTCTTATTCTCTAACCACTGAGTTACCATTTTAACTGTTTACTAAACCATAAAGGTTTTTAAATAATTACAGACGTAACTTATTTTTCCTTGAGGAGATGTTGAAGATCCGTCAAGAATAAAGATTTTTAAATTTTCGGTTATATAAAGAAGTTGGGAAAATGTTACCTTTTTCCCAAACCTCAAAATAAAAAACTCTCAAGCAGTATGACACCATTTCTTAGATTTGATCCCAAACTTTTAAGCTAAGAAAACAGTTGCAAATTATTAATAAAACTCACTGTTAAACTGTAAAAAGGTGAGAATATAATTCTGCAGGTAAAGGATTTCCAAGCCAAAACTTCCCTTTTAACACCACGTTCCACCGACGACAACGGAATTTTCATACTCCTTGGAGTCTTTCAGAAAAATATTTCTTAATGGCTGAATGTAAACGATAACAAGCTTCCTTAACCGGAAGAAATTTAGAAAACTTCGGGTGCATCCCTCCGGTTAAACTATGCTTACGAAGCGATGAGTGAACAGGCCTAATATTCTAGGAAGTTTTATTATTGTGATTTGTGTTTAAATTTACGCATAATTTTACCATTCATAAAAGTTTTCTGTAATTTCTAAATTCTAACAGGTAGTGAGCCTAAAACAAAGTTAATATCACAGCATAAATAAAGTGTAAGGTTAGCCATGTTTTGAGTGTTATCCCTTATTTGGCTTTATTTGTGTAAAATAGCACACTTAGTATTTTTTAAGTAGCAGCATCATAGCAAGCTTGGGAAGTCTTCCAAATTCATTTGTTGTTTGTTTCGCTGAAAATTCGATTGAAAGAACGCGTTATAATGAAAACAATACAAGTATAATAATATTGGTAATGTCGTAAAAATCCGGAAGTAATAACCCGGAAGTCTTACGATGAATTTTAACCCTTAGCGCCATCTGCACTTAGCATTACACGGTCAAACCATCCATATTAGCAGATGTAATGTAATATATTATATAATGATGTAATATAATAATTAAATAAATTAAAATAAAAATTACTCATATCTACCGCTAAAAATAAGAAACTTAAACAGATAGATATAAGGTCGAGCAACTCATCAACCTTGTTTAAAACTATTTAAAAATGTTTTAAAACAAATTCTTTTGCTTTAAAAATTTCTTTTTCTTCACTACCACTGAAAAAAAAATATTTCGCTAAAACCTCAAGTGTCACAGCAGGGTATGCACTTACCCTAGAGGTAAAGTGGGGTTGATCATGTGGTGAGCAAAGACGTGTCTATGGATGGTGTTATGTAAACAATCTCGAGATCGTTCCACTTCCGGTTAAAAAGTATACAGCTGCTTATTCTGCGATGCGATATTTTCGAAAAGGTAATTTCATTTTTAATAAAAAAAATAAATTATATAATTTCTGAGCTCAAATCTGCTATATTTCAAAAGATATTAAGTATTTCTGGTGGGTTTAGTTTAAAGTGAAAATTTCAGCCATTTAGAGATGTGTTGTTAAAAAGGTGAAATGGTTGCTAGATTTAGAAAGAATTAGTATTTTTGGAAGTCCCAATTTCGCCTCTTAATACTTATTTGTTACTGTTTGTTCTTGTTGCAAGCCATGCACCATCATATGTGAGTGTTAGCATATTGTTCGAGCAGTCAGATTAAGTTCATTTTACAAATTATCATTTAGGTTTAAATTTAGAAGTTAGTACACTGTTAACAAGGTAAGAAGTGTTTTATATAATAACAATTCTTTTTTTTTTTTTTCTTTTCAAATGACGATTCTTACGTCTTGAAATGACAAGTCTTCAAAACACAAATAAAAAACCAGGTAACAAATACACACATGCAAGAAATACTACTCAAGAGTCCCAAAACACCATGATCACGCTGTGAGCCAAATGGCTTCAAAATACACCGGAAACAGTAACCTGGAAGTATAGGCAGTAAAGGGTTTGCAGGGCACCCAAGTATAGAAAACACCATCCATCAGAGTGTATTAACAGCAGACAATAATAATTTAAATATTTTGGAGCAATTGGATACTTGCAACTTGAGAAGTGAAGTAATTATGTCTAACCAGGTGATTTAAATCAGATTTAATTGGATATCAGCAAGGTGTAAACATGATTGGCTTCTGAATCGACAGATGCCACGATTTACCTAAGATGACGTCACTTGCAGGCATTCAATTTGAATCTAAAATTTTTACGAGTTTAACTCATAATTAAAATTAATAAGTAAAAGAAATAAAGAACAAGTCCCAAAGAATGGCATATTTATTAATTTTACACTTAATCATTTTCATAAAGAAATAGCATTAGAATTAAATTAATATACAACTTACAGGCCTGGTAACCGAAACCCTTCAGCACAGAATTTTTAAAAATTGGCGAAAAAATTAGTATTGCAAGTTAATTCCCAAAAATAGTTAATTTTTACCCTTTATATTTCCTTTATTGTGCTTAGAATAAACATCTGTCTCTTCTTCCTTTGGGCATCGAATAAAGATCGTATAAAATACAAATTAAACATAAAGTTTTTGAAAATTCTCTCATATAAATGTACAATTTAGCTTAATTTTTATAATAATAATCTCTGTCTGACTGTGTTGGAGTCACAGAAAAAATTTGGGTTTATGAAGATAGACATTGTAATTTCTGGTACCAGGCATGCAGGCAAAGTAACTTCTTAATATTAATTAGAACCTAATATTTCTTTTACATATCACAGCTTTGCTACATATTTATGGGAGATATAAGAAAAGACATAGCAAACAGCAGTTTACTAGTTTTACAATATCAATTTCAAAAATTTTTACTTAAAAATTTTTTTTTAATTCTTTAAAAAAAAAAAGTTCTATTAAGATTTTTTTTTAAAAATTAAATATCTTAACTAGCAAAACCATAAATTTTAAAAAATCTTCTTAACCATACACTGTCCATTGCCAATCCTCTATTTCAACGGCTCCCAATTTTATTTTCAGCTATGGAACCCTAAATGATCGACCTTATTTTGACGGAACCCCGCGACTTAATTAATAAATTTCATTAGCAATTGTAAAGATATCAATTTAAGATCGACTGTTAATTAGTTTAAAAATATTTAATAAATTAAATTTTATTATTTTGAAAATATTTAACAAATGCATGAAGTATGAAATTTTGTCTTAAAATTGGGCTTTATGTCAGAAAATTGAAGTAACAGTTCTGCAGAAGCATCTAGTCTAGTTCATAATTTGATTTCAGTGTATGCATAAACTGAAAATGAATGAGCTGAAATATGCTTTTCGTTGAAATAAAAACAAAATTTGGCGAAAATGGTTATCAACAAAAGATATTTCTTCATTGTTATTTTTATTTGATGTGATGTACTAACTCAATTCTTCATAAATGCATTCATTATTGAATCAATATATTGTTACGAGAAAATACTTTTTTTTAAATTTAATTTTTTTTCCTTCACAAGTATTGTAATAAAATAATTTTATAAAAATAATGGAAATGTTAAAAAAATAATGGAAATATTAAAAAAATAAGGCATAAATTATTCGAAAAAAATTTAATCACAGGCTTCAGAAATCGCAACTGATTAAAAATGTCCTAACTCACAGGACCCATGTGACGAATCTGCGGAATAGAATTTGGGAAACGCTGCTCTATTTTACACATTTCAACAAAATTTTAACGTATAGACATTTCATGTTAAAGTATATTTGTATAAAAAATAACTAATTTTAAAAAAAAATTTACACTTCAGAACCCAAAGTATTTATACACATACATTAAATTCAATATATTGCAGATTTTTCTTGGAAAAAACCTCATCACCATTTATTTCAAAGCTTGATTATTTAAGATCAAATATAGATTTATTGGAGTCAATTCTTTCTTGAGAATGAACAAATAACTCAACTATGAATTAAATTAATTTTGAGAGCTGATGTTTATGCTATGAATGCTTTGTCTCTTTTTATGATAATAATTTCAAATCAAAATCTGTAACTAAAAAAAAAAAAAAAAAAAAAAAACATTTTTAAACAAAATGAAATTCAAATGAATGTAACAGAAATTTAAATTTGATAAATTAGGGAGCTGAAACAGTTCAAACTAATTTTATGCAAAAAAAAAAAAAAAATAAATAAATACATCATGATTCTAAAAAATCATAATTTTATTTGGTAAATCAAGAACTCTATAGTATTAATAAACTCATAGCAATCCTGGCTTTTTCACTTATTGCACTATGAAAAAAAATAGAAAAGAGCAAGATTATTTTCTTAATACAGTATTAATCAGAAAATTTTTTATCATTTTTTTTCATAGTTATATATGATAAGCAAACCCAAAAAGTGTTAGAAATCACAACCACATAATAAGATGAATAAATTTTATTTTAAAATTCAGTTAGTCCAAACGTGATAAAAATATGTGCAGCATGTATGAAAATGAAAGACAAAAGTTTAATGGTAATCCAAACTAACTTAAAACACAAACACACCAATGGGAAGAAAACGGATATCCCGTTATGGTATTTACGTAACAGTTTAGTTCAATTATAACATCAAAGGAAGATAATAAGACTCTTGGAAGTAAGACATTTTCAAGTAGTAAGCTGGTTTTGAGAGAGAAAATTTTTTTATTTTTTTACCACAAGAAAATTATTCTTTTACTAAAAATATATTAATTAATATTTTAAATATTGTATTTATGAAAGTACACATTATATTATTCAATAAAAGCCAGTTTTTATTTTAAGTGTTTAGATATTTTTTTAAAGAACATTTTAAATCGAAATGTGTATCAACATTTGTTTACATCTTTATGTAAACACATACAAAATTCTACAAATTCATAAATATTAAATTTTGCATGTTGGTATATACACCAGAAATCTTATATTAAGCTAGTTATTATCTCATTCTTTTGATAACAATTTGATTTTAGAAAGGAAATTTATGTAAAAAGTAATAAATTTTAAGAAAATTTCAGAAATTCACTAATTTATTTATCTTTATATAATACATAATTCAAATTTCATGAAACACACTACTTCATTTGATTTTTCACGCATATTCACACAAATTCATATAATTTTCCTGAGATTTTTTATGGAAAAACTTTTTTTTAGCATACTAAAAACTACATTATTTATCAGATGCTGACTGATATTATAATTTTCAAATGCTATATACAGTGGCGTAGCGGCTTCAGAAATAATACTTTCAAATATATTCAGAAAAAAAAAATGAGAATAAGAAAAGTTAAGATAATTAATTCAAGAGTATTTTTAAAAAATATGCAGACCAGGCTGTGTAGGGGTCAGGGAACTGGCCTTGCATCAAAAAGGTTCTGGGTTTGAAACCCGGGCAAGGCATGGGTGCTCTTTCCTTCTTTGTACTATTTGTCCTTACTGTGAGAGCAACGTTGGCCCACAAATCTGCCCTTCAAATGCCTGTATGACGAAAGGTCATTCTCCAGGTGGGCATTGGAAAAAAAATTATAATTTCAAATACTACATACAGAGGTGCATAAGTCAACTTTTCAAAGCTCCAAAATTTTACGACGGAACTAAAGTTTGGTAATCATTGCATTATACACAATATAGATATGAATAACGCTGCATCAATTTACCTTTACAAATTACGTCTTTCAAGAACAATTTTCAATATCTTGACTGCAATTAATTTTGTGTTTTATTTCATCATATTCGTCTGACACATAAAGGTTTTCTTTAGATACAATACTTCAAAATACATTCAGAAAAAAATTAAAAATAAGAAAAGTTAATTAATTCAAGAATATATTTCAAAATACATAAAGCAGAGAAAACTTTTAAAACATACCATGAACATACAAATTTAAAGATCCCATGCATCATTTGAGTCAGATTCATTAACCTTAGCAGCTTTGTCATACAGAAACCACTCTGTAATGGATTCTACTGCATCGTCATCAGCAGATGTTCAAAAAAATTGTTTTTACCCGTATCCAAAGTATTCACATTTTTTAAACATATTTTACAATAACATTTGAATCCACATTTAGCCACGTGTCTAGTATTATTTGACAATTATAGGAAAAGTAATCGACATACCAACAGTGGTCAATTTATATTCCTGACATACCAGAAATTTTCTATTTTCCTATCAAAAATGAGAGGTTGACTTACACACTGAGATATGTGGTACTGTACATTTAAAATAATATTTGACTTTCATTGAACATCATCCGTATTTAATTCTTATAAATACAATATTTATAATATTGAAATAAACAAACTAGTGATAAAATTACCTTTCTCTACAGCAGAAAAAATTTCTCCAAGAAGTATAGGGCAAAATTAATGGTTGCCACAAGCCACGGGTGTAACTAAATGTACCAAATGGCGATTTATTCATTGAAAATGCATCCCATGTACATTTTATATTTTAATAAATATGGTATTATTATCAATATTTCATAATATTCGAAAACTTATTTTAGTTCTCCATTGTTCTTCCATTTTGGAATTGAACCTTGTTATGTTTACAATAATTTGACAATGCTTTTTATATTTTCAGAATGCCTAACATTAATATTACAGCATATAACATTTTTTTTAATTGTTTAAAATTTTAAATTTTCAAAAGAGTGGCCACATGCTTTAAAAAGTGGCCACTGTTAAAAATGGCCACTGGCGGGCCAATACAACTGACTAAAAGCAAAATTTCTTAATTTTGCCCCATACCAAGAAGGTCTTACTTTCTTTAATGCCTAAATCCATAAAAATAGTGAGTATACTACACTAACATTTACATATAAAATTGACTTTAATATTTCTCTTATAATTAACAAATAGCATATCTTATCAACTTTCCACATGAAGGAAATACTTAAAGTTCCAGCAATTTTGCTGAATATACATTTATGTTTACTGAGAAATTTTTTTTTCTCAGCAAAGCAGTGCTTATTTTAAGGAAAACATTTTTAAAAGAATATTTGTTCTGTATAGCTTCTAATCTGAAGAGCTAGAGGATTCTTCGTGTCTTCTCCTATAAATAGGCTGTTCAATAGGAAAACGGTTCATGTATTTGCTAGAGGAAATAAAATATAGATGTTACATAAAAAGAGTGGAGAGCAATTAAAGTTATAGGCCACCTTAATACATTAAGTCAAGGTCTAAAATAACTGCACTATGTCTTGAGGGTCAAACCTAGCTAACAAAAGCATTTTTTGATCTTTGCTCAATATTTGAAATTTAAGAAAAAACTGTTCCCTTTTAATGCTATGGGCGTTTTTTAAGAAAATTTCCAAAGCATTTTGATCTTATTGTCTCATGAATGGTAAACAGGGTTCCCACTCAATTTGCGAAAAAAAAATTCCCTGACTTTTCAATGTATGCCAGGTAAATTTCAATGAAAATTCAGACCATATTTTCAAAAGAAAACTTTGAGTCTTTTATTTGTTATGTGAAATATTAGATTTTCTATGCAAAAAAATATTATTAAATGAGGATAGGAACATTTCAGTTTGACTAAATTGTGAAATTTTTTATAACAAATAATAGTAATAGATGTAAGAATTATTTAACTCAAATCTCAATAACTGATTACTGCTACAGACAATTTTAAGACTGGCTATTTTCTAGGTATGATAAAGAAACATTCCAGGTTTTTGTAAAACAATTTAAAATTTCCATGACTATTCCCTGATTTTCGGAGTTAAAATAAAATTCCCTGACAATTGCAGGTTTTCCTTATTCTCTCTGACCCATGGGAGCCCTTGGTAAAACATATTGGGTAATCAGATTTATACCAACTAGCTAGATTATTTTTCATACCAAGTACAATAGTTTAAAAATGTGCATAAATTTTATTTAATTTCATCAGGTAAACCAGTTGCTGTTACTTTTTTAATTATTATTTTTGAAAGATTTACTCACATCGTGAATAAGTTTAAAATGAACTGGGAAAGACCTATCATGTCAAACCTGACAGAGAAAGCTGATTTTACCCCAGGAGTCATAATTTGGAGACCTCGCAAATCATTTCAAAAATGACCATGATCATACTCATATACAAAAGAAGAGAAAGGAAAATACAGTTTAAACATTTTCAAGGTTTTTAATAAAAAAAGTTTATTTTTAATATCATATTACCTTCTCAATTTGCAATAAATTTTTTAAATAATTAAATCTCGTTGTTAATAAAAGTTGACAAATCAAGTGCACACAGCATCTAAGAAATTGAAACCAAGAACTAAACATTTAGCACTTACCCTTTAAATTTATTTTGTTCGGTTTAAAAAAAGGTTTGTGGCACATTCAATAAGGGTAAATAACAACCCAGTAATTTTCTTTTCCATTCACTTCCATTTCCATAAAAGCTTATAAATCTCATGTAAATAAACACAGATTTATTGAACAGATAGATTGAAACACAGATAGATTGAAATTATTATTACTATTTAAGATTAATATTAAATAAGAGTTGTGGTGATTGTCAATTGAAAAAACATTTGCACATGATATTTAAAATGTTTAACAATTTGATTAAATTTTGAATTAAATAAATTCTCTAACAAACACAGAAAAGAGAATATACACATGCTTTTGAGTTAAGCATTCCAGTGGTGCAATTGGTTAAGACCTCACTCACAATGCTGACTGGAGAGCAGACCCGTATAATATACACGAAGGCATTAACGCTGTTTACGGAAAATTTATCCCCATCACAGAAAATTTTTTACTATTGCGAAAAAAGGGAAAAAAGCTGCCTCTACAAAAAAATTTTATATTTTCCTAATTCTCGAGAAAGAAAAAAAAGAATAGTTTTTTACGCATTTCCATACCAATGCAAACGCAATTAAAGTTACATTCCATCATTTAAAATCACACATCACGATTCATAAGTGTTTCGTATTTTCACGATTTTATATCAAACATTGAGCTCCGTCTTCACGCAATTTAAAAGCCTTTAAAAGTTCAAAGGATTCAAAAGATTTGTGTTCAAATGACTTAAAAATTAGTCAACGAAATTTATACTTACGCAATTTTAAAATGAAGTGTCAAGATTCATATTCACTCAATTTTAAAATCAAACATTGAGATTCGAATGAGCATAACTTTAAAATTAAATATTGAAATTTGTATGTGCGTTGATTTAAAAGTTACGCATTAAGATTCCTATTCACACAATTTAAATAAATATATAAAATCTCACATCAATGTTTTTATTAAAAGGCTGATAACATTCTGTGGATAAATATTTCCTACCTACACTTTTTTAAGCTCACATTTTAGGTATTTTTCAATTACTTAAAAAGTGTTTTAGCACATAACATTTATGGATTTATATTTTAAGCCCTTTTGGTGTTTTACCAAACTCATCCTTGTAGTATGAATCAATATAGAGTTCTATATAAATTACAAAATTTTAAAAAATCAGTGATTTTCAAATGAACTTGCCAAAATGAGGGATGGTGACGAAAGGGTTGAAGATAATTACAAGAGTTAATTAATGTCTACAAAAAAAATTTTGTTTTAATTTAGATTTTGTGTTTGCAGGAAGTTTTTCATTTTATCTAGGTTTGCTCAGGGTAGTGAGTTCGATTCTGACAGCTGACAAAATAACCAATGTGTATATGCAGTATAGTGCACATTAAATCTGTAGCAATTGCAAGTTCTCTCGTTGGGTGGGGTGTGGAAGTTTGGGGAGAGGGATGACATTCCTAATATGGCCGTTAAAAGATAAAGCCCTAAAAATAGGGTTAGGTACTTGGCCATTATTTTCTTATCTGTGTTCTCTTTAGCTGCTGAAGTCTAACAGAATAATATTTAATTTGCATAAAATAATATACCTAATGGTATTAATATTTGAGAATATAAGTAGGTTTTCTAGAATGTATGCACAGTAAAAAATTAGGGTCTCCAAAATAAATTTTCTAGGGTTTTCTGAATTATAGTATCAACAAGTAAAACTGCAATGCGAATTTTATAATGACATAAAGGATAAGACTTAGATTTTAAACCATATTTCTACATGTTTTATTTCACAACCTAGCTATAAAAATTCTGTACTGTTGTAAAATCACATATTTAGTGCATAATGTGCAAAGCAAAAGTACTGAAAGTAAAGCATGGCAGACACGTTTGATTTTTGCTATTATTGCAATGTATAAATCAAAACAATTAAGAACTTAATATTTTATATTTTTATTTAAAACTGTACCAAGAAAAATATTTATGTAACAGAGGTAACATTTCATGACGGAATGAAGAAAAAAAAATAAACTTAATAGATCAGTTTTAGACTAAACATGTTAATATTTATGATTTTAACTTCTGCAGAAAAATACTAAAAACATCAAATGGAAAGGAATAGAAAATTTAGTTGTAATTGTAGAATTAAAAAAAAACTGAGCTTACCTTCTAGCTTTTTGTACGAGATCATTTTTTCTACAATTTAGCATATGCTGTCGCTCCGATGAATTTTTTGAAAATCGAGAGCCCTCTCCACTAGTTGAAAAAGAGGCTTCCTCAGCTCTGTAAATAAATTTTTAAAAAATAATTATATTAAGTGATGGTTGATTAAATTATTGGAGCCACATAAATTAAATATTAGAAGATTAAAAACTTAAAAAATTTTATTCATAAGCTTCTTTTTTTCTGTATTGACAACCTAGGTAAAATAGTTCCCAGGTAAAATGAATGTGAAAGATTCTAGATAAAATGAAAAAATTTTAATAAATTATTGGTTTTCTATTAAAAATCCCATATAAAATTTTGTTGTCATGAACTTAACTTAATTTCAATGAGAAAATATTCTCACATTCCAAGAAAATAATTTTTTTGAAATTGTAGGAAAAAAAGTAAAATGAATGTTCATGAAAATATCTTCCCTTTTAAAAACATTTGGAAAAAAAAACCTTGTTTCAAACAGCTCCGAAATTGTATGCAAAATAAACCAAGATAAGAAATAATGAGAGGTCTCTAATCTCTTCACATTATTACATATTTGCCATGGCAATATATTTAGCACTATGAGTATGTTAAAAAATTGTCTAAAAGAAGCCACAAAGCTAATTATTTATAAACGAAGCTAACACAGTTTCATAGCATAAATAAAGAACTATAAATAGTAGCCCATTTTTAATGTCTAATTCATTTTTCATATTTATAACTTAGAATTTTAAAAAATTGTAACTGATTTAAGTTTTCCAAGAATCCTAATGTAAAAAGTAATGCATTGTCTTGGTCTCTATATTTTCATAGTAAAAAAAATTGATTTCATAAAATTTGATTTAATTTCTTGTTAAAACTACAAAAAGTAACATATGTTTAATAAAATTGCACCTTAAAAAAAATTAAAGTTGATAATTAGGTTTAGTGAGCTGTGAGCTAGTGTTTAATATTTATTATTTCATCCATTTTTATAGTACTTAATTAACTTCTTAAAGTAAATTAAAGATTACTTTAAATAAACTGAAGTAAATTAAATCTAATTTTATTTCTTTAAAGTAAATTTTTAAAAAAAATTCTAACAACGCTGAGAATAGAAATCGTGTACTTTAAATTTTGCATGCTGTAAATAATTCAAAGTAGATCAGACAAATATCAAAAATTGTGAAAATATGTAAGAAAAAAAGAACACATTGATCAACGTTGCCATTCAAAAGTAAGTTATTAACAGAAGTTTAATCTGGAGATATAAAAGCATATGAGTTCCTCTTGCCATGGGCTAAGACTATGCCATCGTTAATTAACACCGCTTCTTTTATTTGATATATATTTAATATATATTTAATTTGATCAAATATATTTTCCATTTTATATAGATATAAGATACTTTTAAACAATACAGTTATATTTATGAATAATAGAAGAGGGAGTACAAATTCAAATATTGTTTCATACACTTGAGAAGTAGTATCTGCAACAGCAGTTGAACTGGCAGCACTATCTGTCTCTGTGGGAGACCTGGAAGTTGATGGTGAATACATTTCTTGTCCAAGATTAAGAGAATGAAGAATCTGACTGTTTATGCTACTCCTCCTTCTCTAAAATAATTAGGAAACAAACAAATAATTAATTATTGAAACAAACATAATATGGCAACTAAATTTGAATAAACTAGTACATAATTCTCACTTATATAATGGAAATTCCAAAAAGACTTATTTATAAAAAAGACATACTTTATTAAACATGGACCATTAATAATTTTTCAGGGTGCAGTTTTTATGCAAAAAGTCAAAATAAATTATGTGCACAAAAAATGGATACCATACAAAAAAAGCAAACAAGTCAGGTTGTTTGTTTTATTTTCGAAAAGTTTAGTGCAAGAGAGTGTTAAGCGTCATTTTAGTAAATTTAGGAACATTAACTGTAAAAAATTCAGGTTTTGTAGTGGATCAAAGAAATAATCAGGGCAACATTCTTAAAAAAAGGACATTTCTTACTACAATAAACATATACAAGACAACTCTTGAAAAATGCAAACATGAAACTAAAAACAAAGTATAATTTGCTTCAGAGTATTAAAAGAAAATTTTGCCACAAAATAAATATGAAATACACTATTTTTAATCTCAAAATTACTTTGAGTTACAGTAAATTACTTTGAGTTGAGTAAAATTACAGTTTACAGTATATTTTCATCAATACTGAACAACTCATATTAACTTCAAATCAATGAATGGAAAATTTTTATCTAACTGTTGCATTATGAAAAATGACTAATATCAATTAGTTAATACTCCCCCTCATACTATTATATAAATAAAATTAGCAATGTAGTTCAAAATTTCTGTAATCAAATCATTTTAATTTTGGTTCAATTTTAAAATCAGATAAAAGAGACAGATCAATAATAGTGAAACTACAAAAGTCCATCTTACATAATATGTTACAGCATTTCCATGAATAAGTGTATGGCCCATGATTTCATGACCATTAAATTTTGATGATATAAAATTTTTTAACGAGTTTCTTTTTCATAGAATAACCGAATTCTCAAAAAGATTTAAACAACGAATCCTGTAAATAAGGCTATATGTCTGACCTATGTAAAGTAGAAGGTCCCGGCAAAAACTAGAACTATAGAATTTTGTTATTTCAACTATCATTATTAATTGAAATAAAAAGATGTTGGATCAAAAATCCAAACTATTCCATTCTTATTTCTTAAGGACAAAATATTTTTTATCAGGAATATCAAAAAACTACAAAACTTAAAAATAAAAACAGCAGGAATCTGGTTATTTTCTAGGTGCATGTAAGTTTAAAAGTGAAAATCAGTCGTTTTTTAATGAAAGGTATATTTTTATAGTTTTAAAAGTCATCAAGAGATACAATGCATGACTTAAGTGTTGCCAACTTAGAGAAACACCTTAGATTTTTTTGTCACATTAGTAATAAATCATGCATCAGTTACTATGAATATATAGACATAAAAATTATATTATTCAAATTATGACCATCTAGAATACCTGGTCTATCTTCTAGAATACCTGGTGCATCATTTTTCATTATTTAGTAAAATAAAATAATAACATTAATTAATGCATAAGAAACTTATAAATTATAGCTACACAATGAAATTACAGATAATACTTAATGTATAGCTATAATTCAAAGTTGAAAGATACTGATTTATAATTACATAGCTACATACATTTTAATAGGTGCATATCTAGAATTTTGAAATTTAAGACGATAAAGTCAACTGGGATAAATGCCTATTATGTTTCTTAAAGTAAGCAATTAGGAAACCTTTTCTAATAATTAAACAGAATAAAAAATAATGATCATACATTTTAAACAAAAACCTTTAAATCTTTGTCTTACCAAAAGCATGCTAAAAGGAGAAGTCCTATTAGAAGTTGGAGAATGTGCAGGTGGAGTGGGAGGAAACAATGTTGTCTACAAAATAATAAATACCATACATAAGTGAATTCATCTTGAAATATACTTAAAGTATAATTATTATGCATAAACAAAAATAATTAAATTTTGCATTTAATAATTTAATGGAAAAAGTGCCAAAAAGAGGAGAAATTCTTTCATTGCAATCAAACAATTTATTTATTTCTTGACATAAAAAAAAAACAACTAGCAATTCTAAATAAATTAATCAAACGTTTTTTTAAAGACAAAACATAAATATGTTTTAAAGAAATATTTTTTAGAAAAACACAGGACAGGTTTTAAAAAAACCATAAATAACTTTTAAAGTCTAGAGTGCTTTTAGACTTTATATACTTCTACACAAGTAGAAGAACAGATCCTTAAAATAAAAAAATTAAAATAAAAAACTAAATAAATCTTAGATATATATTTACATTGCAGTAAAAAACAATTTTTTAAATAATTTTACTTACAAATAAGCTTTTAATGTTGAATTTCTATCACTCCTCAGAGCCCTTTAGAAATTAGATGATTATTATATATTTAAAGAATTATTAAAATTCAATATTTACAGTTGGAGCTGTTAATCTTTCCTCCAAGATATTTTCAACAGTAAATTCAACAGATCTGGTTGTTAACAAATCTTCTAATACTAGATTATATGGCATGTGAGGAAATAATTGAAGGACTTGATGTACCTAAACAATATAGAAACACTAATATTAGAAAATGATAAAAATTAAAAGAAAATTAAAAATAAAACAAATTATAAAAATTTAATTTCCAATTAAAGTCTTCAGTCACTTCATTAGAACACCATAATATATTCTACCTTAAGAGCAATATACCTAAACAAAAAAAACTAAAGAAACTTGTCAACGAAGAAAAATAGAATCTCTGTAAAAATTGACAAGATTTTAACTTATCACACATCTTAAATACTTAAAATAATTAAGCTAATCAAATAAATTACATTTTAACTAATTTAAGATGCAGATCCACTTTGAGATTTTACTTTAATACTCTAAAGAGATAAACCTAAAATATCTGTGAATTCAAATAAAGAAGAAAGCATCCAGAAGCATTTTGCATGTAGAATTATTAATTTTTTTCATTGCAGTTTTTTCTTATAAACTATCTTTTAGTGATTTTTTGAGAGGAATTTTGAAACCTTATTTTAAAACACACACTATTCTTGAAAAATTGGTAAATCCAAAAATACCTTATCTTTATTATAGTTATTTGCATACATAATCAAAAAAGAAATTTATCATAACTTAAAAACAGCAGGAACTTTACTGGTTTTGCATACCCTTCAAAAAGAAAGGTTTCAAGGAAGAACAGCACTATTTCTTTCGTATCACTATGGAACATTTAATTTTTATAACTTGTTAGTTTTTATAACAAAAGGTCTTTTTTGAAATTTAATTTATCCATTGTCACCCAGAAAAAACTCTGAAAATATGCTTATTTCACCTGCAGCTTCAGTTGTCAAACTTCTTAATGTAATTAAACAAACCAAATTAAAATAACTGGTATTTCTTCAGCCATATGTTCCTTCAATTACTTCAATACTTACCATACTATCAAGCTGCGATGTCTGAATAGGAATTATTTGTGGTCTATCTCCTAATAAACTTGTGTGACTAACTTCAACAGAAAAACTTGGAAACCAACTAACATAGCGAGAACCTAAAATATTTTTAAGAAAAATCAATATTAAAAGTTTTTATTATCATTATTTAAAAAGAAAATAAGCTAATGAAAATACGAGAAATAAAAAATTTTATAACTATTATGCCATAACAGTTTATTTTATACAAAACAAAGGTTAAATAAAAAAATATAAAAAATGGGAGAAAGGCTTTTATTTTCAATACTATAAAATCTAATACACTTTTTAAAAACACTTTTAAGACTTTTTTTGAAGAAAATTGCAGCACTGATGAAAAATATCCTGAATAATGACTATGCATATTGTAAATAAAGTCTCCTTGCTGTCAAATTAACAAATTGCAGCTTTCTTCGCCAAGAAAAACAAATACAGAGTAGTTTCCTTTAATAGTTTCACCAAAAAGGCTAATTTGTCACAATTCTTGATGCAACAGATTAACACAACATTGTCAAAGCATATTTGAAATATACAAGTATTAAATTCATAATGATAAAAATACTGTACTTATAAGACAAATTTGGAAAGTATGATAAAATTTTTAATAATTTTGTTGCACTGCATGAGGTTTCCATTCCTGTACAGAAATACAGTGTTGTCTGTAAGTGAGACTTAATGTATTCGACTGTGGTACAAAGATTGGATAAGAAAAATTACTTTCTATACATATAAGTGAAATTTTTTCCTCACTTTTATAACAATTAATTTCAATTCAAACTACTGTTATAATTCATTTTATTTAGAGGTATTCAGTTCCAGTATAAGGAATGTGGTCCATTAATTTTATTGTCAATTCATTTATTTATTAAAATCTATTTATTTTTTTTAAAAATGTATGTGAAAAAAGTTAACTAAAAACAGAGAAAGAATAATAATAATACTGACAATTGAAAACTAATAGTATA
Organism: Parasteatoda lunata; assembly: GCA_949128135.1. Taxonomy (NCBI): domain Eukaryota; kingdom Metazoa; phylum Arthropoda; class Arachnida; order Araneae; family Theridiidae; genus Parasteatoda; species Parasteatoda lunata. Next base: position 28,376,155 of record OX421977.1, read on the forward strand.
AATATATAAAAAAAAACAATACCATTTATAAATAATGAACTTAGGAAATGAAAGCTATTGAATCAATTAATGGTTAAGAATTTAGAATTAAGATACAATAAAATACTGACCATCAAAGTGGAAGAAATGATTAGTAGTTGGATTTGCTTGACGTTGTTGATCCTCTTGACCCAGAATGTTTCTGTTTAAATCTGATCTTGAGTTATTACTGTTTTCTTTTTGCACAAGAGGTGTACGGCAGGTTGGGCAATTCGTAACTTGTTCTAACCATGAGTGCAAACAAGATCTGAAGCAAAATTTGTATGAAACATAATCTGAATAATAAGTGGTCAGTTGAGTTTAAATAAGTTTGAAAATTTTAGTTACGTCCAATAAAAATGACTCAATAATATTTAAATGGTCCATGGAGTGAAAGCACTTATGTTAAATTATCTCAGACAAAAACTTAAAAAACTGTTTTGACTGCTGAGGCTGCAATGCAAAAAGTTGCTACTATGAGGCAATTCATGATAAGTCATAAGTGTAAATCATAATTAAATTATAATTCGATAACAGAAAGATATGTATTTAGATCTGAGCTAGGAATACACTAAATAATGATTTTGAATTAATAATAAATAACACAATGTCTGGCCTTTTTGAACTTATTTAATTTATTAGCTTTAAATCTAAAGATAAAAAAAGGGGAAAAAACTGCTTTACATCTATTAAGATAGATAACTCAAAAAATCTGAAACAATACTCTTTGGATCAAAACAAGACCTGAAAAATTACATTTTCATTTAGTAGCCAGTGGCTGGTAGACTCAAATAACTTGTTAGCCACTTTTTCATCGAGCCTAATGAGTCGGCGACCGATATAAATCCCTTTCATATATAGGTCCCTTTCAATTACTAACCACTTTAGCAAGCTTTTTTTTTTAAAGGATTAAATTATACATTTTTTAAATTCACATTAGAAATAATCTATGGCTATAAAAAGTTAATTCAAGAATAATAACAACATAAATATATGACAAAATTTAATTAAACATACTTTAATTAAAAGAACTTTATTTAATAATATTTGGGGAGGCAAAATGCATTTAATGCACAGATTACAACTTTGAAATATGTGAATTGTTAAAGAATTTTTTTTTCAAATTAATCTTTCTATTATGAATTGATGGATTTTGAAGGATCAAAATTTTGAATTGAGACATTGGAAATTTTAATGAAAATTCTGCTTTCAAAGAATCATCCCTTATAGATGTTCTTTTATCAATTAAATAATTTTCAACAAAAAAAAAAACTATGAGAAAAAGTGACTGGTTGCTAAATTAAGTCACTAATTTTATTGATGATTTGCCATGTGGTGAAAGGTTATTCTCAGGTCTAATTGAACCTTATAATGAAGCACTTCATAATTAGTGTGGATATCAAACAGGAAATTATGTATATGCTTTTATACTTTAATATTTCAAATGATCTTTTTAAATAGTAGAAACTAAAATCAACGAGATATAGTTGGTAATTTTGTTTTGTAATGAACTTATTTCTAAACTATATGCTGATTTCATTACATTAAACACCTCCTTTAACAAAACCAGAGCAAGAACTTAATTTAGGATCCTTCTTAATTTTCTTCTTTTAAATTTTAAGAACCAGTCGTAGCTTTTATTATTACTGATTTATTATTTAAAATTTCATACAAAAAAAAGTGATTCATTTTTTATCCCTCAATATTTTAAAACTAATATTTTCAAAGGAAACTTATTTAAGTATTACAATATTTCATGCGTAATTTAAATTTTAATAAAAAAGTAAAAAATTCACTTTAATAGAACTACTTTAATCCCAGGATCAAAGCTCATTCGTTTTGAATATTACTGCAGTTCTAAATATATAAAGCTGTTTTAAGCTTTACTGTTTTGTAATGTTTAAAGATAAAAGTTATCTACTTCTCACTAGTTTAAACTAAAGTTAAATAATATACTCAAAAAATAATAATATCATACAATGAAATCAATTTAAATGCTAAAAAAGTTACACTCACGAATGAAACATATGACCACAAGGTAATTTTCTTGCAGTATCCATACGATCCCAACAGATGGCACAATCGTCATTATTAGTTTCTATTTCTTCTTTAGTAGCAAGAGGATAACTAAAATAGGAAAAATATCTATAATTACATTATAAAAATTATAATTATACTTTTAGCATAATAGGCATTCAAGGATTTAATCCACCAATGGAAAAAATACAAGATTTACAGAACTAAGTTATTCTTAAACCACAGTACATAGAAACATAGTACTTGAAAGTTATTTCCATAAAAATCCATGCATTTGACATAAAGTTATCTTTTATAACTTCTCTAAAAAGTTGGAATCATCCGTGTGATGCAATGCTTCAGCTTTGAAGTTCTTGTTTGCCTGGAAGCTTTAGCTACTATACCAGACCAATCAAAAAACTCTGACCAAAATCAGCTTTTCGATCTGCCTGTGATATTAACCTAAGTTTTAATCATATATATAATAATCGATATAAGGAACTTTATACAAATACGTTCTGGAAGTGGTAGTAGATAGATTCAAGATGTAAGAAAAGCATTTAATAATCATCTCTGCCTGTGATATAGACCCAAGTTTTAATCATAAAATCTTTGTAGGATCTCTGCCTGTGATATAGACCCAAGTTTTAATCATAAAATCTTTGTAGGTCGGAAATGAACCTGATTTGAAAAATCATAGGCCCAATTTTCAAGTTTAACTCACGCTACTAAAGAACCTGTGAGAACTAATGCTTATTATTAAGATAAATAATTTCTTATTAGACTGTTATATATTAGATATCTTAAGGAACTTTACACAAATATTACATACAATAATCAATATAAGGAACTTTATACACATATGTTCTGAAAGTGGTAGTATAAAAATTCAAGATATAAGAAAAACATTTAATCACTATCTGCATATTTTATACTTTATTTGTGCTTTGAAAAAAATTAAGATAATACATGTAAAAAATTCAGAAATTGCAAATTTTAACCCGACTTATTTTCAGCGCACTTATTCTCAACTTTAAGATAATTCTAAAATAAGTCGATAAATATTTATATACACTCTTCAAAATCTATTAATTCAAACAAATTGAGAAAAGTATTTATAGAAATAAAAAAAAATTTTAAAATAAGTAGCAGAATTAAAATAGCAAGATTCTAATTAAAACTGATAGCACAATTCTGAAATGTAATGAAGCCAAAAGTGTGTAAAAATAACTTTTATAATAAGTTATTAGAAACGAGCAAGGTATTAACTTTCTATTTTAAATCAATATTAATTGAGATTAGCAATACTCTTAAAATAGTCTTTCTTATCTCAATGAAAGCCATACAGATTTTGCTGGATCATAGATAACACACAGTTGAACATTAATAGATCATCCAGAAATGTCTAACCTGGGACTTATTATATTTAGAGCTAAGTTCAATAGTAATAACTAAAAAAACTTATCAGATAATACACTCAAATGAAATAGCTTAAAAAAGACTTATCAGATAATAATGTATAGTTGATAAAGAATTGTAAACAAAGCTGTGATTGATTTTAGAGTTGTTTCTTTTTAACAATCTTTATTCATATATTTTAGGATGAGAAGACAAGTGAATAAGTTTATGAAACCTATTTATAAAAAAGAATTTTTTTTTAAAAAAAAAGAAATTCAATATTAAATACTAATAAAATTTATGTCTTTAAGATGGAAAAATAATGGTATTTTTATGATTGTGAACTACATTAAAAAACTAACTTTTATGTATAAAAAAATCAAGATGCAGCAAAAATGTATTAAAGAATTAACAAAAGAAAGAAAAACATTCTGATGAAGTAAATAAGTTATTAATTGATTGAAAAATATTATAGCCAAATTCTTAGCTTAATAAGTTTTAATGCAAAGCTAAAATCATCAATAAATTGAATTGTTTTTTTTTTTTTTTTTTTTTTTTTAAAGTTACCTAGTTTCACCTTTGAAAAATAGAATTTTTCTTTCGTTTTGTAAAATAAACAATAAAAAAGGCTTTAATGAAAAATTTACATGATAAAAAATTAAAAAACCGAAATTTATCATAGTTCATAGAATAAATGAGGGGAAAATAAATAAAATTTTTATTAAACTTAAAACAAAATATAAAAGAACAAAGTGTAATATGAATTTTAAAAGAAAAATAACACACAAAAATGTTTAAACAAAATACAAAAAAAATTTATTCCTTAAGTTGAATTTTAAAAATTTAAAAAAAACTATTTAAATATATGCTTACTTGCTCTCCATATGCCTTGACACACGTAAATAATTTTTATGCCTAATGTATTTCAACTGTATTTCATTGAAGAAGCAACGAAGTTGCATGCAAATGACTAGGCTTGCAACAGAAAGGAAAATGTTTCGCCATAGCTGGTACAAAAAATGAAAATAAAAATAATTCAAATAAAATCATATACATACTAAAGAATTCAATACCAGTATTAAATTTAATCTACATTGTGTTAATAAGCAAGTACAATAAATAAATTTAAAACAATTTACAAAATATGTTAGATTGTTCCAACTATTTGACTTTTTAACAACTGCTAATTAATAATTTAAAAATGACCATGAGGCACAATACAGAATATATTATAAAATTTTTGATAATTTCATTATAATTAAAAAAGCACAAATATTAGAAAATTCTGATAATTTCAAAAAATGTGATGTTAACTTACATGATCAACAGGGCAAGATCATTGATTTCTGATACTTAATGATATTCAAAGTCTGCTTTTCTAAAATATTTTTTTCCGATTTCTCAATCCACTTAAATTCAAAATAGATAACAAAAAGGATAGAATTTCATTTATGAAAATTCACTTTCGCAACCATAGGTCTTATGAAAAAAATTAACATAAAAAGGCAAATTGCAAAGCTATTTTCTACTGTGCTTTTTAACATATATTTATTATATTGACCTCAATTCGCTTAATTTCACAACAAATTAATGAGTGGAAGAAGAGACAGAACTTTATTGAAAATTCAATCAAGAAGTTCAATTAAGTTGCTTATTTGAAACACTCAATGTAAAAAGTAACATTGTAGAGTTGTACAAGGAAAGGGTTAGTATAATAGGGACTTACCAACATGTGCAAATGATGCAAGAAATCAACAACAAGACTTGACAATTCAAATACAAGTTCTGAGTAGTAAGTGTAGATTCCTCTTCTCTCCCAAATACCCTCATGAGTTATGTCATACAAATGAATAACATATCTGAAATAATAAGGATTTTAACTTGACTGGAATATGCAGGATGAGTAAAATCAATGTGAAATGTTAAGAATTTCACTATAGATTAGAAAATTTAAATGAAATTTAACAGATGATTAAAGAAAATTGAATAAATAAATATATATTCATTAACAATAGTTTTAAAAGGTAAAAATTTAAGTTCCATCCAATAACATTAATAATGTACATTGCGCCATAAGAACCACCCAAAATAACTTTTGATCTTATGATCGGATTTTCATGTTCTAGGACTCAATCTTAGAGTTTTAAGGAGGTGACTTCAAATATTCTAATTAATTAGTAAAGACGATATATTAAGTTACAGAATCAGACACATAAACATACTTTCTCTGAATAAACTCTTTTTCAATGGATTCAGAACTCTGATCCCCAAAATATAGGGAGTAGCCACAACATGGGAAATGTGGTATATAATTTGGTCAGGAGAGCGATCCAAAATTTAGACCCCTTAATGTTAATTTTAATCTTTGCGCAATTCGCCAATCTCAAGAAGTTTTCAAGAAAAGTTTTGCACTTAGTTATAAAATTCATTTCTGCGAAGATAATTCCATGCAAAACATAAATTTTAGTAAATATTTATAATTTTTTATTATTTTATTAAATAATACTCGAAAAAATTTTGAATTGTAAGGTATAAATTTTTTTGAGTAATTTTAAAGTATATAAATTTACATGGCAAAATACAACATTTGTGGGAAATCAGTTAAATAGTTCCTGAGAAATGGAATTTTAAAAAAGTCGTATATTTACAATTCAATTTCTCGCGCGGGAACTGTTTAACTGATTTCTCTCAAACTTTGTATTTTGCCTTCTGAAATGACATACTTTAAAACTATGTAAAAAATTTTATACCTTACAACTCACAATATTTTTGAATATTATTAAATAAAATAATAATAAATAGTAAATATTTACTAAAATTTATTATTTGCATGGAATTATAACTAGAAATTTTATAATTGCATGCAAATTTTTTTTAATTAGCTTAAAAAGTTATTAGAAAAATTTATTTACAGTTTTATAGTTATTAAAAGTTCTCGAAAATATTTTTAAAAAATAAAAATACTCACCTTACAAGAACATAAAGAGTTCTTAAAATAACAAGAGTCCACTGAAAAAATGAAAATCATATAAAATTTAGTTGGAAGCAGAAAGACTGAAATTTTAATAATTCAAAAGAAGATATTTTCAAACAGTGATATAATAGCCTTAAGCATTACAGTTATGTTTTACAAACCATTTACCATTCAAATAAAATCTGGAAAGTTCTTGTTTTTTTCTAGATTATACATATATGTTCAAAATTATACAAATACAGAAAAATTCTAGAATCTCGTTTCATCGAACAAAAACTGTTATGCAAACTCAAAACAGTTTAATTTATAAGACATAATTATATGAAGAATAAATGCTTTTTTTTTTTTTTCTTCTGACGCAATCAAGCCCATCAATTACCAATGTCATACTTACAACAGACATGGTCACAGATTATATTTTAAAAATTACAGAATATTATATTTTGCAAATTAAAAAATGCAATGCAGAAATAAAACTAATTTCAATATAAAAACTAAATAAAGAAAAAATTAAACGAATAAATAAAATTTTTTAAAAAATTTTTTGAGAGGATAAGTTATAAAAAAATTTCACCTCAGCAGCCATGAAGAAAAAGATGTTCAAACTTGCATAAAGTCCAACAATAGTGCACAAGCCAACTGATACACCAAGAATGAAGAAAATTAAGGAAAATAAACGCAAATGTGTCCATTTCGGCGTTGTAGGTGAAAAAGATAGCTAAATAGATATAAATATAGAAGTGAAAATTAAATATATATTTCAATGATAAAACAATAATTAATTATTGTTTTAAAAAAAAAACATTTAAACTTACGTATTCAAATCGATCTTTACACAACTGAGAGAGCAAATGGAAAGCGCCAACAAAAGAAAACCACCCACACCAAAGTATCACTTCATCCATATATTGAACATTCAGAACCCCAAAGATGAAAATAAATTTATAGAAGACAAAATTCCAAAATTTGTCCTTCATATGCTACAAAAAGTGAAAGGAAACATTTATTATTATCTTGATATGTGTAACACAAAATATTTACAGGGAAAGAAATATTTAAGAAACAGCCACTAAAAGTCTAAATAAGTTAGGGTTTGAAAGTTTATAAGTTAATAACAATTTTCTAAGTTTTAAGATTGCTATAATTTGCAAAAAATTAAAAAAAGTAAAAATATAATAACTCTTTATATATTTGGCTGATCACCTAACTATCCTGAAGTAGAATACTTTTTTCCTAAATTAAAATTTATTTTTCAAGTAAGGCTCCAATATGATTTTTAAAATAAATTATTGTTGTTATATTGAAATGAATAGGTATTAAATAAAACACTGGTAAACATATTTAGAATCATGTTACAAATTAAAACATTAATGAAGGAATACATTTATCAAAAAAATTTTAGAATATTTTGAGCTATCTCAATATCATTAAAAATTTAATCAATTGAATTTATTTAAAAAAAATTTATTATTCATCTCAAAATAATCTTTCATTTATTTTTAAATGGTTATTGAAACTTTTTCGAAATAATTTTCAAATATAGTGTGAGTAATTTTAAAAAATTTATTTGAAGTAATCTTATAATATACAAAATTAAAACAGGTGGAAATTTGAAAAAAATATTAAACATATTTTTCAAATATATATATATATATTATTTCTAAAATAAATTAGTGATTAGATATTAAGCCCTGAAATCTTTAATTGGATTATTATAGGAAGCTTAATTTACAAATAAAAGTATTAATCTACATAATTATGTATTAAGGAATTGAATAACTTCGAACATGAAAGACAACATTTATTTACCATTATTATAACTTCACTGCATGAATTCATTCATTTTCAGATTTTGTAAATAGCAAACAAAAATAATATATCTTATACTATAATACGAGGAATGGTTGCCAAGTCGAAAATCGCCCCAGAATTAATTAACTCCGGTAAACTTGGGGGTCTGGGGTTTTTGGCCACGAGGAATCGATTGGCGCCGGTTTTGAAGCGCTACGGTCGAGCAGTTCGGAGTTACAGATAGGATATTTTCAAACTTTATTAGTTTTGTATTAGTCTGTTTGTAATCACAATATATCGCCCCAGAAGCCTCGCCCAGGCACGAAAATTGTGTTTTGACATAATGAAGAAGTATTTTTTTCTTTTTCAAAAATTTGGATTATTTTTTTAGTTATCAGTCATTTTGTAAGAAAATCTATACTTTTTCGTCTTCCAAGTGCCGTATTCAAAAAACTTATTAAAAAATACATATCTCTTATAAATGTATGCTAATGCGAACCTTACAATTGAAATATTAATTTTCGACAACTTAAACCAATAATATACGAAGGAATTAATAATTTAATCGTAAGGTTCGCATTAGTTTACATTTATCAAAGTGGAGAAATGTTTAACTTTTGTATTAAAAATGTGGCAACATATTAGATACGTAAATAGAACGCTTAGCTGTCGTTGTTCATAATTGGTATAATAAGTCTTTCCACGATTTAAATTCTTAAAATTTTCTTTGTCTATTGCCTAATAAGTTTCAAGCGGTAACGTGCTGCCATCTATAGCCAATATGGCGAACTAATAAAGTTTGATGACCACACGATTATTTTTAAATCACAAAATTAAGGTAAAACAAATATAAAAGAAAAAAATAAGGATAACTTTGATATTTTTACTAAATTTTCTTTTGAAAAAGTACGATTCTAATTCCACTGCTTTTTATTAAGGGAAATTTGTTAATTAAATTTTGAATTTAGCGCTCGTTCGTTAACTAAAAAGATTCGTTCTTTTTGATTCGTTCAAAATTCCAATTTCCAAATATTCGAATTTCCAAAAAAGCATTTAAGGAACTGATTTCGATTTCAAATCATCGACAACAAAGTCCGACATTTCAACATTCATCAGATTTCAAGCTACATTTTCAACATTCATATTTACAACTCGCATCAACTCACGGTATTTTCAGCTACTGTTTTCTCCGAGCCGAGCTCGGTAACCCGCTGGTAATACTAATACCAAATAATATTACTGTGAAATTCATGCTGATTATAACCAATTGTACACAATTTTAAATTTTTAAATAGGAAATTTTTTTAAATACTAATCTAAAAAAATTCCCTCTTTGCAAATTTAAGAGTTAAAAACAAAAACAAAACAAAAAATAATAATAATAATGTATGTCTAGAAAATGCAACATCTTGTGATTTAAATTACTGATTAAAATTATTTGTATAAGTAAACAAATACTAGTCCCTTCACTAAAAAGCTTATAAAAAGCTTTAAAGCTTATTCTCGTTATTTAGAATTGCGAAAAATAGCAAAATAAGCAAACTTTATTAAAGTATTAAAAAAAGTTAAAAGTGATAAAAAAGAAAAGTTAGAAACAAAACTTTAGTACAAAATATATTGATATTTAGTAAATGATCTTACTTGTTGTTCAATGACTCTAAGATCACCAAAAACAAATTTCTGGATACCTTTCCCAATCAAAATCATAACACAGTACACCATATTTATTAGAGACTAAAAAAAAATGTAAAGGTTTTAGGAACAGAAGTTTTTATAATGCATACAGATAATTTCATAAAAACTATATATAAATACACAAAACGATCAAATACATTTTTCTGTAGTAATGTAATAGCTAGGTACTAGGCAAAACTAGACAAAAAAACGACAAGCTTCATCATCAATAAATGAGCTATAAAATCAATTATTTATTTGTCTTTAGTAAACTAGTAGTAATAGATACTATGATTTTTATTACATTTAATTCATGTGAATGAAATTAAACAAATAGAAAACTGTTAACTTTTAAATGCTTCATTCATTTTTTAAAAAACATGGTGACCTTTTTGACAAAAAAATTTCTGTCTCATATCTAGCAAATGGATAATTAACCCTTTTTTTTCAACAATATTGATAAAAAAAGTTTGAATAAAAAAAGTAAATTAATAAAAAAAGCTGAAGTATTTCTTAGAGATCATTTTATATCTAATTTTTTATTTTAAATTCAAATTATTTCTCATTACTTTGGAATAATAAGTTTTCAAAAAAATAAAGTATTTTTATTTTTATCAAATCATGTAATTTTAATTTATTTTACTAGCTATATTTTGGATCATTCTTTTAGTTTTATTGTATTACGACAAACTCTCTTTAGACTTCAAGGAAACAATCAAACATTACGTTAGATAAATATAGACATAAACAATTTGTATTAATTGTTTTATTATTATAAATTAAAAACAATAACAAAGGTAAATTATAGTGACTGTCTTGTTTAACACATTTTAATTGCTTTATATAACTTTGATGTTAACATTAAAATAGATGAATAACAAAAAGAAATAAGAACTATAAATTCAATATAGCCTACAATTAGTATAAAGACAGAATTAAAGAGCATATGAGCAACATGAATAAAATTAAATTTAATTCTTCGCCTCTTTTCATCTTTATGCAATTGATATATGGAATTTAAGCTTCAAAAAATGTAAAATAAAGCTACCATTCTAACATTTATCATTTCCTATACCAGATTTTTTAAAAATTTGAAGATCCTTGCCATGTTTGATAAGATGACACATTGGAACTTAGGATTAACTCACTTCTAAAATTACTATTGTGACATTTTGAACAGTTATGTGTTTTTTAATGACATGAAGTATAGCATTATTTTTAAAATTTTAAAATAAATATTGAAAAAACCTTTAGAAGGAAAGAAAAATATACTAATAATCAGTTTTCAAAAACTACTTTTTCTAGTTTTTAAATTTTTATAAAGAGAATTACTGCAAATCTTTAAAACATTTAATTAATACAGGATGTTCCCAAAAGAATAATGAAAAACATAAAATTAAAATATATACCCATTCTATAAGAGATACTCAAGTACACTCCCAATAAAACTCAATTAGTGTTCAGTTCAATCTGGTTAGAGCAGCACAAAATCACTAACAAAACCTCACAATAGTTTTTAACAATTGAATCTTATTGTCATACTATAATCACTACGTACAATGAATCAGAAAACTGATTGCAATAAAAAATAAAAATACATACCCAAACACAAAGAGGCTCTTCAATCAAAACTAGGACAACATCATACAGTCTTTTGGTTAAATTATTAATAAGCAAATTATGCAGCAATACTCTTATGCTATCTAGTGGCTCAACTTCACCATCTTGTTCCGACTCGAATGGAATTGCACTGGCATCTGTTACATTAAGAGTCCAACCTGGATCAGATGTTACTTTTAATGCATAGTAGATAGAACAAGAAAAACACAGAATACTAATCGTTGTGTAGGTTTGCAAACTAGGCAGAGGTAATCGATCCAGTAGAACAGAAGGCATTCTGCAAGAGAGATTAAAATAATTTATGTTATAAGCTGTAACAATGTAATTATGTAATATAAATACAGTGTATAACCTTGATACTCTGAACTGCTATTACTTCTTTAAATAAAAAGAATTTTTTTTTTTTAATTCCTTATATACCTACAAAAAAAACTGCTCTGTCAAAATATGGTTTTTTACATGGTGTATGATACAGAAATCCAAAATATCGTTTTTTTTTTAATTATGATGATAACCATAAAAAATTGGATTATAGACAAATTTTTATTAATTTTTTGAGAACAACTGTTGAAATGAATAAATCTAAAATAATAAATAATGTGAAAACACATAACACAGATTTAAGAACAATTTAGAAACACTCAAACAGGAATCAACTAAAGTGTATTTATGATTTAAATAAAAATTAACAAGACAGTTGAGTTTGAGAAATTTCTACAATCAATTCATATTATATAATACAGCTGTCCTCACTACGTATCAGCTATTCAAATATCAAGTTTCTAGGAATAAACTTTAGTTACACAGCATTACTTCATATGAAACTAATGATAATCAAACTGAATTCCTTTGTTTAAATGATAATTTAAGGTTGCCAGTCCTCGCATAACTGCTGTTAGATAAGTAAAAGCGATTTTTTATTTTTATTTTTTGCTATCTAGAATAGAATTTTTATTAAGATGATACAATATGTGGTCAGTAACAACAACCTTCCTATCCATTTCAGCTCCAAATAGGGGATATTTTCATATATTGCTCTGTCGTGCCAACGACAACAGCCAAGGCACTAAATAGATTTTAAACGCTAAATTTTTTTAAACAAAAATATGCAGATGTTTGCCTGGGAGTGGATACGAGTTATACCTTTTAAAAGTTGGTCCCTTTCTGTGATTTTTTTTATTTTCCCGCAGGCCGCTGCCAGGAAGTTGCCAAGACTTGGCAATTATTCTGCCACAGATCATGATACAGACCCCCGTGGCAGAAACAGGGCGACACGGCGACATTGTCGCAGAAAGCGACAGAGTTCTTGCAGAAAGATTTTTTTATTTGGGAAAAAAAAAGTTTTGGTTTGGCAGAAATAAAAGTTCTCAAAAAAGATTCTGCAGAAACAGAAGCTGTTTTACAAAAAAGTAATTTTTACAGAAACTTCTGCAGAAGCAATAATGGTTCTGCAAATTTTTTTTCTTACTGAATAGTTTTTAAATAATTGTTTTTCGAGCGTACCGCGGAAGGGGAAAGTGATCTTCCGTTAATCTCCAACACAGTTACTGGATAAAAAGGGGAGAAAGTTTTTCCCCTTTATTAAGCTATTTTTGGAAATTTGCCGACTTCGGCCTCTATCGCTGGCGCAGTAATTTGCTTTGTGTTTTCTTTTTGCACTTATGTGGAAAATTTCATGCGTAAAAAGATTCTTTTATCTTTTTTTAAAAAAAATCATGTCTAGCGAAAAGGTTATTTGTTGCTCTTGTGAAGCAATAATAATTAAAAAAAATTTGAAAACTCATTTTTCAAGACGGTATTCCGAAGAACAAATAAGATGGAAGTCGACAACATCTGTCGATGTCAGAGATATTTTTTCAGGAAAGCGACCGGAAAAAAGAAGAGAAGCTTCCCCCGCTACTAATATTAAAAAAAAAAAAAAAAAAAAAAAAAAAAAAAAAAAAACGTTCTAGATTCGAACCAAATATTCTTACTAGTAGCGATGTCGATAGTAAGGATATGACAGCATCTCCAACAAATCAAGAAATTTTAGAAGCAGTCAAAGGTAAAAAATAACTATATATATTTTTTTTAAAGATAAAATGCCTATAAATGGCCTATATCCTTTGAATTAAGTCGCCGATATAAAAATACACTCGCAATCTGACGATAAATGAAATAAAGCCTGATAGATGATTGGTGGGAAATATTTACGGGCGAATCACTAAGGCGAATCAAATAGGTTTCCATACGTATTCGAAAAAAATCGCATCCAATGAGTATGGCTCTAATACCGATGTTTCAGTACTGATGAAGACGATTTCGTTTCGAAGTGTTGAATAGACTTGAGCGTATTGAGTCGTAAACCGTGTCTGCGTACTTCGTGGGAAATCAATGCTAGTACACATTACAGTGCGACTTCTGTTACAAATCACAAGCGCTGTGTATTTTTTTCGTTCTGAACTTAATCTGATCACGAAAAAAGTTTTATTTACCTCCTTTTTTTTAAAAAAAAATCTTTCAATAAGTCAGCACAATATTAATCGAATCTAATTAATCTGTAATTGTTTTCATATAGAAAAAATTGAAACAAAGATTGCGTTAATTTTTTTTCTTGTAGAATTCGGATATAGTCAATCCTATTTTATTATTTTGATTACTCAACTTCAATATTGATTTTTTCACCTGATTTGTTTCTGTACCTGATATAACTACTATAATGAAACTGTTAAATCATACTGTTTTAAATTGATACTTCAAATTCAGTTATCTTGTTTTATAAATTTAATCTTTTTGTCAATTCTTAGCTATTTTTATTTTTCCATCTTATTACAGGTTCTGGGTAATCTTAATTTATGCTCTAGTAAGCATTTTTGTCTGCAGATCTATACATTTATAATTTTTCTTTATTGCCAAAGATTATGCAAATTTAAACTTAAATAATTTAAACTTATTAAGAAATGTAAACTTATATTATGAAATTAAGAAAATAAAATCTACACAGTTTTATTCTATGCATGTAGGCTTTTTTTATAAACACGAAGTGTATCTATTATTATAAATTCATTACACATATATTTATAACGTAAAAAATATTTTGCAGAAAGATATATTTATAACTATCTTGCAGAAAGATATTGGTTCTATTTAGGTTTGTCGCAGAAAGCCAGAAAAAATTCTGCCACAGGGATACAGACATCTCCCACGCCAAATAAGTGTCAGGTTGGTAGTTTAAGAATTAGCATATACACAGTAAAAAAGAGGGAGGTAGCCTGTCTTTGACATACTTCACCATCTAGAATGCGTAAAAGTAAGAAGTAGAGAAATGTTCAATTAAATATTTGTCAAAAAAGCATTTCCTCAGAAAGAAACATTCCTGTACTTTTCATAAAAATTGGGTTATAATTATGTAACTTTAAATGTCATTTATATTTTATAATAAAGCTAGTAGCTCTAGTTATAATTGATTATTGACAATTAAAATGACTTCATTCCCTTACAACATTTTAGAATGTATTGCATACGATTTCAAACCTTGTTAAAATGTGGCATTTAAGACGGACTAAATAACTATCCTCATTATCAAATAACTCGCTTATTTGAATACAGTTGACTGGAACCAATGGTATTCTTTAAACATGGTTAACTTTATATGATATACATCATGTATGTCAGCATTTGAAATACAAAGAACGCTACCTTAACAGTAACCCTTAAAAAAAATTAAACACATGAAAAATAATCAGATTCGTGCACTAACTGAATAATACATATAAAGTAGTCATTTAGATCATAGCATGACTTAAAGGGCAAATGTAAGATTTAAAATCTATTGCTTCTAACACAATTCAATACCTAAGAGAAAGATAGTGAACTCTAGATCTGTGGCGTATTTGATCTGTCAGTAAGCAAGATTTTGACAAAACACTACATATTTCATAATGTTTAAAACAAATCAATTTTCGTTAATGAAAGCAAAAGTTAATCATACTTGATTGAAAACCACAAAATACTACTTACTTTATATAGCAATGAGCAATCACATATGGAATCAATTTTTCCTTTATTCATTAAAATTTAAAAGGTAAACACTGCCGAAAATCCGAAAATAGATTTTAAACGCAATTATGACGAAATGTTCGGAGGGTGAAGCATGCTTGTGGCCATTTAAGTACAAATAATTGAAAAATTAATTTCTCCTTGTAATTGAAAAAAAAAAATCTAACTATTGAGATATATCCAGTAAAAATGAATATTATTTAATATTTTGTAATCAATAATTCTACAAATGATTGAAAATATTAAAATATTCAATTTACTTCTTATTTTCTATTATTCACATGATAATTTGGCAACAAGATCTTTAGTTTATGATTAAAAACTGAATCGACTGAATAAGAGCAAAATATTTAAAAATATGTGATTCGAAAATACTATATCTTGGATCGTTTTGACAACTTATTTGGTAACTCTCAGTTGCATCATTTGAAAAAGTTCAAAGTTTTCCTTCACTCATAGTCTGCCAGGCAGGGAATGGAGGACACAACTTGTTTACAAATGTAAAAAACCCGCGATATCTAAAGCTGCATTTCTTTTTCAAAGTTTCAGTCGATTGAACATTTTATCTTTTTTTCTATCGTTTAACTTTCCGAAGTGTGCTCTTAAATTATCTCAACCATTACTTTTATCTAGATTTATGGGAAATATAGTTTTATGTTATTATTTCTGAGTAACTTATTTTTCTGTAGACTAAACTTGATGTCACTGACACAGCATTATCAGCAATGAACTTCACTAAACGAAGTTTTGTTATTGCCGAGGAGCAATACTTTTCAATCGATGATATATTAGCTACTGAAGAGAGATTACCTTGCCGTTTTGATCAAGGAGTAAAAAAATTAGGTATGTAAATAAAAAGACCATTAAATTAATTGTATTTTATTTTATAGCCATCTTTGAACAGCCGACCCAATATTTGGGTTTACGACTGCTAATGTTCAACTCCGTAGCCTTGTAATTTTGAACCCAATCCAGAAGACCAGGAAACTCCGGGATCAAGTATTGGGAAAACTTTTGCCTTCGTGAAAGACTTTTTGATGGAACTAACCGGCATTTGCGTTACATGGAGAGGAAGACCATGAGAACCTCCCACGGCTAGCCTGACGGCAAGGGGACTCTAACCCATGATCCTTCTACCACTGAGAATATTTCACGTCAGCACTGTGGTTGGTGCAAGCCGGGTGCGAAATTTGTATCGACCAGCCATCGCTTGGATCGAACCCGGTTCACCTGAGTGTCAGACGCACGCTCCATCCCCTGAGCCAGCGCGGCTTTATTAAATTAATTCGTTAAAAATGGAATTAATAACATCTCATATTACATTCGCCCTATAAATACATGAGAGTTCCACCAAATATTTTTTTCCAACTACAGCACTGGTTATTAATATATAAATAAATAATAAATTTTATGGGTTTTAAAATGCATTTCTTTGCGAAATTTAAAAAAGTAAAGTAAAAAGCTGTTCTGTAATCTTTGAGGAATTAGGTAGATATAAGGGTGTAATTCATTTACTTAATTTAAAACATTATACTCTTTTGTACCTAATATTGTTCCAATATGATAATTTTTTCCACCATTATATTACTTATTTAACTATTTCATCTTTAATTATTCTACTCAATAAATAAAATAACTTAATGATCTATTTTATAAATAAATATTAAAAAGAGAAATTAATTAATTCGTAGCTAAGATGAAGACAATTTTTCCCTATCCCATGAACCGAAAAAAATTCTTATATTTGGTGATCAGAATCTTGTTGAATACCAATTTGAAATAGAATATTCTGGGATCTGAGCCCTTTAAGGAAACTAAACCCATTTTTTTTTTTTTTTTAATGAAAAGAAAGTACTTAACATCTGTTGTGTTAAAGTAATGTTAAAAAATATGCATATTATTCAGACTTAAGAGTACCTGCTGGGAGTAATTACAATTTTACTGAGAATAATTTTTCTAAACATTTCAGAAACTGTCAATTATAAACTACATGATTACTTCAAAATAAATTTTGAATTTAAGCAAAGAAAGATGAGTTACTCATTTACAGACATAGAGTATGTGGCTCCAAAAAAGTCATAATTTCCCTGATAATAATTTTTGCTAAACTGAATTGCGTGGCACAAAAAAAAAACTTTAACTTTGAGGTAAAATAACTTAAAAAGTAACAACCACATCAATAACATTTTAATGTCAGGATGTTTTTTATTTATTCCTTTGGAAATATGGGAAATCTCATATTGTTTGTTTCATCAAATAGTTTTTGTTATGACAGTGTGAAACATGTTATCCAAAATTTCTTGAAACAGCAAAAAAATTCATAAAAAGTTACAATGTTATAACATTATGTTATAACATTTTAATGTCAGAATGTTTTTTATTTATTCCTCTAGAAATATGGGAAATCTCATATTGTTTGTTTTCATCAAATAGTTTTTTAGTTATGACAATGTGAAACATGTTATCCAAAATTTCTTGAAACAGCAATTAAATTACTGACTGCTAATTAAGTTTGCACTGACTAATTTCATTTGTGTTTACTAAAGAAACGGGAGTAAATGACATTTTCTCATTATGACCCGACAAAGTTTAGCAGAATTGTGAAAATCTTTAGGATGTGATAGTGACCTCTCATTCTGAACAGGGTTTTTGACCCACCCACAAACCCAAAAAAATTCAGGTGGGTTTTCTTAAAAAATCCATTAAAAAAAAACAATAAAACCTGGGCTTAAACCGGTTTTTATAAACATAATCAAAATAGATTGATTAAGAATAAGATAAAAGAGATATAGATTTAAGGGATTTCATATTTATTTATCTTAAATATATTGATTCTGGAATTTTCAAATCGAAACTAACTATAAATACATAGTTTAAAGACAAATTCCTAAAACTACTAAGGAAATTGTTAAATAAACAGTTAATTCTGTAGATAATTGGTCTGCAAAAGGCTTACTTTATAACTAAAAAATGAAGTTATAACTCATGAATGTTAATTAATAAATAAATTAAACAGAAAACAGCAAATTTCTCTGATCTAATATATAACGATTTAATGTTTACTCAAGGAAAGAATTAATTTAGGAGTCTAGTCTTTTATTAATATATCTTTTAATACCAGCATGGAAAGATGGTACTACATTTATATTAAAACTTTTTTATTTAAACTTAATTATTATTTTCATATAAAAGTTTTCTTTTTATTAAAATTGTTCCCTTTTGAACTAAAAATTAAATCTGAAAAGTGTTAAACTAGGTTATATCTTAATAAACCCAATAAAACCCACCCGGGTTGGTTTTTAAAAAAAACAGGGTTTTTTTAAACTCTAATTCTGGAGTCCTATGTTTTCACAGCAACCGAAAGCCTTAAACTTACAGTTGGAAGAAAAGTTCTTATGATAACTTGGGCAGTATTGGAAAATTATTTTTCATTAAAATAATTTTGCGTAAATTCTTTTATATGATGTAAGCATATTTTTTTAGCAAAATTATTTATTGGTTTGATTACTTTACAGGTTTTTTAGATCCCTCAAGTGGAACTGCTGATTTGGCACAAGGAACAAAACTGGAAATACCATTATGGATGGCTCAAGCCTTACAGAGTCGTCGCATTATTTCAATAGATTTGCCCAAGGTTTATAAAGAAGGATACAGAAAAATTTTAAATGCAGATGCTACTATTGTTGATTTACATAAAATGGGACCTTACTTTTATCATTTTGGTTTATATTTACTTAAATTCATACACCAAGATTCAGAAGAAATAGGAAAAATGTTGAGTGAGGTAATTTTAATTATTTGCTTGAATTTTATTTTCTGAAATTTGATATAAAAGTTGTTAACTTTTGCATTAAAATATTTATTTTCATTATTTAATGGTATTTTCTGCTTAAAATACTCTCAAGGAGAAGATAAACTATGCATCAGGCACCTTCTGTACTTTTATTATTTTTTTAAAATGTAAGTAAAATGTCATTACTATCCTGTGATACCAATGCACGTTCCTGAATTTTATAAGTAATTTACTATATTATGAAAGTATTACAGAGATAAATGTTTACCTATTATAGTATGACTGTCTACTTAAACATTTACCCTTTAAATAATTTACTCAACAGAACACTTTGTATGTGTCCCCCTCTTTTGTGAAATTACTGTCACAGGTACAAAAAGTGCCAGGGGAAAAAACACTATGGATGCCTCTAGTTGAATAAAATATAATTTCCAGGTTACAAAGAACACATTTCTTTACAGAACAGTAAAGTTTAATTGCAGGGGTTGCTATTTCTTTAAGGGTTAATAAGGTTCAACTCAAATCTGTGGGTGATGTTATTGAATGTAATAACTGTCCTCTTAATTTTTGTCTTTGAAAAACTTTTAAGGTGTTTGATTCATTTGGTTATGTTATTATATACTTAGTTTCTTTTTTCACAGAATTTGCACAATAGTAGGTGGAGTTGTAATAAATATCCAAGATCTTTAGTTATTATATTTAATATAACATGTTTATAAGCAAAAGTGAATATTTTTGATTGTATTAAAAAATTAATCAATAGTTCAAAAAAGATCTCTGTGAAAAACTTTTTAATGGTTAAATTACTTTTAATTTTGGGCTTATGTTATTTAACTTTTAGTTACAAAAACTTGGTTTAAACCAAAAAAAAAAAAAAAAAACCTGGTTTAAAGCATAAAACATGGTTTTTCGGGTTCAATCCTGATTTATCATTAACACATTATGCAATATAAAATGACTCATGTAATAAAAATTGCTTGAATATTTTATGTATTTCTATATAATTTTTGAGTTGAAAATGAACAACTAATTATATATGTGTTAATAAATTTAGTGTCAAAAGTTTCTTGTATTGTTTCAGACATTCAGAAATCGTTTTAGAATGCTGATGGATACATCTCAGAATGCCTTAGAAGAAGATGCTGCAACATTAACTGCAAACTTAGACAGAACTGAAGTTGCCCTTTTTAATGTGGGTCACAAAAGCCTTCTTGATCTGAAAAATTGGATGCATCGGAAGAATCAAAAAATATTGACCGCTGATCTTGTGGTGAACCACAAAAAAAGGAAACGGACTATTATGGAAGAATCTTAAAAAATTGTTCCTTTAATTTTTCTCCTTTTATATACATGTTTATTAAATTAAACTTTTGTTTTTCTTTTGTATTTTAACATTAAAGTGTTTTACGAATTCAAATTGTGTTTATTTTAATTATTAGGTTGAGTGTTTGATGATATAAAACTTCATTTGCTTCAAAAAATATGAAGATGGTGATGGGAATAAATGTTGACATGTTTTGAGTGCTCGAAGAAGGGCATACATTTTCAAGAGTCATCAAACGTGAATGAGGAAAACAGCAATCATTTAAAACCAAAAAAAATGTAATCTTACCAATAAAAAGTGGAAAACCGTGGTAGCCAAGTGCAAAACAAAATAAAAAATGGATGGATTCAAATTTTATATCAAGTATATCTTTTCGCTTCAGTTTCTTGGGATTATTCATTTAATATTACGTTGGGTGTTTAAAAAGAGATAACTATATAATATAAACTTTGTTCATACTAATTCTTCTATAATTTATAAAAATTCTTGATTTCCTAAGTTACCTACTCTCTTCAATTTCAAATGAACTTATGAGTATTGATGTTCTCTTTATAACTTTTTTAAAAATGTTTTATTGAAGAAAACCTTAACATATTTTCATCTTACATAATAATGCACTTATGCTAACTCTGTGGGTGCTATATGCATTTCTTTAATTCTATGTTAGACAATTGTAAACCAATTTTGATTTGTTATTATGTAGCTAGCTTGTAGTGTACTATTTTTTATGATTAGTTATGTAACTATGGAACAAAATTTTGTCATTCTCAAAAAATGAAAGTATTCTTCTGAATTAATTAAACTAGGCATTAAAGATTAGATTTAGTGAATAAAAAAGAATCGTGCCACAACTGGTTCTTAATTACTTTTGGCTATGCTTTTTCCTTAGAGTTAGCTTTATTGTAGAAAAATCAGTAATTATACTTCTTATATTTATCTTATCCCAGAATCTAGGCAAACTCTATGAGTTGCACACAGCTTACGAAATATTGCTTTGTTTCAAAATTTAAATCCAATAATTTTCTTGAAATATTGTGTTTTATTATGAAACGAAAATTTCAATATGTGCTATAACTACAATTAATTACATTAGAACTTCAATTATCTAACACCTTCAGGATCAGGGATATGTCAGATTATTAGAGGATCTTATAAGTTGATTTTTTTTTTTTTTTTTTGTGGTGTATCAATATTAAACTAAGAGTAAAATTACCAAAAATCTTTTGTTGTGAAAAAATTTTATCTTTTATTGTGCTAGATTTCAAAAATTTATAAACTTAATTTGTTCTCTAGAAATAATAATTGTCTTATAAAAACTTTTTTGATACATACTTTTCACACATTCAGTTTTTAATACATTGGGTCCAGTAATGATAAAATGTGTGCTAGAGAGTCAGATTTCAATTAAACTTCTTAACAATATTTTTCTTTTTAATAGTAATAAAATAAGATGCTTACTGGATTTAAAGTTAAAGAATGATTTCTTAGCTTGGCAAAAATGCATAAAATTTGATAGTAAAAAATTTTCAAAATATTTTTTCTTAATTTAATAAGCTACTTTACATGAACACTTTATATGCAGTTCAAAATTTGAAAGTTGGGTAATTTTAGAGTATTTCTTACAGGAATGTACATGAATTTTCTAGCTTTTTGCCATTAATGCAAGATATCTTTAAAAAAAGATATTTTTAGAAAAAAATCTTTACAATCTGAAACTGAACAATCACACACACAAAACAAACTGAACAATCTAACAAAACTTTATCATTTGTATACATGGTGCACATTTATATAAAGATAATTATCATCAATCTATTTTTGTAAAATTTTATTCTAGTAAAAATAACTTTTATTTTTAAATGATGGTAGCTTAAAAGGAGAATATATATTTATTCAGCCTTTAGAAGAGTTTTGCACTTTCTTTCACTATACTCTATTCCTGCAGTTTATATTGAATCCATTGACAGAAATCGAAAGCTTTCAAAAATAGTGTTTCTAGAGTGCATTCAAAAATTTATTTTATATAAAAACTAACTTTTAGTTAAAAACTAATTAATATAATAAAATATCAATTTGTTTCTTCAAAAGCAAAAATAAAATTCTAAATTGATTCGTACTAAAATCATCCTTTTTGTTTGCAGTGAACTTCAGTTCATTTAAAAAATTTTGTTATAAAATATATAGTCAAATGTATAAATTATATATTTGAAAGCCAAGGAAAGAATAAGGTAAGTATTGCTATAAGTACAATAGTAGCTGAATAACAAGTATTGTTTTTCACTTCTAAATAATTATCTGAAAAAGGTTTAATCTTTTTAAGAATTGTTCCACTACATGTATGAATCAAATTAGTTCAAGGCAGAAAATCTCACTTAAGTTTTTATGTATATATGATATAAATACATTTTTCTTTAATAATTTTTGCTTACTGTAAGCCATGATGGTTGACACAAATTTTTTCAGCTGAAAGAACATGTGTAATAAAACATGGCAACAATCAAATATAGAAATAAACTATTTTTCCAAACATTAACAAAAATTGTTCGTGCAGAAAAAAATATCGAACAATTATTATGCAGGGTGAATAAGTATTATCCTAAAAAAATTACCTACAAATAAAGCATATCTGATAGTTAAGGTCTGTTATAGAAACAAATTCATAATTTTTATGTTTTGTATTTTTTTTTATGTTACTCTTCAAAGAAAATTTTAATAAATTTGAAAAGATGAGATGATGATTTATATGAATGAAAAAAAATTTCCCATGTATATTACTCATCAAAAATATTAAATATTGCATTATAAGTTATGTATAAAATTTCAATGAGACTCTCTGGAATGGATTAAAATATAAAAAGAAATTAATATCGGGAATTTCAACTGTTAATCTTGTTTTCATAGGGGCTATGGTAGCAAAGAGAATGGTGCCCCAAAGTCATAACCTTAGAGCTTAATAGTAAATAGCGTTGCGACTAACTGATTGTAAAATCAATTTCAGTTTAGAGCTTACTGTTATGTTAGAAAAAAATCATTTGTTAAGACATGTACAAGCAATAGAACTTAGTTATAATTGTACATAAAATTTGAAAAGTAAATACTCATTTAACATGTTTAATACTGTAGGTTAATTTTAGCAACATTTATTCTTTGAAAAGTTAAAAATAATACATTGTGTAATACATTTTCCTTAACTAAAACTTGTAACAGTTTTTTCTTAAAAAATTTAGTTTAGTTACCATATTTGGACAATTTTGCTAAATTTTATTAAAAAGTTTCCAATATAAATAATCTATACAAAATATGTACTCAAAAAACCATTTTTATAAGCCTTTAAGTCTCTTCTAGGTGTGCTTTTCTCATTATATGATTGATATAAGCTTCTGGTACATCATGTTTCCTAAAAATACATACAACATTAATTATCTTCTAATTTATTATCAAATAATCTTTTTCGAGATAAAAAATTTTCTTTAAGAAAAATCCTGATTTTTAAAAAAATATACAAATTTTTTAGTAAATAAAAGTTTATTTCAGCTTTAGCAAAAAGGTGTTTAGAAGAAAAAAATTGTCTTACATGTCAACCAAGACAATTATCATTTAATGGTGCATTTTCGATTTTTATAATATTTGTTTTAATTAACTTAATGCTTATTGTTTTACTCAGAAATATATAAATACCACTTAGTTTAAGAGTAGTCTGGAAAAGCTATATGGTATTCTTGTTTTTGAAAAAAAAAAAACTAAAATTATTTACAAATTAGTTCTGCTGATCAAGGAATAAACTTTTGTTCAACTCATTTAACAATGGGACTTTTTTCTACTTAGGGTTAATAATATCACCATACCTCTTTCTCTGACTATCCCATTGGCTGACTATGACGGCCCATTTCAGTAATAGTTTGTGCAGGAGGAAATATTTTGTCTTACCCAGGTAAGAGGTTAAAGGTCTTCCTAAGACATATCTTATCATTAAGGTTTATAAAGAAAAATTTAATATAAGATGAATGAAATTTGGCAGTGGAATCTGAAAAGGCAATCCACTTAGAGTTCATACAAATTAAGGAATTTTATCAATCTGGAAAAATTAAGGAATTTTACAAAAACTATCCCAAAAATTAGTTGAAAATTTGTGCTTCATTTGTTTTATTTATATGTAGCCCAAAGTATACTCTAGCCTCATTTGAATTGTAGGTCAAAATACTTATAACCTGAATTTAAAATTACCTAATACTTTAATACACCAAAAATATTTAACTTACAAACTCTTAAACTTCTGGTCTTGTACAGGATGGGCAAAGTATAGTTTGTCTATATAAAAACTGCTGCCATGATAACAAGAAAGAGCACATGTTAGAGGGGGGTTTAGATACCTCTCAAGGACCTTCCTCAAAACTCGTTCTAAATGTTTACCTCACACCCCCACTTAAAATAGTCATTAATAAAGCTCCAGACAAATGGTGAGTGGAGTTTTTTAGACTACAAAACTGAGACAAAAACTAATTATTATCCTAACTAGAACAGCTGCAAAAAAACATTGAGAATGCTATTAATTTCAACATTTTCAGTTATGAGCAGTTTAAAATGATCATATCAGTCTTAGTAATATTTTCCAGGCTATATTTATTTTTCTCGCCATATATTACCATAAGAACTTTTGAAATACTTACACTGGTATTATATTTAGAGATAACACACTTATAAACATAATACAAATAAAGCTAACTTAACTGCATCTATATATCTTTTTATTGTTATTTTAAAATTAAATAGCTAATTATATTTTAACTTATAGAATACAAAATACTGTCAAATTTAGTGAAAAATGTATGTTTTATTTAATTAAATAAATTTTGTAAATTATAAATATAAAAATTATAAATTGATAAAAAAAATTCAATGAAAAAACAAACTTACTTTAATTCATTCAATTTTTCTTTCTTTAACACATTTAGCATTTCTTCTCTGCGCTTTTCTTCTTGTCTAATGTGTATACCTTCTTTGTAAAACTCTTTTTTCTCATTCATCTTTTCGATTTCTTTTCTCTTGATTTGGTTTTTTAAATCATCTAAATGTTTTAATCTTTCCAATTTTTTAAAAAGTTCTTCACGACACTCTCTTTTATTTTCTTCTTTCAATTGCCTGAAAATATGAACCACAATGAATTTTTTAAACTTATATTTTATAATGGCTTTCATCTTTATACAGATGAGTAGGGTTTACTCCAAAAATGAAAATTTAGTGGTCCAATAAGACCATCCAGGTATTCATTTAGTGGTCCAAAAACTTAATATGGTAGACATAGAAAAAATAATCGAATTTTACAATCGCATAATTCATGTTATAGTACACATCTAAAATTGTTTATTGCTATCAATAATTCCCTAAAACTAATTAGGTTCCTTAGCCCATAATGATTGAAGATTAATATTTATTAAAATTAAGTGTAAAAAAGCTAAAATAATATTAATAAAGGGATTCAGCATAGAGATTAAATTACTGAGGCCAAATAAATAAATAAAAGAGGAAAACAAAGAAAGTAAAAGCTAGCAAAATTAATTAATTATCTAAGTATTGTTTAATTTTAAATGCAGTCAATTCTACAAGAGTAAAAAATATTATTCTATTGATGAACAATTATACTGTCAGTACGAGAATGTGAAGCACAACACAACTTGTAAATTTGAAACTTCAACATTTAAATTTTAAAAATTTTATACCAGGCACTTTCTGTTATTCCATTTGAATACCAAGCAATTGAATTTCATACCACGAGTAGAACAATAAAATTAGTAAATTATTTTTTTAAAGCATTGAATTTGATGAAAAAAACTATTTCTCGTTACTACTTAGTAAATTCCAAACATATTTCAAAGCGACAAATTTGTCACCCATACGTATGATTTTAGCAACATTTGTAAAACATTTCGTGACAATTATCTCCATACTGGCATGAACACTACAGATGAATATATTGAAGTTTATAAAATATTCTATCTATTATATTAAATGGGTGGTACTAAAATAATGTAACAAACTAGTAGTATGGGTAATGAGAAAGCATAACTTTAGAACAGGTTTGCTCACACATATATCTAAAGACACTCTCATATATGTTAATCTATATTTATATATACATATATTCTAAATAATTAAGATTTAATATGGTGAGTTCAAGAAAGATTTTTCCAGCTGCATAGAGCAGCAAATACTTTCTCTTCTGGTTGGCAACTCGCCACCTAACTGACTTATTCTTTCTTACAGTTTATGAGTATGCTACCAGGGGTGCTTTCCACTGCTATATCTGTTACAATAATATGTATTTTTTTAAGAATTTAACAGTGATTGTTTTTAATTTGCATTGAAGCCTTCTGTTAGCTAATATTAAATCTTACTTTTTTTTAAACAATATACTTTTTTTAACTGTCGTTGAACAGCCAACCCAGTTCTGAGTTTAAAACTATCAATATTCATCTCCGAGAGGCTGGGATAGCCTGGTCGGTAGGCCGCTGGGCCCATGTCCAAGAGGTCGTGGGTTCGATCCTCGCCGGCCGAAGTCTCCCCGTGTAGTAAATGGTGACTGATGCACGTTAAATCTGTCGAGTCTCAAAGTCCTCCATGTTCCCATAACAAATCAATACCTCTGGGGGTACTGATCTAGGAGTTTCCTTGTCTTCTGGATTGGTTCAAAATTACAAGGCTACGGAGTTGAACATTAGTAGTCGTAAACCCATGAATTTGGGTCGGCTGTTCAACGACGGTTATAAAATAAAATAAAATATTCATCTCCGATGCCTTTTAATTTTGAACCCAACTCAGAAAACAACGGATCTCTTAAGTCAATCATTGGAACCAACTGGCGCCTATGGAGGGTTTTTTGATAGAGAGGCATTAGATGGAGAGGAAAACCTCCAATAGTTAACCTGATAACAAGGGATTCTAACCCATGATCGGTCTACCACCGAGGTTATTTTACGTCAACACTGTGGTCAGTGCGAGCCGAGGGTAGAATCCGTATCAACTAGCCACTTCTGGTATTCAAACCTGGGTCACCTCATTGAAAAGCAAATGCTCTATCCCCTTACCCACCACAGGGTTAGGAAACAATTAACATACTTCAAGAGAAATTCAAGGTCCTTAATTTCTTGAGCTGCTTTCAGTTGTTTTAATTTCTCTTGATATTTGATTTGCTCAGTACGGGATTTTTTTAGGTTTTCAATCATTTCCTTCTGTTTTACTGCAGCTTCTTTTTCTCGTCTCCTGTATTTTCTCTCTTTCTCTTCTTGAGCTCGACGTGCCCGAAGAGCATCCTATAATGTTATAATAAACTGTTATGACATATTTCATAAATAGACGAAAATAATATAGAAAATATGTCCCTGAGACTAAAATATATAACAAAATAATTATTCTAAAAATTACACTTTGAGAAATATCTTAGCTAAAAATTTACTTCATTTGTATTGGATTTTTATAATTTTAAAATATATCATATAACAGTGCTAAAAATATATTTTACCAAGTAATTTTTATACAACATAATAAAATTATTATAACTTAGTTAATTCTAAAAGATTAAAAAAATGCCTTTGACAATAACTGGTTAAGGTATGATTGCTTCAAAGAATTTAGTTAATTGAAACTTTGCACTGAATCAATTTATTCTCCAAACACAACTGATTTTTTTTATCAACTTAGTGTTATAAAATTTATTATAATGTTATAATGTAGTCACTAATAAGATTGTGATCATCAGTAATTTATTTCGACAAATCAGTAAAAATTATTGCCGCTATTATAAGTAATAAGTAGTATATATATATATATATATATATATATGTGTGTGTGTGTGTGTGTGTGTGCGTGTGTGTGTCAGAACAAAGTGGAAAGCAAAAAAAACAGATGATTGTAACCATCTTTTATTTAAGACAATTTTAAGAGTTGACAGAGCTTAAATCGCATTCCAAAATCAGTGTGCTTGAGTTTTCATTTAACGGAAAGTAACACAAGTTTGTTCCTGTGATATAGTATGTCTCATGAAAAAAAGGGAATAGTTAGTAATTACAATTGGTCAATTAAATAGGTCATGGGAATACTATGGTTCTATGGAATTAAAAAGAAGATTGATTCAGATAAAGAAATAACATAAAAAAATTAGTTTAACTTTTTATGTAACACAAGCACACATATAGCTTTTAACAATGCAACAGTATGACCATTAAAAAAAAAAAAATAAACATTTCAAACTGAAACACAACTGCATTAAATCATTCACAGAACCGCATAAGATTCTAAGAACAAATACAACTAGACTTTGGGGGGGGGTAATAATACTTTTCTTTTAATACTTTCAACACATTGTAAAATAGATTCTCCAATTCAGATAGTCCAATGCACCATTTTCACTAGTGACAGGCCTTTCAGGATGACTATTAATAATAGTATATAACTAACACTTTGTATCTCTTTTCAAGCAAAGGCATAACTTATAACTCGGGAACTAATATATAGTACTTGCTTATAACAAAAGCAGTGCATGTATTTTTTTTTTTCATTTTCTGTTAATATTTACGCGTTTCTACTCACATCATCTTTAAAAATCATGAAAATATAAATTATTTCCTACTTGTTCTGCTTTAATATCAGCAGCTCTTTCTTGTTGTTTTCCAATCTTTGCTAATTCCATTTCTCGCTTTTGTTTAGCTTTTCTTTCAGAAGCTTCTTTCGCTTCTTCTTGAGCCTGGTGAAAGTTTAAAATATAATAATCATAAATATTTAAAAATATTTCATTATTTCATTTAAACTTTAGTGTGACAATATGTTACAAAGAGTTTCTTTGTAATTCCCACTTTATTTTGACATTGCAAAAATGTCAATTGATTTTGTTAAAACAATTTCGTGTCTGTTTTGATGATTTTTCATCATATTTTTTTAATCAAATAAAATATCAAGATAGTATATGAAAAAGATTGAAGATAATTGTCAAAAAAAATTAACCATAAGCACATTTTTTTTTTTTTTTTTTTTTTGAAATATTAGAGGGGACTTTTAGAGATTTCTAATTATTATGGGGAATATACCTTTTCTCTCCTAATGACATCCATGGTATTTAGAAAGTATTGTATTTAAAACTAACAAATAATAAATTTTAACAAAAAATGAAGTGAACCGAAAAAAAGCTTAACACTCACCAGCTTCTTTTCAAACTAAAAAAAAATACATTTAAATATTTGTCCAATTCTTTTCAGCATTTATCAATAACATTTATTTATTACTCTTAAAAAGTTCAATTACATTATTTATTATTCAATTTTAATAAATTATTTCCTTAATTTCAATTCACTCGTACTATTACTTTTAATTTTCTGAGTTTATCTTTTGAAAATGAGAAACAGGATTTTTTAGCGTACTAATTCTAATTATCAATAAAATTAAAATTATTCATCCAACATCGCTTCATTTGATGTGTTTCTTCTCTATGCATTTATTAAAAGTTATTTTATTGTTCATGTTTCATTTACTAAACATAAATAATTAACTTAATTTCATTACCAAAAATAATTTTTAAATTCACTCTTTACAGAGTTATTATTATTTTTTTGTTTTGCAAATATAATTTACATTTAGATAAACTGACTAATTTGCTTTTTTAAATTCAAGTTAACGTTTCAAGGAATTTAACTACTATAAATAATTTATTATATTTTTAAAAGGATGTAATTATTTATACTTACTGCTTTTAATCTCTGGTATTCTGCTATTATTTTATCTTCCTTCTCAGCTTGCTCTTTTCTGAGCTCATCTCGTCTCCTTTTTTCTTCATTTTCTTTCACGAGTTCTACCTAGGAAGAAGAATAAAAACATGTTTAATTAAAAAAAAAAATAATTTTCTTCAACTTTACATTAAAAAGCTTTATAAAATTTGGACTCTAAGCTATTACATTGGGAGTAAAATTAATTTTCAGATACAACTTTTTTTCTTATAAAATAAACTTTTAAAAAGCCCAAACATTTCAAGAATCTAAACATTCAATTTATATCTTGAAAATAAATTAAATATTTCAATATAAATTAATAGCTTTTTCTGCACTTCTTCAAACAATAAGGAGAAAAGTAGGCAATTTATAAAGCCCATGTTGCCAACTGTTTCATTTCAAGGAAAATATTTTAATAAGTGGTTGATAATTAAAAGCTAACACTTGCAGAATTTTAGTTAATCTTATAATGTTTAAAAGGCTCTCCAGGAGATAGCTAAAACAAAATGGAGTTTTATATGAACTTAGGAATTATACATGCGCAGTGGTGGCCAAAATAACTTTAAATAAAATTCACTACTCCGAGAATGATACTTTAAAACTTAAACTTTCTACCATTAAAAAAGAAAATCTCTCAAAATGGAGTAAATTAGCATCTCTGAAAAAGCTTTAAAAGTATTATATTATCTATAATTTAATTGTTCCTAAATGAAAGTTTATGAATAAATTAAAATTAATTTTATTTTTTATTTATTTATTATTTTTTATTTATTTTGAAATTCAAATTAAAATTCCTCCCAACAAGAAATGATATATTTATGAAATGAAGTTATAAGAAACTTTCTAAAATAACAATTTTTATTAAAAAGAGGAAATAATTTTTTTTAAGAAAAAAAAAGCTTACCAACATAGCTTTTTTCTTTGATTGACGCATTTTCATCTCTTGATAATCCTGCATTTGATCTTTTTTTAATTTACGTAGTAATGCTTCCCCTTCTTTAATTTTTCTTTCTTCTTCCATCAGTCTTTGTTCATTGTTTGTTTTTATTTGTTCCTGAAGTTTCAGAGCTGCTCTGAAAACCAATTTTTTATATTAGGATAAGTAAGATTTTAAAAACAAATGATTTTCGTATATTATTTTTTTTTAAAAATCACGAGCAAGTAAATACTAAAAAATTTCTAGATAAAACAACAATTAAAATAGCTTTGTAACCATGTAGTTAAGTTAGTATTCAAAGGGAAAGAGACAGGAACCCAAGATTGGTGAGGACACGGTTGAAATTCCTTACAAGAAATGAAAAGCTTTTCAATTAATTTTTTAATTACAGAGGATTTTTTCAATAAATATTTATATATATTTGCAATGTTCTACAATTTTAATGAAAGAATATTTCCTATTTAGGGCATGTTCTTAAAAATAAAAACTAGCACACATTTAGTTTTTAATTAAAATAAACACAATAAATTGGAAATTAATATTTTATATTTAAGGAAAACGGATATTTCAAGAGTCAAAGGAAAACCAGTGTTTTAAAAAATCTTTTTGTAAAAGCATTCAAAATATGAAAATTAGACTTATTGCATTTTGATCCAAGGGGCTTGCAATAAATTTTGTCCTGGGGCCCAAATATTTTGTTTCCAGTCTTGCATGCAGTTACAATTTTTAATTAGTTGAAATTTACCAAATTTGAAAGGTATTTTTTGCAATATTGTGAATTGCAGAATTTAATATTAATTTAATAAATGCCACAAAAATTTACAAAAATTAAAAATGTGTTGTAATATTTGAATGAGCTTTCTTTTAACTCTTTGTTTTATTTTTATAAAACATATTCAAAGCTCAAGTTAAATAGCTACAAAGTTTTGACTTAATGTATTTTAACCCACTTTAAACCATTTAATATAAAACATCAAACTTTTTATAATAAATCTAGAAGAATGATTTTAGAAATCTATTTGAATTCTTACTCGTGAGAAGCTTCTTGTTTCTTCTTAACTATTTCTTGGTCCTTTAAAACACCTTCTCTTCTTTTTTGTTCCATAGCATCATCAGCTAAAACATCAGCTTCAGCAAGTTTTTTCTTGATTTCTTTTTTCTCTGCAACTTGAGCATCTCTAATAGTTTGAACTTTTGCATTTAATATCAACTAATAAAAATTTAATAAAATGCATCAGAAATTTTATTCAGCACATTTAAAAAATAAAGTAAAGTTTTTTAAAATTAAATCTTAGTTTGAAAAATAGTTAATACCTAATTAACATTCTAAAGACACAATAAAATTTCAAAATAGGTCATACTGTTGATAGCTAATTCTTAACAGGTGATAGCTAGAGTCAGTAAATAATCTGTGAGAATATCACTGTTCTCAAAGGAAGAAATTTAAGTTTCATATATCATACTAAAATTTAGGGATGTAACGAATATTCGGCCAATTTTCGGTATTTTGCCCTCTGGCTGAATATTTGGCCGACTGTTCGCCCAAATATTTGGCAACGTATTTTCTTTTTTTCCCTCTTTTTTTGGAGGGGGATTTGAATTAATTTAATAAAGAGTAATCTAAAATCGTATTTTTTACTATACAATATTAGAAATAGTTTTTACACATATTTGTTAAGTTCTAAAACTTGCAAACTTTTGCTCTGAAAGAAAAAAGTTTGAGGAATTGAATTTAGATTATTTTATACTGAACTGCAAGTTCAATTTATCTTTTGCTTTTTTCAATAACTTTTCTTTTTATCAATGTATTTATTATGACACAGCATTTTTTTAAAAGCGTTTCTTATGAACGTTGTTTTTTTATCATCCATTTTTTCTAAAACACAGCAATGTGAAAAAGTTAAACTGAAATTTTTATCCCCTATCTTCATTCAGCGCTTTTTCTTGAAAATACAGTATTTAGAAAACTGGAAAGCTCAGTTTTAAACTTTTCGTTAAAAAATTAAGATCTGTTTTTATTTCTTATGTTTTACTTGTGTATATAATCTTTTCTTAATAAGCGGTTGAAGGACAGCACAGCATTTTTAAAAGTGTTTCTGATAGACTATATCTCTTTTAACGTTTTATGGATACTTTTTTTCTGAAAAATATAATTTTCAGAATTAAAGTTTTGTTTTAAGAATTAAGAGAATTTTTTTTTGTCTATTTCTCTTTTTTTCAACTCTACAATTTTAAAAATCGGTCTCAATTATTTAAAATAGAATTTAAAAAAATAAATAACCTTGAATAATAACATTTTTATATCTCCCTACTTCCAAACTAAATGAAAGTACAATTTTGAGAAATAAAATTTAAGTCAATTCATCTGTGAGTTGCACATGATCATACAATAAAGCAAATATACAATTTGAAGAGAAAATCAATTGAATTCAGTTGCTAGTTATAAAATATTTTTTCTCTTAATAGCCTAATTATAGGAATAGTTAAAAACTGTAACAACAACTAGTATTTGTAACATCACATTACTTTGTTCATTTCTTTAATCTCTTCATTCTGTTCTCTTATTAATTCATTGGCTTTTTCTCGCATAATTTCCATTTGTTTTTTTGCTTCTTCTTCTAATTCACTGAGTTTTTCATTTTTTTTGCGCACAGCATCCCAAGCTTCTAACTCTGCTTTCCTTGCTTCTTGTTCCTCCTTAAAATTAAAAAAAAAAAATTAAATAAAGATTATTTTTATTTCATAAAAAATAAATAAGAAGAAAACAAAGACTTAATACATATGATCATAATGTATTTTGTTGAAACAAAACTTATTTAAAAATTTTCAACATGAAAAAAATATTAAATACTAATAATGTCAATTTGCAACAACTGAAAACTTTCATGCAAATTTCATTGTTCAGTAAAAACTTTGACATACCTATATTTTAATTAATCAATTAATTATATTACATATTTTCTAATTTTTTATAACTTTAACTAATTTTCACAGAAGCAAAGAATAAAGAGGTTGGTATAAGGCACCTAATGCAATAAAATAAAACAAAAATTAAAGTTATAGTTAGTTTATGAAAAATTGACAATAGTTTTCTTGATACTAATTTTATTAGTTACAATGCACTCACACGTTCTATATTTCCATTCTTAGCTTAATTCTAATTCATGCGAGGGAAAAAATGCAGAAACTTAAAAATATGTTTAAATTAACTATAAATTTCCAAATTTTATCACTTCATACATTTTCTACTTGTTATCGTTTTAAATGAAATAAATGTGTGAATTTATCAGGGATGAATGGAGGGAAAAATAAATAAATAAACACAATTAAAATATGTTTCACTTTTTTTTTTTTTTTTTTTTTTGCTTGTTCCACTACTTCTTACAATAAAATCCCAGATGTTTTGTTCTCTTTCATGTTAATATAAGTTATAAAAGTTTTACAATAGATTGTAGTAAATCTTGATAACTTTATTTATATAAAGTCAGTTTATTGAAAACCAATACAAAGATTTTAAAATTAAACTTAGGGTACATCTAGAATTTTACAAGCCAAAAAAGCAGAAATGCTTTGAAACTCCTGGTATGAAAGTAATATGAAAAAATTAATTTAACATTAAAAACACTTTTTAATGTTCATGATGCAATTAAATAAAATTTTAATAGTGGTTACATTTTACGTTTAAATGCTCTAGATATACATCATTGTTTTTGACAAAAATAATTAACATGGTCTTTTGCAGGAATGTACTTTCCTTTTCCAAAATTTCAAAGATCCTGGGATTCATCATTACTTTAAATCTCAAAATTTGGTTATCATGTTTACAGATAATAGCATAGGTATTTTAATATGTTACTCAAGATAGTTTCTGTTGTACTTACAGAATATGTGACCATAAAAATTTAAAAAATTTCAACAAATTTTTTTTTTAAATATTTGACATTTTTATTTTATATAATCAATCAATATAAAGTATAGTCATTAAAAGTGATAATCCTTAAATTTTATGTTGGGCTAAAATTAGTTAAAACAGATGTTAGCAAACGAGTGTTGAAACACATGTTTACTGACTACTTTCTAGGTAACTATAACTAATCAATAACTTTACAATAAAAACTTATTAGTCTTACTTGAAGCTTATTTTTTGCATTTATTTTATCTTCTTCATCTTCACTCTCAATGAGCCTGTTAGCATTCTTTTGAAGCTGTGTAAGTTTTTCATTATTTATTAATGCTTTGTATTGCTTTTTTCCTGTTCGGGGAACACTGTAAAAAAGAATACATTTCACGTACAAAATCTCACATGTTTTAAATATAACCTAAAGAGACTTCAACCTTCGCCATTTTGGATTTTAGGCTATATTTTAGGATTCCGTTTTATTGATATTTTTTGTACTTAACATAGTTTTGATGATATAGTATTATTCAGCAGAGCAATACCAATAAAAAAGTCGCTTTATTAAATTCTTAGAAACAACGCTCGTTAATTTTTCAAACTTCTATGGAGTTTTCCTTCAAACTTTAAATCAATAAAATGATGAGATTCAAGATTATGAGCTAGTAATTTAAAACTTCTGGATCAGTACCCCCAGAGGTATTCATTTGTTATGGGAACATGGAGGACTTAGCAACTCGAAAGATTTAACGCGCATCAGTCAACATTTACTACACAGGGAATCTTCGGCCGGCGGGGATCGAACCCACAAACTCTTGGACATGGGCCCAGTGCCCTGCAAGCCAGGCTATCCTGGCCTAAATTAACCATTTGGCAGCTTTAAAATTTAATTTTATTACAGTTTAAATTGACGTAAAGCAATTTTGATGATGCTAAAAAATTCTGTTAACATAAATAGCACAGAAACAATGATATTTATCAAAAATCTAAAAACAGACAGATGCATACTATTTAAATATCTTCCAAAAACGGCTAATTGCAGAACTATATCGGTATAATTTTTCAGAAAAAATGAAAGAGAGCCTAAAATATTGCATGCTTCATGTTTTTAGTTCTGATTGGATTAAGACGTCGTATTTTACGTGTATAGAAATATACTGCCAGATAGAGTAAACATACTTCATCAGTTTATTCGTTAAAATTAAATAAAAAGAAATGAAAGTCTAATTCGAATTTATTCTCTCTATCTCCACCATTTTGACAATTGAGTTCGGTCGAGAGGAGAAATACCTCTTATCATGTACAGTCCACAAAAAAAAAAAGATATCACCCTGAATAACTTTCGTTCTAATGATCGGATTTTCACGAACTAAGTGTCAATCTTAATGGTTCCTGGGGGTGACCTCAAATATGCTAATTAATTAGTGCTAACTATTAATTAAGTTACGAAATCAGACACAAAAACGTACTTTCTCTGAATAAACATATATATATATTTTTTTTTACATATTTGGATTCCTTATCTTCAAAATATAGGGAGTAGCCGCAATCTAGGAAATGTAGTCCCCATAGTTTGGTCAGGAGAGCGATTCAAAGTTTGGACCCCTTAATGTTAATTTCACTTTTTGCGTTTTCAGTCATATTTTAAAAACTAATGAAGCAATTCAAAAAAATATTGCACCAACTCATAAAACGCATTTACCCAAAGATAATTTCACGAAAAAAATAATTTTTAATAATTATTAATTATTTTTTATTCTTTAATTAAAGAGAGGAAGAAAAAATTTTGAATTATAAGGTATGGATTTTTTTATACCATATTAATCTACATGTTTTTCAATTGAAAAATCTTAAGTTTCAACTGTTTTTATTTATTAGAAGATGAGAAAAATTAAAATTAATTATTTAAAAAAGAATAATTTGGCGACAATGAAAAAATGATTAAATGGGGCGATTAATATTAAAATGTGATAAACTTACGAAGAACTTGATTTAGCGGGCGTGGCGTAAAATTTCATTCATATTTTTTTGGCTAATAATCGTTTGCTAATCTTTTTATTTTTATTTTTTTAAAACTATAAAATACAATGTTTCTTTTTTAGTCCTCTAAAAATCTATTTGAAATTAAGTAAAGAAATTTGAATAAAACATTTTATTGAATAAAAAACATTTTATTCAACGAATGTCGAGTTTTATAAAAGCATGCTTCTGATAGAATATGATTATACACCAGATTGTGCTTATATAATGTGATTATTTTTTAGTTTTTTTTTCTCAATAACTGACACAATTACAATAATATACATACGTATGAGTAGATTTGGAATAAAATATTTATAATTTTCTTGAATATATTTGTTATAAATATTAATAAAAATACGTTGTAAACATATTTAAGCATATCTCACATCATCGCAAATTTCTCAACATCTTATACATCGAGTTAATCTTAAAAGTAATTTTTTAATCACCTGTCCGGAAGTGTTTCGCAGAACTATTTTACCAACTATTTAATTAAATTGTAGCATTTTTAAAAATTTTATTCTTTACCCTACTACATTTATTATTTCTTCATTAATATACTAATCAATTTTTTTAGTACTTTAATTTAGATTTTCTTTAAAGTAAAGTTCCTTTTTACATTATAGTCAAGTTTTTTTTTAAAGAATTATTTGTCTGCTAGTTAAGAATAAAGATTTGTTAAGAAATTAAAAACACTCCGCTGTTTAAAATTATTTAATGCAAAGCAGCTGATTATTTACTAAGCATACTATTTTTTTTTTTTTTTTCGAAAAAAGAATATAAATCATTGATTGTCTTTTTGTTTTGTTTCTTGTGACTTCAACATAGATTATCTAAAGTAGTGTCCTAGTGTCCATGTTTTATAAGTCAGTACAAAGAGTATAAAGATACCGAACATAAAAAGCTGTCAAATACGTAGCCGAAATTTTTAAGCCTCTTAAAATATCTCAGTATCTTAAATAATTCTTTCTTTATGATTCCATGTAGATTTTTTTCCGGATAATATACTAAACTACTTTGTTTAAATTTTTACTTTGTTTAAATTTTTACACGATTCCCAAGATATTATTGTAGTATAATTTGTTATCAGGAACAATGCCTTATTTTGTATTGCAGGAAACACTAAATATTGAAATTTGTAAGAAGTTTCCGAAGCCGTGCATATTTTAAAATCATCTGATTTTTAAAAAAATGCAATAAAAAATACGCAAATTTCCGAACTTATTTTGATAAAAAATAAAAAAATAAAAAATTTATAAAAAACGTGGCAAGAAGGCTAACATACTTTTTACAGAACTGTGAAAACCAGTTTTTCCCATATTTCGTCAAAAGAGGATAAGAATGATATTGCTCCAAGGGACCTACTCAATAATTTCGCTATTTCCAGAATGAAATCTGTTTGATCGAAACATATTTCCTTGAAAATTAAAACGAGGAAAAAATTAACTTTTATTATTAATCTAAGCTTATTCCATTCATTTAATGATAGCGGTATCAAGGTTAAGGATATGCGATGGAAGCCCGTTTACTATTATACTATAAAGGCGTTAAATCATGTTGCTTGAATAATTTATTTTAAGCATATTATTTAATAATTTTAAGCAAATAAGAGTGTAAAAATAAACTGTATCAAAATACTCCGAAAGTATACCCTAAATTATTTGTAAAATAAACTTTGGAATCTATACATACAAAATAC
This sequence comes from Parasteatoda lunata, assembly GCA_949128135.1. Classification (NCBI taxonomy): domain Eukaryota; kingdom Metazoa; phylum Arthropoda; class Arachnida; order Araneae; family Theridiidae; genus Parasteatoda; species Parasteatoda lunata. The sequence goes on from OX421977.1 coordinate 28,415,106, forward strand.
CTTTTCAAACAACTTCGAGTAGGACGGAAACGCTAACTTGTTTAAAATAGTTGTCCTTGTAACTATTTAATTTCGATTTCTGGTGCTAGGGGATATTCCATTTTCACATTCGACTTTTGTAATTTCAATTGTAAACGGAATTTTTTTATGTCCTTAAATTAAAATGTTAAGGCTTGCAGCAAAAAAAATTGTACTGCATTGATTTTTTTACAAAATAGCGAATTATTATTTTTTCAATCCAAGAACCTGTGCCTATAACTTAAGTAAAACTTATTTTAATATCGAGTGAAATAATTTTATATGTAAGCACTTTTTTTTTCTTCAAACTTTCTTGCCTAGAAGACTCGATTAAAGCTTAAAGCTGTAAAAATGATTATCCCTAAAATTTTGTATATAGCCATAATAAGTTATGTTAATTTGATTTTAGTATGAAATCCTCGATTAAATATAGCAAAAACAACATAATCTAAATAATATCAGATAAAAAGTTCATGTATTTAAATTCTAAAAACTTAGAAAACCATAAAAAATTTATAATCGATTCAAATTTTCTTTTCAAGGGAGATTAAAATAAAAAAAAACTTTGCTTTTTGGACAGAAATCAGCTTAAAAATTGTCTATTGCCTAGAAACTTCGATATATTTTCCTTTAACTATTAAATCCCTTCTGCAGAGGATCAAAATTGTGATGGCATGTCTTCGGATCATCCTCAGGGATGCTTCCCAGACCGTCGCCAATAGCCCATTGTGCAGCTCTAGTGCGACGTAAATGAACTACAACAACAACAACCATTAACTATTAATTAAACCTCTCTGAGTAATCACAAAACATTATTTCAATTTTTTTCAATTCAGAGCTTGGTTGCTTAGCAACCTAGTAAAATTAAGCATTCTTCTTTTGAATTAGTCAATGGGTTATCTTAAAATATTCATTTGTGCTGGCGACTTTTTTTGGCGGTTTTCTGGACTATCACCAAATATATAAACCTTTGTTGCGACCCTATTTACCACCCATTTTTTTCAGAATTTTTTCTACCCCCCCTAATTCACGTATCTGGATTCCAAATATGTAAAAAAAAATACATGTTTATTCAGAGAAAGTACGTTTTTGTGTCTGATTTCGTAACTTACTTAATAGTTAGCACTAACTAATTAGCATATTTGAGGTCACCCCCAGGAACCATTAAGATTGACACTTAGTTCGTGAAAATCCGATCATTAGAACGAAAATTATTCTGGGTAATATCTTTTTTTTTTTTTTTTTTTTGTGGACTGTACAAACCTCTTAATACAGTACAATATTAATTAAAATCTAATTTAGACAAAAGTATTAACTTCCAAGCTATTCATTACACCATTTTCAAACATATGAAAGCTTAAAAGCAACAACAGAAAAGGAAAATAAACTTAATTAAATTCTTAAGAAATTGAAGTGACTATAGTCCTACACAATTTTCCATAATTCCCAATTTTCTTGTTACATATATATAATGAAGTGAAACTTTTAAATACCTCCTTAAAGTTCAATTCTTCATTGCTGAAAAATATATTTGCCCCGCGCCCCAATTAGGCTAAGTCGGGCTCTGTATATAGATTTTAAAATTCTGTATAAAACTGATATAGAAAAATCTTTTTGTATTAAAGAGTTGATGTGAAAGACTTTTTGCTTTCTAATACAATATTAATTTTTTAGTTTCTTCCATATTCACAATTTTTCGAACAGAACTCTCTAACAATGTTAAATATAGGAGTTTTAGTGTCAATTTACCATCAAATTTAAAATTTATACTATGGCAGTATTGCAATATAGAAAGTCGTACTTAGGAAGAAAATACTGATCTCAGGGGTGATTGTATTCCGGATGTACCCCGGAATTCCGGGTTTTTCGTATCATTCTCCTGGGTGTCAAAACTTGAAGCAGAGGAAGTGATTTTCCCGCGAATATTTCGCAGAATTCCGTGTATCTCAAGACCATTGGTTCGCAGACTTCCACGAACCAAAAACTTATAATCTGACAAAATTTTGAAACTTTTGCTAAATTCCGTTAACAAGACATTTACATACACGTGATTCTTCCGTCAATTTAATTATTTTTGTTTGGCGGAATTTTATCATTTGAATATTTGGAACTGTGCCGGAATCTGCAAATACCGTAAATCATGATTTTTATTCACTCGATTTTAATATCAAACATCGGCTTTCGTATTTACCCGATTTAAAAGTTACCCGTTGCGATTCGTATTCACGCGATTTAAAAATCACACATCGCAATTCTTATTTAGGTGATTTAAAAAATTCAATATCTCGATTTGTATTTCCGGTATTTAAAATTCAATATCGTAATTTGTATTTACGAGTTTTTAAAATTCAATATCGCAATTCAAATCTATGAGATTTTAACATCCAATATGACGATTCATATTCTCTCGATTTTTAAAATCTAATATCACGATTCATATTCACGCGAAGTCCAATATTGCAGATTCTTGTAAGAAGTTTTTTATTGAAAATTAGTTACTATAAAAGTGTGATATTCCTCATTAGTAAGTAATTTAATTATAAATGCTTGTTCGAAAAATGATGGTAAATATGACACATGTTTGGTATCTTAATTGATATGGATTTTTTGTACATAAAATTTTCATGGTTTTTTACTTTGTATCAAAATTATCAGTGAAAAATATTTTCGGTAATCAATCATTGAAATTTTATCTTATCTTTTAACTTACGGGTTTAAATTCTTTATTTTAAAGGAGAAAAATTAACAGCTCAGCAATGAGATATAAATTTAATCAAAATATGCTTAATATCAATGAATTTAATAAACATTATTTCAATAACAAAAGCTTAATATTCACATTATGTTGTAAAAAATCTTAAAACAGATTTTCCTATTATATTCAAAATTGATTTTTAAAGGTAGATTTCAGAAGACTCACACTAATTTTCTTGCTAGATCTTGAGATAAAAAGTAGATTTTTTCTCTATGATCTGGTGTAACATCTATGAGTTTTACAGCAGGGGCTTTTGATTTATACTGAAAATAAAAAATAAATAAATGCTTTAACAACATCATAAGAACAATTCAAGTTAATTTCTCATTCTAATATAAGTATAAAATCTAGTTAATAACAAAATAACAACATAAAGCTGAATTTTAATACTGTAGAAAAAATATATTTTAATAAATTAATCATTTCACAAAAAAAGTATGCAATAAGTTTGATTGAATAAATTGAGTTTTAAAAAAATTGAAACTAAATTAGTTAAGTGAAGAAATAGTTATTTAAAAGCTTTTAACACACACACACATATATATATATGCATGCACATATATACATATATATATATATATATATATATATATATATATATATATATATATATATATATATATATATATATATATATATATATATATATATATATATATATTATATATATATAATATATATATTATATATATATATTATAAATATATATATATATAAATATAATATATATATACAATATATATATATTATAAATATATATATATATAAATATAATATATATATACAATATATATATATATAAATATAATAGATAAAACAAAGGTAAATTACAGACAAATGAAGAAAAAAAAAGGGGGGGGGAATAATAATAATAACAAACAACTGGGGAAAGAAAAAGAATTAATTAATTTTTTGAGTGCTCCTCACACTATTGTATTGATATATTTTGCTTTGGCTATATTGATACAATATTAGAAAGCACTCTTTTTCGGATATAATCGTGTGGGCTGGTAAAAAGATTATATCTTTTATTTTCCGGTTTTTTAAAAAAACTTCATCCTCTTTTTTTTTTCCCCAGTTGTTTGTTATTATTATTATTCCCCCCCCCCTTTTTTTTTCATTTGTCTGTAATTTACCTTTGTTTTATCTTCATTTTGAACATATCTTATGAGTTCTATTTACTTGCAGCTTATGTGCAATAAATGATACTTGTTTTTCTTAATTTTTTCTGGTTTTTTTGTTTTTATTTATTTTGCTGTATATATATATATATATAAAGCAATTTTAAACCATAAAAAAATTTTAACAGTAAACGAACAACACTTTTAAACATTAAACAGTGATAACGTTTCATATTATGAATGTAATTCTTCCTTTCTATTAACTTAAAACGCAATGTGAATCAAATTTTTTAAACAGTGTTGAATGCCCCTCAAAAATTGTATATTCTGTTTCTGCTAATGAAATTGTAACAGTCAAAGCTTAAAACTTTTAAACTCTAAATGGTCACAACATTTTAAAATATGTAATTCCTCTTTTTTATTGGCTGAAAGAGAATGTTAATCAAATTTTGTATACAGTGTTAAATGCAACTCAAAAATTGTATATTCTGCAGCTTAATGTTTCTCAAAACAAACAGTAACTTAAATATGCCAATATTAATTTTGGCATATGCATATACATAATACTTTGAAATAAATACTGATATTAATTACCTACTTAAATAAAGAAAAAAACTATTTGTGATGAATTAGAAATTATGAATATCTTTCCAGTGGTAAATTGAAGAGATAGAGGTTTATTTCAATTTAAAATTGAGTATAGCTCAGAAGTAAAACTTGCTATCGATTTTTTTTTTTTTTTTTTTCATAAAACACAGAGAATGAGGAAAGGTATAACAAAGCATATAGCTAAGACTTCTTTAAAACTGGTACAACCTAAATTTTCCTAACTAACACTTCCAGCCCCAAACACCACCATACAATCTAATGAAGTTTGCTTTGCTAACTAGGCTAATTTTGCTCATTACCAAGTTTGGCTTGTTCGAAATGTGTCCTACTATTAGGCATTAAAAACAGTTACAGAAAGTATATTAAAATGAAATAATTGCTTTCAGCTAACTAAAGTTTTTGAAAAAATATAGTAAATTACAAATTTTTTTTTAAGCAGTGCATATAAGCAAGTGAATAGGTTGATTAAGAACAAAATTGCAGCAAAATTAGGGTTTTTAGAAATAGATACTTTAGAGCTTTGAACTTTTAAAATATTTTTCTACTAACTAAAACACAGTTTACAAATTCTGATCTCAGAAAATTTATAAAATAGATAAAATATATATTTTACCATTTTAATAACTTTCTTGACAGGCATAAAAAGAAGCAGAACTAAAAAATTAGCTATTTCACAGCATTAAAAGAAAATTCACATTAAACTGTTGTAATTTGGTCAATGAATAGGTATTATTAAAAATTAAGAGTTCTTCCTCACCAACTGAGATCCGGCAGCTTTATTTCTTAATGAAGCCATCATAATTTCAAACTAAAAAGAACTATTTTCATATTCAAAAAATAACCTGCAAAAAGAAAATATCATAGAATGTAAAAAGAATTTTATAATTAGACATTTTCGAAAGATATATTTCGTTTATTGAATATAAATAAATCTAAGTTTAGATATTCAAATTGCCAATTTACAAGATAGTTATGATATTCAAATTTACAATCTACAATAGTCATCCTAAAATGGATTAACCAAATGATCCAATTAGCCAGAATCATCTAGGATAATGAACTTTTTAAACTTTTCTGGAGAAAAAATATTTTCACAAAAACCAGTCATTATCTTCAGATTTTCTGAAAAGGGTAAAAAAAAAGAAGCTTTTTTTGCATTTAATAATTTCTATGTGTTTACATTATAATTTTGTACCCATAATAAAGAAAATAAATTTTAAAATTTAACTTCTGCACACAAAATTTATAATATGCTGAACTACAGCAACTACGCTAAGCTTTTAAAAAGGGAGAAAGAAAGTTAGGTAAAAAACAGTGCATCTATTTCTTTTTTTAAAGTCACCCAGTTAATCAGATTTTTTGTTCCACTAGATCAACTTTTTTCAGAATAATAAGCTCTCTACTATACTTATAACTTCCTTTCAAATATCAATAATTTTGGTAACATCAAGGAAAAATATACAAGATTAGAACTTAAATATATAACATATAAAAGAATAAAAGTTATGGAAAATCTATTTCACAGTCTAATATTTGTTACAAAATGTTTGTAAAAAGCACATTTTTATGAAAATGACCATCAAATCTTTATTCTAAGTCTAAACTATTGACAAATCTGCTTTAAAATTGAAAAAAAAAATTAAAGAATAAAATTTGGAGAAATTGTTAAAAGCAAGCTCAAAATATTTTAAAATCATAATTTTTTGTAACCATTAGTAATAATGTTTTGATGAAATTGTGGAAAACAAGTTCAAAATATTTTAAAATCATCATTTCGTTGTATATACAAAGAAATAATGATTTTAAAATATTTTTGATTTTAAAATATCCATTGTGAATAATTTTTTTTTCATATTCTTCATCTATGTACCCATTGGCATATTCTTAAATAACTTAAAAATAAATAAAGTATGTAAACACAAAGCTCAATAGTATGTATAAATAAAAAATATTATGAAACTGAGAAACAAACACTTTGAAACTCAAGTGAACAGAAGTTGAAAGTTCAACAAAAATTCGCTCACCACATACTTGTGTATTATAAACTAAAATATGATGCTGAAATCAATGTCAAATGAAAATTAAAAATTAGAAAACATAGTTTCTTTTCTTTCTATTCTTAGAATGACTACTATTAATTGTGTACTATAACAAAAAGATATAGACTGTGTATCATAACAAACGCAAAAAAAAAAAAATTAAAATTAAGAAAAAGTTTAAAAGAATAATTTATTAAATAATAATCAACTTACATTGATAACGGTACCCTATATTAATTGGGAATTTATCTTTCAATTTTTATAATCTGGAAGAGCAAATAATGCTGTGAATAATGAATGAAAGTTGTGATAAATGGTATTGAAATTATAGTATATTATAGATATATATATACTATAGATTAGAAAACTTTAAACATTAAATAATTTTAAAGGAGATTTCATAGAATTTAAGAGGAAACACATAAGTTATTTCTTTTCCAGTAGGTACTACATTTGTTAAAACAATTTAAATAAATATCACATCACTTCATTTTTTGAAAAACGTGAAAACCTAGAAGTAAAATTTACAATTTGTTACCATAGTAACAATATCGAGAAGAGCTATAAGCTTGTTTTCAAATGTCAATTTTGTAAAGTAGTGTAACAAATTTTTTTTCAATGATGACTATAAAAAAATAAATCGAAGTTTGATTGAAAATTTGAATGATTTTTAATTATTTTTTTTATTAATAGATATATGATAAAAATATAAACTTATGTTAGCTGTGACCATCCATAACAAAAAATAAACAAATATAAAAGTGATACTTTTGTTGTGATAGGACATTTAATTAGTAAAAATATTCTTTTGTGGTTATGAAAATAATTTCAAATTAGTTTTACCTTTACAAATGTGTTCATTTACAATTTTTTTAGCATATTTCATATAGTAAACTGTTACAACGTCTGTTCAGTTGTTGAATTCTCTTCCGGATGTGTACTATTTCTTTTGCTGAAAAAAACATATTAAGAAAATTGGTTTCGTAATTTTCAATCATTTATAATACCCCCATGATACAAATGTCTTACTAATTACTTAAACTTATAGATTCGTTTAATATTACGGCTTCATTTACAGTAGGTGGTCTGGCCGTCAAGCTGTTTCTACTTATCATCTGAACTGTTAAAGAAAAATCTTGTGTTTTGCTAATTTTCCTCTATTATTAGGTTGAATTAGTCACGGTGTATTTCTGTTGACTATTAACTTGAATGTGCTGTAAACAACGCTCTGAATTATTTATTTATTTTTAAAAATCAACTAGCCAAAATTTAATTGTACAATTATTGTACTTTTATTTGTAAATTAGTTATAGAACACATTATATACTCTTATGTTTGCTGGAGAACACCTGTATTGAATCTATGAAATTTTCTTTAACATAATATTGTTTAAAAGTAATCAAATCAAATTTTTCAAACTTAGTCCTTACTTACTCAAAATTAAAATTTTTTAAACATGTCAACTGAAAATGATCCAGACAAGCCTCTTCCAGATTTAGTTCTTGATATCGATTGTCCAGATACAAGTGATGTGTTTTCAAATATTGAAACATCTGTCTGGTCAGGGAGAACTGCTAAAAATGGCTTTGATTTACCCACATCTTGTTCTGCTCACAGCAATAAACTTGAGAATTGTAAACAATTAAGTGATGAGCAAACCTCTGGAAAAATTGAAAGCAGGGTTACACCTCGTAGAGCCCAATTTAGTAGAGGAGCTAGTAAGTCAAAAAATGAAAGCCCTTCAAATGTTAGGCCTTGTGAACAACATACATTTCTTACTGATATCACTGAAGTACGGCAGATGGAACAAGGTCTTCTGCAGCTTCTAGATGATTTCCATTTAGGAAAATTGCAAGCATTCGGTAAAAATTGCACGTTTGAAAAGATGGAGCAAGTGCGTGAGCAGCAGGAAAGGCTTGCTCGTGTACATTTTGAACTAAATGCTCAACAAGAAATACCTCAATCCGAAGATGCACGGCGTCTTGGAAGAGAAAACCTGAGAAAACTAATTGACAATTTACAACAGTTAAGTCGAAGTATTGAACAACTACAAATTTCAAATTCTAATTTGCAAACTGATGTTTAACTATGAATTTTAATATTAGATTTTTTTCTTTTTATGCATTTAAGTGCATATCAAGTCAAGGAATGAACACTTGAAACATTGCTTCCTTCTCTTTTTTTTTACTTATCAAATTATTATTGCTACTGTGATTAATTTTTATCATATTTGAATCTATAGTTATCTAACATTTCTTAGTTAAATTATACTACTTATATTTAAAAGTGCTTCTATTGAAAGAGTCATAGTATTTTAGTAAAATAAAATTAAAAGATTAAAGTGACTGTTTTCTAATTTTATTCTCTATTAATACGAAACACAATTTACATCTTTTAAACCTGCTGTCATTTTGGAACTTAAATTGAAATAATACCTACATATATGTTAAATTCTATTGTATGTTCCTTTTATAATGTTATAAATATATACTTTTTAGCTGCAGAAATTTAATTATATCACGAAGTTGCTAGAAGCTATTAGTTATTAGAAGCTAAAAGTAATTTTTAAGGATTTGATTACATATTTAATAATCTTTGTTTGTTAAATTATCTGTAAAAATTATCTTCAAAAAATTACTTTTTTATAAATAGGGGCAAAATTTAGTCAAGTTTTGGACATTTCTTAAAATTTCTTTTTCAAAAAATGAACTCTTCTCAAAATTTATTGATTCGAAAATAGACTGTTCTCAAAATTTATTGATTCGAAAGTAGACTCTTCTCAAAATTTATTGATTTGAAAATAGACTCTTCTCAAAATTTATTGATTCGAAAATAGACTCTTCACAAAATTTATTGCTTCAAAAATAGACTCTTCGTAAAATTTAATACCCATGAGCAACTAAAACAAACTGGTTGCAGAATGAGAGAGGGAAGGAGGAAGTTGGTGCAGTTCGCAGTGGCATACTAAAACGTCAAAAACTGGGTTTTGTTTGACTAATTAGTTGTCAAAATCATTGAATAAATTCTTTCTTTCTTCTTTTTGGAGGTCATTTAAAGTGGAAAGTGTTAAAGTTTTAGATTCTTCCTATGAGCTTGATGTTTTCATATGGTCGTTTGTCCAATTTTTGTTTTTGTCAAAGACGGTCTTATTTTTTTGCAGGTGCAAAAGCGATTCTTTACTTCGCTTGTATTTTAAGAAGATTTTGAGATTTTTTGTAGCAGATATTCAAAAAGGAGGCTCGGATAATCCTTTAACTGAGGAAATTCTTGAAATGTTGAGTAATACAAGAAAAAAATTAATAAAAGCCATTAGATGCCAAGGGCTCGGGTAAAAACTTTTAACATTTTTCATCAAACAATAGCTCATCATTTACGAATGATTCAATTCAAAATGCCAGTTCTTCTGCATCTTACTAGACAATCTGTTAGATTGCCAATGTTTTTCTTCCACTTGAATCAGATGAGAATTCAAATAAAGTGTCTACTCAAAATTAAAACAAAACAAAATAAAGAAACCCCTGAAAATTGTTCTGCCAATAATGTCCGTTTTTATACTTTTTCACGAAAATAAAGATAAATTTAACTAACCAAAATATGGCAATTAAAAAAAAAAAAAAACCTGGGCAGAACCTTGAATTGTTTACTACTTTTTTTATTGGACACTACATTTACAGCTATTATTAAGAGGGTGTACATTTAATTTTCCTGCATTTTAAGTTTTCATAAAGTGTTGTATCAAAACCTAGTTATTGTGTTATAAAATATTTAAATTTGAATACTATTAATCTCATTTTTATGAATTTATTAAAGTTTTATGTTAGTATTTTTCAAATCTTACTATTATTTTGGGACTTAAAATTTTAATTTATTAAAAAATTTTATATCAAAACTGTACAAAAAAGTGAATTACAAAAGATTTTTTTTATTATTATTATTATTATTATCGTTATACAGTCTTTGCTATTAATGTAGATTAAAATATTATCCATGACGTTGATAAATGTCATGGATAATATTTTAATGAGTTCTAATGTTTTTGTTTTCATTCTACACAGATTTATGATATGTATATTAATTATAAAATTCTTTATGATGAAAATTGTGCATTATTTTAAAATTTCATTTAATGTACAATATTCTGATTGTCATTTCATTTTTATAATCTATTAAAAATTGAGTTGGTTGCACTTTTTGTTTTGAAGAAAATATGAATAAAGTCTTTGAATGTTCATTAAAATTCTTCAGAAGTTAAAACATTTTCATTTGAGTTTTTTATTAAATAGTATAATGAAAGGAACCAGTAATAATCTTTATTTTAATGTTAATATGATTAGTGCAGCAATTATTTATCTTTGTTACTAAGTAAATTAGCTTCAGAACTATGAAAAAGCATCTTCATAGATTGTTATCCTTGCTCTTCATAGTCATTCATTATTTTTTTTTTTTTTTTTTTCTAAATTATTCTGACTACTTTAAAATAGGAACCGCTTTGTTACCACTGTCACTTATTTTTTTGTTTTTGCCAATGTGGTGTTTATTTTAGACTTGCCATCCAGAAAGAGGAATGATTGTTAGGGAAAGAAGGGGAAACTATTGACATTTGTAAAATTTTTTATGTGGGGATGACAGATTTATTTATACTTTTGCCAATGAAAAAAATGCTTTGTTACTGCTGTCGTTAATTTTTTGTTCTCACCAATGTGGTGTTTATTTTAGACTTGCCAATGAGAAAGAGGAATGATAGGTAGGGTGAGAGGGGAAACTCTTGACATTAGTAAGTTATTTGATGTGGTGATATGAATCTGACAGATTTATTTATATTTTCACAAATGATAAAAAATGAGGCAATGATCAAGGTTTTACTGTTAATATTTCTACGCAGAATTAATTATGAAATTTTCATTTAAAATTTAATATTGTGACTTTTTTGTTTTTATTTGCAAAATCATTATTATTATAGGCATTCTATTTGGGAAAGTGAATTAGAATGAAAATAGGGTTTTTGATGTAATATGTTGTTGCTTGAATAGTCATAAAATTTTTATTTACTAACTTTTAACTCTATAAAGACAAAAAAAGAAAATAATAATAATAATTAATCCTAAACCTTAAACAAAAGTACCCTACTTTCAAAATGTACACCTAGACAATAGTATTGTAATTAACAAAACTGTACAGTACTTTTAAACATCTGTAACATTAAAAAATGTATAAAAGATAATATATTTAATTTGTCAGTTGTAAAAAGTTGTTTTTAGCCTATCCCAAGCATTCTGAAGCGTTATTATTCTAGCCATTTCAAATATTGTTAAAATCTATTATGTTAAAAAACTTTTTTTTTACCTAAAAATGTGCAACCAGCCTTTTGTCTTGCTTTTTTTTTTTCCCCTCAGATATATTTAATTTCATTTGTTGTTGATATATTGATATTCAGTTTGATGGTCTCATTAACTTTCAATTAGTGTTTACTATGTTTCAGTAAAGTTGATAAATATTTTCTGACTTTTAACTTACATATTTTAATTTTTTACTAATTTGATTCACTGTTTAAAAATATTATTAGTGTAGTTATAAAATGTTTTCTTAAAATTAAACATATATAAAAATTATTGTTATAATTTTCTTCTGGTTACAGGTTTATGAATAATAACTCAAGTGTTTCATGACTTTCTATAACATGATTTATTTTTTTAATTAAAATATAGATATTATTTAATTATAGATGTGTTTTTGAAAAATATAAATATATTATATAACTAAGTACGATAGTTTTATTTTATTTTAATTGTAGATCTATATTTTTACATAAATTACATGTTTAGATGCTTTTAATTATAATTATTTTTAAAACTATTTTTTTATTGATCATAATATGTTGTTACACAATGCATGTATGATGTTTTATTTTCAATTCTCCCTCTGGGTGTTTTTTTTTTTTTTTTTAATTTTTTTTTATTCCTTTTTCTTTTGGTGTTGCATCTTAAACTAATTTAGGAGTAAGCAAGTAATAGCTAAGCTGCCTTAATTCATTGAGCTTAAAGTTTGGGTATTGCTCTACACAAATTCAATCACTTAAAAATTTTCTTTTCCCGAAAATTTAAAAAATAGTTTTATAAAAATGCATAAAATAAAACGCTACACTTGACACATTGCTTTAACAACACATTTGTGACATGTGTGTGATAACTTTAAATGTGTTGTTATTAAACATAACTCTTTAAAAAAATTACATTTATTGGTTTTAGAACATCTGAATTACAGCAATGTAATTGTATATATATGTGTACTCTTTCTGTATTTTAAGATCTCTTTATCTTTTCTGGAATATAATATTCTATTGAAGGTTTCAAAGTTCACTCTATAATTAAACTTCTTCATTGCAGATTACCTTACTATTTCAGGATCAAGAAAATTAGGTTCAGTATATTTCTGCAATTTATGCAGTTACAAGACTGTTCAAAAGAGTAAATTACATCGTCATATTTTAATACATAGTGGAGAAAGACCATTTGTGTGTAATATATGCTTTAAAACTTTCAACCGTAAAGATTCTTTAAAATCTCATCTGATTGCTGTACATAAAATGCGTCAGAAAAAATAGAAAAGTAAGAGTTGGCTATCTGATTGTCTTTCTAAATTTCATTTTTTTTTTAACTGTCATTTTTATTTATATATATATATATATATATATATCTGAATTTATACCATCTAAATGATAAATAAACTATGTGGAATGCAATGTAGTAAATAATGTTAAAGTAAAATGCATGTGATCTTCAAAATTTATGTTTAATTACTATTAAGTTAATTGAACCAATATATTTGATCTGTTAACTATAGAATTATGACATTCAAATAATGTTTCAGTTTTAATGATTGAGCTAGACTAAATTTGGATGGTATAAAAATACATTTTATTTACTAAATATGTGGATTCTATGAAATGTCTTAGTAATAAATTCGAACCTAGATACATATAATTATAACTTGTTACCCTAGAAACCATTTTATTAAGAGCTTCTTATAGTTGTTCAATTTCAATTGTAAAAATATATAAATTCTATGGAATGTGTTACTTTTAAATTAGATTGAAATATTAACAGAAAAGTTATTACAAAGCCAATGGATGTTATGTGATATATAGTTAATATAAGTTTCAATAGCTTTTTATGTTCATTCATATTATTATTTATTTATTTTTGCTGGAGTAAAAATTTTTCTATCGAAAAAATTTTTCTCGCAATGTTTTAATTTCGCTCAATAAAATTTCTGTATTAAATTTTTTTTCTAAAAAATCAGTGATTGAAGTGACTTATCAATGATTCAAATACCAAACAGTACAGAGTTCCATACAGCGAATTTTGCATAGTCCCATATCCAAATGCCTATTTTCTGGCAATGCCTATTTTCTAGACGCTTTTTAACAATAAAACTAAATAAATATCTTTTCCCTCTATCCAAAAGAAATAATGAAACTTTTTTTTATGTTTTCAGTCTGTTCTTGAATTTTATGCATATAAAAAAATTATTTCTTTTTGCTGTCTTAAGGAGAGCTAAACATTTATACTCTTTTAAATGAGCACACTTAAAAAGTTGTTGAAAAGATAAGAATACTTAAAAAAAAAAAAAAAAAAAAAAAAGCAAACTTCACTGAGAGGAATAAACGTTATTATGTTTCTGCATTATTCATAATGTTTAACAGAAACTGTTGCAGATAGGCTTTAATTTTGTTTAAACTATCTAAACGATTTCATTAAAAAAACCTACTAAATTCTGTTCCTTGTTTAATAATAAATATAGACATATTTTCACTCCTGATTTGAAGCTTGTTTTTCAATGTTATTATTTTCTAAACTGTGAATTCACTGCATCAAATGCAAGTTCTTCTTATCTGCTTTCTTTTCCATTTTTTTATATATGTATATATTTTATTAGTTACATTAATTCCATTGTACTAAATATTTTTTAGTTAATTAAATGTCATTTAATTGATAACAAAATGTTATTGTATGAAATCGCTGTTAATTATATTATTTTTTATTGAATTAGGTACGTTTTGTTCTTACTCACAGGTTACCGTAAAGACTTATTTAGAAAAATATATTTTTTGAGACTTGAGAAGCCCTACAATTCCTGATGTGGGTTTTTCCACTGTATTAACCTATTTAAGTAAATGTGCGCCTAAGTTGAGTTAATCTTCAATGAGATTTTTCTGTCTCTCCTCTTAAACTTTAAATTAATTTCAGCATCCCATTTATAATTTTTATGATATTTTTGGTATTATTATTATTATATGTTTGCTTCTACAACTTTTATTTAATTGTTTCACTTCTAACCATATCTTAAAGATATATTACTTCATCTAAATATGCCTTCAATTATTTATTTATTAATACTTTTCGGGAGTTTGTCTCATTACTTTTATTCAGTCATACATAAAGTTATGTTTTTCACAACCTTCATTTTGATAAATGCTAATTGTTTGATTTTAATTCCTTAATTTAAATTGTTTCTCGAGTTCATACTTGAAACTGTTGTATATTGCTCCATTAACTTTTTATGACGAGTTATAACTATTTTTTAATCTGTATGTGTACAAAACTTGAGTTCAAGAATCTTTGGCTTTATAATATAATTTTGTCAATAAGCTTGATTTTTCACTTTATCACCTACTTAGTTTGAAATGTATTTATTAGCTAAATTATAATTTGCTTATTTGATTACTAACTAAAATTGAATATTTTAGTAATAACTACTTATGCTGAAGACGTCAATTAGTATGACTCTTGTTTTTTTTCTAATGTGTTTAAAAATCATTTTGCAGCTTAGAGATCAAATCTATACTACCCATAGAAAGAAAGGTGTTCTTCTTTCTTATATACATATTTTTTATTATCTTGATATGTATTTTTCTATCAGTATTAGTAAATTTTTATTTGAATTATCTTTAGCTTTATTATAATCTTACTTTCTCAATTTATTACTGACTTATTTAGTTATTTCTGATTATGACAATTTTTTTTCATAGTATTATTTTAAATGCATTTATTATATATATACACACACATGCAATATTATAGTATAAACTACTTAAGTTGAAGATGTTTCATTCTCATATTTCAAAAAAATACTGTCATTAGTTTAAGGCTATGTCACAGCCTTTTTTTTTTTTTTTATTATTTCAACTTTGGTAATATAATATTTAAAGAGTTTCTTTTTTAAAAGAAGTTTAAGGAAATTATTTCAAACAATTTATTAGTAGAAATCATCAACCTTGTATTATATTTTCATGTGTTGGTTAATGTCTTCGATTAATTAGCTATTTAATTTTTTGTGATGTCATGTTTTTAAAAAATGGATTATGTTTTGTTTATGCTTTAAGAGAATATGCTTTGAAGAACAAATTAAGTTTATATTATGCACATTAAAAAAAATCCTTATATTCATTATTGGATTGGGTGATACATAAAAAGAATCTTTTTTTTTTTTTTCATATATTCTTAATCTTAAAATTTATATCAGCAATATTGTACTTTAGTAATTATAAAATTCAATTATTTGAAAAGCCTGAGACCAGAAGATTTTCAGTTAATCAATATTTTCCAAATGAATTTCTGAATAACTAAATACAGTAATTTCATGCAATGAGACTAATTAATTGTAAAAAATTGTTTAAGCTGATTTATAATACTTTGTATTCTTATAAATATCTAAGTAAAATATAACTGTGTATATACAACTTTATATATATATATATATATATATTTGACTAATTAACTAATATATCAATCATAAAACTTGATTGTCTTTTATATCTATGGTTCTATTTGACTTTACCGAATTAATAAGCCTTTATTAGTCTCTGAAACATTGAATATGATATATGCTAAAGTATATAAGAATATGCTTACACTTGTGTGCAAAGCACTCTGTTAATATTTATATATTTGCAAAATAAATATTTTACAAAAAGTTTATGTTCATTTTATTCTCTTTTAAAATTACATCCAATTTTTGAATATTCGATTTATTTACAGAGTAAAATTTCAGAGTAGTAAGTACTCAGAACAGTGACAAACCTAGTCCCTTGAAGATAAACTGGCTAAAAATATGAACCTGTGCCTAATATAGTTTTTACAGTGGTTTTAATTTATAGGAGGAATGGAAATGTGCTTACTATTTGTAGTAGAATAAAACCTTTAAAAGTCAAGATAACTGAGTTTTGTTGCTTTCGCGTATAAGAAGGGGGTTTTTTTACACGGAGTTTTATTGTATGGGCTTTTGTAATTTCACACATTTCTTTACGATAGTGTGTCGTGTTTCATGTGGTAAAATTATTATATCTCATGATGCTATTAGATATGCTACATAATTAAGTTAGACTTAATTTCTTTTAAATCTTAATGTGCATTGAAGTTTGCCAGTTAATTCTCATTCTCTTTGTATAGTAAATATAATAAATTTATCTTTCTGTAAATTCTATGTAAATATTCTAGCCTCATGATGTAATTTACCTTTCTGAAGGCATTTCTTATAAATATATTTGATACTTAACCAGTCAAAAATAATGTTGATTTTTTGAAAAAGTAATTTTTATAATCTTAATTGTTTTCATTATATTTAGGATTTACAAAATGATCAGAATATAGTATATTCTTTCCCATATTCCCTTGTAATATCTAATTTTTAGTTATTTTCAATACATATCTTTTACATTTCATATACTCTTTCAATTTTTTTCCATGTGACAATTTTACACAACTAATTCTGTTTTCTAAACTGTGAGCTTTCTACAATTCTTAATCATTTAAAATAATTATGTTAATCTGTAAAAATGTATCCCCTCCTTTTTTATAATACCTATTCATAGACAAATTTTAATAATTCTCATGGATAATAAAATTGCTGGAAGAAATTATACAACATGAATGAAATTATAAATCAACTTTGACATCCAATAAAATCTAAACAAAAATTTATAGCTAAGTTTAATTTTTTTTTTTTTTTGTATATAAAAATGACTCATTAAGCTTTATTGGAGCACTATTTTATATGTTTTCCCTTTTCATGTTCTTAGGTAGTCAGATAATTATTTTTGACTTAAATATTTAAAAAAGATATTTCTAAAAATTAGTGTGATTTATTCAGAAGCTGTGAAATTTTATTTGATTTTTTAGTTTTTTTTTTTTTTTTTTTTCAATTTGTTACTATTTTTCCAATATCCATTTGTACATCTGAGCTTAATTCTGTTTCTAACATTTTTAAATTATCACTTTATGGATTTGTATCTGATAAATATTTTCCCCTTTTTTGCATTTGTCTTTTGGAGAAATTGTCACCTCTTGAGCAAATTTAATTTTTTATTTAGTTCTTTTCTGGGCTTCCAGTGATGTGCATATAAAATATATCAGTTCATTTTTTTATCCATTTTATTAGAGTGACTAAGCACGAGATGCAAATCGGTAGGTCTGTGAGAGAAGACTAACTGACTGTAAAAAGTGACTAATCTTGTTGGATATAATTAATCATCTTCAAATTGCTAAAATAAAGCTATTGGAAATTGCATTAATGTATATGAACTTTGCTTGTTACATGAGTTCTTCATAATTTTATATGATAAGAGAAAAATTAGCATTTCTGTCAAATAAAATATGTATTTTTAACAGAATAAAGTAAATGCATTTACTTCATTCTGTTTGTATAAGTCTTTACAGAGTATATTCTCATGCTCAAGTGTAGTCAATTATGTATATTTTATGTGTCTTAGTTTGATTTTTGACAATTTAAAAACATATACTTCTATATAAAATTTGAAGCTGTTCAAACATTCAATAAGTTTTGTACTTAACAGCAAAAATGGTACAAATTTACATTGGGATGCCCTTCTTATTTTGGAGATTTTTATGTTCTTGCTGAAAAAGGGAAAAATTGTCTAAAAATTAATATTTTTCTAACCATAAGAAATTGAGATTGAAACATGCAATAACAGAAAACTGGAACTTTTATGTGTGATAAAAACCCCAAGGAACACTTAGCTGTTCAAAAGTCATCAAATTTTGCACTCTAAATGCAAAAATAAATAATTTGCAAACTTCCCTTTATGCTTAAGATAATTTTTTATTTTCAAAATGTAGTTTTTCTCCTTAATTATTTTGGTGTATTTTTTCTGATACAAAGGAATTAAGTTTTTCGCTTGTGCTCACCCTCTAGCCTTATCAGCAAAAATAAGCAAACCCCTCTTTAATCCACTCCTGCTTTTGTAATATTTGAAATGCTCCTTAATTTTACACAATAAAAGCATAAAAGTTAAAATGGAACTGAATTTTCTATGTAAAACATCAATCTATCTAATAGTGTGGAAAGAAAAACACTTTTGACGTTCTAGCTGCATCTTTAATTGATCTATGTATTCTCCTTATCACTTCTCTTAGTATTAATAAGTACTTTGAACGTAACAGTTCAAAAATTATTGTAATTTATTTTATTTCTTGTTAGAATTTATTTGTGTTTAGCTCAAAGTAAGCATTTCAAAAATGCTCACAAAATAAAGCTGAAAGTTACTCAAAGTTAACCAATCTATTTAGTCAAAAAGTAAAAAAAAAATTGTTTAATTTCCTTAAAAGAGTAAAGCAATATTGGTAGTCCAGTCAGTACAAGTTCCTGAATAATTTTATAAAGCTCATAAAAAGAATAATGCAATAAGTATTTTGGTATTCATCACATCAATTGGTTCTCACTAATAAAAGTTAGCACCCTCTTTAGCTAATAACATTATATTTTGCTAAAAATTGACATCACTTGTTAGGCCTCACACACATATTTATACAATGTACACTCTATGGAACAACTCCCATTACAGCAACCCTACCATTATAACAACTGAGGCATGAAGTTCTATTACATGGATGCAATATTTTTTTAATGTCCATTAGTATGTTCGACACTGAATCGTTCATTAAAATTAGAACAACCAAAATTTATCATTTGATTTTGAAAAAGTTTCATTGAAAATAAAACTATTATTTCTTTGATGCTACCCCAAAATAAATGTAAAAATCCTTGAAACCCCTTTTGAATGAAGGAAGAGTGGCATGACCTCCAAAGCCCTTACTCTTAAGTTTTAGATTGTCAAAATGTAATATCATTAATAATCTGTGAAATTTTTTAGAAGATACTATGAGTTCATCAATCATGCTTTTCTTGTTAGAAAATTCTTATCAAAGCAAGGCATTGATTTTTTAAATTTGGGCTGAGGCTTAAAATATTGTAAAATTTAACTATGAGTTAATATTTACAATATTTTTGTGCACTCACAATAAACATTTTCACCGGGACCATGATAGTCTAGCATCAAGTGTATCATTTAGTTATGTTATGTTATTTTCTTATAAATTTTTTCCATTTGTGTTATGTTATCATTTTTATGTTATGTTATTTTCTTATAAATTTTTTCCATTTGTGATATGTTATCATTTTTATGTTATGTTATTTTCTTATAAATTTTTTCCATTTGTGAAGGACTTCATATTTTTAGTTTTTACTAATATATTATAGTTATAGTTTATATAGTTATATTATAGTTTATATTATAGTTATATTATAGTTTATATTATAGTTATATTATAGTTTATATTATAGTTATAGTTTTTACTTCATATTTTTAGTTCATACTTTTCTTGTTAGAAAATTCTTATCAAAGTAAGGCATTGATTTTTTAAATTTGGGTTAATATTAAAATATCGTAAAATTTAACTATGAGTTAATATTTACAGTATTTTTGTGCACTCACAATAAACATTTTCACCTGGACCATGATAGTCTAGCATCAAGTGTATCATTTTTATGTTATGTTATTTTCTTATAAATTTTTTCCATTTGTGAATGACTTCATATTTTTTGTAACATTTTTATCATTTAGAGACAAACCTTTATTTTTTTCGCATAATTACGACATTAATGTTTCATTATCTGATGTTTGAAGTAATCTTTTTCAATTCATATTTTTATGAAACTCGATTGTTAACCAGCTTATAATAAAGTACTTAGAAATGGAAAATTTTAATTTTCAAAAAAGTTGAATTTATGGAATATTAATTTCATTTTTGCATTTTAGTATTTCTAAACAGAAATAGCTTGGCAACTACAGAAAATCAATGTATGTGTTAATTAATTTTGATCTTTTTGTCATAAATTTGCAATTTTTATTTTCAAACAATTAGTATTTTTAAGTACTATCTAACGAGGTGGTGATCTTAAATTCAAACTTAACGCACAGCATTCTAGCTTGATATCTTTTAATCACTATATACATATTAAATAAATAGTGATTAAAAGTTATCAAACATGAATTAAATTACAATTACATAGTTGTGTATACTTTTATGTTTGTTTATGATTTCATTCATAAACTTCTAATATTTATAATTTATATTTTTTTTACAGATAATTCTACAGGCGCCAGGGTTGGAAGGTCTGCGATATATATTTGTCCATATTGTCCTTATAAAACTTACTACAATGAGAGCTTTTCAAGGCACATGAGTGTCCATACTTGAGAACGTTTTTATTTCTGTTCTATATGTCAAAAATCTTTCATCTATGAAAGTTCATATGATAACAAAGCATGGAAATCAAAGACAGGAAAATAATATTCCTATATGCTTATTGTGTATAACATAACAATGTCTCAATTTGTTTATGCAAAATTTTTAAGAATTGATTAAATAATTTACAGATATTTTTTTTTAATTATATATTATTTTTGTCTTTTTAATACCTTCATTTTATAAATCTGAGGCTCTTGGTCAAAGTAGATTAATTTAGAAAAAATTTATAAACTTAAAATTATGTGATTGTTTCTTTCAAACAGAGCATTGAGTGAATTTAATTCAATAAAAATTGCTTCAAGAACTCATATTATTGCATGATATAAAAAAATTAAATTTAACTTCCTTCATTATTTCGTTACATTTTCGTGTTTAATTCATTAGTTAATGTATTTTTGTTCAAGAGAAAATGTATTTTTAAATTGCTTTGATTCATTATACATTTACTTTAATTACAATAATGACAATGTCAAAAAAAAAAAAACATTTATCTTCTATGGCAGTAACTCCCAAACCATTAGCCATGGCCTTCAAGTAAGCTACAAACATGGGAGCACTGAGCCTAAATATAGAATACAAGTAAAAATACAATGACAAATGTCTATTTGTCATTATATTTGTTTCATCTATATTTAGAAGTTAGCACTGAGAAATTTTTTTTACAAATTTAGTGATCTTCACAGCTAAAAAAGTTGAAAGCCACTGTTCTATAGTGATATTAAAACATATATATTCCTTAAGATTATGTGTGTAAAATATTTTGCATAATAAATTTTCTACTGTAAAAGAAAATGTTACTCTAAATTCAAGCCTTAAAATAATCGGCCAAATAAATACAAAGTTGGCATTGTACCGTCTTTAGATAAATTCAGTTTTTTTTTCTTCCTAAAAGATTTAAATCTAGAGATCTTATGCTTTTAATCTAACTTCATTGTTTTTTCTCTTTATTTTTTATTAACTCTAATTTTTTGTGTATTTTTTAGTTTATAGCACAATATGATTTTGTTATAGTATGTAATAATGTTTGAGTTAGGTGCAGTATAGAACTTTCCAGGTATTGTGCCATTAAACTCCATACTCAATCATCTCTCCTTTAAGATTTTTTAATTTTCCTTTGCATGAGTTTGATCAAAAACATCAAATATAGTTATTAAATTTTAATTAATGAGTTAAAAATCAGTTATTGATTCCCATTAAGGTTAAAACATAAAACTAAAATAGAACCTTTTTTTATGTAAATTTTATTTATGCTTTTGTTGATATATATTTAATACTTTATTCTGATTTTTAAATATATTATTTAAATGTCAGAATTTTATTTGGTCAAAATTTACTTGTTTAATGCTTTCATTTCTGTTTTGTTATTGTATAACCATTTTTCTTGTATAAATTACCAAATAAATTACTGTACTTAACTAAATGGATTCAATAAAATGTATTGTCTACCCATATGCTTACTTTGTATTTAGATGTTTTATGCTTAAAACAAGATGCAGTATTTTAACTTAGTCTAAATGCTCCTAATGTAAACACGTACTAATTATTTTACTGCATCATTTATTGATTTTTTTTTTTTTTTTTAATTTAACTCCGGTGCTTTAATATTTAGCATGTTATCTTTACTTAAAATTAAAAATAAGTGCAATGGAAATTTATGAAATAAAAACAATCTACAATCAAAAACAACTCTAGAAAGAGCTAGAATAAATTAAATTTATCAGAATTAAATTTTAATTTAAAAGCCTTTTTTTTTTTTTTTTTTTTTTTTTTTTGTTATTTATGATATTATTTGATGTAATTGTAACTATTGTGATCTTATTATTGAGAATTTTTTTCATAATTTTATGTTATTAAATAATTAATATATATAATTTTTATAGAACTTTTTTATTCATTTGCTATAATTAAAATTTCATTTATATGTATTATATTGTGTTTGCTATCCAATGTTTTTACTTAGTTTAGAAAGTATATTTTTTTCTCTTCAGACTTTCCATTACAATTTATATATTCTACAAAATAATTTTTTTCTGTTTAGCTTCTGATATTGAATGTGTAAGCTCCTAAAAATTTATAAAATGCTAGCATTCTATAGAATGCCCATTGTATTTCATAATTTTCTAATTTGTCATTGGCTATTATCAAGAACATCTAGACACTGAATGAAATGTTTAGTCATTTCATGCTTTGTCAGTCAGTTTTAAGGATTCTATAAAATGCCTATATATTCTATAAAATGCTGGATTTTAAACTTTATTGGTAATCTGTTAAAATAAGCTGCTTAATATGTGTTATTTATTACAAAAAAAACTGTTTTCAGGATGTACTGAAATCCAATTTGGAACTAAAGCTTATTGCTGTCGTTATTGTTCCTATCAAAATCCTTATAGAAGCAAGCTCCAGAGACATATGCTGACTCATAGTGGAGAAAAACCGTATGTGTGTTTGCTTTGCCCTAAAGCTTTCAGCCAAAAAAGTAATTTGAAGAAGCATCTAGTCGTCATTCATAAGAACACTGAATAACAGTTGTAATATCTTGAAACATTTTGTGTCTGTTCTTTTGGTGAAGTATGTTATTTTTAAACTCTCATATCTATGTATGAAAAATTCTAATTTTTGTTAAGCTTATAAAATATGCTTTTCTTTATAATAAAAAAATATGTATTTTTTTATGTATGTATGTCGTTGTGACTTTTTTTTATATAGGGGGTAAAAGAAATTGTAAAAAAAAAAAAAGAATAAAACTAATGTATTAAGAGAGCAAATATAATTTAAACCTTCTGTTACTTATGCACTTTTTAGATACTATTATTAATAATGTTTGAAAACTTTTGTTTCAGATTTATAGTTTAGACTGAAGTTCATAACACTTTAATTGCTAAAGTTTCCCAGGTTTGATAAGTTAGTCGAAATTGTGCCACATTATATGCAATTAAAGTCTTCCCTTGGAGGATCTCAAAAATAAGATCTTCAATCAAGGATACTTTTTCAAATATGGTTCTGAAATCGCAAAATTGTTTGATAAAACTTAGAACTTATGTTAGAACACATTGTAATAAACTTTGTTGTATTATCACAGGGTGGCCACCCACCTGCAAAACCTTGAAAACCTGGAATTATCAGGGAATTTTTTTTATACTGGAAAAATCAGGGAAATTTGGATAGAAACCTTGGAAAATCAGGGAATTTTTAAGAGAAGATGGAAATTTTTCTGCAGTATTTTTTTCAATTTCACTAATTGAAGTTATTTACTAATTTTCTTAATTTAAATTATTTTATCCATTATACCCCCATTTTTTAGACTGAAGTATTGCCAAACAGTTGAAATATCATTAACTTAACATTACTTTGCTTGCATCAAAATTTGCTCCATTGTAACTCTGTTACACAGAATGCCACATAAATTTCTCCCATGGTTGCTAAACGATTGTAGAAATTTTTGGCTTCTTCGGAGACTATGGGACTGCAATTTAGGAAAGGCAAAGATTGTGGTGGAGGCGGAAGATGGGGTTAGGATATTTGCTTCTGTTTTTGATTTCTATGTTCGACACCATGGAATTACCCAATTGTAAAAACAAAAACAATTGACTAATCTAAACTAAGAAACCATGTGGTTAGATTGAAATTCTTTAAATATTCTAATAAGAAAAAATATGCTTTTTTACAGAATATGCAACAAGAAATTTGACAATTTTGCCTTTACAAATACTGGATATCTCTTAAAATAATAATGCTAATTCAGGACAAACAACATTATTTAAACATTTGACTTTGGATATTGGTTTGAAGAAAATTATATCAATGTATTTTATAAAGAGCAATGTTTGGATTAAATACAGTATAAAATGGCTCTATATTGAAATGTACATAAATATAAAAATTTATTGATGTATAATCACATGGAATTATGTTCTTTTACTTAATGAAAATATTTTAAACAGTACTTATCCAAGGGTCACTCTGTATTTGCTATTTGGTACATTTTGTGCAAAAACTACTTAACAATAAAAAAAACATTTATTCATTAAAAACAAAATATTCTACAATACTAAATGTATTATTTTCTCCACATCAATTCAATATGATATATTTTTTTATTTTATAACCGTCGTTGAACCGCCGACCCAATTTCATGGGTTTACGACTACTAATGTTCAACTCCGTAGCCTTGTAATTTTGAACCAATCCAGAAGACAAGGAAACTCCTGGATCAGTACCCCCAGAGGTATTGATTTGTTATGGGAACATGGAGGACTTTGAGACTCGACAGATTTAACGTGCATCAGTCACCATTTACTACACGGGGAGTCTTCGGTCGGCGAGGATCGAACCCTCGACCTCTTGGACATGGGCCCAGCGCCCTACCGACCAGGCTATCCCGACCCCAATATGATATATTGAGAATAACATTTTAAATAAAATACTTCATAATATTGACACTTTTTTGTACCCACCTACAAAAAAAAAATTGCACGCTGACCTGGAAATTTTAAGATTTTTACTGGAAAAATCAGGGAAATTTGAAATCTGATTTGAGTGGCCACCCTGTATCAGCATCAGAATAACAAGCACTTTGTTGCAAATGATATTTATATGAATAATTGTTTAAAATACAGTAAGAAATATTTGCCTTTATTATAAATTGTGAGTTTGTTAACATTTTTTGTATTTACTTAAACCAAAACCAATGTTTAATAATCTGCAAATTTAAAAAAAAAATATCTAAGACTTGATGTTTACAATTTCTTCAGATGATTAAAAAAAATCAATGTATCCGATATTGATTAGTGAAAAAACATTCTACATTGATGCCTATGTATTCAACTAAGTTTAAAAATTTCCCTGATCTGACAAAAAATGTACATATGACAGTAATCCAGTATCACATTACTCTTACCTAAATAAAGTGTCTTACATTAATCAGACTTTTCATGTATAAGTATAGATCAAAGTATTATTCCGTGTATAATTCCATGTATGTAATGTACTGTTGCAAAGAGAAAATTGTTAAAAGAATTAGCTAGAAGCTATGCAAAAAATTTATTATTGTAGCATTCTTTCACGTGTGTGTGTGTGTATATATATTACAACCACAAACAGTTCTAGCATGCAAGAAGGCTCTGAAACGCTCTTTATTTAGACATTATGGTGAAGAGAGTGATCATCAAAGGGACACAAAATTAAAATTTCTCCTGTATAAAAATTAGAAAAATCATGCGCAATATCCGGATGAACTAAAGTCATGTGCAAAAGGGGAATTATTATTTCTTATAACTTGTTGAAAAAATAAGTCGATCAATATCTCTGGTTCTCACCGCTTGGTTTAGGAAAAACTTAAAATGTTAATTCTAGCATGCTTTAATCTAAATGTCAAATTAAAAGGACCAATGTAAATAATTAACTGCGAGAACATGTTTAGTAAGAAATAAATTAAAAAGAATTTAGATAAAGAAATGATATAAAAAGGTTTTTATGTTACTCACACACATATCTATGCACATGCATATAGGAAAAGAAAAAAATAGTCTTGCTTCACATATTTTTAAAAATTGCAGTACGCAGATTAAAGGGTGGATGGAGCAAGATTGTTTGCAGAAAAACATTGTCTAGCTTGGAATCCAATGCATTGTGTTTTTCAGTTTCGAACTGAGTATTAATATTCAAGATAATAAGTTGTATATTTATAATGATTTGCTTTCTTTCGTGTTTTTAAACACTCATACTTTAAGAAAAGAGAATGGACATGGATTTTGCTTTACTTCTTTTATAACTATTGTAATTTTCATTATTTTATATTAATATAATAGTATTTTTATTTGTAGTTATAGACTTTGGTATTTATTATTAACTTTGTAGTTTTTGTTACAAAATATGGTATGATTATAAATAAACATTTATTTTGTATTTTTGTTTGTTAATAGTATTTTGACTTTGTTAGACAACTGTCTAACAATTTTGCATAATAATTAAAGAATTAAATACTAATATACATTTATCTATTTACAGACTTTGTCTCTGGATTCCTCTCAAATAAGTTATTTGTTGGTTCTGGTTTATTTATATTATACTTTTAAAAGTATTAGTCACCATTTATTCATTATTGATGTTAGAAAACATATTGGTGCACATCTTTTTTAGGAGCGCTATTTTTGTTTAAAAAAAGGCTTTTACACAATGAATTGGAATTAAAGAAGATTTGAATTGGAACTTAGAAAAGAATTGTATTAAAAGTTATTTGTTTAATCATCATTTCTTTGTCAGCTGTACAGAAAAACACTTATTTGATTTACCTTAATTTTTCTACTCTTTCAAATAGTATATTTTAAAACATAGTTTTAATAATTAGTTATTTTCTAGTTCTTATTTAGTTCATAATGATTTATATAAAATATTGTTTTTAATTAGGGTTTTTTTTTATTCAACCTGATAGAAATAATTTTTTTATTATATGATTATTTCACTATTTATAGCAACTAAAAAATATGTTTAATTCTTTTACTATGTATAGGATTACTTTATTATTATTATACTAATCTGTTGTTTTATCCAATTGTGTATCTGGTATATTTATAACATTTATTTATTACTTAGTGAAGATAATTTTATGTTTCTTATTTAAATATTTACCCTTATAATCTTAACAAATGTCGTAATTTCTATTTCCAGATCTTCCTGCTTTCTGTCAGCTGATCGATAAATTCTTCTACTGTTCAATATGCCCTTTTAAGAATCGGCATAAAAGCAAATTTGTTCGACATTTACGCTTCCATACTGGGGAAAAGCCTTTTGTATGCCATCTATGTGCAAAAGCATTTTGTCGAAAAGAAAGATTGAGATCCCATATATCATCTGTGCATGGCAAAGAAAAGCCATTCCCATGCACATTTTGCCAGAAAGTTTTTACCAGAAAAGATCACTTAAAATGCCATCTTCTAACAGTGCATGAAAATGCCAATTTGTCAAAAATGCAATGAAACACTAATTTGCCAACTATATATGATGATGCTAACTTACCAAATATTCCTTATAATCCCTTAATGCGAAGAGAAATTTCAATGTTACTGTTAAATTTCTGAACTGATACATTTAACAATTGTTAACAATGTTTAGTTTTGTTAAATGTATTATATATTATTATTGTACATGTTAACTATTCTACTTTTATGCAACATATGTCAGAAGAAAAAACAATATACAATGTAAGAAATGTAACTTATACTGTTATATATTTTTTTTTTTAATTTTCGGACCTAAAAAAAGAAACGTTTTTATGACAATTTTATTTAACTTAGATTGAAAGCATTTAATCTTAAGTGGCCATTTGATGTTTTAATAAATTTATGAATGAATTTTTAATGTTTTTTTATGAACTACTATTCTTTTTATGTGGATTTATACTAAAAATCGTCAATGTTTTTTTTTATTTATTGCTGTTCATTTCGATAGTATCCAGTCTAAAGATCTGTGTTTAATCGTTCTGTTGTATAAGCAAGATGAAAAACAATTCATGTGTTCATGATATGTCTGGTATCAAATATTCTTTTCCAGTTGTAACTACTATCTTTTTCTTCGATAAAAATTAACAGTTCCATTGTTGTTTTCTATAAATTATTATTGTGTTTTCTTCCTTGTGGGATGTGATAGCCGGGAAATGTTTCTTAAATATAACTTCAATATCACATTTCTAACTCATTTAGATTAATTCTTCATCTAGTATTGCTGCTTTAAATTGGTCACTTTAAAAGGTTTTTTGAAGCTCTTTTTAACAGACACACAATATATTTAAAAATAACTTATTTGTCAAAATTTTTCCAGCTAAAAGAAAATTGGTGATATCATTCTTGAAATTTTTAATGGGCCCTGGCAGTGCTGAATTTAAGTAACTTTTCAAGCATTAAAAATTATATTACTAACAGTTTTTCACCAAATTGTATGAATTTTTCTGAATATTGTAATTTTGCGCCATTTTCGTAATTAGCGATTAGCGTAAAGAACTCTAAAAAAAGATATGCAAAAAATTAACCTAGCGATAATTTATAATTGTTACTAACTCACAACAATTATAAAAACAGTATATTATTCACTGAAATATGTAATTTCAGATGACTATAGAGGCTTTCAAAAAGCTGCCCTAGACTTAAGTTAAGATCTTAGACTTAAGATCTGTAATTTGCAGCAAACATGCATCAATTCAGAGAATAATAATTTATACTGTTTGTCCTTTTTCTTTTTCTGAATATTTAAAATAAACAAATTTTGGGAAAAAAATTTGAGTTTACTGAATTGTTATATCATTTAAGAGTTTGTAAAGATCAGAAAATGTACAGTTCATTGACCCGATTATTTGTTAATATTGAAAACTAAATAGTTTTTTTTTTTAGTTTCTGATTATAGATTTCAGTATAAAATTCAAAATGGCAAGGCAAAACTTTAAAATATTGTATGGTATTTAAGAGATTTAGATATTTTTCAATATTTAAAATAAAAATGAATACGATTATAAATATTTATTATATACATATGAAACCAATAAAATATGTATGATATATTGACGCATCAGAATATAAAATAATTTCGTGAGAGTCCAGGTCCCAGAAAAAGTTCAAAGCTTGTTGAAACCTCTAACTCAAAATGTTTGATACATGAATAAAAGGTTAAGAAAATTTTAATTAGCAGTTATAGCCATATTCATCCTATTCTTATTGTAGATAAGTCACTGACAAAAAATCATTACTATTTTAGATATAAGAGTTCTTTTTCTTTGAGTAATCCATCACTTTGGATTAAAATTAGTCTCATTTACCATGGTTCTACAAATAATGATACCTGTTTGTTAAATTAATTTTTTACTGAAATCAATATTTAAATTTAACTGGTTTTAATCTATTACTTAGTTTCTGAGTAACCAAGTCATTTATTTGATTTTAATTCTTAAATTTGTATTTTTGTAGAAAAAACATACAAATAAATCTGATTTTAAATGATAAACTTAAATGAAAAATAAACTTGATGAAATATTGAAATAATCTTCATAACTGATTTATTTTCTTTCTATCCTATTTAATTATTCTTTCAATATATAAATTCTCTCTTTAGTTAATTAAGAAGAAAAAATTGAATTTGGAAGGACCTTTTAACATTCTGGTCTCAGTTTAACTTTCAAATTGTCTTAAAAACTACTAACAATTTTTCAGCTTCCTTGATATTTAACAATATTTAAAAATTTTCATTAAATGATACTGTTTGAATCTTATGTTTAACCTCTCTATATTTTGGACATTAAAAGTTTTGTTCCCTTTTCTTATTATATTTTTTGAAGTAATTTGCCTTGAGCCTATACAGTTTATAAATATTCTCTTATATTTATAAACTGTATATAGGCAAACTGGCTTTATAGGCAAATTATTAAAAATAAAAATCCTTATATCTTTATGTGCCAAACTTATTTTTATCTATTGAAAGTTCATTTAGTGGTGCCAAAAAAAATTCTTGTTTTTATATAAATTCCTATATATATATATATATATATATATATATATATATATATATATATATATATATATATATATATATATATATATATATATATATATATAGACATATATATAGACTTGGTATCTGGCAGAAGTTTTAATATATAGCCCAACTTCATAATTTCATGATGGCTTATAACTTTTAATAATTGATGCTTTTTTCTTAATTTTATGATTAAACTGAAGAACCCACATTTTTGCATCTCCAGTTTACATTTTTAGGCAACATTAAGTTTCTTGTATTTATTAAACTGCCTATTATTAACTAAAAATGTAATTAGTTGTATTACTGAGTCTCAATGCTTTATATTTCAGTTGTCATACATGAATGTTAATTGTTATTTTATATGTCATGCGTTATAAATTTTTTTACCATTTTTTTAAATACATCTGTATTATTTTTCTTTTAAACATTTAAATAAATGTATAAAAATAGTTGGGAGCTTTTTACTCTCTTTCTTCTCTACTTTCCTATTTTAAAAAATATCGACTATATGTTTCTGGCTTTTTGTAAATAATGGAATTGAAGTGTAAATCTATCACATTCCAGTGATTCCTTATTTATTATCAATATTTTATTTTAAAAAAATTTCAAAAACAGCATTCAATTTATTTTATTTATAATAAAGTCAAAATTATAGAAGGCCTTATGTAAGTAACAATTATAGAAGGCCTTATGTGAATATATTTATAATTTTTTTTTTTTTTCCCAGTACTTTCGAAAATAAGGTATTTAACATCTTTTTCAATTTAAGCTCACTTTACCCTTTTGCGTGTTTACCTTGTTTAGCTAAATATATTTTTATCTGTTTTGTTTTTTAGTCAAATTTTTGAGTTTGGTCTAGTAATACTACTTTCTACTTTTGTGTCATTCTGCACATAATTGATTTGAAAATAAATTTAGATAGATTCATTTCAAAATTGATCTGTTTTTCAATGAAAAATCAAGTTTTTATAATAGTGGTAATTCTCAAAAAAAATTTAATTAGATATTAAGATTCATTAGTTAATATTGTCTATTAATTAACATATTTTATTAATGCAAATAGTCGAATAGTTTTTTCTTAAATGATCAGAGATTTTTCATAACATTCAGCATACCAAAAAACTTAGAAGATGAAAACTTTAACTTTTTATTGAGCCTTTTCACTGAGTTTATGTGACGATTACGCTTTTTAATGTGATAAATTTATGGCTAGAATTATGATTTTTAGATATTTAGTATAAATAAGTTGTCGTAAGTCACTAACATAAAAAAAGTGTAGGGAAATCAGCTTTAACTAAAAGCTAAGCTAATTCAACTTACCTCATTTTAAATTGGTAGCTATACCTCTTAAATATAACACCAAGCAACTGAATTCTAATTATTTTATTAATGTCATATTTTTTTGTATTACTTGTATCTCATAAAAATCTAGTTAACGTTTATTACTTTATTTATATTTGAGCCTACCATGTATTTCATGATTTATATAAAGTATCATTACCTGTTTCAGCCTGTTGAGACATTAGTATACCATGTATTTCATGATTTATATAAAGTATCATTACCTGTTTCAATCTGTCGAGACATGAGCCTACTATGTATTTCATGATTTATATAAAATATCATTACCTTTATCAATCTGCTGAGACATGAGCCTACCATGTATTTTATGATTTAAAGTATCATTACCTATTTTGGCCTGTTGAGCCATTAATATATCTTCCCTTTATAAACTGTACATTTTGATAATACAAGAAAACATGCTTC
Source organism: Parasteatoda lunata (assembly GCA_949128135.1). Lineage (NCBI taxonomy): Eukaryota > Metazoa > Arthropoda > Arachnida > Araneae > Theridiidae > Parasteatoda > Parasteatoda lunata. The sequence goes on from OX421977.1 coordinate 28,447,540, forward strand.
CCAATGTTTTGCTTTTGGTATGTTTGTAAACAAAATGGAATATCACCGGGAAAGGACCCTGTGTCATGAGTGACCTCACAAAGGGATATTGCACAATTGTTTTAAGGGGAGTTGCTTGTCTTGTCCCATACTATATGTTGAGATAACCAAATTATAAAATCTGTTCTGAAACAAAGCAGGAATGTTAGTAATTTTGTGTATATTGGTTTCACAGAAAAGCTGCTTGTACATTTTTAAGTTTAATTTTAAATAAACTTCTTGTTGTTTACAAGTCAAAGTATAGTCTTTATTTAATCATAGATTTGGACCTTATACCACTAATCCCTACGTTCAATCAATCAATTATTTTTTAATTATGGTACAGCTGAGCAAAGGGAGTAAGTTGCTCTAATTCCAGCAGGGACAACTGCAATCCCCTAAGTGCAATTTCTTGATCCTTCATCTTGTAATAAATTAAAAAGAAAAAGGTGTTTAGCAGTTATACCATTTCTGTTTTCTTCCTCTTCTGTGATATTTATTTTCCTTTATTTCTTCAATGCCTGGATTTTTGCCAAAAATTGGCAACCATTTAGGCCCAATTATATATACAGGGTTATTCACAATTCCCTCCGGGGTTTTGAAGCGTTATAGTAAAAAAACGAAGATGAATATGGCAAAAAAGAACATATGAAATTTTTCCGAAAGTATTCAAGTTTCAATTTAAGCAGATGCCGGTAGGGGGCGGTAACATGTACCACTGAAGCCAGTTGTAGTAAAAATAAGGTTGTAGTAAACAGGGAATTATGAATGACCCTGTATATAAAAATTTTTTCAATAATTTTTTTTTATACTTCCAAATTATTGAATATTTTTAAGTTTTTTACTGTTATGTCTACTCTTTATTAAATTATTTTGTGTAATAAAACATTCAGCAAATATTTTAATGCGTATTTCCTATTTATTTATAGACCTACCTTTATGCAAGCTGATTGACAATTATCTTTGCTGTTCAATATGCAGTTTTAAAGACCGGTATAAAAGCAGATTTATTCGCCATGTGCGCATCCACACCGGAGAAAAGCCATTTGTTTGCCATATTTGTCAACGAGCATTTAACCGAGAGGAAACACTGAGGTATCATGTAATGACTATACACATGAAAGAAGGGCCTTTTTCATGATATATGCAACTACAAAGTGATCGAAATGTTAAATTGGCATATGCTAACCTTTCATGTGAATACTCTAATCTTGATTCTATAGTTCCTAGCAGTTTACCAATGAATAATTTGCTCCTGAGTATGAAGTAGCCATTGTATTTTATTTAACAGCTACGAATATTGCTAAATGAATAGATCTCACCGATCGGTTGGCAAAGTGTTAATTATGTAAAAAAGTATTTTTGTTTTATATTTCTTATTTTATCACTTGATACATTTTCTGTTATACTTCTATTTTTATTCTTACTTTTAAAAAAATTAGTTATTGGTGATAAAAGAAAAGATTACTCCTAGAAAATTTTTATATCAAGTATATTTTCATAAGTAATTATTATTAATTTAATGTATAGTTTAAATATGTATTGTGAGAAGTATATTATAAAAGAACAGCAAAAACAAACCCACATTTTATCATGAATTTTTTACTATTTTTGATCTTTTATAGTATATGTGGCATTTAATTTCACTTTTTGCAGTATTTTGTTATTGCATTTATCTATTATGGAGAAAAAAGTTTTAGGAATGATTTATGCCTAGAATTGATTAATTAGTACCATCATCAGTACGAAGTCTCAGAAGGAAAAGAAATACAAAAAAATTCATGTATTCTACAGAGTGACAACAGAGCCAAAATATCTGGGAGGGCAAAAAATTTATGAATCTGGAAAAATTGAGGAATTCAATCAAAATTCTCACGTTCCAGAACTCAATTTTAAATGTTTGAGAGAGTGAAATCAAATATGGTAATTAATAAGTGCAGACGGTATTTTAAATTATAAAATCAGACACGAAAACATACTTTCTCTGTATAAATATGCCTTCTTTTTTCCATGTATTTCGCCGTGTCTCGAGAGCTTTTTAAGTGAATTGAAAAATTTTTGCACAAAATTATAAAATTCATTTATCCAAATATAGTTGCATGCAAAAATAGCTTTTCTTAAATAGTTATCATTTTTCATTTTAATTAATAGTAGCCGGAAAAACTTTGAAATATAAGGTACACAGTTTTTTATATCATTGTAAAGAATGTAATTATGCATAGCAAAATACAAAGTTTGAGCAAAATTGCTCAAATAGTTTCTGAGAAATCGAATTTTAAAGTTAAATTTCTCAAGAACTATTCTACCGAATTCGCTCAAATTTTGTATTTTGCCATATAAAATTACATTTTTTTTAATATGTAAAAATTTTATATCTTACAATTTGAAAATTCTACAATACTTTTTAAATAAAATAATTAAAAAAAAGTAATATTTACTAATAGTTATATTTTGCATTGAATTGTCTTTGAATAAACAATTTTTATATTTGTGTGCAAAATTTTTTAATTCCACTTAAAAAGTTCTTGAAATATTGAGAAATATGCAAAAAATAAAATTAACATTAAAGTGGCTAAATTATGGACTTCTCTCCATACTGTGGAGCCTGTATATCCCAGATTTTGGGGGTCAGAAATCTGAATCCATCAATAAAAAAGTATGTTTATTCAGAAAAAGTTTTTGAATTCGTAACTTAAAATATCGTCTGCACTGAAATTATTAGCATGTTCGAGGTCATCTTCTTGAACCATTAGGATTGAATCCCGGAACGTACAGATCCGTTCATTAGATCAAAAGTTATTTCGAGTACTCCGTTTTTTTTATTTTATGCAGTGTACATGACAGTATAATATTTTTCAAAGAAAAAATGGTTCTTGTAATAATTGTTTTTAAAAATACTTATTTTTAAATCTAAAGGAAAGTCTAAGTGTTTTGCAAGATATTTTATGTATAAGAAGACATAATTAAAAAATCAGTAATAAAATTTTGCTATCAATTTAAAAATCAGGGATATTAGATATCAGTCAGAAGTCAAGAAATTTTTTTTCTGAGTCACTTTGCTCTAAACAATTACTGCTAATAGATTTTATATTGGTTTGCAGTTGTTTTGCGCAATTCTTTATAAACAATGTTCAAGTCGTTTTTAGGCTTTTATACTTTGAAGTTTCACTTCTTGTGTGAAAAATATATGTACCAAGTAAGTGTTTGTGTTGCTTAGAGCCGTTACCTGTAGTTTTTTTTTTCCTCCTGATAAACCTGTTTTCTTGGTAATGCAATGAGAAAATTATGTATTGAGAAGGAATTTCTGCATCAACTTATCAAAGTTTAAAACACTTAGTTGGTTAAAAAAAAAAAACTGTTTTTCAAATCTACCAACTTGGTACATGAGTAAAAGTTAATCTGTGATGTGTAAATAGTGTGTTAAAATGATAATCCTTATTCACAAATAAAAATTTTTATTAGTAATTATAATAATTAAAAACTATTTTGTATGCATTTATAATGATCCTTTTCACTGTGATTTACTGATATTGTTCAATTTTATACGTATGTGAGCTTGCCTAATACAATATTGTATTGATTTCTCAGTAAAATGAGGTTATCTTTTATGGTTAACTGTTGCTCTTGTGCTGTTTGATTTTTTTATTAATGTACTTATTTGTAATTGTGATGAATAAAGCAAGAATACAAAATAGACAAAGATTTAGCAAATTGAAGTGGGGATTACTTATGTTATTAGTTAAAGCTCAAAGAATCTTCAACGCTTTCATCTTGAACTTGAGTCTAGCCCATCCTAGTCAGTTGAAGTCTGAAGTTATATTTTACATTCCTATAGTATATTAAGTAATTCATTAATAACCTTTTTTCGGTAGTGTGTGGGAGTTTCTTAATATATCGAAATTCTCTACTTTGATGTTTCTTTAAAGCTAAGGGCTATTTCTTGGTATACACTTAACCAATAATCCCAATTTGGAAATTGCCTGGTATTTGTTGCACAAATATTGTTTAAGGTTGGGCCATTGCCTGTATAAAAATGTCCTTTGTAAATATTGACATTCAGCTTTAACCAATTAGGGTTGGCAATCCTTATTAAACTGGATAAACATATGTTTTATCATTCATCATTACTTTAATCTATAACCTATATACTCAGTTTTATTGCTTTTATCTTAAGATGTAACATAATTCCATATCACTATAGCTATCAAAACATAACAGTAATTCGCATTTTTCTTCCAACAGATGTTGCTTTTGGATACAAATCATCCTGGATTCCTGGAATATTTTGTTGTTCAATGTGTTCTTATAAATCTCCAAACAAATGGAAATTTAAGCGACACCTGGAGCATCATAGAAATAGATAATGTTGTCACTATTTCGACAAAAATATTTAAACATTATTTAAAAATATTTTTATGTTTATTTTTTATATAAAATCATCTAAAAAATTGTCTTTATTAATAACACAAGATGTAAAGTTGCCTCCTCAGCATGACATTTTATAACTAAGATAAGCAATAAAATATCATAGTATATATTATTTTTCAGCTTACTTATATTTACAATGTGTTAATAACATAAAACTTATCTATTGATTTATGCTTTTTATAAGAATTTAATTTTTTAAACAGTTTCTTCTACATGATTGCTGTAGGTAGTTTAAACTTACTCTATCTCAATGGTTCTAGGGCCTAACCTTAAATATAAAAATGCTCTTTCTTGGGATGAACATAACCTTTTTCTGACTGATTGAGATTTTTGATCCCCCAAATTAAGGTGTTGGACTGCCCACAATCTGGAAAGTATAGTCCCAATAATTTGGTCAGAAAAGTAATTGAAATTTTCAACCCCTTCACACGTTGCCACGAATGACAGCTTTAGCTACCCGATTTTTGGCAGTATGAAGGCAAACAATATCTACAGTCATCCTGCCTATTTTAATTATAAGAAAAAGGAACATCATTAGTACAAAGTGTTTTAATGCTTTTATCTGTTATTTATTCCGTAATGCATTGAAGAAAAAAAAAAGTTTTTTTTTTGTGATTTTTCAGGCTTTATCAATTCAGAATATTTTTTGACAATAAGGGCTCTAACAGTCATACGTAAAAAACATTTCGTATAGTTTTATTTCACTCAGTCGAAAAGTTGATTTTTGTGAGAATGAACTATTTCTTCTGTTAATATTTTTTTATGAGTTAAGTAAACACAGGTCAATTACTCCTCTCAAAATTTGAGAAATAAAAAGGTAATTTTAGCCCACAGAATATATTTATAGGTATCAGTGTATGTAAATTAAATAGTATGATGTAAAAAATGCTAAAAATTCATAAATGTTTAGGTTTACGTTTTATCCCTCTTCAGCATATAACATCTATGTATTCTAAATATTTCATCTAGGCAACCGAAACAAATAAATTCATTACTATTCATATCCCCAGGCTCTACCCGACAACATGTCTTGGAAAAGATCCCTCAACTCATTGATTTTCAGCGCAAAACTTATTTTTTAGGTTGCAGACAATGTTCAGCTAACAAAATTAGAAAAGAAACGTTATATAGATGTAAAACTTGTCCGCAAAAACCACCATTGTGTGCAGAATGCTTTGAATCCTTTCATTTACAGTAAAGCTGATTCCTTGAAAATTCTTTTTTCTTGTATGCTTATAATTTGTTTTTCGAATTAATTTTTATTTTATTTTAATTATCTTGTGAGCAAATTAAATTGCAAATGATAACTTTGTTTGTATCTGATTTGCTTGTTATTAAGCTTTGACATTTTTACTCTCTTTTATTCATGGGAACCATATTTGAATTAGTAATGCCGTTCTGTTTATTTATTTTGAAAACTAATTATAGATGCTTTATGTCTTTACAGATATTCCGTTGAGACACAAGTTTTATCACTGTTCATTGTGTTCGTATAAAACTCCTGATAAAAGCAAATTTAGTCGACATTTCCGTGTTCACAGTGGAGAAAGGCCTTTTATTTGTGGTGTATGCCGAAAATCTTTCAGTCAAAAATCTAACATGAAAATTCATATGTTTACAATGCATAAAATATGCCTTTAACTTTGAAAAAACAATTTGTAATACAATATAATCTAGGGACTGTTAAAATTTCAGAAATTTCCTGATTTTAGATATCTTACATAAACAAATAGATAAATTGAAAATAATAGCCCAAATTTTTAACAAAAATATTTATATTTACATATATTTGATCAACTCCACTGTAAAACCACATACTTTTTTATTCTTTATCCTCTTGGTAGTTCTACGAACTCTTGAAGATTAATATTCTTAAGATTTTGAAGTTTCTATATTATGTTTCAATATAATGACTTGCAAATTTTGATTTAACTATTAAGTCATTTTATTATAATGGCTCGATTCAGTATGATTGAACTGTTAATTCACAGTCTAAACTAAAACTAAACTCAGTGGCGTTGAGGACCAAGGCCTACTGTGCTCATCTCAGTTTTCTTGACCTTGGGCTCTGGGGTGCAGAAGTTTCGGTTAGGTGGTCAGCCGAACGCGAAACCCCCAGTGTTAGTTCCCAAGCATGCTTGGTACACATTTATCAACCCACCGAAATGATGAAAGGCTGAATCAACCTTGCCCGGCCCGAAGATCAAACCCAGGACTTGCGGCACGAGAGCGCGAAGTGCTACCATAAATTCACAGTCAAGTTTATCACTTTTTGACAGTTATTCGGGCCTAATGATTTTTACAGGGTTGCTACGCGATTTAAAATTCGATAAGCGGTAACTAATTAAAATCAAACTTTTTTAAAAAAGATATTAAAATTAGCAACTTTTTCTAGCTTATTTTTTTCAGTTTGCTATTAGAAGTGAATGCAAAGAATGTTTTTGGTTTAAATATGAATAATTTGAAATGTTAGTCTTAGTAGTAGTTATGAGTAGTTAGTAGTAGTTATAATAAACAAAAATGAATTTAGTTTCTTCTACTTTTTAGTCACTGTTGGCATCCTTGTTTTTAAAATGCCTTTATTTTCCACAGGATGTTCCCAACAAGCAAATTAAGAATGCTGCTTTTAAATTATCGCTTTAAGGCTGAATCGGTTTCGTTGTTAACTCGAATGTGTTTTTTATTTAAATATTTTTCCAGCCATTGTAACAAGACTTGCGAATTTTGAAATGCACATTATAGTAATTATAAATTAATTCAGCATTCCCTTTTAAGCAATTCCGTCGTAAATTTTGTCTGCCATTTTTTTACAGTAATTTTGCAGATTTTAATACAATAACTGTTATAGATAAATAAAAAAACTACATGGATACATATAGTACTGGATCTTAAAAGTCAAACAAATGTATTTATAATTAATATGACAAGCATTTGTACGTTTTATGACACACTAAAAGATATAGAAAATCTGTAATTAACCCGACAGTATTACTGCCTTAAAGATATTAAACAGATTCTCACAAATTTGTACTACAATAATGATTTGAATATACAATGTAAAATTTTCCATTATGAAAAATTCATTTTGGATGCTGTATATATCATAGAGATAATAAAATGCTCTTATTTTTGTACAAAAGCAATCAGTCTCATCTTTTATTTATTTAGTAAATCTCTATGAATTTAGATCATCAATATGATGTAAATCGTTAAATCACAATATATTTAAATCGTTACGATCACCATAATTAAAATTGTTAGTTTTGTTCAATTGTAAATTTTATAAGACTAGGGGAGGTTACCATGATGGGGGGCACACTTTTTGTTTGCAGAAAACTGAATGTTTATTTTAAGTTGTATGAATATATGTATTTTTATGCATGTATATTTATACATAAATATCTATATAGAATTTTATAAAAAATGAATAGTCTCCAAAAAAACAAAAAGTGTTTACCCCCTCACGCTATACCAATAGTTCTTACCCAGGATAGTGATAACTAATCTGGCTTAGTTTTTGTGCAAAATAACTTTTCTTTATAAAAATTAACTGTGTGAGTTTTAATTCTATTTTATTCAATTATTATTACTTTATATTTCAATATAAATTAATTATATATGTGTATTTAGTCACTTTCTAGTTGTTTGTAAAGACAGCCATAAGAGAATTGCCTTGATTTAAAGCTTTTTGTTATCTAACATAGGCAAATTTTAAAACTTGTTGCTAAAAACAATTAATAAAATTCAACTCATATTGTCAACAAGTATTTTCTTTAAATTAATAAAATTTTAATTATTCTTGCTTTGGTATCTGTTACTTACTAACTGTGAGGATACTAGAATTTTAACTTTAGCTCCACGCCAAGACATTGTAAGTTTCAAAAGTTTGAGTCGATTTTAACAGACTTCAATGTTAATTTGTCACTTAATGGGTTTATTCTCAATTGAAATTCATACATACATACATTTCCAGTCTGGCAATACTAATTCAAAAATTATTGCAAACCATAAAATATGTAAAACTATTTGCTTCTAAATTGTACTGTTTTTTAGCAACCAGTATTTTTTAAACAACATAAAATTCAAGTGTATCTCTTTACTTAGAAATTACAGTCTAATCTTAGTCTGTAATTGTATTAAAAATTACAGTCGCAGTTACTAACATGCTACCAATCGAAAATTTTCAATCAAAATGTACGAAGCTAGAAATGATTAAGACCAGTTAGATTACTCATATTTTAATTGGAGCTTTGTGATGAATGAAAACTCCAATTCCTAACTGCAGAAATTGGTATCCATCATTATTATAGTCAATGAAATTTTTGGCCCCTTTCCAACAAGACTGAAATTGTAACCACCTTTTTCTTTAACTACAACTAAAATTTTAATCTTTTCCTGATTGCTGCAAGCAAAGTTTATCGCCAATTAGGAATTATAGTCAATAAAAATTTTCTCCAGGTAATGAGATTATAATTTTCAGTCGATTATGTCGGAAAATATAAATTAAAAGCGGTTTTTACGGAATACTCTGTATGTTATAAAACATTCAAATGTATAGAAATATGAATTGAAGAGGGATCACCTATCATAATGAGCTGCAATCACTCCTGAAAAGGTCTAGAATACTTGTGTAACTTTTATTTTAAAATAAGCAGCAGTTAAAAAATATGAATCAAGAGGTAGGCAATTGCAAATTAATCCTCTGAAGGGAAGACAAACTTACTTAAAGTACTCCTATGAAGTAACTTAAAAAGATGGGTTGTTTATATAACTACATCTTAAATTTAGGAAAAGTTACAAAATCACATCATTTTTTTTTTTTAATAATTTGGAGATAAAAAATTCGTCAAGATAATTGTGAAAAAACAAGATAGCTATAATAAGAATTAAAATATAAATTATAAAACAAAAAAAAAAAATCGATGTTAAAATATATATATATATTTTTTTTTTTTCTTTTTACCACTTTGGATAAATTGCTATAATAGTATTTAACTACTTACTATCATTACAAGTAATGGGTCACTTTTATCATTTGTTGTTATTTAGAAATTGAAAAAAGAAAATTATTGTATTAGAATACGTAATTTTAAGAAAAACAAAATGCATATACATTTTCTATACTATTCTGGTATGTTTTATACAGTTCTTATTTAATTTATTACTCATATCTATTTTAGCCACATACAATAAAAATCGTGGTGTCTTTAATTTCTATTTTATTATATTTAAGACAAAGATATTTTCCAATGTAACTTAAAATGTCAATTGTACGAAGATTTTAATTTACATATTAATATATTTAAGAAATTTTTTTAAATGATATCAGTCATATTGCCAGTTTTGTCATGTCAGGAAAAATTAATCTGAGATATATTTTTGTGTCTGATTCTGTAGCTTAAAATATCGTCTACTAGTTTATGTGAAAATCCGGTCATTAGATCAAAAGTTATTTAAGGTGTACACTCTTTTGTGGTCTACACATTAGTAATTTTTAAAAAAGCTTCGAAAAAAGTGTACAATTTAAACTTGCCTACAATTAAGCTTATACTACTACTATCTTTGAAATAGGTGTTTTTTTTTTTTTTTCCTGTGAAAGAATATTTAAATTGGTAGAAAATTTTATATTTCCCCTTTATTTTTGAATTGATAAATTTAATTCACAGTGATTTTGATAAATTTACAATTGGGTACCTAACTAATTTTGAGAATTTTTAATTTTTAGCAGATAATGGGAAAAATGACTTTTAAAAGAGAAAAAACAAGAAAATTTATCTGTAAAAGGCTAGCAAACCGTTTACTGCTACCTATTTCTGTTCTGTCTGAGAACTCAGGCATTTTTGAAATCCAGTACTTTTCTAGATTAATAACTGTAACCGCATAGCTGTTTTCTTAAGAAATCTTTTTAACTTACCTTCCTGTTAAATTAGCTTTTTTTAAAATTTATGTGAACCAAAACTGCTGTGAGTTATGAAGCCTATTAATCACCGACTGTGGACTGAACTATTTTCTATAATTTATCCTTTAATTCACTGTCAAGACGATACATGTAATTTATACTTTAAATTAAATGCATTTTAAAATTGCGCATGCAGACACAGGTATTTTAAAGATATTGTTTTTCATTCCGCTGAATGATAAGATTTTCCAAAAAAGTTACTCTTAACGGGTTGTTAAACTTTGTGGATGGCAAAGTGATTCGTTGTTTCTTTCAAATAGTTTCTAATATTTTCTTTTACTAGAAAATTTAAGTCAAAGTAAAAATTCTGTTTTATCATTAGAGTTTATAATGTATTTAATTTTTGTTGTTAGAATGCAGAATTATTCAACGTCAAAATCCTTTAAAGGAGGATTGTACTAAGTGGTTTTTTGGTTTTCCAGTACATATAGATTTCTTTCAATCAAGAGGGGTAATTGACTTTTTTACATTACATGTACTTTTTAATCCTGAAACACTGCTTAATTTCTTATAAGTATTTAATTTTTGTACAAGGTTTAAAGTCCTTAATTAATCTTTCTTTTAATTTTCAGTATCAAATTGCAGTGTTTTCATTACAGAAAAAAAATGGGAGAGAATTTCTCACCCTTTCTCAAAAACAGGGTGAGATTTCAACAAGTTAAGTGAGATTTCTAAACATTAAAAAAACTCGAATAGACTTGGGAAAATAAATTTCTTTAATTATAATGCATTTTTAACATCTTCTGATTTCTAAACCATTGAATATTTTTGCTGCATCATCATATGGAAAATGTTCTGTATCTACTTTTTCATCAGCTATTCTCATTAGGTTGCTCAAGTGCTCATCAGTCAATCTGTTATGATATTTTGTTTTAATTCGGTTTTGGGTGCTAAATGACCTTGCAACAGATGCTGAACTATTCGGAATCACTAATTAAATTTGTAGCATTGTGCACACACTTTCCTATCCTCTACATCTGCCAGCATAGGCTTTTCAATTATTTTTGTTATAGAATAGTGAAGTTTGTTGAAGTTATTTCCATCTTCATACTTCTTGTTAGGTCTTCCAGCATAGTTTTCACAGACTTCAACTTTTACAAATGGCTGTAAATTGTCGGTGAGGGAGTTTGATAATTCATTAACAGCTAAAAATAGAGCTAACTTTAGACAACTTATTATAAAGGTCTCATTTTTTTTCCTCAACACTTGTCGTAGCTGTTTTCATGTCTCTTTCAAAATGGCAGAAGACGAAATTTTTTCCAAAATTCCAGAGACTCTTGCATTTTAAAATTGATTAACACATTCGCTGCCACTAAAAATGATATTTCCATCCTCACAAGCCGGATTACAAAACGGGGTTTTTATGGTTTAGATGTTCCTTATATTTTACTAGGAAAACCAGAAAAATGAAGAAACTTATTATTTTCCTGTTTAGAGAGCATTTTTTTACCGCCGCTCCCTTGTCTTCGTGAGTGCCACTGACGCTCCAGCGTGTCGGATCAATATTCTCAGAAATTACTGGCATATTGCATAAAAGGAATAAAACGGAATATCATTCAAGTAAATGTAGAACCATTTATGAAACTGAAACAATGCTGAAAATATTTACAAATAATAAGAACAATGAGCACATAAAAAAATTTAAACCAAAATTTTGAAATCTAACCACAAAAAATAAAAATGTAATGCTTAGTAATTGTAATAAATAAATATAATATATATGGTGCCGAAACAACCTTTCCGTTCAACTTCCAAAGCCACATTAAACACAGAGCATATAACTTATCATAGTCAATCGACACACCAGCGCGTCGTCGGCATATCAGGAGAGGCCGCTCTGATGCGTTCGCGCGTCGGTGGCAGCGAACGTGTTCATATAGAGTGCTCGAACTTCTCGCATTAATCATTTTTCAATGCGAGAAAGGAAGAAAATATGCGAGATTCTCGCGCTGTAGTGAAAACACTGAATTAATAGGAAAAAATTTTCAGTCTCGCAAAGATATTAAAAACAAAAAGTTTTCATTTTTTTCGCCTGGAATGAAACCATACATCAAGCGTAGAGCATTTTAGTGAAACAAGATGAGATGTGTACAAGGCAAGGAGAAGAAATCATGTCCTTCTTTCTTAATACAGTGGAACTCACATTGATACTTATATGTTAAATTTTATATCTAAATTAATTCTGTTTTACTGATTTTTTAATGTTTTCTGACGAACATTTTCTAAATAATTTTATTGTGGTATATTTGGTTGTAATCCTCTGAGATTCCTCTTTAATCCTCGGGTATCGCATACTAATATCTGAAAGAATTTTTTTTTTTTTTTTTGGTGGGCTGTGTACACATATTTTTTAAATATTTATTATTTTTCATATATATTAAAAGTATTTGTAAGTTAGTGAGTTTATATATCTTTTGATTATTGCTAAAGTAGTAGAAAGTCATAAGAAATAAGCTATAAATAATAAAATAATAATTTTGGAAATAAAATTGGTTAAAAAAAGAATGCATATGTATTTTTTAAATAATTTTTTATATACTCCTATACATTAAAAGTAGTTTAGACCAGGGCTGTCCAACTGGCGGGCCGCATGTGGCCCGCCAACTTCTTATTCAGGCGGATCGGCTTACGTTTTCCCATTATAATGTAAGCAATTTGTTTTATAATCCTTCTGTTCCATTGTTTTATAATTAGTAATTCAACTATTAATTGTTATTGTATAAGAGGTAAGAGGGCATTGTTCAACTTTTTTAAACTGCGGCCCGCCAGGTGATCAGTGACCAGAATCCTGGCCCGTGGGCTCTTTGCAGTTGGACAGCCCTGGTTTAGACTATTAACTTTTATTTCTTGATTATAAAATAAAATCTTTTTTTTCTTTCTTTCTTTTTCAATGGAGTTAGTAGAGAGGAGAAAAATTTAGTGTTAGTCATCGTTCTTGTTAGATTGATATAGCTTTGGTCAATGAGAGATAACCTTCTTGAACTTTCTTAAAACTTTGGTGCATATGGTGAGGGGGGTCCACGTCCCATGCACTGGAAGCTTTTCTGATTAACTATTATGAACTTCAGAAAAGTTACTAACTCCTCACCAATTATTTTATATAAATGTTACCAGCTCCTAATTGCCTAAAATGTGCTTGAAAATTCTTTGAAAGCAAATTATAGTGTTCTTAGGTCTATCCCTAGAAATGACTAATTCAAAATGTTTAGTTTATGTATTTCAAAATGGAATATAGATTTTAAAGACTTAGTTAGGGGTGCTCATGGAAATTCTCATAAAAGTTAGAAATAACAATACTTTTAAATTCAATTCAAGGATCGTATTTTTTTCCTTGCACATTTTCTTGACAATAAAATTCATTTAGAGGATAATTCTTTTAAATGATTTGCTTATTTGTGTAATCCTTCTTTAATAATTAATTCTATTTTAGATGGAAGTGAGCAATCAAGGTAAAATGTGTGTCTTTTATGAATACTTACATTTCTTATTAAATTGTGTTTGGCTTATAAAATCCCCTGATTTGAACAGCAAGTAAATCACAAAAATCAACATCTTTGCAATTCAGTGCATTTGCATAGTTAAATCCCTGGTGTGAAGAACTTAAACTATAAGAATCAGGTGGAAGAAAGTGGGAAACCAAACAATTACATTTATTTTACTGAAAATTTCGATGCATTTTATTTACACAAGATTCATATAGATTAAATATGAAGCATAACTTTTTTATTTTGTTTGATTGTTTTCTTTCAATAATGCCGTCAAAGGAACATGTTTTAGTGCACCCACTTTACCCCATGGTAAAAGAAAGTAGGTCTAATTCTAATATTATTGAATATTTAAAGGAAAATATGTAAATATTTTTTAGGAAATAAAAGCATACTGAAATAAACGTATTTCTGTTATATATATTTAAGGTACAAATGCACAAAAAAAATTTTTTTACATATTATTTAATTAAAGAAATAATGTCCACGACTATTAAAATTGAATTCATTCAATATACAACATATATTGCTTTACTCTACATAATCTTAATTAATGGCAAGAAAAGTATAATAGTCTCCCAATGGGGACTTATTCAAATACTGTATGTAATTCACTAATATCTATTACTTGACCAATCAATTTATTTGATTGACTTCTTGTTTGGTACTGAACTTCTACCTATGATCATTGCTTTATTTTATCTAATTCTACTTTCATATTATCTGTACCATTACTTTTCTTAATTTCTCTAATTTTATGGTCTGAATTATCATAACGTATGACATGAGAATAAATATAGTTTGCAAATAATATACTTGCTGGCAGATAATAAAATAAAAACATTTTCCATAATCTCAATATAAGTCACTAAAAAGGAATAAAAAAATATCTTAATTTAAAAAGGAAAGAATAAGTGTTTTTCACTTTACCCCATGTACCCACTTTCTCCCACCTGACCCTAGGCAACGTGTTTACAAAAGCAATAACCTATGAAAAAGCGATCAAGAAACAACATAGATTTATAATAGAGTCTGTGTAAACGGTAATCTTTAAGTGATAACTCAAGTGCTCTTTTAAAAAAATTTCATTGCGTTCAGAAGCTCCCGCAGGCTGTACATCAACAGGTTACATGTTGTGCACCCATAGTCTCAGGTTTGGTTTTATTTGGTTCCATGCAAAGAAATTACTACTTGAGAAACAATTGTCAATTAAATTAAGTAGAAGCCGGATAGCAGAGCCTTTAGCACTGCACTGGATACTGCAGATTATTATTGCCTCTGCTGATAATTTTTCATCAAGTTTTTCTTTTTACTTTTAAAAAGCAATGGGTTAAAATTGTGAAAATTCCTTTTTAAACCATCTAACTATAATAAGAATACTTTAATTAAACTTGATTCGAATAAAAATTATGAAATGAGAGAACACCGCAAAAGAAAAGTTAAGATTTTTGACTTGATTACTAAACTTAACTGTATATAAATTTATTCTATTTGATTTTGTATCATTGTATAATGTTCTACTTAAATTTAAACAAGTTTCTATGTATAATGTTTAAGAACCTTTATGTAAATTTTGCTATAGTATAATAGATTAAGCAGAATTTTTACAATCATAATGTCTGACTCCATTGAAGTGGAGACAAATTTCGAATTGTGAAGATAGTGCTGCAGATTCACTCCATGCATTCTGTTACTGTGAATACTAGTAAAAAATAGTACTTTTATGCTTAAAATTCATTGTAACTTCTCAACTGTTAGTGATATTGACTCCATTTAGGTCTAATTCAATTCAGCATAAAAAAGATACATGGATACTGCATGTAAAAAATTTTACTCTTTATACATAAAAACCATTATTACTTCTAAACTATTAGTCCTATCATCTCAAATTTGATCTATTTTAATTCAGCTTAAAATGCCTTGGAAATAACTTCTCATTTGTATATATATATAGCAATCTAAGTTCCTATCTTCTTAGCTTGTTACTACTAAGAGACAGGTGCTTACCTATTTGTTACTGTATAGAACTTTTTATGTCTAGGTGTTACTGTACTAAAATTATATAAGACCTAATAGATATTGTTTTAAGGCGCTAGCTGAATTTAGAATAACTCAACTTTAATTTCTATTTCACTGGCATTTAACATTTGGAGAAAATAAATTTCTGTCTAAAAGGTGTTGAGTTGACTATTATTTTCTCTCCAATGATTGCGAACTATTCCATGCAGATTATTTAAACTGTATTTTAATTTTGTTTTTATATTGGTAAACTTATTATTCTACACTACTACTATTCTTATACTATTTTTTTCTTTTAAATAGTTATTAATTTTTATTAAAGTTTTCTTACTCTTTGCACAACAACCCATGAAGGATCTTGGCCTCCCTACTAATACATCTGCAAACATTCCTATTCTTTTCATAAAATTAAGGTATCCTTCAACTTCATCTAGCCTTCGATCTTCCAGCACTTCTCCTTGCTATTTTATCCAAAAAGGGCTATTTTGTACCTTTGTTCTCATCCATTCTAAGTGGCCCAACTACTGTGCCATTTATAATATTTAAAATATCTTTAACGGTTCAATTTCTAGATTTCTTCAAATCACCGATTATAAAGAGTCAATAATACTATTTAATTTTATTCCATATTGTGCAGTAGTCCAGATTTCATTAACATAGATTATAACCAGTCTCAAAACTGTTTTGCAGATTTTCAGTTTTAATGTAAACAATTTTAAAGATGATCCCAATGCTTTACATGGTATAATAAAGTATTGGTTCCTTGCAGTAAGTCTGGCCTTTATTTCAGTTTTGATGAAATTATCTTCCATCATAACAGATCGTAGATTGAATTCTGAACTGAAACTCTCAGATATTCTACATCATTGTTGATCTTTATTGTTAATAGAGTTTCTCTACTGGTCAAAATCTCTTTGCCAAACCTTAATATTATATTACTTAATGTGATTTTATTGTTACTTATTGCTATTTTTAATGGATTACTTCATATTGTAATAATCGTTTTAATATTTTAAAATATAATAATGCTTGTTTGTTTTTTTCTCACAGAACTTGCAGCTGAATTTAAATGGCTTGGAAACACGTTCTGCTGTACTTACTGTTCCTACAAACATCGTCATAGAAATAGATTAGTCAGGCATTTGCAGACGCACAAAAGTGAAAAAAACTTCTTGTGCAAATTTTGTCAAAAATTTTATAGTAGGAATGATTATTTGAAAACTCATATGATTTTGCATCACCAATACAAAGAATAAGCTATCAGAAGAATAATTTTTACTACTATGTCTATTTACTACTATGCATTTTTTTTTTTTTTTTTTGTGCTAAAAATAATGGGGTTGAGCAAAATACTGGTATAGCAAAATATAAATAATTTTTCTTTTATTACCATAAGCGAAGAATCGCTGAATTTTTTCAAGGAATTACTTCTTCTTTGCTTTGCAATCTTTGGCACGGAATTAAATACAGGAAAGTCATTCAGTATTGAACAAAATTTTTCATGAGTTTGACTATTTTTTAAAAAAAAATCATGGGAAGTTATGGATTTAGGTCGCCGAAAAATCTAATTTTTAAAATGGAATTAACCCCCCTCCCCCCAATTTCATGGTGTTCTGAATACCAGAATTTGTAATAAAATCCCCACTCACAGTTATATTTGATTAAAATATAGTATGTTTTTATTGTGCTCTTTAAAAATTATGGTGTTCTTTAAAAAAATGGAAGAAAAAACGAATTATCTTTTAAACTTCTGTGATTCCAAAATTTTCATTATTATTTATTTATTTTTTTATTTTATCAATTTAAAAATTCTAGCTGAAGCAAGCCAGTCATTGGCGAATTTTTTTATTCGGAAATAAGAACAGAAAAGTATCTTTAGAATGTAGTTCTGCAGGGGAAAAAAATTATTTACTTTAGTATTTTTTTCAGCTATTTTATTGCTTAAATTCTTTCTTTACTCTGTTTTTTAATTTTAAAATGTAGAAATATGAAGATGCGGAGTATAACAGTTTTGGTTATACCTATCATTTCAATGAATGTTATTATAATACTTTTTTAAATTTATCGTTGTGTTTTTGTCGAAGAAAATAGTAAATTTGTTAATTCATGAAAGATTCTTGGAATTAATCATGAAAAGTCCTGAATTTGAAAATCTAAAATGTAGCAGATACCCTGTAAATATGGGTATTCAACTTTGCTCAAATTGAACTATTGTAGAGTTTTATAAAAGTGTGACAGAAAACTGTTAAAGTATTTTGATACGTATAAATAACTGATACATATTTTGTTTTTGTTCAATGAAACTCTCACATTTTTTCAACGCTTTGTATTCATTCTGCTTGAAATACCAAGAACATGTTGCTTTGACCTTAGGAAATGTGTATAAAAACATTTTTGCTTGTGTTATATCTTACTTTTTGAACTAAATTAGATGTTAATAAAAGTCTTATTCACCAAATGTTTTAAAATATCCTTATGGTTGTTTCTTTATGAAATGTAAAATATTAATTATTATTATTTTTTTTTACTGGCTGGTAGGTCAGTTCAAGTAATGAGCATTTCTCATGAAAAGTGTCAATTTATGTCCAAAATTAAATTTCACTACTTTTTTGATAAATAAAACCCCTAAACATTTTTTTCCAAAAAATAGTCATGATTTTGCACTTAATTCATCAAAAAACATTTAATTTAATCATTTTTTACTAACAAGAAAAAAATTTTAAAGTTTCAAATATCAGATCGGTAACATGTCCCACCTAAGGATTTTAAACATGCAAACAAATCATGTGCATTTTATAATATCGTTTTGAAACACTGTTATACTAAAACGTATTTCATTTTTAACGCTCTGTTTATATTTTATTCGATTTTTATAAATATCTTCTCGTAATTGGCGAACAGACGCAAAACAGGTGCGTCCCAAGTTTCTCTGTCAGATCGGTAACACGAACATATCAAAGCTATTTTCTGACTCAAAACTTTACTTCCGGCAGAGATACCACGTGATCGGAACAAGGTACGCAAGATGGATGCCGAGATATTCGCCATTTTTCGTTACTGTTCCTGAAATGACAGGTAAGATTTTTTTAAAGTAATTTGATTACATGCGTACTTTTTCGTTGATCAGATCGGTAACGCACCCTGAGATGCGAAAATTTTATCGTTTCAAATGTTATTTTATATCATATACACAGTATTTGATTACAAAACAACAACAACGTGTTTTTACTTTTGGATGAATCAGATTGCCGATGTAAAATGAAGAATACTTTACAAATTCGTCAGATCGGTAACAATCAGATCGGTAACATTTAAAAATGCCCAATTTGTTACCGAAATGACGCCAGCGTTACCGAAATCTCAAATTTTTTTAATTTCTAAAGATATACTTTTTTATACGAATATTTTTGTTCGTAGCAATAAATTTTAATAACATTAGCTTATTAGGTTGTATTTTTTGCATATTTTATACCTTGCAAGGAAGAAAGTAATAAAAAACTGAGACAAATTGATGTTGCATTAATGGGGCCGCGAACGCCAACTGCTACACATTTGGCGTAGAAATTACGTAGTTATAGAGATTTCTACGCACTACACATCAGGAAACTAAAATTACGCTTTGTCGCAATCGTACGAATGACGAATTGTTTCCAACCCTTTTTTGACCGAACATATTCGATCTTGGGGTTTATCCTGCAGCTCCGATTTTTGATCGATTTCTTCCGATTCCCGGAAATTTAATTCAGGAATTTCCAATCCGTTTGCATCCATTTCATTGTCTAAATTATTCTCTAAAATCATGTTTTTTCTTAAACTAGACAATGCATACATACTATCGTATTTTATTATTTCGTTTCCGATCAATTTATTAAAAAAAATTTGCATTGTGCTCAGAAATTTCAAACCCATCATCTAAATTTGTCCTGCTCCCTGGCTGATTATTCCCCCTCCTCCAAACTTTTTTTTTATTTTAACAGATATTAAAATCTTTAAAACCTTTTCAATGAAAAGAAAAATCTGCCATT
Organism: Parasteatoda lunata; assembly: GCA_949128135.1. Taxonomy (NCBI): domain Eukaryota; kingdom Metazoa; phylum Arthropoda; class Arachnida; order Araneae; family Theridiidae; genus Parasteatoda; species Parasteatoda lunata. Next base: position 28,467,474 of record OX421977.1, read on the forward strand.
ATTAACTGGTTTGAAGTGACATTTTGTAATTGTCAAAAAAAAAAATTCTTAAAAAATTTTTTTAATTTAAATTTTTGATTTTTTTTTCAAAGTTAAGCAGCTGTGTGAAATACATATTTTCCTATTTACAGTGTCAAGAGAAGTTTAAACTTACTCTTTGTCGTGGAGATGTCTAAGAAAATCTCAAAAAAGAAGCTTAGTGAAAAAAAAATGGATGAAAAACGTAAAAAATGTCGTGAACGTGTTAGAAAACACAGAGCAAAAATGACAGAAGAAAAGAAAGCTGAGAAAAAAGCAAAGGATCGAGAATACAAACAAAAAATGAAAGAGGCTGGAGTTATCAAAAATATAAATGAATTATCAAATAGACAGAAGCGGAGACAGTGGAAAAAAGACTCTCGCAACTACAGAAGAAAACAAATTATGAAGAAAGAAGAAATAGTAAAAGAATCAACAACACTTGGAAGAAAAGGATCCCCAAGGGTACCAGCTGGGAGAAAAGTGGCCAAACGTACTTATATGAAAATGAGAAGAGATATTCAATCAATGAAAACTAAAATAAACAAAAAAGATAAAAAGATTGAAACTTTAAGGAAACAAGTTTATCGCCTCCAAAACAAAAAAAATGTGGACCTTTCCCCTCGTAAACAAGTGAAGAAGATTGTAGGTAGAAAGAAAGTTTCACCTGCTATTAGGAAAAATTTACTTCTAAGTTATGCTCTTATGTCAGGCCTGTCAGATAAAAAGAAAAAAACCTGTCAAAATGAGAAGGAGAGACGAATGTTCAATCATATAATTTCCCTTAAAATTATTAAGAAATATAGAATGATTGGCCATCTGAAAAATATTATATCTTACCAAGAGTTCAGAAAAGGTTTAAAAATGAAAAACGTCTACTTCAAACGATCCAACAGAAATCAAAAAGAACGACTTAAACTGCAACAATCAGTGCACAAGTTTTTGGAGGAAGATATAAATAGTTGCATGGCACCTGGTGCAAAAGACTGCATTACAAGAAACAAAGTAAAACACCAAAAGAGATACCTAAGAAACATAATGCAGAATTTGCATAAAATGTTTCTGGAAAGAAATAATACAAAGATTAGCTATTCAACTTTTTGCAGATTAAAACCCTTTTGGATACTCAAACCAAAGGTAACCAGTCGGGATACTTGTTTATGCACAAAGCATGCAAATTTTGAATTTCTTTCGATGAAACTAAATTACCACCAACTTATAAAAGAAAGACAAGCGGAAGAATTATGCACCAAAGTTTGCTGCGATGAAAAAAACAAGGACTGTATGGAGAGAAACTGTAGTAGGTGTAAAAACAAGACTCTCCCGGTAACCTTAATCGGAACTTCATTAAAGGAAGAAGATGAGACATTTTATTACCAGTGGGTTAAAAAAAGAGAGAAGATAAAAGATAAGAATGGGAAGGACAAAGTAATTACAATTACAATTAAAGATAAAATTGTCTGCACAGTTGGAGAGTTAATCAGTAAAGCAAATATTCAAATTGAACCTTTTTTGAAGCACGTGTTTATCATGAGACATCAGTTTAATGCTGTCAAAAAAATAAAAGGTTCTCTCAATGCAAATGAAGTAATCGTTTTAATTGACTTTTCTCAAAATTATGCTTGTAAATTTGGATCGGAGATTCAGACCATGCACTTTGGTTCTAATAAGCCTCAGGTTACATTACACACAGGTGTTTTGTATCACAATGATGTACAACACTGTCATTATGATCCATCCAAGCTTGAGCAGGTTATATCTTTCTGTTCAGTTTCACCCTCCCTCCGTCATGATCCAAGTGCAATTTGGGCCCACCTCCAACCTGTATTAAAGTTAATAAAGGAATATCTGCCTAGTGTGGATACTATACACTTTCAAAGTGATGGACCAACTCCACAATACAGAAACAAATGCAACTTTTTTCTTCTAACTTATTTTGCCTCAGCATTTGCTTTTAAGGAGGTCACATGGAATTTCTCGGCAGCTGGGCATGGGAAGGGTGCAGCAGATGGTGTTGGTGGATCAATTAAAAATATTGCTGATCATGTTGTAGCTTGTGGATCTGATATACCAAACTCCAGTGAACTGCTTAAGGTCTTGAGAGAAAAAGAATTGAAAGTTAAGATCTTTGAAATTACAGAGGAAGATATTAAAAAAATAGATAGCTTTGTCAACATTTTATTGGAACCAATTCCAAACACAATGAAATTACATCAAGTTACTTGGAGTCACACGAAACCTAAAGACTTATCCCTAAGATTACTCAGTTGCTTCAGCTGCATGGGAGATGAAATTTGTAAGCATTTTGCACCAAGTCCTGCCACATTTACATTTCCTGAAGAAAATGTTCTTCACCAAAAAATTGAAAAGAAATCTACAAATATAGCTGTAGGTGATTGGCTAGCTGTTATTTATGACAATTTGTGGTATCCTGGTAAGTTTCAATTGAAGTTTTAACTAAGTGAAATTATTCAAAGCTCTTTAATTAAATAATGAATATGTATCTAGGTTCAGTAGAAGAAATTCAAGAAGATGGTTTTGTGCTGTCATTTATGCATTGTTCTGGAGAGAAATTTTATTGGCCATCACCCGAGGAAAAATTTACAGTTCCTGAAAATGAAATTATGTGTATAATATCTGATGCACCACAACCGATCTCTAGACGCCATTTCATTATTCAAAATAAAAAAAAATATGATGACATATTGATTAACATTTTAAATTCATAATGTAAAAGTCATTGATCATGAAATAAAGTAAATGTGTTTATTTTGCTTTGTTTTTACAATCATGTTTTTTTTTTATGACTCAATCTTTTTCTTCTTTTTTTTAAGAAATGTATTTTTTAAAATTCAATTTGATTTTTTAAAAAATATTTTACATATAAAAGTCATTTTATACATATAAAAAAGTTTTAATATCACTTCTAATGAATACTGATGTATCAACATCAGATCCGTAACGCAAAGCATCAGATCTGTAACAGCTTAAAAAGTGACCCCCCTAGGGAGGGGGTACATGACTTTCTTCACCTTACCCCTGTTGTTTTCTTGTATTAACATCCAATTTTAAGTTGAAATGCACCATTATCTTTCTCCTATAAAATTTTTTTAAAATGTGTAAATTAGACTATTAAATTGATACTTTCTGTGATAAATACTCTAATAACAAAAGATTTTGCTGCTTATGGTGCCCCTATATACATTTGGGAAAATGCAAAATCAAGTCCGTACACAGAGAGGAAAAGCCATTCTTGTGTACAATTTGCCAGAATGACTTTACACACATATCTTTGAAAAACCAAAAGTTGACGCACGCCTAATTATGATACATCTAAATAATGGTTTTAAATTTAGACCCTTCTGGCTTTAAATTGCCCCTGGAAACAATAAGCTAATAGAAAATTTTTACTTTTATTGCAAAAGATTTTTTATTGTGCAAACAATATATCAACCATCCTAAAATATATTGTTTTTGAAATATGTATCATAATTATATATGTATCTTTCAACCTTTGTTTTAGCTATACAATTGTGTTTGTCAATCAAATGTTTTCATACATAAAATTATGAGAAATTGGTCAATACTCATAATTTTATGTATGGAATATACTCCTTGACCCTTCCATCCTTCTTAGTAATTTTAAATGAGAACTAAAGTTTTTATAGTAACTTATTTTGTTCTGAATTGTATATTAGTTTTTAATGTGAATGTTTGACTTTTGATATTGTTACCTGTTATATCTACTTAAAATCTGTCGTGGCTCTAGCTAGTATTGACGTTAAAATTTCTTTAATTTAAATACAGAAAAAGTGGAATATCGAGGTATAAATAGAAGGTCATATATAGACTTCAAATAAGAGTGCATTATTTTTGGTCAAGGGTTTCCAGACATTTTAGCCTTAGAGTCACACAGACTCCTCATAAGAACCAAACTTTAAATTAGAGTAGGTTATTTTTAGGGCAAGCATTTCCAAACTTTTTAGCATTAGAGTCACACTGACTCCTCCTAAGAACCAACTACTAAGTTTTATTCAGGAGGAAGAGGTTTAAAATATATAAATTTTTAAAAATTCTAATTTTTTATTAATACAGGACCAAGGCATCTTGATTCTCTTGCTCTCTTTCCACTGGTAATGTATTTTGACTTTTTAGTCCAATATCTAGCTCACACTAGCATTGTGTTGCTAACAAAAATTTTTGCAGATTTTAGTTTTAGAATTCTTGTAGAATATACTAAAAGTGTGACACAAAATATTTTAAAATATATTTGTGAATAAAACATTTACAAATATTTTATTTTATAGAACTCAAGAAAAGAGCTGCAATTTATGCCTGTTCTGCATTTGTTATTGAATGCTTGTTTCTTAGGGCTGGATAATGCTTTATAAAGACATTTTTTATTTTCTGAACCTAAGTTTTTGATAAGTTTCATACACTAAATAAAAATTTCTTTACGAAAAAAAATCTTAATGGTTATGTATTCATTTTTTTTTTAATATAAAATTTCATCTTTTTACAGTTTGGTTGTTTAGTTACTCAAGTGATGACAAGCTACACCGTTGTTCATGGTGCCCATATACACATTTGGAAAAATATAAAATCTCTAGAAATGCCAAACACATAATGGGGAAAAACCATTTGTGTGTGATATATATCTAAAGGTCTTCGGATGCAAGGATCATTTGAAGATACATGTGCATATGTGTCTGATAAATCGATAATCTGTCTGATGACTATGTGTCTAATAAATCGGTATCTAAATAGTGATTTTGAGTTTGTTTTACAGTAAATATATTCAGTAATTCCTTATTTCAAACAAAAATGTTTTTCATAAGTAGAATTTAAATACTTAATTTTAATTATTGCAGACATTACAGTTTGAGTACACATTCATTTGTGCCTTATTTTTAAGCATGATATTTAGATTCAAATATTTTATTGCAGTCCTTTTTATAATTTTTCTAAAATAATGTGTTGAATTCTTTGACATTAACTTTTAATTGCTGGTCTTTTTTTAGAATTTACTCTGTTTTATTGTCTTACAGTTTAATTTTTCTTTTTGTACTTCTTAATCAAAATACCATTTTAAGATAATTTATGTGACTTCAATTCTGAAAAGTCTTTAATTGGCCTTACAAAGTATGCCTATAAAATTTTTATCTGTAACAATATCCTATTTAATAAGCTTTCTCTTCAAAAGTTTTAAATTTTTTAGTCTGGGAACTATTTGTGATTTAAATTCCCTGATCTTTTCAATGTCTAAAATAACTGTGTGTATAAAAGATATTAATGCTATTTTTCCTCACAGGCATTCTGGCTGGATGTAGACGGATTGGCAATATGTTATACTGTTCATCTTGCTCTTATAAAAATAAACACAAGAGCCAGTTACTCCGACATTTTCTTGTACATACTAAAAATAGTGCATTAAAAAAAGAGCTGAATGGATGCCAGCTTATTAACGATGTACTATACTGTTTATATTGTCCTTATAAAAATAGGCATAAAAGTAAGATGATTCGACATTTGCCTACGCATTCTACAGAAAAACCATATGTTTGTAATGTGTGTAATCGTGGTTTTAAAAGAGAGGATATTTTAGAAGCACACGTGCTTACCCACATGTGTTAGTGAATGTTAACTGAATTCCATTCAGTTGTATTTGGTATTTTTTTCAACTGTATATCTTGGTGTTAAAAAAATTTTATCTGTGTTAATAATTTTATAAATATTTTCTAGTTTAATCCTCTTATTGCATAATTTTTTTATTAAAATGCGTTAAGAGATTGCATATTTTTTATTACATATTTCAAATCAATATATATTTTAGAATTAAACTATACAAAAGGTTTTTGTTAAAGAATTTATTTTCAATACAGAATTAGATCATATAGGTTTTCAGAAAGTCCACAAAGAAATCCATAAAATTCTCATCAGATTGGTATAACTGTCTTCAATATACTTTAAATCAAAACTGCTATCTGTGTCAGAAATATTGTCAGGAATGTCTGTTATGTCTCGTGCAAAATGCTTGTTGCCAGGCATCTTTGAGCTTTGGAAAGACCATTCAAAATACTGCAAGACATGCTTGAATATTTTGCAGAAATATAAATAACTAATGCCATCTGTTATCCCAGATTTGAATAAAAAATTGCATTGCAGAAAATCCTAAATGATACTATAAATGGGAAAAGAGTGAGTTGTAAAGTTAAAGGCATTCCCACAAAAATTGCAAGTTTTGCTACATTTACGTTGCCTTTGGAAATTGTGGGATACACAACGAACTAAAATATAGTTATATTGTATCAGTAACATGCTATAATATGGGGGGGGTTGCAATCAAGATCATACACACATGCGTTTAAGCAGTATGAGGTTGAATCTTTTTTATGATTTACTTAGCAACATCTTCTATTGGTTATTGTTACGACTACCCAGAATTTATTATTTATCTGTTTTCTGGACAATCTGGCCTCATGACTCAGCTAGTTGTATGATACAAGACAACAAATAAGACCTCATATTTTTATTCTAAATTTCTTATTTATTTACAGTTGTTAACTAAAAAGATTTTTAAAGTCCTTTTTGAAGGAAAATATTAAATTATAAATATTAAATAAGACCTCATATTTTTATTCTAAATTTCTTATTTATTTACAGTTGTTAACTAAAGAGATTTTTAAAGTCCTTTTTGAAGGAAAATATTAAACTTTTCTATAGATACTTTTTCTGGTAACTTCAGTGCTAAATTTTTCAAAAAGTAAAAATAATTTCTCGTTAATTCCAAGGTGCGTTTGTAACGAAATAATTTTCTATGGGGTTTTTTAACACATTAAACCAACATACTCTGGATTTTATTAAATTAGGGCTTGCTATATATTTAGAGATAAAAACTCTTTTGTTAATATGTTTTATATGCCTCATTTATGTTATAAAACCCTGCTTACCTTTTTATTTTCATTCAAGGTTTTGCCTTGTTTAGTTTTTTGATCCTATTAAACCAAGGTACTTATTCCTAATAATCGCTCTCACTCTCTCTTTTTTTTAACATTAAGTTTACTTTATAATACTGTAGTCTCATTTTTTATGCTTGTTAGTTGTGGCACAGAGTAACTGATTTTTGCCGTAGTGCCATAAAATTTTCAATTCATTTTATAAAATCCTTATTTAATCCTACAGCCAAGGCATGATTTCTTCAAGTAGCTAATTGTTTGTTTAAAAACAAAACAAATGCCAGTTACCGAAAAACACATTAGCAAAAATATGTTGTAATTTTTTATAGTTTTTTATCACGTGATACCAATATATTTAAAACTATGTCATTACAGCATCCAAATTTCTATTTAGGATTCTACTTTTAATTCTCATTCATTTTCTGGTCTTTTTATTTATTTATTTTTTTATCGTTTTTTCGTTGATCTCCACGTGATTTTTGAAACTTCGTTATTTGTAATACCACAATATTGTGACACTAAATAGTTCAAATTTGAGTTCAACACTTTTTTATGTGCATTAATCACGGCTATTCCGTGGCTTTCGGCAGTCATCTTAGTTATTTTTACTGAATCACCCAATTCTGATATTTTAAATATAATATCGCAACATATGAATTTCACATTTAAGAGATAATTTTTTGACTTTCCCAAATATATTGTTAAGACACTTATATTTCAAATTTGAATATTCACTTTTTTATGCGCTCAATTTGCTACAATGCTGTTGTAAATCAACAGAATTTTCTAATTATTTTCTCAGCAGTTATTATAGTTGGTTAGGTGTTAAACTTCCGGCCTAGAAATTTCCACATGTTTTTAAAATCTAGATATTACAAGTACAATATTTCTACCGCACATTTGAGTATTTAAACTTTCATACGAGTATAAATATTTTATATACACCATTCAGGGATCATTTCATTGCATTATGTTAAATTTTTTGCATCACAAAATGTATTACTGCTTTAAAAAAATTTTGTATGGTATACTTAATTTTGCTAGTAGTATTTTTTAGTACTAGCCTACTTCGCTGTTGATTTTGAAAAATAAAATTATGTCCTGCTTATATCTGTTAAACAAAAGTTTGATATATATAAATAGGTTGTTTTCTTGCACAAATAACCAGTTTGTCTCCATATTTTATGCTAGACAATTAATGTTTTGATCCTTAACTAATTTGACTGTTCTATAGCTAATCTGTATTGAATTCATAATTCATTAAACTGACCTTCAATAAAATTTGGTCAACTGACATAAAAAATTTTGTTGTTGCTGTTATTTATATTTTAAATGCTTGTAACCTTTTTTAGACCCATTCTTGTTTTTCAATAAATTGTTGGCTTTAGTTGATTATTCGATGAAATTTCACCCTTCGTATACCTTTTTCAAAAAGTTGCTTCCATTTTTAAAATTTAATGCATATACACAATCAAGGCTTTTTAGTTTTTTCCTTGTTATTTTTACTGTATTGTAAAAAGTCTTAAAAATAACCTTTTTCCAATGCACTGGAATGTTGTGTTACTTATGAATGCTTTTTAATATTTTTTTATTTTTATTGTATTTGTTGAAATCCTTAAAATGACCTGTATTCCATATTCCAGAGTGGCATGTTATATATTGATGAAACTGTAGCATCAAAATATGGAAGTACAGTCAAACTCGTTTATGACGAGCTTGGATTTAACGAGAACTCGAATTTATCGAGGGAAACGAGAATATTTGGTTGGATTAATGTTAAGTCTATGGAACAGAAGTCGCTTTTAACGAGCAAGACCCGGTTTTAGCAAGCAATATATTTCTGTCTTGCAATCTTTTTTCTCATCTTTCTAGTCTTTCTGTCTCATCTTTTTTTCAAAATGATAAGAGATGCGCGCGAAATAAAAAAAAACGCGAACTGAAACTTAATTGCCCTCATCGCTCTAATCTAAAGCATAAGAAAAGTCACATGAGAGTAGGCGGTGACGTATCGTTTTCGCGCCTTATCGGCTGGTTGGGGGGGTAGTTGTCATTAAATTAAGAAAAGTATTTAATTAAATTAAAGTAAGTAAGTATTAATTAAATTTTAAGTAAACTCAATCAACTTTAAGTGACCTCCCAACCCCCTCTTCTGGTTGCACCTGCCTTAAGGACCCGTTTATTACGAGCACTCTGATTTAACGAGTACATGTTACAGTCCTTTTGTGCTCGTTATAAACGAGTTCGACTGTACTTTTAAATGTATATAGTTGCATCAAGTTAAGCAAAATCCATGTTTTTGTGATACACTTAATATATTTGAAAATTTCCAGTTAAACTATGGTTAAATTCTAATATTTATTATTGTAATTACTTGTACTAAAGTTATTTGAAGTTGAAAGAATAAAATTTGGAAAAATTTTAGCATGATGACAAATATTATAGTTTTCTGTCTAAATTTAAGTTTTTGAAAATTTAAATTATTAATTCATGAAAGAAGATGGCTTTTTGAAAATACTTAACATTACAATGTTTTCATAATCCTCCGAATGATATTTATATAAATTTTTTATCTCTTAAGACATATTTGTTGTAATTTAAATGGATTTTATTTTAATATAATATAATGCTTTTCTAAAGTATTGAGTTTAATTTTCTTAATTACTTTAATTTAAAAAGGCTATATTTTAAAAGTTTTGAAATTAACATCTTGCTTTGTTCCTCCTTTTACTTATAATTAATTGACTCCTCTTACTTATAATAATTATTTTAAACTCTTATAAAATTGCCTTAAAACAACATAACTCGTATGTTGTTTTAAGGCAATTTTATAAGAGTTTAAAATAATTAAATATTATTTAAACATTCCAAATTTTTATTTAAACTATATTTTTTAATTGGTGCATTAAGACCCAAACTGCAGGCTGTGTCCCCATAACTTATTTATGATCCACTTTAAGAAACCTTTTTTGGACTATCTTGATCAGTACTTTGAAAAATGTGGTAATTTAAATTTTCACTGTTCTCGTTTATCAAAATTTTTCTTTTATCTATTGTAAATAATTAATACTAAATTCAATGGATTTTGTAAATTTTTTTAAAATATGTTTTCTGAAAATTTTAGAAATTCTCTAAAAATATTTTTGTTACTCAGATTATTACTTAATGGAGAATTTTAATAGGTATTTACTTACTAACAAAATGTGTCTCAAATGCTGTGTAGTTAAATTTAAGTTAATTGTATTACATTTATAGTAATCATTTTGAAACACTTGTCGGCTTTCTCAAAATTATTAATTTCTACAAAAAGATTTTTTTTTTTCAATTACTATTTATTGCCATGATAATTTTTCCTCTGCATTTTAGAATAAAATTGCAATTATCTAAAATTAATGAAATATCTTTTATTTTTAACTATGAATTAAAAAATATAATAATCATGATATGCTTCATCAATTTCAAATGGGGGAACAATTCAAAGAAATTTTAAATCATTAGTTATTAATTAAAAAAAAAATTTCTTCTCATTATGAAAATTTTTTTGGAGGTTTCCATTGTTATTTTAAATATATGTTGGTTATAAATTTTTTTAATGTCTGAAATGTTTCAATTTTTTTTCCTGAGGCTTGAAAATATTCTAATTTATTTGTACTAGACTTGGACAATGACTCTCATTACTTCATAAGCAATTTCATGTTGTTGTTTTTTTCCTTCTTTATTCTGTTAGGCTTTTTAATGTTTTGTCTATTGAAAAAATTTTTATTAGAAAATAAAAAATATATATTTTCTAGTGAAAGTAATTTATTAAAATGTATGTATTTATATATATATATATATTTTTTTTTAGATTTGGGAACTATGTTTTTGTATGAAAACAAAATTTTTCGATGTCGATTTTGCCCTTATCAAAATAAGAAAAAATCCAAAATCACTAGACATATGACTGTGCATAGTGGAGCTAAGCCATATCTGTGTCATCATTGTAACAAAGCTTATACTCGTAAAGATAAGCTTAAATGTCAAGTGTTGTCACGCCCGCATATACGAAAACGTAAGTAATTTTTGGTTTACAAATTGGATTTATTGCACTATACCCTATACTTTTAATTTTTAATGAATGCTATGAACTCTAAGCAGTTTTATAATTTATCCTTTTTACGTGTGTTAGCAGGCAAGTTCACTTCTATAGAACTAGTTAAAGCGCTAGAAATAATTAAAGTAATTATAGTTGTGTGTTGTTCTTAAAGAATTTTACAAGTTGAAACAGTTTTTATTTTAGAGAAATTATTAGAGATTTTTTTTTTTTTTTTTTTTTTTTTTTTTTTGAATTGTAATGTATTGAGAAAGGTCAAATAAGATCTAGTTAGACTGTTCCCTGAGTTTGGAAAAATCTTAGATTAATACATTAAAAGAATAATACATCTTGTTGTAGTTTGTTTTTCTGCAAAAGTTCTTTTAATAAATATTTTAACGTCAGACAATATGGATTGTATATTATAATTCTTTAGGGTTTTAATCTTTCTTTCAAGCAATTGTTACAATTAGACTTAGACTTAGAGGTTGGGCAGCTCTGACGAGCAGGGCACATCGACCAGAGGTCTATTGTACCCAAACCCTAATCATGATTAGCAAGAAAGCCCTATAGCTGTAATAAAATTCAGCAGACACCTTACAGGAACCTCTTGCAGTTCCCAGGCTTTGACGCAGTGCTGCCCTAAGTGCTCAAATCTTTGAGCGGAATAGTAATCACAATCACAAAGTATGTGTCGTGATGTTTCTTCTTCTAAATGACAACCCCGACAAATAGGATTGGATTCAATACCCATAATGTGTAGGTGTCTCTTGAGGATACAATGACCAGTAAGAAGACCAATGATCTTCCTTAAACTGTTTCTATTAAGCTTTAAGAGCTCCTTTTGACGTATGCTAGGACAGTCTCGATTCAGCTCCTTAGCTTGTCTTTGACCGTCAGCAGCGCGCCATTGCTCATGGGCAATCTTGCCGTAGAGCTTGAATATGGTTGCCCTGAATGAGGAGGGAGAAATTCCCAGTGCAGGTTCAGGGCCCCAGAAAATTGCATTAGAGCCAGCCCGTGCTGCTTCATCAGCTAACTCATTTCCACCAATACCCATATGTCCAGGTACCCAATGCAGGGATACCTTGTTATGAGCGGACAGGTCGCAGAGGACCGAGAAGCATTCCCATACTAACAAAGAGGTGAATTTACACCTTGCCAGTGATAGGAGAGCAGCCTGACTGTCAGAACAGATGCGGATAGTCTTATTTTGATATCTCATGTCTATGCATAACTTGCAGCACAAGATAATGGCATAGACCTCAGCCTGAAAGACAGTGGCATAATTTCCCAGGGGAAAGTGAAGTTTGGTACCGTCATTGGAGCAGTAGATTCCAGCTCCTGATTTGGTGCCAATCTTAGAACCATCAGTGTACCAAATTAGGCATTTGCCTTTAAGCCACCGAGGAGAGTTGAACCATTCATCTCTAGTAGGAAAATGGATCTTGAAGGGTTTATGAAACGCGTATCTTAGTGACATAAGGTCACTAGGCATAATAGAAGTGGGTATTCCCATCACTTGTGAAACAAGATGTCCCCAAGACAAGTGCCTGGAACACTCTTTCCATAGGCCAAGGTTCATAAGACGCTTTACGCCTGTTTGAGCTTCAACCTCAATGCGTAAGTTCAAAGGAAGAAGCCCGAGTAAGCTCTCAAGAGCAGCTGTAGGAGTGGTCCTGAGACATCCTGACAGGGCTACACAGACCATTCTTTGAAGTTTGTTTAGATTGGTTCTTGCGGAACTCAATCTAGTCCTTGACCACCAGACGACTGCGCCATAAGTGACTATAGGACTAATGATCATTGAGTAGATCCAGTAAACTATTTTGGGGGACAATCCCCAGGTTCTACCAATAGCATTTCTACAGGACCAGAAAATCTTTCTGGCCCTGTTGGTACAGTAATCAAGTTGATGGCCCCAATTTAATTTGGAGTCAAAGTAAACCCCGAGAAATTTGACTTTCTCTTTGAGTTCCAATTTATGGTTCAGGTAGTATACATTACCTAGACCAAGTTGCCTTTTTCGTGTGAAGGCTACATAGCTTATCTTGGATGGATTGACAGATAAGCCTGATTCAGAGCACCATCTAGCTACTTCTAGAAGTGCATTATTCATGATATCAGAGACTGTTTTTCCATGTTTACCTCTGACAACAATAACACCGTCATCAGCATACCCGATACAGGGAATACCGAGAGTAGTTAACCGAACTAGCAGAGAGTCCATTACCATACACCATAGGATAGGGGACAGAACCCCTCCCTGTGGGCATCCTGAGGTTGCTTGCACTTTCATGCTTGCACCCAATAGAGAGGAACAAACATACCTAGAGGATAGCAAATTCATTATCCATCTGGTAATGACTGAGTTAATGCCTCTGTTTCTAAGTGCATTGATGATAGTCTCAAAAGGGACTTTATCAAAAGCACCTTCAATATCAATGAATACTGCAAGAGCTATCTCCTTATCTTTTATTGATTTCTCAAGCAGGTAGGATAGTTCGTATAGAGCTGTGTCAGTGGACTTGCCTGGTTGATAGGCATGCTGTGTGGAGGACAATGGCCTTTCTATGAGCACAGTGTCTCTGAAGTGTCTGTCAATTAGCTTTTCAATCGCTTTCAACAGACACGAAGTGAGGCTGATTGGTCTGAATGATTTAGCCTCAAAGTAATTCTCCTTACCTGGTTTTGGTATGAAAATCACTCTAGTATTCCTCCAAGAGAGAGGTAAATATCCGTATGCTATGCAGGATCGAAAAATTCTACATAGAGTAGGGGCTAAAGTATTTATCCCCTGAATAAGCATCATTGGTATGATGTCATCCATACCTGGTGACTTGTAGGGCTTAAACGACTTTATAGCCCATACAACCTTCTCATAGGAGACCACCCTCTTGGCGGCCTCCCAGTCATACCTGTTACAGGTAGTAGTAATATGTGGATTATCATTCTCCACAGGATGAGATCCAGGGAAGTGTGCTGCAAGTAGTTCTCCAAGAGCCTCTTCCCCTGATTCACTGTATCTTCCGTTTGCAAGACGGATGGCATTTAAATTGCAATTGAAGTCTTTAGTAAGAATTTTTGCAATCTTTGCAGTGGCAGAAGTGGTATTAATGCCATCGCAGAAAGTCTGCCATGAGCGACGTTTGGATGCTCTGATCGCCTTGTTATAGGCAGTTAGAGCGTTTCTGTAGGTCTGCCATTCTCCAGATTTCTTTGCTCTGTTGAATAGTTTCCTACATTTTTTACGTAATTTACTAAGCTCAGAAGACCACCAAGGAACTCGCCTTGGGGAGCTAGTAGACGTAACCTGACAAGAAATATGATATGAATCGAGTATGATTTGTTGCACTTGGTCAACAGTCCACTCTATATCATTAACATTATTGTACTTACCAGAGAAGCTCCTCATCCTCCTCTCCAGAGCTGCTCTGAAGGAACCCCAATCAGCTGTTCTGGTGTTCCTCCTTACGACCTTCAGTCCTGAGAGGCCTTTAATAGAAAAAGTAATTAGTTGGTGATCTGAAGCAGTGACTGCCCCAGATACCTTCCAATCATTAATGTAATCTACTGAACTAGAGTTACATAGAGTAAGGTCAATGACTTCCCTTCTGTTACAGGTAACAAAGGTAGGTTCATTGCCTTTATTAAGGACATACAAATTAAGATTTAAGATGTGTTCCATAAGTACATCCCCCCTCTGGTTACAATTACTACTACCCCACACTGTGTGGTGAGCATTTGCATCACAGCCGAGGATGATTCTATAGTTTACACTACAGTGGGCAATTAGGGCCCTAGTAGTGTCATCTAGTGGGTCCTTTTCCTCATAAGGGAGATAGGCTGAAACTATGACAAAGTCAGAGATTTTCTTTTTGTCATAGAATTTTAGTTTTACAGCAACTAAATCCCTGTTAAGAAAGTTAACAAGATTAAGGGCATTTAGATTAGACCTAGCAACAATGCAGGTCCTGGGAAGGTCACAATGGGTATCATAGAAGATATTGAAACCTTTAACATTGAGACCCATTATTTTACCCTTGCGGGTCCAGGGCTCTTGTATAAGAGCAAGATCTAGTTCTCCATCATTTAACCTTTTGGCCATAAGGCTAGAGGCAGCAATGCTGTGATGGAGATTGATTTGGCCAACCTTGATTGTATCTATTTGGTTAGCAGTGTATGTGAAACCAGGATGGCTCTAACTATCCTGGCTAACTTTAGAAGAGATATCTTCCTTTATCAGCTCCATTGCTTCATCTAAATCAAGCATAGAAGCTGGCGAGTCAGGCCGTAAGGTTACGTCTGACCCGGAGTCCAACCCTAGCTCTGAAAAATCAAGAGCACCAATTGAACTTACCTTGGAATCAGGGGAATTAGCCGGCCAAGGTTCATCCTCCTGTTCCATGACTTCCTGGACATCAGGTTCTGCAGAGGGCTCCGATGTTGTTGGAGCCTCAACTGCCTTCTTTTTATTGGGATCGTGTAGGATTTTAAAAACCCCACGATCTATGCCAGTGAGTGCACAAAAATTTGCCCTCTCTATAGCCAACACGTCTTCAGGCTCCACCTCAAAGATCCATCTAGAGGTGTTAGGTCCCACAGCACTTTGCAGAACCCTCCACCCCATAGACTTCAACCCTGGGTTTAGTCTCTGAAGACGCCACAAGAAGGTGCTTTGCTCAGAGAATTGCTCCCTTGTTTTAAAGGCCACTTTTACAGGCTTGGGCAACTCATCAGCACTTAAGACTTTAAGCATGAGGTCGCCCAAGGGTCTGTTATCAAAGTGGCCCCTGATCCACTCTACAGTGTAATCATTGCACTGTAGTACCAACGCTCCTCTGAGAAGGTTGTTGCTGTAGATCTCAGGCATCCTTTCACCACCTGGGATGGCGTCAGTTTGCTCTAAGATTACCTTGAGTATTTCATGTGAGTCTCTCAGAGAAAGCCTGTCCGAAGGAAAGTCCTTCCGAACAATGGCAATCTTGATCGACTTTGCAGCGCATGCAAAAGATACTCCAGATTGGAGGCTCCCAGTTGGATCCCCCTCTCCAGTTCTGCTATCCCCGCTAGGGGGAACCGCTTCCCTGGATTGGGCTTTCCTCCCAGGAACACAATCCTCCCTGGGCTTCTTTTCACTTTGTGTTGGCACACTGGGTGAGGGCGTCGCATCAGAAGACCTAGGTCTCTTAGCTCCTCCGCTCGCCTCAGTGGCCTTTATTCTTCTAATTCTTCTCCTCCGGCTCTTGGACATTCCAGTGGCGCCAGACACACTGTCCTCCGAGTGCCTCTGGGAACCAGAGACTCCTACAGAGGAAGGGTCTGTGCCTTTGGACGCCTCACCGGGTTTCAAGGTAGTCTGCAAAGCAGCGGGATTAGCACTGGGCTCACCCGAAGGCTTACCATATGCTACTGGAGACTGTAGTGAATTTTTCGAACAGGAACCTCTGCCTAATTCCTGAACGCATCCCTTGTTCACCGGCGCGAAGGATGATGCCGTATCACAATCTTTTCTTTTACTCATCATTTCGTTTGCCTGCCATTTAGTTACCCAGTGAGGGGTATCCAGGGGGCACCACGTGGAGGCGGCAGGCATTACCCCCCTATTGTTACAATAGAAAGTTACATTAAAAATATTCTAATTTATCATTGTTTACATTAAAAATATTCTTATTTATTTGTACTAGCTTTGGACAATCATTTGTGTTACTTCGTAAGCAATTTCATATGTGTTTTTTTCCTTATTTATACTGTTAGTCTTTTTAATATTTTGTCTAGTGGAAAAATTTTATTTTTTATTTTCTAGTGTAAGTAATTTATTAAAATTTATGTATTTATATATAGATATATATATTTTTTTTTTAGATTTGGAAACTATGTTTTTGTGTGAAAACGAAATTTTTCAATGCAGATTCTGCCCTTATCAAAATAAAAAGAAATACAATATCACAAGGCATATAACTGTGCATAGTGGAGAAAAGTTCTATCTGTGTCATCTTTGTGACAAAGCTTATGCTCGTAAAGATGGTGTTAAAAGTCACATGTTGTCACGCCAGCGTATACGAAAAAGAAAGTAATTTTAGGTTTGCAAATTGGATTTATTGCACTATACCCTATACTTTGCTATTTTTGAATGAATCCTATGAACTCTAAACAGTTTTATAATTTATCCTTTTTACGTGTGTTAACAGGCAAGTTCACTTCTATGGAACTAGTTAAAGCGCTTGAAATAGTTTAATTGATTATAATTGTGTTGTTCTTAAAGAATTTTACGAGTTAAAACAGTTTTTTTTTTTTTTTTTTTTTTTTTTTTTTTTTTGAGAAATTACTAGAGATTTTATTTTTTTAATTGTAATCTATTGAGAAAGGTCAAATAAGATCTAGTTAGACTGTTCCCTGAGTTTTCAAAAATCCTGAATTGTATTAGTCTTTAAATGTATTAATCTATCTTGTTGTAGTTTGTTTTCCTGTCAAAATTCTTTTTTAATAAATTTTAACATCTGACATTATGTATTGTTTATTATAATTCTTTATGATTTTAATCTTTCTTTCAATCAATTTACATTAAAAAGTTCAAAGTTCACTTCATTGGTTACTATTTCTGAATTTATTGCAATAACTTCAATATTGAAAAATAAATGCTATAATTATATTCATTGCTTATATATTCGATTAAAGTCATATTTTTATATAAATATAGAATTTTGCATTATTAACTTTTTGAATGGCTTTTTTAAAAAAAAATTTAATTTCTAGATATAAGATGTCATTGTTAATTCTGAATCAGCAAATTGATTTATTTTTCTATATCTTTAATTCAGGTAGTTTTTCCAGTGCACATTTTAAAACTGAATTTCTCAGATTTGTTAAAATGTCATTTAAGTTATTCCATTTACAGGGTACACAGCATTTTTAAGAAGCCCTTAAAGGTGCTTTTTTTATTGGGAATTTTTAAAAGTACTTAATTTTCCCTTTTCTAAAATGAGATTTTTTTCTTTTCCATGTTGATTTTAGCCGTGTATTTTGCAAAAAGCTTGGTTTTCACATCATTCTATTCAACGTTTTCACAATTTATTCACATAATCCATTTCAGCGTACTTACTGTCGTTTTGTAGGTAATGAAAGTGCCAGCCATTTTACATGTTTGATGAAATACTTGCGGGGCACTGTGGAACAAAAATCATTTTTCTCGGTCAAAAATAAAAAAAATGAAGTTATAAGGAAAAAAAATCTCAATATGGTTTTTTGTAGTCAAATGTCCAAGGAATATGACGGTGTATTTTGTTTTTTTGGTTTATTAATGGAAATAGCAATTAAATAGAAACAAAGTCGAAATTAAAAAAATTAAATTTTTCAGTTAAATTTTTATTAATATGATAAATCCTTATAGTAAATAAAAATATTAAAACTATGCATGATTTATACATAAACGTATTTCTAAGATATATATGAATTCATTATTTTATATAAATACTATTAAAACCAGAGCCATTTCCCTATTTCTGCCCTGTACAGGGAAATTGTAACTTTATGGTGCTCTATAAAAAAAAAAAAAGCCTTAAGTTGCCGAGGTAAAAAAAAATGTGTACATTTATTTGGTATATATACTCAAGAACTAAAAAAAAATTAGCTGCGAATATTTGCGAATTTGGCTGATATATCGATTTTAAATATAAATAAAAAACTTTGTTTAATAAAAATAATACTTCGTGTAATAAAGAAATATTATAAAAATAAACTTGAGATTATTATTTTTGTTATAACATTTTCAAAATTTTTTATATCTAGCAAAATAGATTCATTATTTTTTTTAAATTCGATAATCGAATTTGTATTTAACAATCTTAAATATTTTGATTCAATTTATTTAGTTTAAATTTGTTTTGATAAATATTTGCGATTTTACATCCATTACTTTATTTATTAAAATTATTAACCACAAATTTGTAATCAAAGATCTCAAAAACTACTAGTAAAGAATTTTTATTTATTCATTTAAAAAATTTTCTAAACATCCGCCATTTTTTTTTTTTTTTTTTTTTTTTTTTTTTTTTTGAAATTTTGACTTCATATTTGAAATTAGCAACCCAAAAAACCTATAGGTGCTCAATTTTTAGAACATTGAAGTTAATTTTCTAATTTTGGCCGCGTTTTTCTGATTTTGTCCCACTGTGCGGGCCCGTAAACTTAGATTGATTCGGTGAGAAGATTCTTGCACTCTCACATGAAACTCTACTGCATTTTGCAAAAGATTATCAATTTCAGGCTTTATTTTCTGCCCTCTGAAATCGAATTGAGAAATCTCTCGAAATTTGGCGAAATTGGAATTGTTTGTTTTTTTTTAACTTTATAGCAAAAAAAATTGTTTGTCTTAATTTCGACATTGGTGAAGCTCCATCATCTTTGTCACTGGCAAGCTAATGGCCTTCTTGCGCTCTTATATTTACAAATCAGGACCATATTCTTTAAACTTGACTTGGGGATCACTCACTAATTACACATTTTCATACAGTTCCTCAAAGCAATAAAGAATCAAAAGCTTCATCTCCTCAAAATTTCCATGTCCCTTTTATTCATTTGATAAAGAAAAGAATTAAGTGAAAGTTTTAATCTTAAGATTTTTTTACAGAGGAACCATCCACTGCCAAAAGTTTGAAATATATCGGGATATTTAAAAACCATGGGAATATCAATAACTGCCGAAAATACAATCAAAACATTACATGGATTTACGATACTATTGCCTTAAATTGAGCTTGTCAAAAAGTGATTACCTCAATGCATGATTCAAATATTACATGTAAATTTTTGTAGAAAAGAAAAATCTTTCTGCAAGAAAGCTGTAACATTCTGCTACAATATCGCAGAGATTCTGCCACTGGTTTTGTGCAGATTTGAATTTCGAAATATTAATATTTATTTATTCATTTTTTAGATCAATTTTTCAGCACATTTAAAGTGTAACTGTACATTAAATAAAATTTATCTGTTGTCTTCCTCCTACCAGTGATGATGTTGATTTTGCAAAAGTATTCCAAATATTTAAATAATTTGATTTTAAATTTTATTCAGTTTAAAATTCAATTAGAACTAATAGTATGTTATAAATGTTTAGTATGTTATAAATTACTTAGATTTAATGAAAACGCTAAGTTTCGCCACATTTTGATATTAGCTGTAGTATGATTTTCATTTTACTAAAAGAAATTTTTTAGTTATTATTTTACATTTTAAAACCGTTCTTAAATTTTTCTATCTACATATGTATATTTATTTTAAGAATTAGTAAATTGAGTGCATTAATTGTTTAGTAATAATGTTTGTGTTTATTATCATGTTATATAATTATTCAGTAAGCTTTTTAACTTGGTTTCATGTGGGATTTTTGTTAGTTGAATAATTAGTTTATTATGTAATTCTTGGTTATTTTATTCCTTTTTCGATTCAGTAATTTAATTGTTTCACTGCAAAGTTCACTGCATTCTGTTTTCATAAAATTTTGACTACGATTGTGCACAGGTCTTGTAAAGTCTTAAAATGGATAAGCTTAAATTTTTATTGATTTGCAAAATTTGTTAACTTAGAATTTCTGATGTATAAAAAATTTTATTAAGTTGCTTAAGAAAATATTTTTTGGGAAAGTATAGAAATTAATACTTCTGTGACTTATTTGAAAACTGTTTAGCCTTATCTCTGTGCTTAGAATTTAAAGGAGTTTTCATGCAATGATTTGTTGCTTACAAGATTTTTATGTTCAACTAAATTTATAATGAAGTAATCCTCTTAAGGATTAATGGAGTTAAAGAACTTATCTTGTCTGTTGCCTGTGATAAACTTAATAGCACTTAAATGTTTTAATATTTTATACTTCCTTACTCATTGAGGATTATCTATATTAATTTGATTTATATTGGTAATAAGTATAAAAATTATTATGAAATAAATGAGATTTATAATATAGACCTAATGAACTTATATATGTTTTATAAATGTTTAATTACTTTTGAAACTGCTTACTGCAGTGATCTATTGAGATATTTGATTTTTATGAAACCTTGAAGTAATAAATAAAGCATTTTTATTAGTTGCTGGAATTCTATCTATCAAAATATAAAACTGACAATATTGATTTATGTCATAGTAGTACTTTGAAACAATGATATATTTGATTCATTCATATAGTGATATATTTATTACATTCATATAGGTGACTAAAAAATGTAGTTCAAATTAATGACCCTATGCAATACTTAACTTATTAAGTTTAGTCTGAGTATAGAATACATTTTTAAGCATCATTAATACATTTTTTACACATAAAGTTAAGCATGTAAATTTTTAACAAATTTTGAATTTTAATCATTGGTGTAATTAAGTTCTTAATCAATAGTGTTTTGCTATCTTGCGTGCAATTGTTCAATGCAACAGAGATAAAATCATTTATAGCAAAATTTGGTGACATTTTGAACTCAATCTAAATTTTTAACTCTTATCCACTCAGAAAATATTGTGGCGATCGAAATAAACAGAAAGCAGACGTTGTAATATCAGGCAAGTATGGCTGGTGAGGCTGTACCTCCCAGTCTTAATTCATTTATTTTTTCCATGATTTAGTTTTCCTGATAAATCCGAGTCAGGAAGATACAAAAAACCAGATTTGAATTTATAAAATATAGCAAATATTTTTGGTATAAAACTGCTCCATTCATACTCTTGTGAAACTCAAAAATATAAAATACTAAATATATATTTTACTGGCCATTTCCCTTAAATTAAAATAAAATTTAATATTTCCAAGTAAGCAAGTCATTTAAACCTTAAATGTGTGCGACTCTAAAGCAAGTGACAATCAGATTTCAATATAAACAGTAACAACATTACTTTCTAGTTTCCTAATGTATGAATCTTTAAAAAATAAGAGATCCTAGAGATGATATCTTTACTATTTAGTTTATGGAAGACTGCTTTTATGAGAAACACACCAGGCTTTTTATACAAAAATCTCATGTTTGATCCTTTGAAAGTCAACAAGTGGCTTTTATACCTGCTTATTAGTGAAATATAGTTAATTA
This sequence comes from Parasteatoda lunata, assembly GCA_949128135.1. Lineage (NCBI taxonomy): Eukaryota > Metazoa > Arthropoda > Arachnida > Araneae > Theridiidae > Parasteatoda > Parasteatoda lunata. The sequence continues at coordinate 28,489,589 of OX421977.1, forward strand.
ACATACAATTTCTTTCTGCAATTGACCTAGTAATGACATGATACTGAAAGTTATGGGCATGTATAACCAGAAGTTGGTATCTCTAATATTGTGACAGATCATGTCAGAGTTGTCGTGATTTAGGACTTGATTTTTTTAAAAAATAAATTCCTGTCAAAAAAAGAAGTAGGATTTAATTTACATTGAAAATTTTATTCAGAGAAATGAGAAGATGTATGTGAAATATTATTTGACGTTCAAAATAAACAAATTTAGATATACGTGACAATATTTTTAAATCTACCTGGAAATGGTACTAACAAACAGTTTGATGCAAAAATGTTATCTTTGAAAAAAGAATTGTGGCAAATCACTAAAATTGTCTCAATCCATTCAATTAAAAAATAACTGCACAACTAATACTTTTTTATATTGCCTCTCTTAAATCTATAATAATTAGGTAAATTGGCTAACAATTGTTAAAGTATAAAATCTGATTCTAGTTCTCCAGTTAGTTTCTAAGGAAAACATTCTCAGATTCATTTCTGTTTTGTTAAAAATTTTGCTAATCAAAATGAGTTTCTTATGTTTAATTTTGCCTCTTAGGTCTTTCATATTTAAACTAGTATAAATTTTAATCTTCAGTTATTCCAAAAAATTTTGAACATTTTTGACTGTTGTATCATTTAACTCATGCTAAAAACTTGTTATAATTACATTTTATTACTGTATTTCTAAAAACAATAAATAAACTTTTTTTTACTTTCAAGATGAAAAAGAAAAAATATTGATCAGAGGATAAATTTTCCACTTCAGCCATCAATGTGTTTATTTATAACTTTGGAATTATCAATATAAAACAAGAACACAGTCTTATTTTGAGGAATCAAAGCTTTTAATTCCAATTGATCAACCGCATGCACTAAAAGAAGGTGTCTATGTAATTTGTCCTTTTCAAGAAAATTTTTTTTTTTTAAATTTGTTAGGTTTATTAAAGCTTAAAATGGTCAAAATTAACACTAGTGCTATTATTATTAACATTAATTCTGTCCCCCCTCCTCATAACTCGGATGTCATAATTTTTTTTTGTGATGTGCTTCTACCCACAGGATTGCTGTTTATAATTAACAATAACTAATCTTTTGTTTTCTAACCACCTTCCTATATTGATCGCTTAATTTCTTTAGGATTGTTATTAAATTTTATTCTAAACAATTCATAAGTTGACCATAAAAAAATGAAAACTTTTTTAAAAAAATTTATAATATTATGTTATGCATTCAAATTTCATTGAATTGGTGAAATACTATTAAAAGCTTTGTGAGTTACTCATATGGCAATACTATTAAGGTCTTAAACACATGTTAAAAATATAAGTACATATAGCAAATAACATTTAAAATGTTGAAATGAATATAAGTATCCTTATTTCATGCATCTCCTTGTATACTGGCATTTTAAAAAATATTTTATAATAAATACCTAGCATATATTACTAACAAAATATGCACATTTCTTTTTGAAAACTAATCGTTTTAGTATTAATTTTGTGTTACAAATAGTAATTCCAACAATCTCATTTCTTATGAAACATGGGTTGTTAAGTTTTCAATGATTTTGCAGTCATGTTAAAAACAATTTAATAACATTTGTTGTTTTTATTTTGATTAGTATAAATGAAATATATGAATAATGTAAAACTATCTCTTACTAATTGTATAATTTCAACTTTGTTTAATTTATAACATACAATGACTTACGTGTGTGCCATTCAAGGGAATTAACTGTTGTACTTAAAATTTACGAAAATTTCTTACAAAAAGAAACAAACAAAACAGTAAATGCTGCAGAACAAGCAAATTGTAGAGTCCTTCGGTATAAAATAATATTAGACGATTTGTCTAGAGTAAAAGTAACTTAATATGTTCAAAAGGTTTCTGGAGTCAATTTTTTAATCTTTTTTTCTCATTCGATAGGTAGCAGGCTTTAGATTCGAAATGTAAAGCTTCTGATATGCATATTATGAACTAGATCGTGAAACATAATTAAATAAATCAGTTTCAAAACTTTTACAAGAAACATTACTTTATTATAAATGTTATAATTTTTTACCAATTGTCCTAATATATGTTAAATACTCATAATTATACTTTTTTTAATTTATTAAATGCTATATTTTATTTTCAAATAGCATTTTGTAATTCAAAAGTGAGAAATGGAATTGTTATGTTTAAATTATAATGATTTTACTACACATGTATATTAAAATTGTACAACAGTTGCATTAAGTGGTGTTGTAGTGCATTAATAATGTTTTGAAATTAACTTTGTTATGTTAATGTGTGTTGGAAGTTAATCATCTCCCAGAATACATTTATAACCTTTAATTTTAACGTATTCAAGTTTCATTTGAAAATATATTAATTTTTCCAATTTTGCTTAGCATGGAACATTTTTTCATTAAAATATTTGAACTTTCTAATTACATTATTTTGCTTTTTTATTTCATGACAACCTGATTTTGTATTGAGGTTGAATCAATTTTTTTTTATAATATATGGTTATGTACTCTAATTTATCAAATATTACTATGTTAAAAAGTATTTTCCTCATTGTACAATAATACAATATTTTTTTTAAATATGTTACAGTAAAAATTAAAAAGTTAGTGGTAAACCCTTTTGTTTATCTTTTATTGTTATAATTTCTTTTATTATTATTTCTTCAATATTAATGTAATTTATTATTTATGCATTATTTAGTATTTTTGGTCACTCTTTTTAAAATAGCCACATTTATATAGGTATATCAGTAAAGTTAGACAAATTATATCTTTGGAATAGTATATTGCTATGTTATTTTGTATTCTTTATTAAGCTTTCCTTCTTTTTATAGGTTTTAAAGTGTTTGGAAATATTTTAGTTTATACTAGAACTGTATAAATAAATTAAGTTTATAAAATTGTATTAGTTATTGTTTCTAGCATAACAAATTGTCTTAGTTTTAATTCATAATTTGCAAATTTTATTTGAGATTTACTATTAAATTTCATTTTTTTTCTTTACGTAATTTAAAACTTATCATGTTTGATATCTTGGTCTTAAAACAATGTTTACCTAATATTAACTATACAATGTAATTAATGTTTAATAAAACTAAAATCTATTTTGAAAACATATTAAATTTCAAAAAGCAATCTTTTTTGAAGAAAAATATAGCTTAAAATATTTACTTATTTTTGCATTGCATTTTATTTTATTGAGCATTTTAAAGATTGTGTAGCATGCCTGAAGCTTAAGAAGTTATATTGTTCTAAAACTTTTTTACAAAAAATTCAGCAATGTTTAAATTGTTTTCCAAACCTTAAAAATAAGGTATGATAAGTTTTACTGCTGAGAGAAATTTTTATATACTTTATTATTGCAAAAATATAAATATGGCATATAAATATTCTGTATTTATTTTTATTGTGTGCTTAATTGAATGTGTTACAAAATAATTGAAATTGTCTTTTTTGCTTTTAAATGTTTTTTTCAGAGGTAATTTACTTTCACTCATTAATTTTATGTATTTCAGATTAATGAATATTGATTGAATACATTTTTCTAAAAACAGTAGTCTTTTAACATTTTTTTTAAAAACAGTAGTCTTTGAAACATATATAATTGAAACACTTAAAAGATGTTATCTTAACTTATTTTTGTTTAAAAATAAAACTTCAAAAAATGTAGCTTATTTATTTTCCTCAATAGCATTATCACTTAATTTCATAGGGAAAAAAACTTGATTGTTAATTTTATTATGTTTCATTCAGTTGTAAATTAATCAATGCTATCTAATTAGTAAGCACATTCATATACTATGAAACATAGAAAGCTTATTTGCTTTAATTGTATGTAATAGAAAACACTTTTATCCTCTTTCTTTTAAACTGAATATATATATTTAAAATAATAAGCTTTATCAATAATTTAATATGGGTAGTTTAATTTGGTTTAAAAAAATTGGAAATTTCTTCATACGATGAAGTCTTGTCATGTTTCATGAATATAAATTTTGGTAACATTTTGAAATCACTTTTAGATACTTAAAAAAAATGACTAGGAGAAATTTAAATACCTGTTATATTCTGATAATAAAATTAATCATGTAGTTTTTTAAAGTTTTTTACAATATTTTGAAATATTTTATTAACAAGGAAACGAACCAGTTATCTGTATAAGAAAACTAACAGGTCTTTAATTGAAGTTTAGGACAATCAGTTAAAACAGTATTTTTAACCTTTTTCCAGGTCTCTGACCACCAATAAAAAGCTTTAATTTTCTAAGACATTAAATATAAAAATTTTAAAATTGTTAATTAAAAAGAACAAAAACAAAACTAGATTTATTTAATGAGAGGATTGGACTTCTTTTCTTTATTAAACTATCAATCAAAACAGAATTCGGAAGCAGCACGAGATGGTTACATGTCATCATCAACTTTTAAAAGCATTTCTTGTTTTTTCTGTCGGCCGAAAATCCGATTTCGCTGTATTGTGAAGACGCAGAGGAATTTTCAAGCTGATTTTTGATGTGTTGAGAAACAATGATTTAAAGAATTGGATTTTACGAATTTTTAATTTTTAAATCTCAAATGATCCAAAGTTAACAAAACAATAGTATATCTTAATAATGCAATCCTTGAAACAAGATGCTTTGTATTAAGAATTTTGTGTTATTTGATTATTTCTCATGTACCTAGCAATCAATAGCTCTTTAAATAATTTTTAAATGGAATTACTTTAAAACTCAAAATTTGTGCTAAATTAATTATTTACAGAAAAAATTTTAATAATTCAATGCTTTTGAAAGAAAATCCAACAAATTGATCTTCCGTTTGCTTTAGAGATTGTAAAATTTATGCAGTGTATGGAGAATTATGTTACATAGATCAATTGAAACTTTAGAAAATTTGTTGTATGCAAAAAAAAACATCAATATATTTTCATAAAAATTAAAAAAAAGTTTTTAATTTTGCAGATTTGTCATTTGGGTCCCATTTCAAAGCCAAGCAGTCCTTTACCTGTCTTATGTGTCCACATGTCAGTCAGTGTAAAAGCAAGTTTGTGAGGCACTTGCGTAAGCACACTGGGGAAAAGCCATTTGTCTGTGATGTTTGTCAAAAAACATTCAGTAGAGATGATAAACTAAAATGCCATTATATGTCAATGCATTGTGGAACTAAGCAATTTATTTGTTCATTTTGTCAAAAAGCTTTCAGCAGAAAAGATAAATTGAAAGATCATGTAGATTTTGGACGATGTCCTGTTAATGGTTTGAGCCAGAAAATGCCTGCTTGAATAAACTAAAATTTGAGTTTATGTCAATATATAGTGAAACTAAACAATATGTATGTGATTAATGAAAAAACTTCTCTAGAAATGATAAACTAAAATCTCATATGTAAGTGCATTTCAGGACTAAGCCAATTTATTTGTTCGTTATGTCTAAAAAAGCTTTTTCAGGAAAGATAAGTTAAAAAATCATTCCGACTTTTTGGGATGTCCCATAAGTTGTTCGAACCTAGAACTTCCTGCTTTATGTTTAAGTATGGAAAAAATTAGAATCCTTACAGAGTAAGAATTAACTTTAAAATGTTTTCAATTAATTTTGTTTAATATCTGTTTAAATTGTTTGTAACTTGAGGTAATGTAATGCTGAAATCTAATTATATGAAGTTGAGAAATAAAAGTTGTAGAAAAAGTATGTCTTCTAAGTAAACCAATTCTTCATAATCACTTTTTTGTGTGTGTATTACCAAAAGTTGAGAATTATTTTCTGAATCTGTACTGGTATAATTTGGTGTTTATTCTAATAGACTTTACAATTTTTTTAACAGGCAAAATTGGTAATAATTTTTATAAGTGGTGTGAATTTTGTTATCTGTCCTTAAACGTTATATGTTAGTAAAATCATTTTTGCTGCTGAAGAATTTAATTTCAACTAACCTTGGACTTGTCACCTTTTTTGTATTTCTTCATCTTAATTAGAAGTAGGTGTAGTTTATTTGTGTTAATTAGCAGCAATTTATCATCTTATTAGTGTTATGTGATGCTGACGTCTGTACTTTTTATGTTATGTAAGTTACATTCTGTCTGATGAAGTAAGCTTTCAAAGAGCATGAATGGCTCACTCATCTCAAAGTCTTTATGATAGCAGGACTCCCATGTCCTTAAAAGTCCCTAAAAAATGCTTAATTTTTATTTCGAAAAATAAAGGCCCATTTTCTCTGCAATATTTATCTAAAACTAGTTATTTTATCATGATTATGTAAAAAGTTTTTGAAAATTTGTTGTTTTTTTTAGTGATGATTTTTTTATGTTTTTAAATTGAGAACTTTAAACGATAGAAAAAAATAGTTTTTATTACTGCTCAGATCCTAATTATGATTTTTTTTTCCTTCGAAAGTGATTAAAAATATTTTTGAGTGCTTAAAAAGTACTTAAAAGGTACTTATATTTTGTAGAAAAATCTGACTACTCGCCTTGCTCTACGTTCATTGAAAGGAAAATAATAAAAGCTTATTTATATCAAAGCATCAAACATTGCTACTTAATTGAGACGCTATACTTAGTAAATTTACTTCTATTTTTTTAGTTCATAATTACATGTAAAAATTAAAATATATCAATAAATTATTACTAAACTAGCATTGTAAATTTATGAAACTTAATTCAATATTTATGTCTCTTGCTTTACTTTTTACTACTGTACAGTGAAAACTTGCTCTTAAGGAATGTTTATACTTTTTCCCTTCCTTTAACTTTTTCATTCTTGTGATTATTATCTGTAAAAGTTCCTAATCATGTGCCAAGCAAAGTCTGCGATTTATGGAATGCTATGCATGCTTTGTATTACATTAGCAACTAAAAGCAATACGGCCAGGTATTAAAAAATAACAAATATAATAACAGGTATGTCCTTCAATAACAAATATATTTATTTTTTGTAAAAGTTTATTTCTTTATTAAAGGTAACTTTTTTACCTTAGAACTGAAATAAAGAATTTGTTTATTTAAAATAATCTTAATCAAATTTTATGAAAAAGTTATTGTTTTTTCGGAAAATAATAGTTTGTTATATTTGTAAGAGTAATATAAGTGCTCCTGTGCAATTTTTTTATTATTTTACTTCGATCAACACATTGTCTAGTGTTTAATATGTGTTTGAGGTATAGGTGTTTTGATATTAATTATGATTAATATGTCTCTAAATTGCTTATTGGGTTTCTTTGATGTTTTCTGTAAAAATAGGATTTTTTCATTTTAATTGTATTTCATTCTTTGCAAACTAAAATAATAAAGCTTCCATTTTTCCAAGTAAATATGTTTACTTCATTTATTTTTAGATCGTTTACTTCATTTATTTTTAGATCAGTTATTTGAATAGAGAATCACACTGATTTAGAATATTGGGTTTTACACAATGCTCTGTTATCTTAAATAATTTTGATATTATTTTTGTAAAAAAAAACATCAAATACTATTATTTCAATGCAATTAAAATCAGGTTTTGATTTTACAGGTTTGTCCATTAGATTGCCCTTTAAGGCTAAGCCCTTTGCCTGTCTTATGTGTCCACATGTCAGTCAGTATAAAAGCACTTTCATGAGGCACTTGCTTAAGCACACTGGGGAAAAGCCATTTGTCTGTGATGTTTGTCAAAAGCCATTCAGTAGAAAGGATAAACTAACATCTCATTATATGTCAATGCATTGCGGAATTAAGCCATTTGTTTGTTCATTTTGTCAAAAAGCTTTCAGCAGAAAAGATAAATGGAAAGATCATGAAAAGTTAAGACGATGTCATGTTAATGGTTTGAGCCCAAATGTCGCACATTTGATAAAGTAAAATTTCAGTACATGTCATTGCATAGTGCAATAAAACAATTTGTGTGTGACATTCATCGAAAGTTATTCACTGGAATAGATAATACAAAATTTCATTATCAATGCATTACAGAATTAAGCCATGCACCAAGAGCCTTCTGCACAAAAGATAAATTACTGCATCATTTAGACTTTGGGTGATGGCCTGTTATTTGAATGAGCGCAAGTATGCCAGCTTCGTGATTAAATAATAAATCAAAATAAAATTTATTTTAATTGGATTAAGTTTAAATTGCTTGTAATTTCAGGTTATGTAATTTGGCAATCTAATTATGTAGTAAAAGGATTGTATTACGTGTAAACCAATTGTTTTGATGTTCTGAATTTAAGTCAGCATTATGTACTAAATCTGTTCTTGCATAATTTAGTATTTATTTTTATCTTCAAATAGATTCTATAATTTACATTGCTACAAATTTACCATAACTTGTTTTGTAATTTAATAAGTGTATTTGTTTAAATTCATTTACATTAATTATTTATAATAATGATTATTTATTTATTATAATAAATAATTATATATTTATAGCTCATCCATATAAACAGAATCTAGCACATTTTTCTAATTGCAGTATTATGTTTATATTGGCTTACATTTGCTACATTATATTTCTTTCTATCCAAAAAGATTTATGCATTTCTGATAATAAATTTTGGTTTTTTTAAACAGGCAAAATTGGTAATTTTTTAAAGAGGTGCAAATTTTGCTTCATTTTATTTATCTTTCAATTTCAAGTCATACTGATGAGTTTGTAAAACCAGTTTTATTGTTGAGGAATTCCTTTTTAATTTCAAGAAATTATCTGCTTTGGTATATTTCTTAATGTTGTGGCAGCAAATGTTCAGTTGTGTTTCAACATTTTAGTGTTATATAATGCAGGCTTGTGTACTTTTTGTGTTTTGTATTCATATTAATTAGTTTTTAAATTAAGTACTATCTGCAGAAATGAGCTTTCAAAGAGATTGAAAGGCTCTCTTATCTTACAAAGTAGTTAGAATGTTTATTATTAGCTAAAACTAATCCAAGCAGAAACTAATTTTTTGTTCATCACTATATTGTGAAACCAAAAAATTGTCTTCATTTTAGAATTAAACGGACCAGTTTGTTACTATCGTGACTGTTGTTGCTAACAAGTGTAATGTTAAGGAATCATCTCTTGATTGCCATATACTATTTTCAAGTCATATTTTGGAATTTACAAGGATGAAAAAAAATTTATAAAGCACAAACTATTAACTATACAAACTTAACTCAGTGAATTGCTTCTTTAGAGTAATTATTCATCTGCCAAAAAAAAAAAAAAACTCATTTAAGCATAAGCTTCCAACGTTATTGTGACACAAACTCTAATTAGTGTAACTAATTTTTCTTATGATGTGTAAAATGGAAATTAATTAATTACAGCTCTGTTTTTAAATTAAATTTTTTCAAAAAAAATTCTTTCTTATGATTGTTATCTGCAAAAGTTCCTAATCCATGATGTGCCAGTAAATTTTTGCTATTTCTGGAATACAGTAACTCCGCAATATGTACCACTAGCAACTAAAAACAAATACGACAAAAGGCATTATAACGTAACAATTGTAATAACAGACAAATAAATTATATATAATTTATTCAGAATTAATTTATTTATTGATTGATTGTGGCTTTTATATGCAGAATCTACAATAATTAAATGCTTGCTTAATTAAAAACTTCATTGGCTTTGGAAACATAGAAATCAGAAATAACAGTCAACATGTTTCAATCAACTGGGGGGAAAAATGCCTATTTTCAAGACTTGCCAGGTGTGATTGAGAAGAAACAAAAGTGATTTGAAATATAAAATATTAAGTTGCCAATCAAAAATGGAAAAATAAAAGTGGGAACCGAAACTAGAAAAACAGTAGCCGAGAGAGAAAAAGGAAACTCTTTTTTGAAACATGTTAACTGTTATTTCTGATTTGTATGTTTTTGAAGAGAATGAAATTTTTCTTCTAGTAATATCTTTCCACTTCAGTTTTTTTTTTTTTTGGGGGGGGGGGATTATTTATCTAATGAAAAGCTTAGTTAACATTATCTTTATTAATTAATATGAAAAAAGATATTTCACTTTTGGGAAACAATAGTTTGTTTTTGATAGAGTTACAGAATAAGAGGTTTCTATATCCCTTTTTTTTATTAAGTATTTTATTTTGAGCATCATTCAGTAGTGTTTAATATATGTTTGTAGAATTGATGTTTTTTTGTGTTATTAATTGTGAATAATTTAATGTTCCTAAATTGATTTGTGAGTTTCTCTTTTTAGTATTTTTTAAGTAATTGTCTTATTTTTTTAATTGTGCTTTGAATTTTTTATTTTAATTGCACTTCATTTTCATCTTTATTTAGTCTGTATTGTTTAATTTTTTGTTGAGTGAATAAGATGGCTAAATTTTTTTTTTACCTTTTACCAATTTAAAAATGTGATGTAATAACTTGAAACATATTATTAAACACTTGGATTAAAGACCTCTTTATATTGTCTTGTTTTATTATATGTATCTGTAAACATGTGTATTTCTATTAACCTTTTCTTAATGAGTTTTAACCCCATTAGGCTCACATTTAAATAAGTTTTTTTTGTTCTTTTTTGATAATTTCTAACTTGCTCCTTTTATGTATTACTTTGAATTCTCAATTAAGTTAGATTTATCATAAAAATGTAAAATTTCTTATTTGCTGTCTTTATTTCTGTGCAAGATAATTAGTAAGTAAAAAGTACCCTGATAAAAAAAAAGTAACAATTGAAGTGTGTAGCATAAATTGCAGTTTATGCTTGAATGATGTCTTAGTCTTGGTTGAATTTGTTTTTATTAATATTAAATTATTTGGAAATTTTTGTAAATATTTTTTTATTTCTCAGATATAGACTTGTGATTGAGAAAGTTTGTCTTTTCTGATAGCAAAATTTTTATTTTGGCTCTTTAAAATAAACATTAGATTCAAATTCAGTATATTTGAGCTTTATAGGGTAAACTAACCAGTGAAGGAACACTTAAGCTTCGCTTGCCTTTTAAAAAATCATATTAATTTCAAAATTCGTAATTTTAGTTAAATGACAGTGTCAACATATTTGTTACTGATTGCAAATTATGTAAAAAAAAAATTAAAGAACTTACATAATATTGTTTTAAAGTTTTGGAGGTTCAAATAACAAGTAGTAAGAAGACCAAGTGAAGGAACAGCTCTTACCAGTGAATGAACACCCAGTAAAGGAACACTTAATTTTGGTTATTTTTTAATGCTCTTTATGAATTAATAAGCCATACACATATTTAAAAACAAGCCTATTCTTGAAATTATAACATATAAATACTTGGAAAATGTTAACTTTGTTTTTGTAATCATGAATTGAAAATTAAAGTGTCAACATATTAACACATACTGTTCATTCACTGAGAAATCTATGCCCAGTAAAGGAACATGCCTGTTCCCTCACTGTTTAGAAGTTGTTTTTCGTATTTTTAACATACTTTTGATGTGGAACATCACTTAAGGTACAAAAAAGTTAAAGTTTATCTTTTATTTTCATTAACTTAGAAAAAAAAAACGTAAAGGAACACTTGTTCCTTCACTGGTTTTTCATCGTTTGGTGATCCAGTGAATAAACACCCCCTTATCTCAGTATTTTATTATGCTATGATGCTTAAAAAAAATAAAACGTAACTTCAATAACTATATTTTGAATTCTGTTTTTCACAGTGAGAAAAATAAAACTATTACATGCAATTAATTCCACTTCAAACATATAAATACAAACACTCACCTTATAACAAATTAAAAAAAATTTCCAGAGAAGTCTATTAGACCAGGTAATCCAAAACATTGCTAAATGACTTCCTATTGTTTGGCAGTAAGCTATTGTTACCAATCAATCTAAAGAAAAACTTATGAATTCTTATTTTTAATCAATATATATGAAATGTTCCTTCACTGGGTAGTGTTCCTTCACTGCTTGGTTTACCCTACTAAATTAAAACTGAATATTGTTATAATATTTATATAATAATTTTTGAAAGATTTAAACTCCTTTTAAATTATGAGTATTTATCTTCATAATTCACTATGTTTCAATCTGATTTTTCATCTCTTCTATAATGAAAGGGGGGTTTTATTATTATTATTATACTTATTTCCTCAAAATTCATTAAAGAATTTTAGGCTACTCAAGCAGCAGAAAAAATAAGCTGTAAACTACAAAACAAAAAGGCTTTTGTAGAGTTTTTCTTCTATGAAGCATTTTATTTAGGTTTGCGTACAAACCATCAGCACCTACAATTTTTTCATTTGAAGTGAAAAAAGTTTTTTTAAATTATGCATTTGAATAGGTACATAAGTACTCAGTAATTTTTTATGTATAAATTGTGGCAAAAATATTTTTTTAAAAAAAAAAGAAAATCTGAAATTCCTAAAGTAAATTACCGGAAATCTATTGAAAGCATGAAACTGTGCATTAAACCAGGAGAATTCTAGCAGTTCCTAAAGTTAAGATTTTTTTAACCAGTTATAGTTATATCCAATCAATAATCCATATTATATTTAATATTTCAGTTTATTTGATCTTATTTTTGTAAAATGTCTGGGGAAAAAAAAGCAAAATGTTAAGAATTTTTTTTTTTTTCAATAACAATGTATTTAATAAACTATGAAAAGGATATACATTTTTAAAAAAATTCCATCAATATTTTTCATCGAGCTTTTCAGTTCAAAATAAAATAACTTTAAGAGCAAAGAATTAAGTTTCTCTGATGATTATTCTCAGTGGTTATTATACTTCCTTTTTAAAAACCAACTTATTTTAAAATAAAGCACAAAAAGAAAAGCAGGAATCAAGCTCAAAAGTAGTTACAGAAATGGATGTACTATAGTTTTTGTTCTAAAAACAAGAACTCACTCTCCTTGGCATCTAAACACCAAATTTAGAATCGAAACAAAAGTATGTTCATTTCCATAATTTCATTTGTGCTCCATTAGTGTTAATTTTATTTTTTCAATTCTTTAGTTTGCATATTACTAAGTATGCTCTCCTTTTTGGGCCAGCGTGTTTTATTCTTTTTCAGCATATGCTTACACTAAAAACAAATATTATCTAAAATATTTTTCACATTAAATATTTTCAAAGTAATTGTTTGTTTAGTAATTGGTAACACAAAGTAATTGGTGTTTTTTCTTAGTATATTTGTGGCTGCTAATGAACTTATTTTTATAATGCTGTGATACTACTAAAAGTAGCTTGACCAATTAGGGTTTCTTGGCAACAAAAGGGAAATTAGGAACCGCTTCATTAAACTATCTTACATACTTTCGTAAAGAACACTGTAATACAATTTAAAATCAAAATGCGAAGAGTTTGGCCACTTTGAAAAATGTATCTGCGAAAAAAAAATTTTTTTAACTTTTCTGATCAGACTGTAAACTATGAAGAGTGAAAATTTAAAATTTGTGTATTTAGATATTTCTGCTGCTCATAAACCTTTGGGTATATTATGAAGACATTTTTTAAGTTTAAAGAAATGTAAAATTATTTTTTCGAAGTCTTAGAGTCATATGAGCCTTTACAAATTTCATTAGTTTTTATATTTGATAATTAATATTTTTACATTTCTTTTAGGTTTGGAATTCTTATGCCTGTTGGTTATTGGTTAATTATCACGACTAAAAAGATGGAACATTAGTTTACCCAGTTTGTAATGCTTACCTATATTTTGCTAAACTGTCCGTACACTAGTAAAAGGGTAGTCTTTAAAAATTAGTTCAATTTACTCTTGTAGTTTCTAGAAACATGACAAGTTTTAAGTTGGAAATTAATGTGAATTGTAGGTTTATATTTACTGTAATAATTTCATTCAAGTTTTAGCTTGTAAATACTCTCAGGTGTGTTGTCAGTACTAAAGTTTTTGTCTTAAAACATTTGTTTATGATACCTTAAATATTGATCCTGATTTATTTCTGAATAATAGTTATAATGAAAATTTCATTCTATATTTTTACTTTATTTATTTTTTAAAAAAAATAATAACTTTTATTAATAGTGTTTCATAATAATTATGTAATGGTTTTAATCTTTCTTGTAGATTGGCTGCCAAAATACTCTGAAGAAATGAAGCTGTATTGCTGTTCTTTGTGCCCTTTTACAAATCATGACAAATACAAAATGAATAGACATTTGCTTGTGCATACAAAGGAAAAGCCATATGTTTGTAATAATTGTCAGAAAAGTTTTGGACGCAAAGATCATTGTGAAAGACACTTAATAAGATGCCTACAAAAATGTTAGAATTCATATTTAGAAAAATTAATGTTGTAAACTCACAAAAATTTATGTGAGACCTATGTTTTGCAGCTTGTTAAGTTTAAAAATGGATAAATAAAAGTAAATGTTACAAATTTAGAGAATTTATTTTCACAAATTGCAACTAGTCACCAAAGACAATGTCCTGCTGCAAGAATGATTACTAAAACTGACTAAATGGAAATTACGGATTACTTTATTGACCATTGCTATTAGGTACTAATTAGATAACAAACTAGAGTACATGACTATCAAACAGTAAAAAACATAGTTTTTTATCGTAATATGGATGGTAGATTAAGGCGAAAGTTTTGGGGTATTACTCAACTGATGCTTGTTTTGTTGGTTATGAGTTAAAAATAACATCTTTTCTTTCTTTTTTCATTTAATTGTTTTTATATAATGTAGTAGATATTAAAATGTACTAAAAAGTGGGGTTTTGCTCCACAATTTTAAAACCCCAAATTTGATGTACTGACATACTAATCTGAGGTGCAGGTAAACTTTTACTTTAAAGTTCTATATATGTTTATCAGTTAATTGCATACAGTAATATAATTGTACTGTTTTTTTTTTTTTTTTTCATTTTATAGATATTTGTTTACATTTTGTACTAATTCTACAATCTTTGTTTACCTTTTGTACTAATTCTACAATCTTTGTTTTTCTTTTGCTAAAGTTATGCAACATCAAAGACACTACTAAAACAAGAAATTCACTTGCTATAATAATAGATTTTTAAAATGTTTTAAATTGGAAAAAACATACAAAAGTGTCTAAAAAACATTCAATAAATGACTTGGATATGGAGTGTCAAAAAGTATACTTAAATTTTGATATAGGTGCATCTATATGACAACATATTTAAAATATAGAAATTGGATGAAAAAAATTTTAGTGGTGTAAAAAAAAGTCTAAAAACAATATGAAATTTGTGTAATCAAGCATACAAAAAATTTATTTTCAAATGAATCATTAACAGATGTCTTAATAATAACAAACAAGTATGAAAAATATCAGAATTCTTATGACTTTTGAGGAAATGTCCCAAAAATTGCTTTAAAAAGATATTATAAAATGCCATGGCTTTATGATGAAATTGCCATTAATCGAGCATGTCAAGAAGTAATGACTCAAAATCGAAATTTGTGTGGTGTAATAACGTAATGAAAATGTCAAAATTTGATAGGTGCAAAAATAATCAAAAAGCTAATAAAACTACAGAAAAAGAAAGTATTCATAAACGACGTGTAATTAAGATAAAATTAGCTCAAATATTCTGTTTGTTTTTTTAATATGTTGTGGGTACATAATCCACATCAAAGGTCATGCAGGGGACACTCCCATATTGAATGAAACATACATTGATAATGTTATATACTATTATTGATAATGGTTTGTTTTGACTTATAATGTAGGAATTTTATTTTATTTTTTCCAAATACATTATAATTTCCAACTGTATTATTGACATATTTCTTTTATCTATATTTAAAATGCATAATTATCTAATAATGAGTTAAGCCGTTTTTAAATTTTGTTCCTGCAAGAAACCATTTGAGCAATTGTATATTTAGATAATTATTATTTAACAATAACTTTTTTATTTAACAATGCATTTTTTTATCCAAGAAACTCCGTTAAAAAAGATAGGATGTGTGTGCTGAAAAAAGTAATTTTGCAAGTACTTTGCTGCTAACCAAATATGAACAATATTTGCTTCAATCTATCTCGAAACCAAACTAATGTGCTCCAAAACATATCCAACATAGTGCTGCTCCATCTCTGTATTCATATTTTAAATTGCTTATAACTGTTTTATTGTATTTATAATTTTTAAATGTACCTATTTTGCTATATACCATTTCATAAATTTTATGAAGGTAAATTTGTAACACATACTTTACCTTTTGATCTTATGAAACTTTATGTTTGGCTGCCTTTTTTGTATCTTATATCATTAAACCCTTTCTTCAATTCAATTGTACTGAGCAATTTTTTTGATTAATTATAAAACAATTGTTTGCATTATGTATTTTTTGGGAGAAAAAAATTTTACATCTAAAATTACTTAATTTTTAATTTGTTACTTACTTAACAGTATTAAATAATTAAGAAATTTGATATTAATTGCTTGTTTTTAAATATTGTATAGAGTCTACTTTATGTTTGTGAATCATCGTTAGGCATGTAGCTGAAAACATTTTGTTACAGATGTATTAATAAATTGTTGTAACAATTTTATACTCTTTTACTAGTAAACATTTATTTTTTATTGTAGTTAGAACATTTCAATATTTTAACAATCTCAATTTTTTAATTTAACAATAGCAGAACTTCTTTTTGCTTTCCGACATGATTGAAAACAGCTTTTGCATCTACAAAACTTATAAAAATATATATATATAATGTGTAATCTAGCTCAATGTTTCAGCAGGTCTGTAAACCATTCCTCAGATTAATATTTGCATTAGAATTAATATAAATTTTATTGAAATAGGTTAGGTTAAGTCCCCAAAATTTTTTTAATTGTTTGTAAATGAATATATAAATGATCAGAAAGAAACCAGTCAAAACAAATTTTTAAATGCCACAATTTTGTAAATGTAAAACTTAGGCCAATAGTCCAAAATACTAACCTTACTGATCTGTGATAAAACTCTGAAATATTTTACTGGTTCTTTGAGTAAATCAAGCTGAGAAACACTGATCTAGTGCATGTTTTAAAAGCAAATATTGCTGGGAATATTAATTCCCTTCTCTTCCAACCCTCATTTAAAATGGGTTGAAGAGGGTCCCTCTTTCCAATCCAAAGAGATCAAGAGACAAAAAAAAAAAAAAAAAAATCAACCCATTCAGAGATCCCGAAGATCAGGGTTGGTATTTTGGCTGGAAGAAACCTATTCTTCCAGAATACTTGAAGAAACTAAAAATGACCAATAAAATGAATTAGTAATAAGTATTATAAGTACAGCTTAAATTTAACATAGTACCAAAAAATTAAGTTTTTGTTTCTACTCTTTTTTAAAAAAAACTATTTTCGCATTATTTATTTTAGTTTCGTATGTAATTTTAAAATCTAAATATGTTATTTAACCCCTTTAAGGGCCTTGGAAGGAGAAATAAGCGTTTCTCCAGGTTCATACACTGTCAGTTACATACTAAACAACATGAACTCTGAACAAATTTATACATATAAGAGATATAATATGAGAGAAACATATTGAGTTCATGTCCATGTGATTTTGAGCCACTAGTGTCTGAAAAGCTTGTATCATATATGATACCATAAGCAATGAAGGAAGAACTGTGCACATCTCACATTGTTCTATTCAACGTTTTCACAATCAATTCAACCCCAATCTATTTCGGCGTATTGTCAGTTCGTAGCGTATGAAAACGCCATTCGTTTTACATGATTCAAAATTTCATTACTTTTGACAATTATCAAGAATGGTGCTGAAAGTTTTTTTTTTCTTGCATGACTGTTAAAATAAGATAGGCAATTGTCAAAAACTTTCCAACAAGTGCTTAAAAATATTTTTTGAGTGCTTAAAAGGTGCTTATTTTTTGTAAGTTTAACTATGCTAATTTATGTAAAATATTGAAAAACTAGAATTAATTTTGTAGGAAATCCATTCAATGTTGTTTTTTTTTTTCGAATGATCAATTTTTAGTTTTGACATATTTAAAAATTTTACATTTGAAATTAATATTATGATTCAAACTAGATTGCAATAATAAAATGTTTTAATAATTGATATTTCTTTTCACTTGAAAGCCTCAAACCATTTCCTTTCGGGGTGCTTTTTTTTCACTGTGGAAGAAAAAACTTGCCATTCCTGCTGAAGAGAGAGGTTGATTTTAATAGGAAAAAAAAAATGTTTGGAGAAGCCGAAAAAAAAACTTGTAGTGATTGATTGACCAAATTAATTGGATAAAACACTTCATTTTATTTTGTTTTCTTGGTTATGTTCAGTGATTTTCGTTAAAGTCACCTTAGTTTAATCATTTATTTACATTGTGATAAAGTTAAACATTAAATTTCATCCTAAAATACTCTTATTATATTTTTATCAAAATATATTTAAAAAAATTTACTACAAAAATGATGCATTTAATTTTTAAAAAAAATCTATATAATTATTTTAATTTTATAGATTCCTGGCGAAGATTTCAATCAGAAGACCAGCTGCACTTTTCCTGTCATACATGTTCTTATATAAGTAAAGATAGGAGGAACTTTTTCAGGCATTTAAGGGTACATGGTGATAAAAAACAATTTGCTTGTGATGTTTGTCAAAAATTATTTAGTAGAAAAGATACGTTGAAGCATCATTATGCAATAAAACATTCATAAATAAACTTTTATCCCAAACATTGCTTCATTCACTTGGAGAACGGTTATTCTGCAGTGCAATAGAAAAATCAATATAAGCGACAAAAAAATTTAAATTTTTAATTGCCATTTTTGTATGATAAACTATGTATTGAGAGAAAACAAATTTTTAAAAATATTATTTTTATCAGTTTCTTTAACTTCTATATTTCTGTTGATGGCATTAGGAAAGTGGAAGAAATTAGCTGTCTCCTTTTCTTTCATCGAAATCTATCCTAAAGCACGTAATTGTATTTTCAGTTGCATATCACTATATGGTTAATAAGATGCAAAAGAAGCAATTTTTTTGCCTAAATAAAATACCTTTTAATGAAAAGTTAAAATATTATTTCTTAAGGTGGGGGATCATTTGCAGTATTAATGTTAAAAATAAAATATTTCTCCCTTTACCTAGCGGAACAAACAGCTACACAAAAATAGCCAAATGTTCACTTTTTATTCAACAATTGAAAAAAAGTGATTTAAGTGTGTTCTGATTTTAACCATTTCCTGTTTCCTAAAACCCCAAAACAAAAAGGACTGGTTACAAAAAAAAAGTCTTTCTGTTCTTAGCAAAACATAAACTACAGGGATGTCAAAGGCGATTAAAAATGTAAAGAGTGATTTTTAAACTCAATTCATTTTTGTTTATTTATTATCTTTTTCATTATTTAGTCGTAACTACCACTGTGACTTACATTTCATATCTATAGCAAACTGTATAAAAATATGCGTGAAAAAGTTTTTTTATTTTAATCTCTTTTAATAAAATTTGAATTTTATTAATAAACACTTTTTGCATTTTTAGTCTCTCATTGCAGCCCTGATACTATGATCCTTTGTAAAGCCTTTTCTGACCTAAATAAGAAAAAAAAAGTTCTGAATGTTATTTGGGATTTATTATTTCGTAAATTGAGGTTTTTTCATTTAATAAATTAATATTTAATAATCATGAAATTCTGACACAAATAAAACAACAACAAAATAATTTGATTGTTGGTTATTTCGGATTTACTTTTTGTTAAATTGAGATTTTGTTTTTGATAAATTGTAATATTTAATAAAAATGGCTATTATGTTTAAATCAAGACGAGACTGTTGTATAATACCGGCCTGAATGTTAGTTTATACACCAGCTTTAATTTTATAACTTTGAAACATTTATATTTATCCCTTATCTCGTTATACATCTCAATACAAAGATAACTCTTCTGTTCATATTATTTGTAAACATAATTGTCATTATATTTATTTTATTTGCAAATTCTTAGTATATATTTAAAACAGTTTCTTTAGTTATTCATTAAAAGGTTCAGTTTAAACCTGGTATTGTCATCAATATTACATGTGTGTTCATATATTTTATTATACTTATGATTTATGGAATATAAATAGATAACTATGCCTTAAATAATTTGAATCGCTTAATTTAAAGTTCTTGAGATTGGTCCGATTGTTATAAGAATAATTCCCTAAAAAATAAAACAAAAATATTGTTTTCAAATAATGCTATTGTATTTAAACTCATTAAATGTTTTACACATGTATCAGGCAAACTGTTTAAAAAACTTAATGCATAGTTATTTTTTTTTTTTTTTGTATTCCATCATATCATTCTTATTTAAGTGTTGTACAAGTAATGAAAAACTGTTTCATAACTTGAACAACAGTTAACTTGTGGAACTGCTGTGACTCATTGATATATTTCATTTTTTAAGCAATGTGTTTTATCACACATATATCCAGATATCATAAGTTTTAGATGCTACTATATATATATATACTTAATTGTCTTCTGTTCAACTGAAAATCTTTTCTGTTTAAATTGAAGCATTTTTATGTTGTAAATAAATTTTTATGTTTTTAGAGATTAAAATTTTGTTTCCTGGCAATAAAATAAATAAAGTTTATTTTTTTCTTCAAAATAATAGCGTTGGTTTTATTTATATAGTATTTGAACCCTTAGAGTTTTTGCTACAAATTAACATAAATTAAATGCCTCAATAAATGTGTTTTTTTCTTTCCTGATTTTACATTTCAGCCTAAAAAGAAAAACAATACTTTCTACTTGCAATTTTGTGTGTGTGTTATGTTATACATGTTTATTTTTTTTTTCTTCTTCCGACCTCCAAAAGTGAGTCCGAACTCATCTCTAATGCACACGGTAACTTATTTACTCAGAAAAAAGGGGGGGTGTTTGTTATGTGTGTATATTTACTATTTTAGGCTACAAAAATATAGCAACTTCAATTTTTATTACTTTATACAGTAAATAAAATATATCATACAAAATTTACAGAAAAAAAGTACACAATATGAAAAGATTTATCAGATGTAGAAAAATAATTAGAATAGAACTATTTTAAATGATACTCTTTAAGTGTGACAAATCCTTGAATAGAAAAATATTTTTCTTAAACTTTATGAGTAATTGTATTATAAAATATTTTTCTTCCTTTTTTTTTGAGAAATAAACAGTTAAGTGTAAGGAAATAGGCAAATTTTTAAAGATAACAAAAAATTTAACATCTAATAACTTTGGTTTAAAAAGGTAGATTCATCACATCCAAATTGGAAATAATTTACCTACTCAACCATGTAAGCTCATAATTATTGTTTAAATTTATATATATTTATAAATGTTTTTTAGTGAACTGGCAACAGAGTTGCCTTAACTGTTCATCAGTATTTAATATTATCCCCCTATTAATGAAATTTAAATAATAGTCAAATATTAAGGATAATTAAGCTAACGCAACAAAGCTAAAGATGGACAAAACATTGCTCATTAAACTGAAACAAAACCATGGTGCAAAAACTATTATTATTAAGAAATTTGACTAACTAAAACACATTCCTACCAACAAAGATTATCAGCATTACGAACATAAATCTGTTAAAACTGATAGCATAGTAACAATCCTAAGCGGGAAAATTCGTTTTCGCCTTATCTATTTCACCCTGACACATGCATTTTCATAGATAAAGTAATAAAAAACTGCCTTTTTTGCAAATTGGAAAAAACTGAAAAGAACCAACACAGGTTGCTGATTATATAATACCGAAATATGAGAGTAAATAGTAGCATAAATCTTAAAAAAATCTCCACTTTTTTTACTCAAAAAGTCACCTAAGGTAAAAAAAAAAAAGGCAAACAGTCTCTTTTAAACCGAAGGTGTTAACCTTATTATTTGCCAAAATGTTTATAAATCAATTGCTAATTACATTTTTATGTAAATTGAAATTGTGACCCACTTTAAGCAAAAAAGGACCCAGAAATTTAGAAGTCTAGGGTCTTAAGGATTATTACTTTCCAGTCTAGCAGAATCGCAGTTACATTTATACAACTCAAGGCACAATAGCATAGTGACAACATATAAATTTTGATACATGAATAGCAAGATATGACTCTCATTTTAAATAAAATTTTACTTTCAGAACCAAAACTGGTTATTGTTTTATAAAATTTATCTAATATCTATTCAAAGGAAACATTTAGACTTATATCATAGTTTGATGAAAACATCGCATAAATTTTTAAATCCCACTATTTACAGTGAAAATAAAATCATTAGCCATCTACTTTAACTTTCTTCTGCCCATAAGAAATTAGTATTTTGCAATATTTCAAGAGGGAAAAATTGCATTTCACATAACATTCACAAAATAAAAAAAGAACAAAAATCACCATTTTCAAAATAAAAGTTAATTTTATAATTAAAACTAAAAGCACAATCTTAAGCAATCAGTCTATTTCCATAGACTCCACATTATCTTGAACAATTTCTTGTGCATTAAAAGAGTTGGATATTTTATCTTTATCAGGAGACAACAAATTACAATTTTCTTCATTTATATCTGTAGAAGAAATTTTTGGCATGCTTGTAAGATCCATTTCTGAATTTGTATCATCTACAGTTTTTTTATCGGTTAGATCAACCTCTTCACTCTCTAAATTAATTACATGCAAGGGATTACTAACATTTACAGATGTTTCTGGATCCAAATTCACCACTGTCATTGGCTCAGTGTTGTGACTTTCTAAATTTATAACTTCCGTTATCTTGTGAGCAGGATAACTAACATTTACAGATGTTTCTGAATCCAAATTCACCACGGTCATTGGCTCAGTGTTGTGACTTTCTAAATTTATAACTTCCGTTATCTTGTGAGCAGGATTACTAACATTGAGTGATGTTTCTGGATCCAAATTCATCACGGTCATTGGCTCAGTGTTACTTTTACTTTCTAAATTTATAACTTCAATTATTTTATTCGGAATGGAACTTTTTTCAACTTCGTCTTCCAAGTCAACAACTTCGGTGTAATTTTTATCAATTTCATCACCATCACTTTCGTCACTAAGATTGATAAATTTCTTTTTTACATTACCTTGTTTATTCATTTTTGGGAAAGTGTTAAGACTGTTATCTTCATTTCGAACTGCAGAAGGTTCGTTATCATCATTTACCAAATCAACCAAGTCGTCCAGCTCTAATTCCTCCGAGGAGTCATTTGTAGCTGAATGCAATTTATCAGACCTGGTGGATACGAGTGACCGACTCTCAGTAAAAATATCATCAAACATGGAATTTGTTATTTTATCAGTTGAAGAACTATGAATAGCAGATGTTGATTCCACTGCAAACAAATCCTCGGTTTCATTGCTAGAAACTGTAGAAGATTGCATCGCTAAAAACTTTGCTTTACGTCGTTCAGTAGCTAGCATTTTATTATATTCCATTCTTTTTCTTTGTTCTTCAGTGAGAGTCTAAAATATGAAATAAAATAAACTATTTTACAGTAAAGGTTGTGAAATAGTATAAGACATTTAACAAATATTAGGGCTGCATTCGAAATAATTTTTTAAGATTGAGATATTACACAAATGTAACAATGTAAGTGAACAGTCAAAAATGTTTGTTATACTGTTAAAAAAATACTGTTTAGACCAGGTATTTTCAACTTACATGAGGACGGGGGCCACAACTAAAAACACCAGTCAAATGGCGGGCCGCAATTTTATATATGACTCTTTTATGTTTGGAGGAACATTAAATATTACTGTCAGATTTTTATCAAGTTGTACAAAACAAAAGTATTGAATTACAAATTAAAATAACAAGTAAATTTTTATATATTTAATTGCATATTAAAAAATTCTGACTGCTATAACTTTAATGTGCAACAGATAGGTAACACAACTGATACTCATTGGCCCCTGCAACAGGGACTGGGGAAGTGTACTTGCATTTGAATGGAAACATCATAAAATAAGAATTATATTTTGCTTATAAATATAAAGTTTTTTAATATTAAAAAACAAAATAACAAGCATTACACATAATGTCATTACGTATCATTTTGAATCTTCTCTTAATTAGAAACTAAATTAAATTCACAAAGAAACCAAATTAAAAAAGGGCGACATACACGATTATTTTTGTATTTGAACAAATCTTTTCTTGGATGCAAAACCTGAGAAATAAAATTTTTTACAACGGTATGTTAAATTTTACAGAAACGAAGAAATTAGGTTTTTTTTAAAGAAAGGAAAGTATTTTAAACCCACATAGATTTTTTACAAAAATTGTCTGTAGAAAACTGAAAACTAATATATCTTAGTTCACGGGCCACAAAAATAGGCTTCGTGGGCCGCCAGTTGGTAAGCACTGGTTTAGACCATTAACTGTAACATTTCTACTTAATAAATATTTTTTAAATTCTCAAGAACACAATAAGTATTAAAAAACATGAGGCTCTTTAAGAAACTTTTCAATTTTGCACAATTTTCCAACACACCCAAAAACTAGGAAAATTCTAAATTAAACCAGCGAAAAAGGTAAATACATTAGTATACTGAAAAATTGCCTAGAAGTAATAGAGTTATAAAATTTTTATAGTAATTTCTTAACATTAATAAACTGAGCAATTATGCTCTGTTATTACTAAGATTTGAAATATCTAAAAAAGAAAGGTGTGAAAATAGAGCAATTAAATAATGCACTATTTTATTAGCACTACCGCAAGAAAATTTATTACATATTTTTATAGTAGTGTCGATAGATTCAAAATAAAAATACTATTAAGAGAGTGTTCGTGTTATGGTCATACTAACCTCTGAAATAAAAACAAAACTGTAGAATAAAAATAACAGGTTGATGTGCCTTAAAATCAGCAGCTCTACAAAAGGATATTACAATTAAATTTAATTATTGATAAGGGTGAAAAAATGAGATAAAAAACTCACAGAGCCAAAAGTTCCTAGTCTATGTTCTGGTGCAGCTGTTTTTACTGGCAAGGGAGTTGAAGCAAGTTGAGCATCTGAACTGCCCTGAATTTCATTAATAAGTCTATCAAATGCATCTTGAGGTGGTACTTCCACTTCATCTTCATTTTCTTCAGGTTCCTCGTGAACAAAGTCGTCATTGAGTATAGGCATGTCGAATCTTATCTTCCTTAGGCATGTCTTAAAAGAAAATAATTAACATCTTTAATTGAAGTTTAAACTAATAATTCTAATAAAGTTAAACAAAAAAAAATTAACTTTATTAGAATAAACTATGAAAAAATATATGCTCTTAAATGAATAGTAGCATTTTTCTAAAACTCTTTTTTTTTCCCCTAAAATTTATCAACTAAATTCCGTCTAAAACTGGGGTTTCAAACTCACATGAGGCAGGGGGCGAAAATTAAAAACACCATCAGTTAAATGGTAGACAGCAACTTAATCAAAATTTTATATAGGACTCTTTTATGTTTGAAGGAACATTAAATATTACATTTACATTTTTATCAAGTTGTACAAAACAAAAGTATTGAATTACAAATTAAAATAAGAAGTTGGTTTTTAAAAATATTTGATTGCATATTAAAAAATTTTGGCCACAAAATTTACAAATGAAAACAATTTCGTCCAAAATGAGTGGTTTCAAAAAGTTAAATGGGAGAATTTCTTCGAGAAAATTTCTGAAACGCACATGCTAAATTATATTCACAAAATACAAAAAAACGAAATAAAAAAGAGCAACATACACGATTATTTTTGTATTTGAATGAATGATTTCTTAGATGCAAAACCTAAGAAATAAAATTTTTTGCACCGTTGGTATGTTAAATTTCACAAAAACGAAAAAATTACATTTTTTATAATGAAGGAAAAGTATTTTAAATCCATATACAATTTTTTACAAAAATATTCCGCAAAAAATGACAAATAATATATTTTAGTTCGCGGGCCACACAAAAAAAGGCTTTGTGGGCTGCTAGTTGGTAACCACACCTCTAAAATCTACATTTAAAATTCTCTTAAGTATTTAGCTATTTTTTGAATTTAATAGCTATGTCTACATGTAATCAAGGTTACAGTTGTAATTAAAATTATGAATGTTGTAATCCTGATTACTAGTACATAGTTGATTAATGTAATCAATTACATTTTTGACCAACTCTTGTTTGTAATCAATTAAATTATAACAATTTGAAGTAATCAACGCCCAGCTGTTTCACACTAAGAAATTGCAAATGTGTCATCACAATACCTAATATAATCAAAGAGTCAATTGCTTTAACTACAAATGTTTAGTTGATAATAAAAAAACAAAATTTAAGCAAAGGATGAAACTAAATACCTGAACAGGTCTTTTTTTCCCTAGTTTCTCGATTTGTCTAAGACAATCATCAAATTTCATACTAGGATACAAACGGTGACACCAATGTTCCAAAGTGGATAGAAGTTTATTTAAATCTTCAACCTTAGAGAGAAAAAAACTTACTTACAATAATTTAATAATACACAATTATTTACATTTATGAAGAAAATAAAACTCATTTAGATTCATAAAAAAATAATTAAAAATAATCAATTAATAAATTCTTGTTTTGGATTCATATATTTTAACTTTTTAAAGATGTAAACAAAAGCCTCCAATACTGATACTAAGTCAACTGAAAATGTGTACTTTTTTACTAGCTAAATCCACGAGATGAAGGCATAGATTTTTTGATGATTCCTTTTCGTAACTTTAAAACAAATTTACTTGTTGTTTATTTAGAAAATGTTTTTTTGAATTACAGGAGAAAGTCTAATATCCTGAATCATTAGGACATCCACTAGTACAGAAAATAGATTTTTCCTGATAATAGGTCTTTAATATATACAAACATCAAAACAAGCCTTATTTAAATAACATCAATTTTATGCAATGTTTTTTTACTGATTGAATGATCTTTAACTTGTGGGGATTAAATCTTAGACTATATTAACCTTTTTCTATCAAAAGGTACCTCAAGATAGAATCGAGTTAACATGTCTTATATGCTAGTGATGTTGGTTGTTACGCCACATTACTTCCCTTCCAGAATTTTATCTGGCATAGAATTCAATGAACGGATACCACTAGTTGATTCATACTGTTTATTCATTTATAACATTTTTGCTCATCATATTTTTTGCTTCAATTTTTTGTTTATAGCATTTCGCTCATTTTTTTCTATATTGTTTACTATCGGAAGACTATCTATTTACTTCACCGGATTTTTTTTTTTTCTTTGAGTAGTTTATAATAAGCAAATCAACTGTTTAATATGGACCATACCATCCATCATGTTAGCGAGTTCATATCACGTACGAAGGTCACCATTGTGGGGATTATAATCAGCCTTCATCTAACAGCTATGTCAGCCTTCATCTATCAAAAGGCACCTCCTGATAGAATCGAGTTAACATGTCTTATATACTAGTGATATGGTATTTAATATTTATAGTGGTAGCTACGCCACAAACTAACTAAAAATTGTTTAATATTATAAAATATATCTATACGATACACGCAAAAAAAATTAAGTGAGCAGAGGATAATTTGAACTTTCTAGGCAAAATATTTAACTCACGTGATATTACTATAATTCTTAAAATGCAACAGATATGAAACAAAAGCATGATAACATAACATTATCGGAAAAGGATTCTTACCTCGTGCCCTTTACCTTTAAACTTAACGCCTTCAAAATGTTTTACGACAACTGGTATACCTCTTTCACCACAAAGCCTAAGAAATAAAGTCTACTATGAAAAACTTCCAAATAGCTATCACGAATCACCACATAAATTTTCCTATAGAACAATCAGTTACAGTAAAAAAAAACTGAAACTTACCTATCTGCATTGAATTTCAATCTTGGGTTTTTAATTGCCCGTCTAGGAGCAGCAACTTTTTCAGCATTTTCTGTTGGTTTAGATGGATTAGTATCACCATTGTTGTTATCGTGATTTTCTTCATTTCCATTTTCATACTCTTCAAACAGACCATCTAAATCATTTGCGTCATCATCCATTATTAATATCAAAAAAAAAATTTAAATCCTATATATTTATATATATATTACTCCCTAAATAGAAGTTGTAAAGATCTGGTTGCAAAACTAAAACCCCATATCATGATGGTTGCTTTTCCCGCTTTTTTTGTTACATAAAGAAATGTACGGAAAGTATTATACGTTTTACCCTAACTTTCTTTTAAACATATATTGCAAGGGTTATTCCCGCTGCATTCTTTTGTGATTGGAAGAATCGAATACTCCAGCGCCATCTGAAAAATAAATCAATTCAATGATTTTTCAATCGATTCAATTTTAAAACACGCTATGGAAACTGAAGGAATCAAAAAGCAATATTCTTCTTTTATTTACTTTCTTCTTTTATTGCTTGCGAATTGCAAGAAAAAGTATATTTAATATTCCTATTCAAGAAAATTAACTTAACACCAAATAGTTCATTTAATAAATATATGTCCCGAAGTAAACTGATCTGTAAAAGACGGTTCCCTGTTGATAACTAAAGTCAAGCATCACTAGCAGCGATCAGTGAGCGTTTAGGTGACAACTTTGATCAGCCTGGAAGGGACCGAGGAAGCATGGTATCCGTCCTAGTTAAATTGTTCTACCCTTAAAGTACTCGATTTTGCACGCTAGTCGTAGGAATATCAAAGCAGGAAAACCATCCTCCAATTAAAAATAGCTGTTCATAAAAAACTGTGATTAAAATCATAATCTGCTTTTTTAGCAAAAATAAGGCAAGGCTCATTCTAGAAGCTCTCTCAGTAGTTATTGAAAACCCGATTTTGATTATAAATCAAATTAAATTATGCATTCCCAGGTTCCTCCAATGCATGATAATACGGGCCGGGATTGTCTGGTTGGTAGGGCACTGGGCCCATGTCCAAGAGTTTGTGGGTTCAATTCCAGACCGGCTGAAGACTCCCCGTGTAGTGAATGGTGACTGATGCACGTTAAATCTGTCGAGTCGCTAAATTCTCCATGTTCCCATAATAAATCAATATCTCTGGGAGTACTGATCCAGAAATTTCCTTGTCTTCTGGATTGGGTTCAAAATTACAAGGCTACGGAGTTGAGCATTAGTAGTCGTAAACCCGAAATTGGGTCGGCTGTTCGACGGATATAAAATAAAAAAATAAAATGCATGATAATACAGGTTCTGCTGCTCAACGCTGGTTATAAAATGAAATTAAATGAATGATAATGAAGTGTTTTAACAATGCTTTATTTGTGCCCAAAGATCCGCTTGTTATGTGATCCATTTTGTAACATAGCTCTCTAATTTAATAATTTTAACTAAATTTAAAGTGAAAACTTAAATATCTGATTGAATTAGAGTAGCATCGTAAATTTACGTAACTATAATTTTATTCACTAAAATACTAACTTCATAGAGTCCATCTAAGATATGCTAATCAATATTATAACGCACATTATTTAAGGTTAAGAAATTATATACACAAGTAAAACATTTTTCCGGCATGGTGGCATTTTTCTTTTTCTGACCAAACATTGACTTACTAGATCCACTAATGAAATTAAAACCCTTTAATGTTTCTTTGCTATTATTATTACTAATGGAAGAGGAAAATCAAATTGAATAAGGGTTATACAGTATACAGTGTGTCCCAACAGAATAAAGCCACTTTGATATTTTTTTTTTTTTTTTAATTTTTTTTTTTTGTCCTAACTGGACCCTAAGAAAACCAATGAGAACCATCAATACTTTTTTTGGACTGCTCAAGGAGACAGAGAGGAGTTATAAAGCGATTTATTAGACAGGGATTCAAGTTTTATTCTAGTTCTGGTTTTAATGTGTTTTCCATCCACCTTTCTCACATTCGTGTTATATTAAATACCATTTTAGTTTCGCTCTTGCCTACATATTATTTTGCAACCCCTAATTTCCATTCTTGTGTTGATTCCACTCTTTTCTAGTAGGACTCTAAAGTAAATATTAAGGATGGTAATTAAGGAACACTCTGCATATAATTGTTTTTGTTGTAGTTCATTTACACTAGAGCTGCACAATGGGCTTTTAGCGATGGTCTGGGAAACATCCCTGAGGATGATCCAAAGACATGCCATCACAATTTTCATCCTCTGCAGAGGGAATGGCACCCCCGCTTCGGTAGCCCAACTACCTGTCTGCATATAAAAAATAACGGAACAGATGGCCGTTAATTCAAACGCGTGGTGAGAATTCCATCTGAAACGAGCAACCCTTTAAAGTGTTAAGGAAGCAAAATTAAATACCAAATCGTGTTTTTTATCTGTAACAAATATTTTTAACATTTATCACTTCTTTTTTTTTTAATGGTAAGACAGTCTAGCGAGAGCTCTACCCTTCTCAAGAAATTTTTTCCAGACCGTTCTTTTGTTGGCCATGGTCTTCAATTATTCCTTCTCAGGGTTTCAAAATCTCTTTCTACACAGTCAATCCGTTTGAGATTTTTTCCTTCACATACATTTAAACAAATAAACTGAATTACATTGATTTTTATTTTCTCATAAATATATCAAATTTTACAGTAGTTATCGAAAGAAGCTATCATTTGTATAAGATATTTAGTCGAATCGACCTTGTCAAAGCCTACCATCAGATTCCCATAAATCCTGGAGACGTTCACAAGACTGCGATATGCACACCATTTGGTTTGTATGAGAGTTTGAGGATGCAATTTGGGCTATGCAATGCCAGTGCTACTTTTCAAAGGTTTATCGATGAAGTCACTCGTGGCTTAACAAACGTTTATGCTTTTGTGGACGATATTCTTATTGCATCAAAAGATCTAGATGAGCACTTCAAACATTTAAAAGCTTTATTCTCTAGATTAGAGGAATATGGTCTTTGCATAAACGTTTCTAAATGTATTTTCGGCCTATCATCAATTGATTTTTTAGGTTTTAACCTTTCTGAAAAAGGAATTGAACCCCTCCCTGATAAAGTTAAGTGCATAACTGATTTTCCTAAGCCCTCTACTCTCACTAAACTCCGTCAATTTTTAGGATTGTTTAATTTTTACCGATGTTTTATACCAAGAGCCGCCCATATACTTGCTCCTTTAGTTCAATTTTTAGAAGGGCATAAAAACAGAAAAAAGTCTCGTTCCAAAGGTCACGATTCTTCCGAACCTCTTAAATGGAACGAAAACACTGAAAATTCTTTTATTGCCGCTAAAAATGCTATTGCTCAGGCAACGCTTTTGAGGCACCCCATTCCTGGAGCTGAAATAAGTGTTTGGGTAGATGCATCCAATGTCGCAGTTGGTGGTGCTTTAATGCAACTTTCGCAAGATAAATGGGAACCTATAGCTTTTTACTCTACCAAGTTAAATAAAAGTCAGCGCAATTGGTCAACGTATGACAGGGAACTATTTGCTATATACTCCGCGATTAGGAAATTCCGTCACATGTTAGAGGGGAGAAAATTTCAAATCTATACTGATCAAAAACCCTTAATATTTGCCTTTAAACAAAATCCCAACAAATGTTCACCTCGGCAAGTACGACATTTAGATTTCATCTCCCAATACTCTACAGATATCCGTCATGTGCACGGTCTTCAAAACGTAGTCGCGGACGCTTTATCTAGAATTGAAATTGATTCTATTACCAAAACAACGTTTTTAGATTTTAAGAAATTTGCTGAAACACAAAAAAATGATCCAGAGCTACTTAAATATCTTAATAATCAAACAACTTCTCTGAAACTTGAATTAAAACCATGTCATATTTCTGATGATGACTTAATATGTGATACATCAACCGGCCAGCCAAGACCATTTGTGCCAGAGTCGTATCGAAAAATCATATTTGATCACCTACACAATATATCTCATCCTGGTATTCTAGCCAGTACCAAATTAATCTCATCTAGATTTGTTTGGCCATTCATGAAACGCCAAATAAAAGACTGGGTTAAGTGTTGCGAACCTTGCCAACGCTCAAAAGTCCAAAGACATACTAAAACACCTCTTGGAACATTTTCACTTCCTGATGGACGCTTTTCCCATGTCCATATGGACATTGTTGGACCTCTACCTCCCTCTGGTAGTTTCAATTACATTTTGACAATGATTGACAGATTTACCAGATGGCCGGAGGCCATACCAATTCCTGACCAAAAAGCAGAAACCATCTGCAAATTTTTCTTTAATGCATGGATTAGCAGATTTGGTTGTCCTTCCATCGTGACAACCGATCGAGGAGCACAGTTTGAATCGGAGTTGTTCAGAGCTTTTTCAGACTTATTGGGGACGACTAAAATACGGACTACTGCATATCATCCGATTTCAAACGGAATAGTAGAAAGATTCCACAGACATCTAAAGTCTGCAATAAAAGCCCATGAAAATAACCAGTGGCATGAGACCATTCCAGTTGTCCTATTGGGGATAAGAACAGCCATTAAAGAAGACTTGAATTCTTCTCCAGCTGAACTAATATATGGTTCTCCTTTACGCCTGCCATGTGAGATATTTGAAAATGCAAAACCTACCACATCCAGTCATGAATTCCTTTCAAAATTACGAGATCACATGCAGCAAATACTACCAACTGCCACAACAGCGCATTGCAACGAAAAATTTTACTTACATCCCGATTTGAAAACTTGTTCACATATTTATCTTCGTGTTGATCATGTAAAACCTCCCTTGCGTCAGCCTTACTCCGGTCCTCATAAAGTGATTAATAGAACTAAAAAAACCATTACCATTGAACTGAATGGTCGAAAAACAACGGTTTCTCTTGATCGAGTAAAACCCGCCTTTTATTTAAAGGAAACTACTTTAAAAACAATGTCAAAACCAATTGTACCAAATGAGCCAGCTAAACAACAACCAACTGTTGCACGTACAAGATCTGGCAGACATGTCAGATTTCCAAAAAAATTAGAGACATACATTACTAAATAATTCCTTATTGTAGTTTAGTTTCTGATATATGTTTACAGTTGTAAAAAATTTTATTATTTTTTTTTCAATTTCTGTTTATTAATTTTCATATTATTAGTTATATTCATTGTACAATTCTTGTTACATATTCTGCTCTTGTGGTTATATCGTTTCATCGGTTACCCTCAGTCACTGGGGGGATACTCTGTGGCGGTGGCGAATAAATTCATCGCCAAGCCGACAACAATAAGAATGCAACCCGTGAGCTGAGAGCAGAACGTCATGAGCAGCGTGATGGTATAGGAATATGAATAAAATTTTGTTTTCATAAGAAAATGTTATCTTTTCCTTTTAAGAGCAAAATGCTCATTGAATTAAGCCTCTGGACGATTTAATATGGGTAATTAACCAATTACACCATAAAGTCTTAATTGCTGAAAAAAGATATGAAAATTTTAAACTACAAACAAGTTATAGGAATAGAACTTCCCAATTGTAGTAATTCGAAGTTATATATTTTATTTTCATTATGATAGTTTGAAAATTTCTGTTCAATATTTGAAACTTCATGGCTTTCTCTAAATTTGTCTGAACTCACTTTTGCTAAACTATAAATTTTTTATAGGGGTCAAAGAGAATCGGAGATGAAAAGTTCCTCCCGTGGTATAGCGTCCTCTTAAGAAACGAATTTATAATATGGTTTAAAAATTATTATTAATGTGCATCTTTTCAATGTTTATGCGAGACGTTATATGAGAAATTTAATAACTTTTGACTTGTAACCAGAGGCTACAAGTCGAAAGCATCAAACAATTGGTTCGACAAATTTACGCAAAAAACATAAGATTATTTATATGGCTCTTTGAGGTGATAGAAATCAGTACGTAGTGTGTAGCAGACTGCGTTAAAAAAAAAAAGCTAAATGAAACCTGTGAATCTAAATTTGCAATTACGTATATTACTTTTTTTAGATTATGTACTCTCTGAATAAGAGACAACTCTATTTAAGGGACTAAGTGTCCGTTCCCGAGGTTGTCCTTCGTTAGGAGGTATTACTGTATTTGCTTTTATACGCAAAAAAACCTTGTTTCTTCGAAACTATTAGTTCCATCGACTTACTTTTGATTTTATTGAACTTATAGTTAAGAAATACTAAGGAAAGAATTGTCATTTGTCTAGACTTTTTTTAACAGGACATCAGACTTTTTTTAACCAGTGATGATTTTTTTAAATTTGTAATAGGTTCGTCCCCAACCAGTAATCCATTATTTATTTAATATGAAGGTTACTTTTATGAAATTATTTATCCAAAATTGCAATGAAATTGAATTAGGAAATACATATTAAATATTAATATTAAATACATATTAAATACATATATAAATACATATTAAATACATTATTAATTTAAATACATATTTTTCCCAATAACATTGAACATATTTCTAAACGATATGCACTTACAAATTATTGCATCAGCATTTCTCATCGAAGTTTAAAATTCCAAATAAACTAACCATATTCTGGAATAACGAATTTTTTTTTTTTCTGATATCCTTTGTCACAATTTATAACAGTTCTCTTTTCAGCTTATTTTATTTGATTTCAACTTAATATGCCAAGAACTACTAGTTTCAACATATACAATAGAAGACGTATCCTCTACAGACGTGCGAATAATACTGCTTAACATAAAACCTAATTATTAAATGTATTGATGAAACAATGAAAAAATTGCATTCCCATTAAATGTTTCAGAATTAATTTGAAGGAAGAAAAAAAAAATATTGTTTTTTCGTTACCATATTTACATTTTCAAATGAGCGTTTACTGAAATTTAGGGTTTCGCCAAAATAAGTTCGATCGTTTAGGGTTCCGCGGCTGAAAAAAATTGTGAACCGCGGATCTAGATAGCAATTTCAGGATCAAAAATAGGCATAAGATTACAAAAATTGTTCTTTTTGTACCTGAAACCTATATAACTCTTATAACTTCAGAACTATCGATCCTATAGACATGGTTTTGGTTTCATTCAATTTTGCATACAAAAAATAAATACAATCTAATGTTTCGCTTATTGAAATAGAATATCACAGGTGTATAAGAACAAAACTGTACTTTATCGCATTATAATTTACTAACTATAGAACTAATTGTCCTATGCATTTTTTGGTCCCATTCGATTCAGGGTTATGAAGAGCATGTTAAATAACATCACACTTATCTATATCAATATTTCAGGCGTAAAAATAGATACAATAAAAGAAATTGTGATTTTTTTACACTTCAGTCTCTCATAACCTTTAAACGATTAATTAGTTCTATCGACTTGATTTTAAAGTCATTCGATTCAGCAAAAAAATATACATAGAAAACAATGCCTCTCTCTTCTATGTAAGTAAAGTTTATGCTTTCCCCCTTTTCAAACCGATCTCCCCTTCAGTGAATTCAAGATGAACTCACCTCTGTTGAGGAGGCCAATTTCAGGAATTCATATTTTATTTTATTTTATAACCGTCGTTGAACAGTCGATCCAATTCTTTGGATTTACGACTGCTAATGTTCATCGCAGTGGCCTGGTAATTTTGAACCCAACCCAGAAGACAAGGGAACTCCTGGATCCTTTTGCTTTACATGTAGATGAAGACCACGAGAACCTCCCACGGTTACCCTGACTGCAAAGGGACTCTAATCCATGATCCGTCTACCAATGAGAATATTTCACGTCAACACTGCGGTCGGTACAAGCCGGATGCGGATTCGTTTTGACCAGCAATCATTGGAAGGCGAACGCTCTATCCCCTGAGCCATCGCGTCTCAAGGAATTCATATTAGGCCCGAACCATAACTCAAAAAAAAAAAAAAAAAAAAAAAAAAAAATCGTTATTCTCTAATTATTTCCTCTAATAATTCACCTACTTAGGAAATGGCCCATAATGAGTTATATTTTATAATATTTAAATCATAAATAAATTCCGAAGATATTTCAACCAGTGATAAAATGCAATGCTATTTATTTATTTTTTGCATCTCGAACAAGTAAATGAAAGTCAAATAAAGATGTTGATAGTCACACAGAACCGCTTATGGCGCAAAAGGGTTTAAAAAAATGTTATCGCCTACTCTTTTAAGCTGCCGCCAAAAACGCACTGTAGCGTAAAATTTCTGACTCGCGCTCTTTGGTAATTCATTCATTAAATAGCTGTGCACCTGAAATCGTTTTAGCAAGCACCGCCAGTCATTAAACAAACGTTGACTGTCACAATCTTCTTTTTCCCCTCACTCTTCTTTATTTCTCTGATTTGATTGCGTATAGAAAAGATGGCCAATATGGAACATTTTAGCAATCGAAAGTTTAAAACAAATAAATAGAAAGGGTATATTAAAGTTTTTTTTTTTTTTTTTCAAATATAGAATAACGCAACGAAAGATGCGAAAGAAAAGAAGGTAGAAAGCATTTTTAAACACTTTTTAGCACCCTCTTTAATATTTATAATTTTAAAAAATATTTATTGCTTAGAAAGATATTTATTAATTGAGCGTCGTTATAATGTAAAGGTAATAAAACTAAAGCTTTAATATTAATTGACATTTTCTCCTACATAAAAGTGTTAGGTAGATAACAATTTCTATTTGATTTGTTCACTTATTGGTGAAAATGGGTTTTGTTCTACGTTTTTTATACCCGCACACATTTCGATTAGAACAACTTCAAGCCCATAATCACGAATAAGGAGATGTGAGAATCATAAAAAATCAGGCTAACATAAACATTAAAAAAATTACACAAAATGTAATTTTAAAAAAAGTTTAAACAGCACAAAATGTAATTTTAAAAAAAAAAGCAGACGATAATTTTACAAATTTTGGGAGTTGATTGTTTTCCAGAGAGTTTTTGTTTTAAAGAGGTGTCCCGTTACAGGAAATTATAACTTCTTAACTTACTATACATAACTTACAAGCTGTTCTCTCTCTCTCTCTTTTTAATTGTAAATTTAACAACGAGAATTTTTTACCTATTATTGTTATTTATGTATTTTTTTTTTTTTTTTTTGTTGCTCTTTATGATAAAATTATTCATAATTACCGTCTTAGCCGATGATTTTAATTCAAATATGAATACTAAAGAAGACAAAGAATTATGTGCCGTCTTAAGAAATGTAACGTGAATTGAAAATCAATCCGACAACAGGACAAACAGCAATTGATGCATTTTTTGTAATCTATGACAAAAAACAGGAAAGTTTGTGGCGTTTATGAAAGTCTGATCTGCTACCACGTTCTTTCATAGAAGGTTGTAAATTTAAAAAAAAAAAAATTAAAAAATGACCGATAGGTAACGCGTGATCGATTACGTTTTTTTTATATTTTTAAATTCGTCTCAGAAGATCATAAGTAACAAACCAATAATATATACTACCTTGCATCTTGACGTAAATAATTATCTTGGCCTTAGATAGGACAACTAACTTAAATATTAAAAACAAATTATTAAATTTTTTAAAAGTCTCCAATGTATCGAGATTTTTCTCATTTTGTTGAAAATTGTCAATATAATTCCATAATTTTTAATTTTTGAAAATTTCTATGAGCCCATTTTACTTAGATAACTTCCTAGAGATTAAAATTAATATCACAAACACTTTTCATTTTCACAAAGCTGCGGCTTTTTTTCATACTAGCGTTTTACGCTGTTTCAGAACTATTGTAGAAGGCGCTGGTTACAGCTAGGTTAAAATTGACCTAACAGTCGTGAATAACTGTTACTTGCAAACTTACAGCAATTGGGAAAATAGCACATTATTTGCAAAAACCGCTATTTTATGTGAGGGCAGAGCCTTCGAAAAAAATTCTTAACTGTCTGTCCTGATCAGCCTTCACGAACTCAATAGACATTTCATGGAAAAGCTATTAAATTCATCAAAAAAATGTAAAAAATCAAGCCATGCCACGTCGTTGCTACAACTTTACGACTGTTGTTTTTTCTGACGAAGAATCCTGGCAACATCTTTGGCCACTCTAAAATATCCTCTTAGTACTGAGCTGTCCGCAAAATTTTGTTGGGTAGAAAGGCACAGGTCTGAATGCATCTGAATGTTTCTGGTCTGAATGTCAGTAAATGATAAAGGTACATATTCTAAATGACAAAAATTATGAATGTCTAATCGAGTTAGATGAATTAAAGCTATGCATAGCGACTACAAAACGTACAGAAATAGTCAGAAGAGTCCTTAAAAACTTATGCATCTTTTATCTTTCGTAACTCTGCATATATTGTGAAAACTCAGTTGGGATGCGTCACCCACATCCACCATATTCACAAAACCCTGTGCCCTCATATTTCTAAATATTTCAGTCATTGAAATATTTTCTTAACTATCACAACACCAAGGCACAGGAAATTTCGATGGAAACTTTTATTTCCGACAGTTTATTAGCAACTGCTACCATACATCGAACATATTTACTAAAACAGATATACTCGAACTCTAAATTGTTTAAGAACTGATGCTTGCAAATAAAAAATCAAAGAAAGGAAAACGCGTACAGTAAAAAGCAAAAAAGTTATATGTTACTAGTGGATCATAATGTATTTGGATTGAGTGCTTCTAGACAAGGCGCATTGCGCCGGAAAAATTTAATAATAATAATAATAATAATAAAAATTTAAAAAAAAAAAAAAACCTTCTTATCTTTGATCAAAACAAAAATTCGCATAAATAAATTTTTGTCTAAATTCTAGGGTTCTGTATGGGCAGAATTCCAAGTTGACTTCAAGATGAAGAAAGGTTGTTGAACAGAATGGCACTAGTTGGTTAAAGGTAAACTAACGGTAATTGACGATGCTCGTATCTCCGGTTCGATTAAACGGAACCAAAAAAAAAAAAAAAAAAAAAAAAACCTTAAATATTTGTTATGTAGGCCAGAGGACGGAGGCTTCAGTCGAAGCAAATCGTTTAAAATTTTGCCATCAGGTAGCGCTACTACAACGTAAAAAACAGATAAATAGCTCAAAATTTAAAGAATAACAAAATATTTTTTTTTTTTTTTTTTTACAATCCGCTTGCCTGTGTGCATACACTGGCGGTCGAATGCTGGATGTATTTAATTATTTGCATATGATTTTAGTAGCGCAACGCAATCTATTGGTATAATTGCGAACTAATTTTTTTGGTAGTAAACCTTGGTCCCATGATTTAAACAACAAATATTCGAAGTTTTGTTCGGATCCATTCTCCAGAACCACAGATCTAGGAGTCGCGAGGTACCGCTCATTTAATTTTAACAACAACAATTAAGTAATTGTATACGAATATTTAAGCATGCCTTCCAAATCGGCTTGAACTTTCCGGACATTTCAATAACTTCGAAGTCAACTTCTCCAATTTCTTCAGAACAAACTATATTTGGCCACCTTGTTACAGATACGTAGTTCACTTTGCTTCATTGCATTTCACTACTGTTTTTCTGTTTATTTTTGTTGATGTTGAAAACAGCACCTGTCTGTTTTCACTCCAGAGCTTTATGTCTTCCTCCCCGTGATCCAAAACAAAGGATAACGACTTTTTGAGGAGGAAAAAGTTATATATTGCAACAACTTTTTTGTTCCGCTTCATTTTTTTTTATCAGCTGCCTCCTCTTGAGTACCGCATCCAACGCCATCAACTAAAAACAAGTGGAACAATAAGGATTATACTTGTTACTGAAACAAATTACTCAACAACATCAACTTTTTTTTCCCATCAGTTTTTTGAGGCATGGTTTCCGAATTGCTGAAAGCAAAGACAAAAAGGGAAATAAGTTATATAAACAAGTGTAAAATCAAAACGACGAATAAATAAATAAAATTAAACGAAACAAAATGGCTGCATCCTAGGACCAGCTATTTAGTGTTAGTGCATGTATTTTTAAAAAAATTAATATTTTACTGCATAATTTAACGTTTTCAGAATTGAGAGAGGCAGAAAGGAAACAAAAACTTTATTTTAACAAAGGTAAAATTTAGGTGTAAAAACTATTAAAACATCCAGAAAAAAAAAATATC
Source organism: Parasteatoda lunata (assembly GCA_949128135.1). NCBI lineage: Eukaryota > Metazoa > Arthropoda > Arachnida > Araneae > Theridiidae > Parasteatoda > Parasteatoda lunata. The sequence goes on from OX421977.1 coordinate 28,529,471, forward strand.
TGTTTTATTTTATAAATCAATAATCGTTTTGCAGGACAGAATTTTGAGTTAAGAAGCTCTAAATTCGCTTAATTAATTACTTATCTAGTACGGAAGATGTACTCTCTGGGAAGCACGAAAAAAGCACCAGAAAAAAGAGTACAAGAAAAAAAGTTCCTCATTAACTATTATTTGAATTTAACGTCCGATTTCATTCGGGTCGTTGAACCCGAATTTAATGTTATTTAATCATTATTCTAGCGTATTTAAAGCAATTTTATTTTTAAAAAGTCAATTAATCTACAAAGTTTAATTTGAAGTTGAATGAACTTTTATACTTCATATATTTTAATGCAATTATATAACATATACTAATAATATTAGTAAAAATAATTTATCAATTAAAAATAATTAACAATAATCTCTCAGGGTCATAATCTTTTGATAATTTTAAAATATTATCAATAATATTAAAGTATTTAAATTTGATGCAATTTTTAAAAAAATAACTTGCTGAAAAAACATTATTTGTATACTTATTACTTGTTTACTATTATTTTATCCCTATAAAATAAGTGTTACTATTGGAACTTAGAACAATTTTAGAACTTTATTTTTAGTCCTAATCGTTTTATTAAAAAGCAAGAAAGAGGAAAAACTTCTTTTCATGAACTTGATAAGTTAATCCTAGTCATAATAAGATAACCAAAATATGTAATAAACTGCTAGGGGGCTAATAATTTTAGGTACACACACGTGGACCTAGGGTCTTAACTAAGTAAAAGAATATAAATATGTCAAATTGCACCAAAAGTAGGAACAAACATGCATATTGCTATATTAAGGTCCATTTAAATACAGCAATAAATAGATTGAATAATTATTTAGAAGGAAAAAAAAAATTGAAAAATATGAAGCTTTATTTAAGAACAGTTCAATGCTGCATTAAGTTTTAGTTTCAAAACTATTTTAATTATGCAAATGATTTTAAAAAATAATCTAACATTAATTATAAAAAAAATATTTAATACTTGGGGTAAAATGTAAATATTATGGAGAGAAAAAAACAGAAAAAGTTAAAGTTATTAACATGTACCTCAATATAAAGTCTGTATAGATAAAAAATAAAGCCTTAACTCTGTATAGATAAAAAATAAATTAATAAATAATGCTCCAAATTAATTATTTTTTTATTTAAAATTGTGAAAAAACAATTGAGAGGAATATAAATATAGTATAGGATTGTTAAAATATCAATCTAAGAAAAAAGTTTAACGTTGAACTTTCTAAATTATCAAGAAAAATTGGACTTCCGTTGTTAAGTAGCTCAATTAGAGAACACTATCTCAGCAAAATTAAAGAATTCAATAGCTAGCTTTAAAATAATAAATTTGTCAAATTAATTTATACCATTATAAGGGACATCATCAATTAAAATCAAAAGTAATTCGTGCTCTACCACCCGCGAGAATAAAATGTTATGGACTCAGATTTCACACCTTAAATGTTATTTCCAAAAAATCCATTTCAAGCTATGCTAGATAAAAAAAAATAAAAAAGCAGAAAGGAAATTACATTAAATGGAGATAAAGTGCCAAATATCGTGCCCCTGAACCGAAACTCGCTGAAAAAGATTTTCTGTGTTACTGGCGGCCTCATCTGTTTGCAGCTTGCGTGCCGTGTGTCGGCCACTTCAAAGAGAAACATAGAAAGCTTCTTTTCCGCGACCCACCCTCCCTGTTTCTTTCTCTCCCCCCTCCTCGTCTTCGCTTTTCATTCTGCACCTGGCAACACGCCAAGTGTGTGATTTGTAGCAATAATAATAATAAAAAAAAGAGTGTTGTTTCTTTTTCGGCGCGATCAACTATTTCTACCTCAGTTGGGGTGATGCCATTTAATCATGAAAGTCTCTTTTATACTTAGAATTACAAACTAATTATTTTTTAATTTTATTTAAATACTGAATTACTTATTTTGTGCTGTACTCATGCAACATATAGATGCAAACAACCACAAAAGACAAGGTCATGAAAAACATTTTATTCACTACGTTTCGTGATGCTAATTTGTCATTTTCCTTGCCAACATTTGAATTTGTTTCAATATTGTGGGCGCTTAAAAATAGAACGAAATAAACTTTACAGGTACAAGAGCACCAAATACCCTTTATTTAACAAAATTTATTATGATTTAACAGACTTGCAAATAGTATTTTTTAAGAAACTAGAAGGTTTCATCCTCTGTTCGCTTTGCTCTCCAACCCCCGTGGTTGCTTCTCATTCACCGTTGAGGATCAAAGGGGAAAGATGGTTTTTTTTTTTTTTCCCTTAATTACTAATTGATTGTCATCTATGCATTCTGAGGAATACCAAGTTTTGGCAACTCTAAAATATAGCAAACTGGATCCCCCGAGAGTTATTACACAGTGAAGATGAGCAGTGTTGTGAAAAAACAGTTCCTGTCCGTGAGTAAATATGCTTTTTCTAAAAATCAGCTCTTATGGACATTGACCGTTCTTTCCCCTTAATCTTCTTAAAAGTCGATAAAAAAGATCATTTTTTATAAAATAAGTAATTATTATAATTTTAGTTTAAGCTTTAGGAATACAAAATGTGCGAGATGTTAAAAATGAGAGGTAATTTTGCTTGTTTACAATATAAAACGTCAACCGTATATCATATAACAGCATTGGAAACAGTGTCTATATTGTTAAAAAGCCAGTCTTAAATTTTTAAAAATTTCGACATGAATGACAACAACTACTCTTATTTTTTATTTATTTGTTTATTCATTTTTTTTTTTTTTTTTCACTTTTGACATCGAGTTAAGCGCGAGCCTATAAAATGAAAATCTCGAGAGTGATAAACTTTTTTCTGCAACAATGTATAAATAATTATTATTTAAAGAAAAAAAAGCGAAGCAAAATGCAACGATGAGCAGCAAACGTAACGTAAAGCAAAATAAAAAGAGAAAATATTCGCAAGAAAGAATTCAAAATTATCCTAATTTTCGAACAAATTTTAATTTCGAAAGAAATAAAAAGTGGAAGCATGTCAAATTTTAACTCTTTAGTTGCATTCGAAACGCACGCTCTCTATAGCTCTTCGTGCTTATCCGTATGCTATTTTTTATGCGTCTGCTTATAATTGTCGAACTCAAATGCTAATTTCTTTTATTCCATCGTAATCTCCTGTACACTTTTTTACGCATCTTAGATGAATTTAAGTTTCTAAGTCTTATTGGCTAATTTCAAATGAAATCGACTTAAATAAAATTAAAAAAAAAAAAAAAACAGCCTCGTTGCCGTTATGTCACAGATTTTTATGAAAATTTTTTGTAGAAAAATAGAATTTATTAGAAAAAAAATTCAAATGAGTTTCTTTTTTTTTTTTCTTTCTTTTTTTTTTTTTTGAGTTATGGGGAAAATAAAAATAAAAAGTGCTTTTAACCAAAATATTAAAAAAATTTTTTAAGGTGAAATATCATAATTAACTGATTTAAATCAAAATAAAAAAAATTCCCTTTTGATTGAAAAAATTCCCTCTTGATACAATGAAAAATATATGGTATTTAACATTACGAGAAAAAAAAAAAAAAGGGTCTAGAAGTTTTATTTTTGGGCTAAAAAAAAAAATAAAAATATCTTGAATTTTGTTAATAAATCACTTTTTATATAATTGCTATTAAACAAAGGTATAAAAAAAAAACCTCTCTAGATGTTTTTATATTCAAAAATATGACTTTTAACATTACGAGAAAAAAGTTAAGAAACTTTTTTTTTTTTGTGCTGAGAAAATAAATCTTGAATTAATTTAGCTAAAAACCACTTCTTATATTTTTTTAAAGGAGAAAAAAGTCATTCTCTTGATTTAAAAAACAAAACAATTATGTTGAAAAGTAGGATATTTAACATTACGTGAAAAAGAATTGAGGGGGTGAAAGTTGTCATATTCCAATAAAAAATAATTTTTAAATTTGTCAAAAAAATTACCCGAAAAAATATTTAAATATTTTAATAAAACTTTTTTAAAACTTATATAAATATTTTAATGGCTTAGTTACTTAGTGGTGATTTTTTTCTTCCATCTTATAACACAGCCTCAGTGTCTTCCGCCCACAATTCTTTCCCCCATTCTTCCTTCAAAAAATTGACCATAAGCTTGACAGGAAAACTTTAGTCGAAAGTAACTAATAAAAATTCTATAAGGCATGAAATAATAAAAATTCTTAGAAAGTTACTGCTGCGCAAACTGAAAGAAATTAAAAATTCCAGGTTAATAAAAAAAAAATACTTAGTTACTACAATAAATATTATTTTTAAGAACAGAAAAAAATAATTATAAATTTGATCTCTTTCTGAAGAAGGTTGAATTTAGAACAAACGTAGAAAATGTATGATCACTCAATATCACATTCGTAAATATAGATTTTAAAAATCCCATTGTATCACTGCACTGATTTATTCAAATAAATAAAAACTCTTATTTTCTTGAGCGAAGAAATAAGTAGTCGGATACGCACCATACAATTATGATCTGTAATTTTTAATGAATATGGGAGCGGTGATTTTATGGTTGACATATGCCATTGATGAACGACCTAAGTTAGATATGGCTTTTACTGTAAATTTGACATTTCTTTTAATCTAATAGATTTGGGAATGCAAAGCCTGATTTAATTTTATATATTACTTACTAATTTAGCAATAATTTTATAAGGGCTTTCACGTTTATTTCTAATGCTAATGTTGTAGCAGGAAATAGATAGTAGTATTAATAGTAATAATAGAATAGTAATAGTAGGGATGCACAACCTGCGGCCTGCAGACTGTTGATGTGCGGCCCGCGAGAGCTTCTGAACAAAATGAAAAAAAAAAATTTCTTTGAAAAGTAAAACAAATGTTGAAAATTTTAAATCGCACATTTGAGTCATCACTTTCTGATGTGTTTAATTTGCGCAGATTCTATCTTAAATTTATTGTTTTTTTTTTATCGCTTTTTAACGGTTATTGTTACGAAATTCTGTATGGTTCTAAAAAACTCGTTATTTTTACAAGATAGTAAAAATAAAAAATCATAGAAAAAATAAAAAAAGCATTTTTTTTTTCATTTTTAAATTTTAATAATTAAAAGTATTTCATTTTTTTGCAAATACATTACTAAGTTTACTGATGAAAAATTTAGTTCTCAGAACACTAACGTTTACATAAAAATTTTCATATTGGCCGCCTACATGACTAAACATGCATGCTGCCCCTTGTAAGTCAACCTGCTGCACAAGTTGCCCTTCAATGTAAAAGGTTGTGCGTCCCTAAGTAATAGTATTTTAGAGATTTTGAGAATAAGTAATTTCTAAAAGGTTGCCTGGATAAATAATGGCTAAGAACATCTTGCAGGGAAGACTGGAAAAATGTCCTGTCTAGCTTAATTGGCCCATAAATGAAGGATTTGTATTTGAATAATCAATTGATGGGTCACAAAATCCAGATATGACGATTGATGTAAATTAATTGGTTTTCAGTTCCATTTGAACGAATCACTAAAAGAAAGATCCAGAAAAATGCACCAGCTGAAAAAGCTGGAAAGAAGCACCAAAAAAGCACCTAATTAGCTATAACATAAATTTAACATCCGATTTCATTCGGGCCGTTGTACACGAATTTAATGTAATTAAATAATTCGAAGGATTGATATCTCTAATACTTTAATTAGTTGATAAAGTTTAATTTTAAGTTGAACGTAAGGAACTTAGAATAATTTATGCATTTTTAATATAATTAATATGCTTTGCCCCAACTCACTCCGCTCGACAACCCCTAATTGCTTCTCTTTTATCATTGTTCCGTCTTTTTCATTTCTTATAAACGTCGATCTTTTCCAGAAAAAAAAAGAAGAAAAAACCCCTAACGTTTTGTTTTCAAAATATACAAATATTGAAAGTTTCAGAGCATTTTGTCATCATGTTAATTGTAACGAAATGTGCGATTATCTGGGTTTAATAAAATAGTCACCAGTACGTGAAAAAAAAATAATTTAATCTTAAGAATACAGATCGTGTGACTCAATACGAAGAAATAAATAAGAAATTAACTCGTTTATGAGACCTGTAATAATTCACATTAGGAATGGTTATCTCACTGTATTAAGTCATTTTAATTTACAAAATTTAATTTTGAATTTAAGATTTATATCTCACACGTTCTCTCACTGTCTTCCATTTTTTTTTTTTTTTTTTTTTTTTTTTTTGGACAACGAGCTTAAAGAATAAAGAGATATTGGTGATTGAATAACGAATTTTCTCAACAATAAATAGTTAATCTGTTACAATAATAATAGTTAATATAATAGTGAAAGGATAGATAGTTAATATTTAACATAAAAATAAATAAAAAAATAAAAAAAAGCTCTTAAAATTGCAATAACTTTCGAACAAATTGGAATTTCAGAAAAAAAAAAAAAAAGAAAAAAAAATTCGCGTTTAGTTTATAATTGAAAATGGTCAAGTCAGCACGTCAAACTTCAACTCAATAGTTATATTTCAGCCGGCAGAAGATCGATTAAACTAGTTCTTTTTTTTACTTAACAGTTACTAATTGTTAATTTACTTAACAGTTAAGTTTAACAGTTAGTAATTCTTGAACTAATAATCCAATCTTAAATGGTTTTTATTCCACCGAGTTTTTTGTAAATTTTTGTACACATCTTCCTTATATTACGTTTCAAATTCTTATATTTTTTGTGCTGCAAAACAAAATTGAACGTTAAGTTGAGCCCTCAAAACAACTGATATCTCACAACTGCACTCGAAACAGCGCCCATCTGATTTTTTAATATAGAAAGATAATATAATAATTATATTAGTATAAATAGTGTAACAATTAACAATAGTTTTTCAAACGGTTAATCTTTTGATATGTTAAAAAGTTAACTAAAATAATAAAAATACTACAATCTAATAAAATTTTTAAAAAAACAACGAATCGAGAAAGTATTTTTTTATATATTATTATTATATCACAATACAATTGTAGCGTATCTACCACTACAAAAATATAATTCCAATTCATTAGTATATAAGACATGTTAACTCGTGTACACGTTGCGGTACCTTTTCATTGATGAAGGTTGACATGGTCGGAATGTACTCTCCCCACAAAATAAACGTAACTATAGGAATTAAGAACAAATTTAGAATTGCTAAAAGACTTAATCATTTTGTTAAATAGTTTAATATGGGGAAAATTCCTTTCTGTAAACTTTAAAAATATATATTATATATTAATTGCGTTTAATATTAGACATAATTACTTTTTTAAAAAAATATCTTATCTCATTCAAATAAATATTTAATTGAAGTTAAATTCTGGCTTAACAGCTCGAATCAAATCAGTTTAGTCACCACAGGTTGCCAGCCGACCCGCTAAGCGGGTTTAAAGCTTTTCTTGGCTATTGCGTTAAATCATCATCCCCAACATTCCGGAGGTTAGTACATGGAAAACAAATTTAAAAATTAAATTAAATATATGGAAAGCAATTACATGGAGAATACAATTAAATTAATATATTAGAAATTAAAGCAATTAATATGGAAAGTTGCATCACTTTGATATAACAAAAAACGGTAAGTAGAATTTTAGAATTTATGAGTGGACCTTGAGAACTGGGGATTACCTCTGAGAATCCATCAGTGCTGTGCGGAGGTTATAAGAGTATTGCATGGGTATATTACATAGGTATTGCATAAGTTCGTGACTTTGTTATAATGCATAGGTTCGTTACATGAGTTAATTGTTACATGAGTTGCAATGATTACATTAGTTACAATGGTTACATTATTACATCCGTTGCAATCATTACATTAGTTACAATGGTTACATTGGTACATTAGTTACAATGTTTGTTACAATAATTGGTACATTGTTTGCTACAATACTTATGTTTCATATACATACTAATGAGCTGCTTTTTTCGGGGTTTTCCTACCGGTGCTTTTTTGTTGTTGTTGTTCTTTTTCCCCCTCCTTCCAATAGAACAACTTAGATATTTTTGAATAATAAGAGTTTAAATTACACGATGCTAACTGACTTAGCAGGTAAATAGGTAATTTTCAAGGAATAGACTTGAGTAGTAATGATTGAGAACATCTTGCACGTAAAGTTGGGGTAGAATACTCATAAAATTTTATTCCTTACTCGTGAAGAAAAAAAGACAACAGCTGTTGGGAATATAAAGGAAGGAGATATCACCATACTGCAGAGCCCATAATAAAGAACAAACAAAAAGTTCCTGCTCTCCCTTTTTGTGAAAATAGGTTGTTCTTTAACCGAAAACATAAAAATGTTACTTAATGGTATAAATAGAAATACAATTCGGTAATTTCTTTGATAAAATTCCATGTCATAATTATAACTGAATTGGGTTTAGTCTTTCCTTTCCTTGCTTGTTATTTATAATTTTGTCTTTAGTTCAGCGAGAAAAAGAGAGCTACAGTCTTGTTTGATGAATCGATAAATTTTATGCTTTTTGAAGTTGTTTTCAGTTTCACCTTTAATTTTACAGAAAAAATCATTTTTAGTTTTACAGGAACAATGTATTTCAGTAGCAAGTGTATTAATCGAATCTATAGTTTGTCTAAAATAAGAACTCCCCTAGCCATTCGTCTGGAACGGTGGCAGGGACTATGGCAACGAGGCATAACTATTTCAAGTAGGGGGAGGGTTCACTGTTTGGGACTGGTTATGACTCCGGTCTGCGAGAGAAAGGGAATATTTTCTTCCGTCTACTTTGCTACCCTTCCTGAAATGCGCTATTCTTATTTCCATAGCAACAGACGGCCTCAGACTTTGTGGCGGAGGGAGTTCTTACCGTAGACAAACTTAGTTATAGTTGTAGGTTTTTTAATTTTTAAGAAAAGAAAATGTTTTGGAGATGTTTTTACGTGTGACGTTGGAGAAGCACAATTTTTTATTGAAAGAATGGTATACAAAAGAATGTAATAATATCCCTATCCTAAGTATCTGTTAGGTTCAATTAATACGCTCGCTACTTAATATGTGAAGCTAATGAACAGTATTGACATAGTTTATAAAAACTTTTAAGAAAAGTGTTTTTGTAACTTTAACTTAGACCTATAAATGATACACTACTTATACCTCATTACTTCAGATTGGAGAGCACAAAGCATAGTCACGGTCTTGCATCTAACCTTACTAGGGGTCAACAGTTTCACATGGTTTCATTATTTAGAGATATTTTCTAAATCTTTTAAATTTCCTCTTTTTTTCAAACTTATTTGCGATTTTCATAAAAAAAATGAGTACAAAAATTTTATTCAGTTTTCCATACAATAAACAAAAATATGGAGACACATTTTTGATATTTATATATGATGCAGGCTAATTTTATTTTATTTTATAACCAACAATAAACAGCTGGCCCATTTTTTTGTGACTATTAATATTCAACTTAATAGCCTTGTATTTTTAAGCTAGCCTGGAGGACTAGCCTGGAGGACTTTTCGATGTAACTAACTCACATTTGGATAACATGAAGATATGAAGAGTAAAACTACGAAAACATCCTCGGTTTCCCCGACGACAAGGGAGAACAGAGAACTGTGCGAGCCGGAAGCTAAGTTCGTATTGATCTACTGGGATTCAAACCTGGAGCCCTTCATCGGGAGCGCTCTATTCTCTAAACCACCATGGCTAACTTTGTCTAATTGAATGAGCATCGCAATAAGTGTCTTACCTACTTTAATATAATTTCTTGTTCAATTAGTTTGATAGTTTTCTTTCTCTTTACAATAATAAGCGTGGAGTGATTAAGGCTTATTGTAAATAAATTCCTTTTTAAAACACACACACACAATAATAAAAACACACAAGCAATAGAAAAAACAATAGAAATATTTTTTACCCTGTTACCCAACATATATTATAAAACGGCGCCAAAACTTTATTCCATTTTTATTCCATCTGCTAAATATCTGCAAAATTATTATTTTTTCTTTTTACCTCATAGTTTGTTTTTAACTTAGCTAAATATTGATGATAATTCATAAGTTTTTTTTTTTTTTATTGGTTTGAAATATTAAGGGAATTTGAGATTTCTAAATTATTGAGAGGTATATGGGTGAATCTCAGGAATCATTAACCTATATGTCTTCAAACTTTTCTTATAAATATATAACATAATAAGCGAAAATTAATTCTAATAAAATTACGGGAATAACTATGCATTACTAACTTTAAGATACGTACAGTTTCGATCGCGAGTAACTTGCTTTTGGCTTTCATTTCTTACTTCAATCCTATATTTGACAACTTTTCATGAGTGTCGCTTAGAGTGTTTAACATACTTTTTTTTTTTTTTTTCTTTTTCAATTTGTATTCTGTTTAAAAAAAAAAAAACTGAAAATCACCAAAAACATAATTTAGTAGCTCAGCTGTACTATCATATTTTCTTGAATGATATTTTTCGTGAATATTGACGTTTAAAGTTAGTCACCAAATTTTGTCACGTCAAAGCGTAACCATCGAAAATTGAAAAAAAAAAAAAGGTGTACAATCCAATTCTGTCTGTTCCAATTTGTTCTACTTTAAATAAGCTTTTGGAATATCAGTAACATAAAACTCGCAGAATTGGATTGTATACCTTTGTTTTCAATTTTCGATGGTTACGGTTTGAAGTTTGAAGATTCCTGAGATTCGCCCATATACAAAAAGTGTAAACCCTCTTTTTCCAGTCTTAGGGGCCGTCCAAATAAAACATAACCATTCTTTCTTTTGGCAATTACGGCCTTCCCTAGTCTCACATCAACAAATCCCAAACCCCGTACAAGCTTACATTAGAAAGCCATCAATACCTTTTTCCTTGCATTTTACTTTGACTGTAGAAATCTAAGTTTACAAGGAAATTAAAATAAACGATGTAACTTTGCACAAAACAAAATTTACGTTTTCATTTATTGAATGAAATTTTGAGTAAAATATTCTTTAGGAATCGTTTGTGTTTTCTTTCTGTGGCCAGAATTCTTGAACTCAGTAACTCTTAGAAGAATTTTTCCCCACTCTTTCCTTTCGTGAATTTATTTCCAAATTGAAAATTTTTCCAAGTGTAATTTTTGCATTTTTTAAAAAAATTTGAAAATTAGGGAATTTTAATGATCTTACGTAATCATTGCTTATACCTCTCTTTCCCCTTGTCAATAAAAATAAGCAAATCACAAAAGCCGCCTCCCTGTTTGCTACTTGTTTAATATTTAGATGGCCCCTTATTACAGTGAGCCAAGATGCCAAGCTACGTAAAAAACCTAACACACAGTGTTCAAATTTCAATTAGCCTCATTAATTTCAGGTAGTTTTCAAAAGCTCAAAGTCGTGAAGGATTATTGTAAATAGCCTTATGAAAGTTTCATAGCAATAAGCCTAAGAAAATTCATTCTGATTGAATAATTCTTCTCCCATTTCCTTGTTAGCCTGAAGCGATTGTAATAAACATGAAAAGGTGATTGTAATAAACATGAAAAGAAAAAATTAGATTTTGAAGACATTTCCAATTGCCCTAACATATTGTAAACTTTTCGAATGAATCTAGTATATTGCAAAAGTAGCATCTAGTATCATGAAAGCTTTTTCAATTAGCCTAGAGAATTGAAAAAAGTTGAAGACTTTTCCAAATGATCTAACGCATTGTAAAATGTTGAAGATTTTGCCCATCAGCCTAGCGTGTTGTAAAATCTTGAAAACTTTTCCAATTAACCTAGCTTATTGTAAAACGTCGAAGACTTTTCCAATTAGTCTAATGTATTGTAAAATGAGGGTGTCATTTGCAAAGAATCGGAATTTTCAATTATATAACGTCTATATTTCAAAAATATGTTTTGATGTCAAATTATATTTTAAAGATATGCTTATTGAAACTAATAAATTATTACAAGCAAATTATTCTGCAGATATAATTAATTATCAATGAAAAATAATTATCGCCTAATTATTGTTGCAAAGCTCTTTCAAAGGAAAAAACTGTGAGATGACATGACTCTTAAGGTTATTATTATCTGATGTAATATAACACTAGATGGTTGGTAACCACCTATCACAGGTGGAATAAATATATCAGAAAAATCTCATATGTTGACTTTTTCTTCGAAGCCTCAAAAGAAACCGGTTTTCCGCGGATTTGATGAGGGAGCGTGAGAGAGGGGAGGGCACAACTCAGAAAAAAAAGGGGAGTCCATTTTTATTTTTATTTATTTATTATGTCATAAGCTGCGGAACTCGTCTAAGTTTACTGAACACCTTATAATGTTTCCGGCTTTATTTAGAATTTTTTTTTCGCTTGGAAAATAGATATGCAATGTAATCATTTTTTTTTCCATTATCGTCGTTGAAGAGCCGACCCGATTGTTGGGTTTACGACGACAAATGTTCAACTACGTAGCCTTGTAATTTTGAATCCAATCCAGAAGACAAGGGAACTCCTGGATCAAGTAATGGGAGAAATTGGCCTTCGCGAAAAACTTTTTTGATGGAACTAACCAGCATTTGCGATACATGGAGAGAAAGACCACGAGAACCTCCCAAGGTTAGGCTGACGGCAAGGGGACTGTAACCCATGATCCGTCTACCACTGACATATTTCACGTTAGCACTGTTGTTGATGCAAGTCGGATGCGGAATTCGTATCTGCTGGGAATCGAACCCGGTTCAACTGATTGGAAGGGGAACGTTCTATCCCCCATTGGGGATTCCATTGCCGAAGAAAATTAGGAACCTCTGATCAAGAGCTTTAGTCTTCCAAAACTTTAAAGAATAAAAATCCCCCCCCCCCCCGAAAAAAAAAAAAGTAAACCAAAGTGTTTTCAAATATTGTATATTAAATTTAAACCAAAAAGTTATTTTTGTCCCTTAAAAAAATAATAGATGGAATAAAAAACAAAATCAATTGTCACATTTTTTAGAAAACGCTGTGCCACTATAGAAAATTTTCATGGAAATTCTGTTCCACCTGCATGGATATTTTAAAATTTATCGTTTTGAGACATGTAAGTTCAGATATAACCTAGAGTAAGCCACTGAGTTTCAAATGCTGGAGGGAAAAAAAAAAAAAAATCACGGTTTACTTACGACGGTTTATCTGAACTCAAATTTTCTATATTTTAAATTTTAAATGGCTTCTTGAAATAGAATTTGCCAAGAATGATTGCACCCACACTGTAGTGTTCTTTTATTATACTGCTGTTTTTATTCTTCTGAATCCGCCGGCCAGGTGGCCAAGCGGTTAGCGTCCCTGACTGCGAAGCCATAGGCTGCGGGTTCGAATCCCGCTCTGGGCATGGATGTTTCTCTCTCTCTTTGTGCTGTCCTCTGTTGGGTGTGTGTATGATGTGTGAGTGTGGCCCACCCTATAAAACGGGTTTGTGGGAGTGTGGCGTGGGCAATGCTGCTCGCCTCCGTGACTTTGGTTCACTGGTGCCCACTGGGTAACGCGAAATGAGCAACAATTCCGGCATAGTATGGCGAAGAACGAAAAGTTAAGTGCCTGCCGTTAAAAAAAAAAAAAAAAAAAAAAAAAAAAAAAAAAAAAAATTCTTCTGAAAACTTGGGAAGGTAAAGACCAGAACCCCTAACCAAAAACAAAAAAAAAAAGTTTTGTCCTATCACAATGAAAAAGTTGACCCCAAAAAAGGTGATCAGATGATTTTGGAAACTCTAATTACAATGACTGATCGGGTTGCTGCGCTCGAATTTAATGTAATTAAACATTTATTCGAATGTAATTTGAGAATTTTTTTAGAATTTAATATAAAACTATGCTTTCGAAGCTCATTGAAATGAGTTTTTAATATCTTATATGTTTTTTTTTAATGTAAATCTCCTATAATATTATTACATCAGAATATTGCATCAAATTATCAGTAGTACCTCAGCCAGCTAGTTTAATTTGTATTAAATTAAAAATGGTGAAGTGATTTAAAAAAATAATGGTTGCAAAATTATTATTATTTGTACATAATTATTTTATCAAAATACAATAGGTCTAATTATTGGAATTCAGAAAATTTTTAAGGTTTCTTTGGGACCGTTCAAATGTTACTTAAACATATTTTTGGCAATAATTTCAGACTATAATTCAGATATAAATTTTTCCGGATTTTTTTTAAAAGAAAATAATATGTGACTTTTTTAGTGATTAAAAAAAAGGAAAAAAAAAAGGGAAATCAAGAATACAGGGATTTGTCCAGACATTTAAAAAAAAAAAATTAAGAATTCTTTGAGTATTTTAACGTAAAAACAACAGATATACACCCTTCATAAATTATTTTATCTTTAAAATTGATTGTTAGCAATATTAACTCTTAAAATGACCCATATCGCTAACAATCTTACTCTTAATATGACCCTTACTTTTCACTCTTAAAATGACCCATTCTTAAAATTCTTCATTAGAAAAGCGGAATTGATGAAGTCTTGAGCTTCAATTCTATGTCCTTAACTCAGAATTTTACGACGACAACTCTTTAGAAAGCTTGGATTTTGTGTTTACGTTAAAAAACACGGCCTTATTTTTTCTCATTCAAACATTTAAAAATACAAGACCCTGGAAGAAAAGAATCTCGTTTTACGATAATTTCAGATTCAAGAAATTGTGAGTAGATTTTTCACTTTCCAAAAAACTGGACATTACACAAAGAATCGGGGCAGACCACTGTTTTTGTGATTTCCTCCAAAAAATACATTCCTATATTTTCTCTTAATTAATCACGATAAATAAGATTAATCCATATCTGCCTATTACACTCTATAACAAGAAAATCGACGCACACTGCCGAGCCAGATTACAGTGGTGCATGGCTCGATCAGGCAGGAATGATGCCGACTGGGGACGTCTTTAGCGACGAATCCCGCTTCCAACTGTGTCCTAACGATCATCGAAGACGTATTTGGAGACGCACAGGGCAGAGGAGGGATCCTGCCTTCACTATTGCACGCCACACCGGCCCTCAACAAGGCATTATGGTCTGGGGTGCCATTTCCTTTGACAGCCGGACCCCTTTGGTCGTCATTAGAGGTATACTTACTGCACAGCGGTACGTCGACGACATCCTAAGACCTGTTCTGCTACCGTTCCTTTTGCAGCGCCCTGGGCTGGTTTTTCAGCAGGACAATGTCAGACCACATACGGCACGTGTTGCTATGAACTGTCTGCAAGCTTATCAAACTCTTCCTTGGCCTGCCAGATCACCAGATCTCTCCCCCATCGAGCATGTCTGGGATATGATGGGAAGGCGATTGCATCTGGCACGGAATGTTGATGACCTCGTTGGACAATTGGATCGAATTTGGCAGGAAGTACCGCAAGGGATCATCCGGGAGCTTTATCGGTCTATGCCACGCCGTGTGGCAGCTTGTATCCAGGCTAGAGGCGGGTCAACACCTTATTGAACTTGTTACTGTAACTCTGCAATAAATTATTCAATTGTTCTGAAATTTTAATCATTTACTATTCCGTACATTGTCTTCCTATCCACTAATTTTCATTTCAATCGGACAACTCCTTGGTGCGTCGATTTTTGTTGTTATAGAGTGTATTTCGGTGTAATGGGACTATTTCTGAAGAAAAAAAAATTTGATTATGGAGTCTTTAAAGAAATTGAAAATCCTTCATTCCTTAGAAAAATAAATAAATAAAAAATAAAAAACGAATTTAATGTCCTTTTTTCAATGTCTAATGGAATTGAATAATTGGTTGCATCACAGTTTAATAGTCAACATAGTTTGTTCCTCTAGATTTGCCTTCTTTTCGATTCTGGCTTTACTTGCTACAATTCAAAAAAGTCCCATTTTCACAAGTTATGGCTGGAAAAAAAAAATGAGATTTTAGAGTCTTCAAAGAGATTAAAAATCCTTTCATCGTTAAAAATAATTAATTTAATGACCCTTTTTTTTCAATGACATTGAAAAAAAAAATGACGTGTACTATCATAGTTTAGTAGTCAACGTAATCTGTTCCATTTGATTTGTCTTCATTTCAATTCTTACTATAACTCACAAAGAAAATAGAGACTCATTTTCTCAAATTATGGGTAATTAATCAAGATAAATAAGATTATTCTTTATCAGCCTATCATT
Source organism: Parasteatoda lunata (assembly GCA_949128135.1). Taxonomy (NCBI): domain Eukaryota; kingdom Metazoa; phylum Arthropoda; class Arachnida; order Araneae; family Theridiidae; genus Parasteatoda; species Parasteatoda lunata. The sequence continues at coordinate 28,545,585 of OX421977.1, forward strand.
TCGGTGCAATGGGACTATTCCCTGTAAAGAAAAAATCTGATTCTGGAGTCTTCGCAGAGATTAAAATTCTTTAATCATTAAAAAAATAGAAGAAAAGAAAAAAACGAAAACCAATTTAATGACCTTTTAAAAAATAAAAAAATCTCTATTGACATTGAAAAAAAAAATGGTACTATCATAGCTTAGTTGTCAACATATAAAAAAAAAAGTCAGTTCCATTTGATCTGCCTTCATTTCAATTCTCTATACTACACTGCCTTTGAACTGCCGAACTAAATGACTCGGCTTCCTTTAATCTTATTCAGAATCCTTACCTGTGGCCTCTCCTCATGAACTCCACTTCTAACTGAACATAATGCTGATGGCTGACAACAAAAGAGAGTATTAGCCATGCCATCTCTTTTTTTAAAAAAGAAGTCTTTCAATCGCTGGAGAATAGTCTCTGCCATTAGATGTATTCCAAAAGCCTTCTGATTGAAGCCTACCCCACAATTTTCCTTGCCTCTAATTCTGAATAGAAAGCTAATGCAGGTCTTAGGGATTTTTTTTCTCTCTTTTTCAAAAAGCAAGGTGAAAAAAATATTTAAGTTGAATTACTGTTATCTTCGTTTAAAATTCGAGGAATTTGGCAGCCGGTTTTGATTACTGATTAATTATACGTATAACGTTATGACCTTATTTTGTAAATAACAAAATAGATCTAGAGGTGCTTCTGATGTAATTAATTTGTGTAAAGAAAGAGAATCGTGAATGGTGAATTCTATTTTTAAAATTAATTTCTTAGTAGTGAATTTTTTTCTGACTTTTAATTCAATTTTTTTTAATAAGAAAAACAGTTTGAATATTCAAATACAATAAAATAATGCTTTACATTTGTTAATTTTTTATTTATTTATTTATTTTTTTTTTGCATTGCTGTTTAATTTTTTTTGCAAGAGCTTTTAATACTTCATAATACAGTGACAAGATGATACAGTACAGTTCATAATCATGACTTCATAATACAGTTCATGATCAGTGATAAGAATGATCTCAGATATTCTAACTCATTGTTCAAAAATTGCAGATGTTCAAACTTTAGCATACGTTGAATTCAAGGCAAGTAAAGCACTTGTGCGAGGTGCTATTTTTAAAATTAAATCATTAGCAAGAAAATTTTAAAACTTTTGTTCTAAAGTTTTAAATTTTGAGCTACACATTTATGTTCGAATCGAACTTGGTGCTCGAACTTACAATATACTTATATGTAAACACTATTTGTCAGGTGTTCTGAATCACTGGAGGAAAAAAAGCACCAGATAAAGAGTTCATGTAATACCATCCTTTTTTTTGCCCGCCTACCAAGCCTACCGGTCTCGGAAACTCACCAACACGGCGACGGACGCTGCAGATTATTACGGCACCTGGTAGATTTTTGTCCTCAGTTAAACTTAAACTGTAAAAAATATCTGGACACCAGAGGCCCTTTTTCCCATTCATCTTTAGCTTGATCTTTGTGATGCTTCGATGAGGTATTTTTGTCCCTAGATTTCAGAAATAAATTATTTAAATCAAATAAAAATAATAATAAACTACTAGCAAAGCAACATCCGCTTTTTTTTGAGAAAAAATTTTACTTATGAGCTTTGATGGTGCTATTTCATTTACTAAAATGTATTCGTGAGGAGTGACACATTTAAAATTTAAAATATAGGGCAAAAAAAATCTTTTATCATCAATTTAAAAATAAATAAATTATTTTACCTAAATACTAGAAAGACTGAAACTTAGTATATACCTATATTGCCCAAAAGAGCCGGGATAGCCTGGTTGGTAGGGCATTGGACCCATGTCCAAAATTTCGTGGGTTCGATCCGAGGCCGGCCGAAGACTCCCCGTGTAGTAAATGGTGACTGATGCACGTTAAATCTGTCGAGTCGCAAAGTCCTCCGTGTTCCCATAACAAATCAATACCTCTGGGGGTACTGATCCAGGAGTTTCCTTGTCTTCTGGATTGGTTCAAAATTACGAGGCTACGGAGTTGAGCTTTAGTAGTCGTAAACCCAAAATTGGGTCTGCCGTTCAACGACGGATATAATACAATATAATATAATTATATTGCCCAAAAGCAGTCAAAATGACTGGATTGTGAAAAAAAAACTAATGTGTAAAGAAATTTGTATAAAATTAATTTTTAATATTTTTTATATTATTTACAGTTATTTAACAAGTTATTAGTAAATATTTGCAATAAAAAAATTATATGTTGTACAAAAAGTCACAAAATTCTAAGAAATTGTGTCATTATATACATCATTGTTTTTCTAATTGAAATTAAAAAGCAGTCAAAATGACTTGGCAATCTAGTGTTAACTTTAAAATATTACTCCCTCTCTCAGTTTTGAATCTAAGATAATCTAATATTCTGGTCTGATATTCTAGTTTGATTTTATATTTAGAATGACTTGACTTGATATTTTAAATCTTTAACTATGGATTTATTTAATTTTTCTTTTTTAAGTACTACTATTGTGCACCTTTCAAAATGAACTTTCAAAATGAGATAATACATTTTTGTGTAGATATTTTATCTAACCTATGTTTACAAGAGTAAATTTCACTACACGTTAGCTTCGGTCAGTGAATTTTTTCCAATAACAGTCTCTGAAAAAGCTTTATCTGGAATGATATAATTTAAAGTCATTTATTGCACAAATCTTAATGATCAATTTTTCTTTTTCTTTTTAATTATTCATGCTATTTTAACTATAGTTTTATTCCATCTTTTTTTTTTTTTTGAAAATTTAAACATATTTTTTTTGTTGATAATTTTAAGCATATATTTTGTGATTGATGAAGAAAATGTTGCAGGTAAGCTCAAAAAATTCTATTACTGGACTATATACTATGTATATAAATCTGGAATACTATATTTTATTTTATAACCGTCGTTTAACGAGCGGACTCAATTTTGAGTTTACACCAACCAATATTCTACTCCGTAGCCTTGTAATTTTGAGCCCAATTCAGAAGATAAGGGAACTTCTGGGTCAAGTATTGGGAGAAATCTGCCTTAGTGGAGGACTTTTTGGTGGAACTGATCCACATTTGCGTTGCATTGAAAGGAAAACTACGAAAACCTCCCACGGCTTGGGGACTCGACCCATGATTCGTCTACCACTGAGGATATTTTACGTCAGCACTGTGGTCGGTGCCAGCCGGATGCGGAATTCGTATCGATTAGCCGTCGCTGGGATTCGAATCCGGTTCACATCATTGGAAGGCGAACGGTCTATCCCCTGAGCCATTACTGCTTTTAGCATGTTTTTTATAACTTTTTTATATTTTATAATCGTCGTTGAACAGCCGACCCAATTTTATCGGTTTACGACTACTAATGTTCAACTCCGTAGCCTTGTAATTTTGAACCCAATCCAGGGTCGAGTATTGGGAGAAATTTTGCCTTCATAGAGGACTTTTTGATGGAGCTAACCAGCATTTGCGCTACATGGAGAGGAAGACCAAGAGAACCTCCCACGGTTAGCCTGACGGCAAGGGGATTCTAACCCATGATCCGTCTCCCACTGAGGATATTTCAAGTCAGCACTGTGGTCGGTGCAAGCCGGATGCGGACTTCGTATCGACTGAGATTCGAACCCGGTTCGCCTCATTGGTTAGCATATTTTTGACAAACTTGGACCCTTTCCCCTAAGACAGCGAAAGTAAACAAATCATAAAACCCCTCCCATGCTTACGTAAGGTGTAACTCTGACTTTAACTATAATAATCTAATTTAAGGATTAAATTCAACTAAAAGATGCAGTTTTGAATAAAACAAAATTAACATTTTGAGTAGAATATTCTTTTGGAATCTTTTATGTTTTCCTCCCGATAAAAACTATGGACTTTTAGTACTCTTGAATTTTTTGCCAGCAACCCCCCTCCCCCAAATTTATCTTTTATTTCAAAGCTGAAAATTTATTTTCGAGAAAAGTGTTTTCTTAAGTTAATGTGTGAAATGTGCATCATGGAATTCATATATAGGAAAGCAATAAATATTCTAACCGACCGGTTTTGTGCTGCTGGGTTTCGTGGAAGGGTTCCAGGAATTTAAATTCTTTATAACTGTAAAGACTTTTGAAACTTGTATAAATATTTATATCAAAACAATGAACTATAATTTCTTTACTAGTTTGGGTTTTTTTGTGAAATTATTTAAGTAATAAATGACAGTAAGAGAGAAATTGCAAAATTCACAAAAAAAAAAAAAAAAAATACACGAAATTTCTTGTCGAACTTTTCAATTCAAAATAAAATCCCCAAATTCAAGAATAACGAATTATGCTTTGCTGGTAACTATTTTCAAAGTTTATATGAGTTATTTTTTCGAAAACTACAATTCAACTAATTTTATTCATTTATGCACCAAAAACAAATTCAGAACTAGACTAGGTATCACTTTAAGCCTGCGAATTCAACTATTTGACATAAAACTTTTTATTTTAAGAGTTTCATTGATAAAACGATCATTTAAAAAAAAAAAATTAATTATTCGCATTAAATATTATCCAATAATTAGTAGTCTTTTTCTTTTGTCAATATATTCACGACTGCTACTAAATTTTATTTATATACAATCGAACTATAATGAACATGGGATATAGTAAACACTCGGTTGTAATGAACTTTTTTAGTGGCTCCTTCCGAATTTCCATTTAACTAACATTATTTTGTACGCTTATTTATTTTTTTAATGGCGGGGACTTGGGACGAAGACTTATTGGCCACAGTAAATGCCAGAACTGCTTACTCTCTTTTCGTTATCCAGTGGGCACCTTTGGCGAAGCCACGGCGGTGGAGCAGCGTCACCCACGACACACTACCACCAACCCGTTTATAGGGCGGGTCACATTCAAACAATCACACACAAAGGAGAAAGGACATAGAGTACAAAGAGAGAGAAAGGAACATCTATGCCCTGAGCAGGATTCGAACCCGCAACCAGCGGCTCCGCAGTGAGACACGCTAACCTCTCGGCCACCTGGTCGGCTGTACGCTTATTGTGGACAGCTAACAAATTGAAAGTTCGTTTAGCGTGAACTTTAATTTGATTTCTACCGTTCTTTTTCATTTCTCCAATTTTAAACATGCAGGAGATGCAATTGCAAATGACGGCATTTCGTAACATTGTGTCAAATCTTACTCTAGCACGTTCTTCGCTTATAAACTAGGGTGGACAAATTATTAAACAGCCTATTCCTCCCGCTATGTTAAAGAAATAAAAGAAAAGTTAGCAACTTTTATCTCAGAAGTGAAATTGATACTAAAAGTCCTAACTTTTTTTTTTTTTCACTGAAAGAAATGAAGGCTAGAAAATATTAGATTCTTAACTAAAATGTTGATGCGAAAATTGGCAAACTCTTCCTATAATCGAATTGTAGTCAATCGAAAAGTACTAATTTCTTCTGTAGAATGTAAAATTTAATTTATTGCATTTCTTTTTAATATTTGATGTATTATTTATTTAATTAGTAAATAATTCATAAACAAATATGTACTATCATAATCACTTTTTATAACAATACTGCTGTCATATCCTAAATAATAATTTTTAATGGATATAGTGAAGCCCTGTTTATAGTGAACTTATTTCGGGATCCTCAGACAGTACACTATAACGGGGTTTGACTGTATCTGGGGTTCCGTTAAAAGATACTCGATCATCCAGGGATCTGTAGCCATAAAAATTCCATACTTCTTAATCAGATATAGCTGATCTCAAATTTTGTTTGTTTGTTTAAAAGTCGCCACAAGATAAACGAAAGGAAATGCAAATAGGAGTCACAGTCGGCAAATTTTACTAACAAAATGGTGAACTCCCATTTGAGCGACGCCCTATTTAGCCGAAACTCTAATCTAGGGAGGGGGCCGAAATCACTAATCGGTGCGGTCAGCATCTGTCGTTTGAGTTCTAGGAAAAATAAAGTGCCCCGCACATAAACAGCACTTTACCTTTATAGATAAGTGCACCTCTCAACGAAACAGGTGACAGCAAATGGAGAATGAGGATTCACTTGGAGCCGAGTCAAATGGAATCTGGTGCCCATGGTTCGGATTCATCTAAGGTAAATCCAGACAGAAATGTTCTTGAGGAGGACTGAAGCATTTGAACCGAAAGAAGGTAGTTCCTTTTTTTTTTCTTCTGAAACAATAAGATTAGAAGGGTTCCAGACAGCTAATCTTCTTGCAGATTTTATTTTGACGACGAAGGAAAGATTTGACTCTCTGATAAACATTGTAAACTGTTGGTAATTACTATGTATGGGAATGTGATAAAGTTCCTTGTATTTGCTTCAAATTCTGGAAGCTGAAGCGAATCAAATCCAAGACATATTGGAAAAAAATTAATTAAACATATCGATAACGTTGATTCTATTTTGATAATTCTTCTTAATAAAATAAGCTTAATAAAAAAAAAAAATTTTTTTTTTCTTTTTAATTTATTAAGCCTAAAAATTTGTGGGGATTAGTTTGGATTCAAAACCTGCAACTGTCCCTTAAAAACTAGTTTTTTTTAAAAATTTCTTTCCCCCTTTTTTTTTTGAAAAAAAAATCCTAACCAATAACAAATTTCTTCTTTGAAAAAAATTAAAATATGTTGTAAGTTAAACTTACGAAAAATCAAAAAGTACCAACTGAAACGCGTAAAAATATCAAAGATAAGCGCATTGATGAATTATGAATTGAAAAAAAAAAAAATTGAAAGACTAGTCAAAGAAGCGTTTTTCACATAATTCGTAATTCCTTCAAGAAATTAACTAAAAAATTTAGCCAGAAAAATAGGTAAGTAGCGTTTTAAAATAAGCAAATTCACTTATTTCAAAACATTTTTGTTTTTCATTTTTTTTGGTCTCAATTTTAATTGTTATAGTAAATTCTTTTAAACATAAACTAACAAAAAACATTTTCTTTAAAAGTACAAGCTGAATCCCACAGAAATGATAAAGAGGCAGCGCATTTTACATTGACGAACATGAACAACATTTTAAAGACGATTTTTCAAAACAGCGATTTTATATTCGCGGATTTCATAATCATAACTCCTTTAATTTCCATAATATTTACTTAATTTAACATCAATTAATTAAGTTTCCCTTGCATATAGTAATGATATTTATTTTCGTTGTAAAGTTATAGTTTTTACGTTATTTAAATATGAAATATAAAATGATATTATAATTAATGATGATATAATTAAATATGATAAAATTTAAATATTAAATGTCATTTTCTTAAAAAATATTTTAAGAATTCTGGTAATGATGTATTTGGAAGTTTAAATTTTTTTAATTAAATTGGATAAGAATTCTTAAATTTTTTAGATGATTGCAAACAAACAAACGTTTGCATTCAAACGCTCGTTTTTGTTTCAGGCCAGTGCTGTTTAGCTCAGGACGGCAAGGAACAAGAGATAATAAAGGTGATTTTAATTTGTTGTATTAAAAAAAAAAAAAAAAAAAGAAAAAAAGTGAACACCTTGAATGATTTATGGTCGGATTTTCTGATTGGAATTTTGTTCTAATGATCAAAACTACGAAATTCTGATGAACTCGGTTAATAATTCTGGGACTATCTCACCTATTTCTTTAAATTCTGAATTTCATAATTTCAAATTACATACTGTAAAATATTGTAAGAATTTGTAAACCTTAAGGTTAAAAAATATTTCAGCTGTTATTATAATTATAAAAAATATTTTTTTTTTTACAAGTAAAATTATCTTTAAACGAACGAACTTCATGGTATGCAATTTTTATTTTATTTGTTTAGCTTTAAAAAGATATAGAAAATTATGCAAAAAGTAAAATGAACTCAACGAATGGTATTGTAAAATAGAATAGTAAACAAAAGTAAGTTATTTAATCTCAAGCTAATGAGATCTAGTTGAATATTGGAACTGCTTAAAAGGATGAAACCATATAAGGAAATCCAAACAAAAATCGATTCGTGAATCAAGTTTCATCTTGCTCTAAAGCAAAATATTATTAGTCGATAATTCTCATATTAGCTTAATGTCTGTATCTTATCAGCTGCTAAACATGAGCACGAAAATAAATACCGACAAAGAAAAATTCGATCCGCTGCTGCAGCATTGGTATTTACATTTCTCCTCAAGGGTGGAGTATTATTTTCTTTTCTCCACTTCTATCTTCTTTTTTTTCTTCGTGCTCGTGAGCGGGACTAATATTCTGTAAATAATCACAAAAATGCATGCCGCCTCTACGATAAAAGAAAATTTATCACTTTCCGGATTAGAAATTTTTATCTACAAATCTCTGAAGGAGAAGAATTTGGACTTCGAAGTTTTTCCTGACTATGTTTGTGCAGGGGAGAATAGTTATCGAAGATGAACATAATTTCGTTTAGTAAGTAGGGCTAGTTATGCTAAATGAACAAAAAAAGTCACAAATTAGTCTCGAAATGAGTGAAAATAAAAGAAAAAGAGGAAAAAAACATTGCATGGGGCGGTAAGATATATACTACCGTTTCCTCAATATCATAAATCTTTAAAAGTTCCTTTCAATCTTGAAGGAAAAATATATTTTCATGAAACATCACCCATTTAAACTCATCTAAGTAAGAAACTAATTGAAAAAAATTCATGTTGCGGATATTTAGCAGATGGAAGAAAAAGTTTTTTATAACTAGATAGCTTAATTTCGTCTCTTTATTCCCCCCCAAAAATGTGACTCCTGCGATACTCATTAAAACATTATAAATGCCGTAAAAATGTGTATTGATTCATTTAAAAAATAGTTGAATGAGACTAATTCAATTAAGAACATTCTTTTAACACACTTATATACTTCTTTTTTTACTAGTATAGTATTTTATTTACCTTTACACTATTTTTTTTTTCAAAATTTCACTACTAATTTGATTAGATATCATGGGTTCAATGTATAGTGGCAAAAAAAAAAAAAAAAAAGAAAAAAAAGAAAGGAAAATAAATAAATAAATAAAAAGAAAAAAAAAAGAAGAGAGAAAGTTAACCCCAAATAATTAATTCCAATGATCGGATATTTACCTTCTTGTCAAACCATCCAAAAATAGCTTTCAAGATATATAAATTCAGAAAAACAAATCTCTTCACATCTCCAGTCTTCAAGATTTTGAGAGCTAACCTCAAATAGTTAATTTAATTAGTGCTTACTATATAGTATTACTATATATTATAGTTGCTTATTATATACTATATATAAAAGTTACAAAATGAATAAATAGACATAAAAGCGTAGTTTCTCCGAATAAGCAAACCTTTTTTCTGCCGGATTTGGTTGATAAACAAAATAGGAGGGGTCAGTAGCAATTAACACTAGATTGCCCAAGGAAGTCATTTTGACTGCTTTTTAATTTCTATTAGAAAAAAAAAAAAAAAAAAATGATGTACATAATGACACAATTTCTTAGAATTTTGTGACTTTTTGTACAACATATAATTTTTTTATTGTTAATATTTACTAATAACTTGTTACATAACTGTAAACAATATAAAAAATATTCAAAATTAGTTCTAAACATATTTCTTTACACATTAGTTATTCTTTCACAATCCAGTCATTTTGACTGCTTTTGGGCAATATAGGTATATATTAAGTTTCATTCTTTCTAGTGTTAAGAAATATAGAGCAATTCCAATAGTTAAGTCATGAGAGCTGTCGGAATTTCGGGCCCCTTAATGTTAGTTTCATTTTTGCACATTTCGCCATATTTCAGAAATTTTTTAAGCGATTTGTTTTTTTCGTTTAATAAGAATTATATAAATAAAAAGATTAATATTAGGATAAGTTAAAAATTAAAATTTGGAAATTATAAATTTCTTTTATCCAAACATATAACAAATAATTTTTAATAATTATTTATGACTTTATTTATTAAATTGGTCAAAAAAAATTTTTAATTGAAAATTATTCTAATTTTTATATTATTTTGATCTGTAATTTTGAATGATAAAATCTCAAGTATGAGCAAAATCAGGCGAATATTTCTTGAGTAATGAAAATTTAAAAATACGTCTTTTTTCTTTTCTTTTTCTAAACGTTTTACTTAAAAACTATTTGATAGATTTCATTGAAATTACGGAATTTGTCATTTAAAATTACATAGTTTACAATGTTGGAAAAATATAAATATTTGTACAATTTTTTTTTTCTCATTATCAAATAAAATAATAAAAAAGTAATAAAAAATTAAATAATTCATAAAAATTGATTTTTTTTTTCAATTAATTATTTTTGAAAAAACAAATATAATAATTATGTGCAAAAAACTTTTCGATACGTTTAAGTTTCAGCGATAAAACGGAATGCGTACAATGTGAAAAAAACATTAAGGGGCACAAAATCTGATAACTGCACTAAAAATTACTTTCAGTGCTAAATAGAATCTGTGCAAAAGTGTTCTCATCTTTTTTTTTTTTTTTTCTTTTTCTTTTCTGTTCTTTTATTAATTTTCCTATTATTCATTTATCATTTTATCTTCATGCATGGATATATTTTTCTTGTTTTCATTTTTCCATTATTTCTCATTCGCTCGTTAATCGATGTACTTATATTCTTTTCCTCATTATTTTTTATTATTTCTCATCCTCTCGTTCATAGTTATATTTTTCTTTTTCCCTTCATTTTTTCATTATTTTCTCCCTTTCCTACATTCATATACTTTTCTTCTCTTGATTTTTCCCTTATTTCTCATCCGCTCCTCAAACGATAGATTTTTATTCTCCTCAGTTTTTCATTATTTCTCATCCGCTCGTTAATCGATGTACTTATATTCTTTTCCTCATTATTTTTTATTATTTCTCATCCTCTCGTTCATAGTTATATTTTTCTTTTTCCCTTCATTTTTTCATTATTTTCTCCCTTTCCTACATTCATATACTTTTCTTCTCTTGATTTTTCCCTTATTTCTCATCCGCTCCTCAAACGATAGATTTTTATTCTCCTCAGTTTTTCATTATTTCTCATCCGCTCGTTAATCGATGTACTTATATTCTTTTCCTCATTATTTTTTATTATTTCTCATCCTCTCGTTCATAGTTATATTTTTCTTTTTCCCTTCATTTTTTCATTATTTTCTCCCTTTCCTACATTCATATACTTTTCTTCTCTTGATTTTTCCCTTATTTCTCATCCGCTCCTCAAACGATAGATTTTTATTCTCCTCAGTTTTTCATTATTTCTCATCCGCTCGTTAATCGATATATTTTTATTCCTCTCCTTATTTTTCCATTATTTCTCATCCGCTCGTTAATCGATATATTTTTATTCCTCTCCTTATTTTTCCATTATTACTTATCCTCTCGCTCATGTTTTATTCAATCATATAGCCATTCTGTTTTTTGTTATGAATGATAATAAAATAAAGGTACCATAAGGGGAAACAACGGATTTACGAACTAACGAAACTAACAAAATTTTTTATTACCCACGCCTAATTTTAATTAATTTTCTCTTTTTGCAATTGTCTTCTTCATTAAAGTTTATAGTCCTTTTTTTAGCATCAAAATTAATGAAATTTTGATGTTTTTTATAACCAAAAAATGGCGATTTTTTTCCCCCTTTTGATTTAGCTGTTTCCATTTTTTAAATTTTTACCTCTTGATTCACTTCGTAATGCTACTGTCCTGATCCTGCAAATGCAAATAAAATAGAAAAATTTATTTTATTAATCTTCACCAATCATTATCAAAATAGTAAATTCTATTCTTTATTAAATTCGTATATGAAATACAAATGTTTTAATCTCGTAGAATTGCCTCAACTCAAAAACTTTGGGTTAATTATTACTTCAATAATATTCTGAATGAGTCACGAATTTCCGACAATCATTAAATGCAAAAATTAGCTATGCAAAAAGGAAACAAACATTCAGTTAAAAATAAATAAATAAACGAAGTGGATTATTCTGCCTTAAATTTCAATAATAATGATTTCAATATTGGAATCATGAAGCACAGTTAATAAGAAAGACTGGTATATACAAAGCGTATCCACAGTCATAAAACAAAATAGAAAAAGAATAAGAAATTTATTATTCCTTACCAAACAAGCCGCCTATTAGTTGCCTGCATCACTAAACACGGTATATCTAACTATCCCCCTTTTAAAAGCCACTACGTCAACCCCCTCCCCCCTTCAACTCTGCTCTCTTTATATTTAATATTCTGTTGCACCAGTGTCGGCGTCTATTGATGTCGTTAAAAAAAGTCCGAATGAACAAGTAAAATAAAATAAAATAATAATAATAATCGAGTTGTGTGTGGAAGAAAAAAAGTAAGAAGGTAGAAGAGAAAATGAAAGGTGGATTCTCGAGGGGAAGAGTGTCCTTCAACCCTCCCCCCAAGCCTCTTCATCTTCTTTCTTGACACCTGACTCCCCCTAGCGGCAATGGATGTTCCTAGTTAGGGAGATGTTTAGCATTTGGGGCGCTTTTAAAGAGCACACAGGATCAGCGGGAGAAATGTAGTTGAAGAGGATACTATTGTGGTTCTTTTATCGCTCAAATTGGCTATACTTTTTGCCACCTGTCACACAATTATTATTTTTCCTCGACACGGCGGCGCGTGGAGTTGCTCTCGAATGTTTTGGGAAACAACATTCACATTTTCTATAAGAAACAACACAAATTATAGTAAACTTAACTCAATTTACAAACTATTGCCATGACTTGAAACTATAATGCTAATATATGCGAAATAAAATATTTAATTTAATAATCAATTTTGATTATGAACTGTTAATTTTGTAATTTATTTATCTATTTTCGTTTTTTTTATTTAAAAATAGTAGTACGAGGAAAAATTTTTATAAGCGAAAGATTTTCTAGATGAAATGTGTTTTCAGAATGGAACAAATCTTTATTTCAGACTATCTCTCTTAATTTCAGACGATTTACGTAATATCAAAAAGAAGGATAGGGAATACTTTGCGCTACGTTGATTGAAGCAAAAAGCAACGCGCAAAAGCGCATGAAGTACAGAAATGGACCTACTATGGTCCATTTCAGTACTTTATTTGTGCTTTATTCGCGTTTTATCGCTTCAGACTTGCGTATTATTTCTTTTTTGAAATAAAGTTAAGAAATCTGCAAGTTACTAGAAAATTTATAATTAATTATTTATAATAAATTATGATCGATAATTTTATAGTTAATTTGAGCATTTTTTTCTATTTAAGAAAATTAATATTAATGAGAAATTAGTAATAGTCACCATGATTAGTACAAGTCAGATTTATGTAAAAAGCTATTTTATATATTGGGAGGTTTATTATGAACTATTTCTGTTTAGTGGTTCTAGTTACTGGTTTTAGAAATTTTTACGGATTTAGTCATTTTTCAGTTTCTTGCCACATGATCAAAGGAAACTTTTGTGCCGCTTTGAGTATTTATTTAACACCGGACGTTCCTGTAATAAATGTCTGCTTTTTAGTTAACCGTAATAACCCATCAGTACGGATCGGCAAGTGTGAAACAGAGGGCGGTCTTTTTGATCCAATAATCCTCGTCCTGTTCAGATACCCATACTTTGGACATTTTCCAGAACAGCCGAACCAGCAAGTGCTAGTTATCCCCAAGTGTCGGATACCCTGAGCGAAAACCAATACCGGGGGCTCTTTTTTCGAAGAAAAAAAGAAGGAAGTTTTTACTCTAGCAGGTGTGTGAAGAAACCTTTGTCGGTCTCAATCAATCATGGGTATTGATTGCTACTTTTCTCAAATCTATCCTCTAACACCTTGGAGTTGCCACCGAAAAGAAAAAGTTGAAAAAACACGATGGACGGGGGCTATTAATGATTCTCTCCTTTATTTTATTTTTCCTCTCCTTGTTCATCGGTTTTTGTCAATTTTTTATTCAATTTTTTTCTTAGCAACAATATTAGGATTGATTTTTTCTAAAAGGGAACACACGGTTTTTGAACTTTAAAACGTCTGAAGATATAGATTTTTTCGAAACATTTCTCAATTAATAGAGAAAATTTTCTTTCATTGGTAATTCATTGGCACGTACAGTAATACTTAGCATAAAAATTTATATTTAACTTTGTGTGAGCAGAAATAGTTTTTTGATTTTGATATTAAAATTTATGCATATACGGAAGAAGAGTACAAAATTTCAAATTGTTTACGGCCTCTAATTTACGACTTTTTTTGTTTTAGGTCAATTTTTTCCTTTCTGGTGGTTGGAAAAAAAAAAAAAAAAAAATGCGTTTTTTTTTTTTTTTTGCTGTTGTTAGTTTTCACATTAAGTCAAGCACGAGTTTATAATAGGAAAATATTGGGAAAGAGAAATAAAAATTTCTACAACATTGAATAAATAACTATTTAAAAGATAAAAAAGTGAAAAAAATTTGCGAAAACGCATTTTAAATTACAATAACTTTTGACAAGTTACAATTTCGAAAAAAAAAAAAATAATAATAATTATTAAATTTGTTAATGATGAAAATAACCCTTTCATCTCGTCAAATTTTTTCTCCGCAGTTGCATTTAAGCGGGCTAAAGATCAACCGAACATGGTATTTTTTTTTAACTGAAAGCTTAACAGTTGATAATTTTCGAACTAATATTCGATTGTAATAGAATTTTAGTTCAAAATTTTTGTCCCGCACTACGTTGTTGAGTAAACAGATCTAATAAAATTTTTTTTACCCTAAACGTACTATTAAATACGTAGATGGATTTTTATTCTTTTTCAATTTATTTACTTTTTTATAAGGTAATCTATTTCAACAAGAGTACAATTTTTCCTGATCTTTATCTGCGATTCTTGATTTTAAAATCTCTTTTTGTTGTCTTTCGGCAAATACCCCGATAGCGAAATTCATTATCAGCAAAATAATGTTCACTTGTCGGCCTCTATCAATAAAGTTTATTATATCAATAATTTCTAAATCATCCATATAGTTTTATTACTATTTTGTATCTTTACAAATATCTCAACTCATTGCATAAATTAAATTTTCGAAAAACGTTGTGCATATCGATTCCTCGAACAAATAAATTATTTCTTGAATGAGGCGGTAAAAATAATATCGCTTGAATTTGCTGCACCCGTAATCGTAATTAAACTGCTTAATTAAACCACGTTTTTGTTCAAATTGAAATATAGTATTCCACAATCCGATTCAAAGAAGTTTGATATTATATTTAAGCTTGGAATAATTTTAAAGTTGCAGTAAATTTGAATGATTTTATGGTTCAACTTGTTCTAAAATTTACAACGGTGCAGCCGACAGCTTTCGTCTATCCATTGGCCTGACAGCCATGGTTGGGCCCTGCCTTCTTCAGACACCTCTGTTTTTGACTACTGTTTTTGACTTTTAGAGCGTTAGGCCTTTTTTGTCAACGAACAATGTAGCTATCAATCTAAATTTCAAAAATTTCACGTCCTCAATTTTTAACAAATTATTTCAAAATATTCAATTGGGCCGGGATAGCCTGGTCGGTAGGACGCTGGGCCGGTGTCCAAGAGGTCGTGGGTTCGATCCTCGCCGGCCGAAGACTCCCCGTGTAGTAAATGGTGACTGATGCACGTTAAATCTGTCGAGTCTCAAAGTCCTCCATGTTCCCATTACAAATCAATACCTCTGGGGGTACTGATCCAGAAGTTTCCTTGTCTTCTGGATTGGTTCAAAATTACAAGGCTACGGAGTTGAACATTAGTAGTCGTAAACTCATGAAAATGGGTCGGCTGTTCAACGACGGTTATAAAATAAAATAAAATAAAAATATTTAATTTAAAAAAAAAATGTGATGATTGTGTTTAAAAAATAACAAGTAGAAGATTTGAAAAAAAAAAAATTACCTTATGTTCTATACGATAATAAAGATTATATGGAAAAGGAACAGCATTGGGGAAAAAACAGTTTGGTAAAAGAATGCATTCGATATCCCTGGTTAAAATGCACCGGGAAAAAAATACGCTGTATAATTTTAGGTGTAACCTACACATTTTGTTTAAGTACCCAACCTCAAGATTCACTTCGCCAAACTTAAAAAATAAATAAAGCAAAATAAAGTTTAATAACATGCATACAAATACAAGCAATAATGTGAACTCAAGTTTTTTCTTTATTTTTTAGCTATGTTAAAGGACTAAAAGTTATGTTTGACGTTAAAATAAAAGGGCAGAATAATGATAAAGCATGTTTTGGTTAGGGCGCCAATAAAACAATAGGAGGCCGCAGAATCTAGATAAACACCTATGAAGTGCTATGTTTAATTCATTGTAAAAGACATATTGCGCTATTACAGCAGATTGCAAATAAACAATATATATTAGATAATTTTTGTATTTGTCACTATATTTTGAACTCCGGTTGTGATAAATTAGAAGTTAGAATTTTTTTTTTTTTTTTCTGAAGGGTTAAAAAAAAAAAAAAAAAAATGTGTTTTGTTGATTTTTTGTAACGACTTTAATTTTTGTGACTCGTTTTATGTCCTTGCTTTAATATATAACTCTTGTTTCTTAGGCCGATAGTTTATATTTTTACCAGGTTTTTCAGTTTTTGTAAACAGACCCAAACTAGTCATACTACTCTTAAAAGTGTGAAATTTCAATCTAGGAAGAATTCTTTCCAAGTTAAGAACTCCGAATTTAATCTGATAAAAGCAAAAAACGAGAAATAAAATTGCTGAAAATAATATTTTAAATTCCTTTTCAAATATTTCTTCCATAGTAAAATATAAACGCTTTTTGTGACTCACTTGAACTAAGGTCCGAGTCTCGATTCAATTGCAGACAAAACTTAATTATCGTTTAATTAAACAAGCAATTACCTGGATTGCTCTAGGAATTTCTCGTAACCTAAATACGTATTATTAAAAAAAAAGTATTTTTTTTTTTTACAATATTAGTGTAACGAGAGAAGGAAAAAAAAAAGTACTACACACAGCATTTCGTCAGGTAATGAGATAATTATAATGCCACATGTTGAGAGACAAAAAGAAGGATCTTTATAAAGTTCTTATGAATGTTTTCCTCTACCTTTCAATGCATCGTTCCATTCATAAAATCACTGAATGAAAGACTTCTCTGTATCTGAATGAAAAACAGAAAGCGGCTCATCAAAGAGTTTTCGAGTGCTTCAGTGATATTATATCAGATAATCAAAGAAACAGCAAATTGACTTCCTTTATTTACAGTTTAATTCGAATAGAAGGAATTTATTATCTGTAAAATGCTTGATATTGTAAGACATCGAAATTTCTTTAGTTTAAAAATAAACTATAAATTATGCTTCTTAATTATGAATATTTTAGTTTTCAACCAAGCAATGCGATTTTATTTTCCTGACCGTCGTTGAACAGCTGATCGAATTTTTGAGCTTGTAACTACTAATGTTCAACTCCGTAGCCTTGTAATTTTGAATCCAATCCAGAAGACAAGAGAACACCTGGAACAAGCATTTAGAGAAATTTAAATTTGTGCAGGACTTTTAGATAGAATAGACCTGTATTTGCGTTATATGGAGAGGAAAACCATGAAAGTCAAGGGGATTTAAACCCATGATTCGTCTACTACTGAGGATATTTTACATCAGCACTTGAATCGCTACGAGTCGGGTACGGAATTCTCTCTCTCCCCCTCTCTCCCGAACTCCAAGTTATTAAGTCTTATTGGTTAGGAGTCTTATTAGTTTGGCGCGAACCGGGTGCGGAATTCGTATCGATCAGCCATAGCTGAGACTCAAACCCGGGTCACCTCATTAGGAGGCAAACTCTTTATACCCTGAGCCACCACGGCTTTAAAAACAATGTGATTGTTGATTTGATAAATGATATGTGAAGATAACAAAAACCTTTTCCTCTTATTGCTAATGTTGACTGAAAAAAAATCAGCCTAGTTTAAAAAAAAGTTTCCTTTAAAAAAGCGTGGAAAAAAAAAAGAGTCTTTAAAAACGCAATGCAAAACTTAACACACCTTTGATGCATCTATATGTAAATATTTTATGAAAGTATATGTTAGGCAAGGTTTGTTTTGACATTTACGAAAAGTCTAAAAATTATTTTAAGATCCTTTTCGTAATTTTCAATTAATCCTTGTGTTAGAATTAATTTTTAAAAAATATATAATTACTTTGTAATCAATATTTATAAATATTTAATTAGGATTCAAAATGAGGGGCCGAATATGTAAATAAATTAATACAGCTTTTAAAGCAAACACATTTCCATTTTGTGTTGTGTGGCAGTTTTTAATTGGAATTTACAGGGGGGGGGGATCTTCTTTTTTTAACCGAGGATAATATTTTTTCTATATAATTTTATTTTTGGTTTGAAGATGAATTTTATTTATTTATTTAAATTGGAAAAAATTTTTTTATACTGGTCTGACCATTTTATTTTGGTCTTTTCGAACTCGATTGGTAATTTATTTGTTTATTCATTTTTTAAATCGTTTAGAGATTAGTCAGCGACATGTATAGAAATTTTTTTCTTTTTGAATTTTTGAATTTCTTAATTTTTTTTTTTCTTTACTATGTTTTACTATTATTATTATTTTTTGTTTAGTATAAAATTAAAACGAAAAAGTAATTCGAGAGTTATAAATAGGAGTATGAAGAAAACTATTTTTATGAAGAATTTATTTTACTTTATTATTTATTTATATTTTTATTGTAAATAACTTAAACATGAATTTATTGTAAGGAAATTGGCACTAATGGCATTAAAATTCAAAAGCGAACTACATGTTGAAAAGAATAAAAGTTTAATTTTGATTCCAAATAGCCATTTTTTTTCAAAGTTGTCTTAGAAAATAGAATTCTTTTATGAATGAAAAAAAGGAATGTAAAACAATGGTATGAAAATTAGAAAAAAATAAATAACAATAATTGTTCATGTAATTTTTTTCCCAAATCAAATAAAAAAAATGCAAATAATTATTTTTATTTCATCTCGAAAATAAATTAAATGCATATTTGTGATTTTTTAATATGAATAATACTATAAATTATCCATTAAAATCGAAGCATGCAATAGTAAATTTAAGTAAATCGTAAATTGGTCCAATTTTCTTATCTTTTTTTTTTTTTTTTTTTTTAAAATACAAAATCCTTCGAATAGCAAAGAATGATAGTTCAACAAGGACTGATATTGAAAATCTGCGGGAAACTAAATTAATTTTAAATTTTTGTTCAATTTAAGGTAAATTTGTAAAAATTTTTTTGCTATATAGTAATTTTTATACATAATTTTAATAAATTTTTTTCTTTCAAAAATATTTTAAAGTAAGATTACTTCATAATTTTATACTGTATTGAGTTTTGAGGCGATTTCAATAAATTTTATGTTTTAACTTTCAATCCTCTTCTAATGTCAAATGAACGATTTTTAATTGAGCGTTAGTCGTAAAAGATTGTTTTGTTGTTTGTACTTTCGAACCTTTTTGGATGTCTTAAAAAGCTTAGTAACTATGATTCAATTGATCAAATTTATATTTCATCCCTTTACTTTCTAAGCATTCAGAAATAATTGTTACAACTTTCTGGCATTTTGGGTGAAAAATTCATAAAATATGAAAATTTATGTAAGAAAAGATGGAGAAAATTTTCTTTAAGAAAACCTAATTTATGATAGTATTATCATAAATTAGGTTTAATTTAATTTTGCGATACTAAAAGATAATTAACGCAATGCTAAAAAGCATTGCTTTAATTATCTTTTTGTTGAGAATGAGAATTCAAGATTTTTATAGACACGATATTTGGTTTTTGGTCTAAAAAAATCCTGAAATGTTTGATAATAGCTAAAGTGTTTTTCAAAATCCGTATTCAAACTATTTAGCGGATGTTTAAAAAAAGTATACATAGAACACTACAAGAACTTTTAAAATCTACAAATTATTGATGGAGCAAATCACCAAATATGGAATTTGGTTGGCGAGAACAGCTTGGCATTTATTGGCGACCGATTTAACACGGCAACCCTAACGAAAACCTGGAGGATGCCATGCCATCTCCTCACTGCCAGTCCTTCGGAATATTCACTATTTCATTCATTCATCTACTGTTGCTCTCTAACGTAGATACTAGGAGTGCTTCAAAATAGGTTCGAAATATTTCGGCCTACTTCCTTCTTATTTGGATACCGATCGCTCTGCTTACCAGTTTTAATTATTAATTTTTTTACTTAAAATATATTTATGTTCTTGTGCATTGAAGGGATTAGGAACTAGTGTGTCTTAAAGGTTTTGACATCAACAAAACGGCCTGGTGGGAACGTTATCGCCTTTCCACGTCATGTGGTGGAGGCTTCGGTATAAAAATGTCGAGTATCTTAGGAAAAATTCCGAAATTTACACTTAAGTTACCTTCTGCATTGGCTAAAGCTGGACGTACTATGTCGGAATGCCCACTGGTAAGTTGCATTTTTACTGTAACTCAATTATCTTCATCACCAATCCTGTGTTTTGTTTAGATATCTAATTCCACGGATTAATCTAAATACTTCTGTTGCACTACTTAAATGCATACAAATATACAGGAAAACTATTTTTTTAATTAAACTCTTTTAAAATTTTGACTAATCATATATCAGAAAAATATAGTTTCAAAAACACTAAAGAATTCCAATTTGTCGATGTACATTAGTATTTGAATAATTTTGTAGAATAAATGTATTAAAATTTTATTTTATTGAATATGTGTATGAATGTTATTATTATGTTAATTCGTATGAATGATATTTCTTTTTCGATATTTTAATCTTGGTAAAATTATGCTATAAAAATAAAAAGATTTGTTAGAGTATGTATTTGTAATAATATATAATCGAATCTTATATTAAATTTAATTTTAAGTTTTTATTTTTTACATACCAGTAATAGACCATAAATTTTGTATAGATATTTCTTTAAATAAAATAAAAATGTTTATTTTATAATTGTTGCTTATTTGAATAAAAATAAAAGTGCAAATAATGTTTACGCTCCAAAGAATTGTTTTTTTTTCATATATAAATTTAGAGAACTGTGTTTTCAATCGCTACGTTTTAAACAAGTATAAAATTAAATGAATTTTGAAGATAGAAATTTACGAAATTATATATTCAGTGAAAATAATAAATATCTGAAATAGTAGAGAAAACTATTCTATTCCTTTACGTGCCGCGCAATGTTTAAGGAAGCGTTGTTGTATGAATAAAAAGACACATTCACATAGGTTGCTATGGCAACTGCGTTGAAGGAAATTTTACGTCGTCCTTTGAATTATTAATTGCAGCATTCTTTTAAGAAAGCCGCATAAAGTATGAATAAAAACATTCCCACTTTATCAAATTTAAATACGTGATGACAATTTGTAGTTATGCAACAAAAGCTTTCGGAAATCATTAATAATCACTTTTACTTTTTCATTTCATACATTTTCATTTGTATTTTTAAGATGCGGAATATTTGTTTGTAATTCTTGGTTTCGTAATTATTGGTTCTCTTCATAAGTTTCGTAATTCTTGGTTATTCCCGTAATGCTTCCTTTTGTAAAATATTTTATCTAGGTGGTTTAGAAAATGATCATTGCATTCTTTTAAAAGTAGTTTTTAAACAAGTCATTGCAATTTTCTTTTAATTAGAACAAACATAATGCAATTATAGTATGAAGAATGTTAAGGGTATCTACAAAGTACCTTAGTTTTAATTCGTACAGCTGATGTTCGCTAATATTTATGTTATTAATGTACAAGAACTATTTATTTAAGTTTTAATTAAATTGAGTGTGCAAAAAACGATAACTTAAATGGACCAATTAAATAGTTGATTGATCAGGAAATATTCTGATGGAGTTTAGAGAATTCAATAACTTTTAATTTTAATACAAAATAATTTCCAACGCTGCACCGAAAATATTTTTGCCACTTTTTCATCGAAAAAAATCTTTAAAAATATACATTTAGAAGTTGAGAATTTAATTAGTGTATTTAAAGTATATCGGTCACATCACATTTAGTAGGAGAGTTCCCTAATTTTTTAAAATTTGTAAATTGTTCTTTCATTTTCTGAAAGAAATATTTAAAATAATTATTATTAAACCGTTACATGATACTAAAAGATGTAATGGAGCAGACCCAACAATTAGTAAGTTTTAAATTGAGTGATATAGAAAACGATAACTTATATCAATGAGAAATCTAATGGATTGCTCTGTAAGTTATTTTAGAATTTCTATTATTCGAAAAACTTTACATGAGCATGATATGAGACAACCGCGTACCTTATGTTAATAAAATATGTTACTTGTTTTTGTATATATTTTCAGATGACTTTTACAATTATTCTTCTGCGTATATGTTTTATGTGTAAAAAATAAATAAATAATAATAATATTACTTGCACCAATTACAGAATCGTTTGCTCCAGAAATAATATGAGTTAATGTTTCAATTATTGTCGATTATACACGTATCTTTGCGTAACTTTAATGTTATGAAGATGTTTCTGAAATCAGTGATTCTAATTTAGATATGCATTTCCTTTTGTGCATATATTTTCAGATGATTTTTACCTCTTTTTTAGTATCGTTTAAAATAAATAGAATTATTTAAAACAGAACGATTTTATTTGGTAAACAAGCATGCAAAATGTATCTCTTGTTGTTCTTCGAACCTCCTTTAACGAATTTCTGAAATCATACGATTTCGTTTTGTTTCATCTCGCTTTCCTATATATTTTCAAATGATTTTTACCTCTTAACATTCCTCTGCGTATGTGTTTCAAATAAAAAGGGACATAAAAACGCCAAAAAAGTGCAGCCGATTTCTTGCAGACGCCATCTTGAGTGATATCTGAGTAGAATTCGTCTGAATGAACAATAATAATCGTCCAGTGTCGGTCGGCGTTTTCAAAAAGCGTGCAGAATCTTTCATGGTTATCGCTTGAACTTAGTCGGCGTTCATCAAAGGCAAACTGAATGGATGATAAACCGGCGTTATCTTGCTTTTTTCTTTGCCTGTTTTTTTTCTTTCCTTACTTATTTTTTACCTTTTTTATTTCTTTTTTCCTGAAGCGGTTTTTCAAGTTGAATGAATTTAGCTCCAGTGTTTTAGTGGGCAGTATAATTTTTTTTTTTTTTTCATTTAAATTTTATTTTTGCTTTGTCTTGCAAGAAAAGTTTTTTTTTTTCCTTCAATAAGAATTACATCTGGCTCAATACTTATAGGTCACTTTTTTTTTAAATAAGTGACGGTTATGTGGATGATAGTTTAAATATAATTGTTGCTTATTTGCCTAATTCTTTTACTATAATGCTATTGTTTTAATGGTATATTAATAAATTGCAGTGACGTATCCCCGGCCTATAATTGTGCTACCTGGTGTTTTAAACTTCACATTATTATTGAATATTATTTAAATTATTGAATTTCAAATTAGACAAGAGGAATTTTAAACTAATAGTTAAAGCTTTTTTTTTTTTTTTTTTTTTGGAAGTAAATTCCTTTTCAGTCAACTCATTTTTCTTTGATTATTTCATATTTTGTTAAAGTTAATCTCCAATTTTGTTATAGTTAGTCTTCAATTTTATTTTTGCTTTGTCTTGCAAGCAAGTTTTTTTTCTTCAATTTTTGCATCTAACCCGGCGCCTATATATTATAAATATGAATTTTTTTTCTTAATAAATTACGACTTTTTGGAAGGTAGTCTTTTTGTCTATTCTTTAACAAGCTTCTCTGTGTTTAACTCATATTCCATTTTGATTGGTATAATCAATTGATTTCGTTAGTTAGTTATTTATTTCGTTTATTACTTTAATTTTCTTTCAAGTTTATTTCCGTTTGAGAAATTTTTCTCAATATGAAAGAGGTTGTTATTTATTTATTTATGATATACTAAAGTTAAACGTTTTTTTTTTTTAATAAATAAAATAAATAAAGGAGCGTTTAATAAGTAATCACTGTCGGAAACGACATTTCGTGCTGTTTGAAATGAATGAGAATTGGTCAAGACTAAATTTGTTAAAAAAAATTTTTGAAGGGGGGGGGGGGTAAGAATTTCAGCCGGAACGTAAAAACAAAGTTGACAACCCGGTGTGAAAATGTAACTAATTAATCCTCTTGGAATCCTTTAGAAACGTAAATTCGAGGTGTGAATGGAATCCATCACCATGGTATTTAACATTAAAAATGTTACGAACTCTTTAAGAAGCTTATAAAATATATTCTTTTTGGGTAATTTTGGATCCAATTCTTATTCATAAATATTCTTATTCCTTCCTCCTATCATTCTTTAAAATCCTTATCATAAAGGATAATTCCCTCTCCTTTATGTTGTCATTATCAATGACTAATTAATGCATTTTGGTTTAATTTAATCTTCTTTTTTTATATTCCTGTGCCCAATTTTGAAAAAGATAGAAGTAGGAAATAGAATTGTAAGCACGTTTTAATGATTCTTTTACTTAATTGGCAATTACGAAATGAGCCTCTTATCTCATTAAAAGGAACCTGACTGAGGGCTCATCTCGTAATTTCCAGTTCTGAAAATTGAAATTTGTATTCTAGTATCAAAAAGACCTTTCCTAAATTTAAAGGAAAAAAAAAAAACTATAGCTAAAATTAATTTAATAAAATTTTTAAATTACATCGTGATCACGAATTCATATCATATATTATGCAGCTTCAGAATTGAATTTACTAAAAATAATCTTTAAGTTGATTTAATCTTCAATTTCCATAGACTTTTTGGGGTATAAATCCTAATTTATAGTTTTTGTATTATTATAGAAAGTTTACTACTGTCTGGCAATTGCGAAATGAGCATCCTACCTCACTAAAAACAACCTGACTGAGGGCTCATCTCGTAATTGCCATGCAGTAGTTAACTTTTTATAAATAGTTCAAAAACCATAATTTTGGATTTATACACAAAAAAGTCAAATTCTAAATTAAATCAACTGAAAGATTATTTTGCGTTCTAAAACTGTATATGCTTTCGTGATCTAATTTTAAAAATTATGTTCATTTAAGCTATAGTTATCTTTTTTTCCGTTCTATTGACGTAAGGTCTTTTTGAGTACATGAATGCAAACTTCAATTTTCAGAGCTCAACTCCTTTGATTTCTGTACACTTCATTGAGTAAAGAAAGGAAAAAAAAGAGAGTTTCGCCTGGAAAGTATCCAAGAAAAATGAAGCTGAAAAGGTTTTTGAAAATGCCGCTGAACGGCTTGTTATGTGTTCCTATCGTTAGGTGCAAATAAATTTTTCATTACTTACCTTGAGTGGGGAGAAAAGTAAAAGAGCACGGCGTCAAGAGGAAGTATTTATTTATTTATTAGCCCTAAGTAATAGTTTTTAGGGGCTTTCTTTTCGTTACTAACTTAGGGGTTGTCCAAAAACCATGCGTTCTTAAACCCTGATCATTTAGTTAAGAGTTTAAAGAGCATTTAAACGAATAATTTTGCTGTATATAATACAATAAATATCTTTTTGATAGAAGATATAAATGAATAAAAATCCTGCGCTTTAGCTATAATCGTCACTAAAATTTGGCGGGATTGTTGGCGTTTTAACTCTTGAAAGCAGGGTTTCTTAAACTTTATGCTGTGAGGACCCCATATTATTTACCAAAATTTTTGGGAACCCTATAAGCATTGCGCTAACGATGTAGGAAAATTGCCAGTTTCTTCCCTCGTACCGTAATATACTATTGCAGTCTTAAGGCTTTAATTTTTAAACATAGAACAAAGTAAAAATTTTAATAAAAAATTCGTAGATACGTTTTAGTTTTGCCTTAGTCTGTATTGTCTTATCTATTTTTAAAGACATAGTGTAAATATATTTGAATGTAATGTGTTATAATATGTCAAATCATTATAATTTGTTTAAGAAATATCAAAATTTTTAAAATTTTTGGGGACTCCTGCTGTGATGGTACAGGCACCTTATTTGGGGTCGGGATCCATACTTTAGGGAACACAGCCTTTAAGAAAAGTGTTTTAATTGAAAAACCAACTGAAATATTTTTTCTTTATTAAAGTCAAATTGTATAAAATTTTTAGCTAATTCATTTTATTATTTTTACTCTAGATTAATTAATCTTTTTAAAGATTTGAACTACGTTTTAATTATGTTTTGGTGGAAGAAATTTGTTTTAAAAAATAAATTAGTTGATTGAAATAAAAGCGTTGAAATATTTAAACATCTTTATTATCCGCAGTACATTTTAAAATTTCACTGTTTTTTTTTTTTTCTACTTTATTATTCTTGACCGCAGATTGTGCACTAGTAATATGACTCTTTTTATTAATTCGATGAATTTATAAGTTTTATTTATATTTAGGCTTCAACTACTTCGTATTTTTTTTTTTGTTTCAATCATGCTAATACTATTAAATATTATGACAAATACCTCTTTTATTTTTATATCCGTCATATGTAGCGAAAATGTAGATAGTATGTAGATCTCACTTTAAGGGAGAGAGGGGAAAAAAAATGCTAATCTGTCATCTTATTCTTTGTTTTCTTTTTATTTAAAAGAAAAAGAGGGAAGAAAATGTAACAAATAAGTTCACTCTGAGTCACGAAATAAGCCAAGCATCCAAGCGTGCGTACAACAGGCGACTGTTTGACTGAACTTTTTTTTTATTTTTTATTTCCTCAAACTCTATCGCCGAAAAAACAAGATCTTTTGTTCCGTGAATTCTTATTCGGTATTTTCAAGAAATTTCATAAGAGACTTGCCGACCCAATTTCGTATCTTTAAAATCCTGTATAACGACATCATTTGGTTAGAAAAATGAAAACCTCGGTTACCATTGCTCGTTACGTTATAATTAGATTTCCCAAAATCGATTTTCCTCCGAAATTACCATTTGTAATGCAGCCGATACATGTGATTTTATAACTTGATTATAGTATTCACCAATTTCAAATGGTGTGTTTCAATATAAGGCTTTCGATTTGCGCCATAAAATTTAATCAGTATTATTTAAAATTGAGATTTTTTTACATCTTTTTCTCCCTTTATCTGAAATTGGTTATTCTAATTAGTATATAAGAGAAGCGTTAACGAAGAACATCGTGGTGATTGTTTAAATTGAGTCGTTTAAGTATAATGTAAGCACCTCATGTTGGAGGTGGTTGTGATTTGATGGTTGTGATTTTAGCAAAATTGCTAAAAGCATGCTTTCTTAATTGTTAAAACAAAGCCAAATATTACGTTTAAAACACTTAATTTTTAATGCTTATGTTATTAGTACGGAAAATATACGAAATCGTATCAAAGTTAATTCAAACAGATTGTTAGGTTTGAAAGGTGGTTTCAGTTTTGAAATCGAATTAATTTTTCATAAAGCGCTTTGAATAAGAAGAAAAGCTACACAAAGTGAAAAGAGAACAACAAAGATAGTACTTTTTTTCACGTTATTTAAAACGAAGTTATTTAGCATAAAGTCAACCCTCTATATTGCATCTCCTGTTTTTACCTGGCAATCTGAATAATTTAAGATGTTTCAAATTATCAAATTTTTAAGTTGCATCTTCAGAATCGATGACCCTATTTACATTTGGACACAAAGTTAAGCAGCTTACGCTTTTTTTTTTATACATAGAAGTAAAAGACAAAATAATCAAAAATATTGTTTTTTAAATAAATTATTATTAAATCTTCAAAAATCTCATTTTTTAAAAATAAATAAATTTGGAAGTCGCTTTCAAGGTCGCCCCTGACGAAAAATATAAAATAAATTTTTTTCTCTTATTTAGATCAAAATGTGAGAAAGGAAGGAATAGATGTAGAGCTTGAAGACTCAAAACGTGCTACAAATATTATCTTCTGAAACTGGTTTCACAGCGATAGGGAAGAAAAAAAAAAATTAGATTAAAATAATAAAGAAAGAAAATGCAGCTGAAAAAAGTAATAAAGAACGAAGAAGGTAAAAAAAAAAAGCACAGCAAAGCGCGTAGAAAGCATGCAAGGCGGCAAGCCTTGGTCTTCGGGGTCTGTAATTAGCCTCAAGACCGACGATTTTTATAAATAAAAGAGAAAGAAAAAAGAAATGTAGTACTTCAGTGCCACCAGTGGGCGCCACAGGTTAAACTTTAATTTTGGACCAGAACATTTTAATATTCTTTACTCTCTAATTCTCTTCTGTTATACCTCTAATTTTCTGCAGTTTCCTCCCTTTATTATTACGGCCATTGGAGGAAGGGGAGTGAAAAATGAATGGTATCAGGACTTTGTTATTTACTATTCTCTTCTCTTGCGTTTTTATTCCTGGAAAAGAAGGAATTATTTCTTTGTGCTGCACGATTCTTTTGCACGAAACGTTTTTAAAACTTTCTGGAGGACGATTTTATTATCGGCAGAAGTTTTTTTTTTTTTCTTTTGCTACGTAGGTTTTTAATTATTGCATGATAATTGTATTCCAAAATGAAAAAAGATGCTAAGTCATTTTTCTTATGGGATATAATTTGTGTTATGTGTGTTTTCTTATAAAGAAGAAAAGATTCCCCCCCCCCTTTCATATCTATCATATATTGAAATTTTGTCAAAAACGTATGTCATAAGCGTATATAGAATATTCGCAATCATATAGCAATGGGCTTCGATTTTTGTGGAGGACGAAATTAAAATACGCAGTTACATAAGTTTTCTAAATTTCAAACATAAGAAAATAATTTCTTTTATATGCAAAAAATTTACTTTTATTTTCTCTCGTTTTTGAAATTGATGAGTTTAAATCAATGATGATTCATGAAAATTTTCTAAAATATCGTAATTTGTAATTTTTTTTTTTTTGTGGCACGGAAACTACGAATTATTCTTAAATAAAAGTACGTATAAAGTAATGATTTGAAGATGTTTAGTAGAATTGCCTTTTTAACGACATCTACACTGAGCCGATGCACGGTATGTCTTTTTAGGTTAGTTAAGGGAAAAAAATCGACGATTTTATAAATTATGTCTTTTATTAAATTATTTTCTTTGTATAAACTTAATTTTTTTTTTCCTGAAATATTTTTAAAAGAGGAGTTTTATTTTCACATTTTACCATAAGGATAATTTTAAATAGCTTTTCTAGAAATAATTTTGTCGATATTATGTTTGAATAAAAGCAAAATAAATAAATAAATAGATAAAGAATTAAAAAATAAATAAATAAATAAACAAAATAATTAAAAAAAAATATTGTAACAAAAATTGGTTTCACTCAATCAAAATTCAGATAATAATCCAAGATAAGAGTTTTTTTAAAATAAACTATGGATTAAAAATTCTTATAAAAAAAAGTTTTATCACGCTCTTCAGCTATCACATGTATTGCTCCCCTCCCTCCAATATTTTCAAGGGAACATAAGTTTATTTTTTAAAATAATAATTAAGGAAATGCATGTGATTAAAATGGAAATCCCTCTTTTCTCATTGTGATTTTCTGTAATATTTTTACAACTGCTTCACTTTCTAAAATGCAAACGCGCAATTTGTGGACCTTCCCTAAAACTTCAAGACGAATAATAAATTTTAAAAAATTTATTCCAACTGACAAGTGTGGCTAATTTAACTTGTTCGTTGTGTTTTTCGATACAATAGGAATTAATATGTTTCAAATAATATTAAAAAAAGAAAAACAATATACAAAGATTGTCTCGAATATTTTTAATATTGTGAATGCTGAATAGAATATGGATTAAAACGGCAAAAATGATAGTGTATTATAATGATAACAAAAATACATAATTTTGTTGGGGACAAAAAATTCTTAGAAGTATCTCTAAACAGTCAGAGAGAGAGAGAGAGAGAGAAAAAAAAATGAAAATATAAAGGAACTTCAGTTCTGAGAAATGGAGACGAGAGAGAATATTTTTAGTTCAAGAGAGCTAATTTCGCACAGCTTGAATTGCCAGCCTGCTTTTTAAAAGCCGCCGAATTTCTCGTTTGTTTGAAGAAGTCCTTTGCACATAGCTCGTGATTCTTATGTATTCTGCTATAATTTGTGAAATTAAAATGTTAGCTGCAATCAAATGTTTGCTGTGAGAGGCCTCTCAACACAGTTGTTGCAATTAACAAATCATGATTTATTATCGATCCACTGGCGTTCGTAAGATTTTTATTTACGTATTTATTTGTATTTATTTGGCAGTTCTGAAGTACATTTTCAAGTTATATCGCAATATTTTATTTGTTTCGATTTATTCAGTTATTATTGTCAATTGAATTATTATTTCTTTAATAATGGAAATTTTTTCATCCTGACATTGGTAATTTAAAAATAAGTGTTCTATTATTTTCTGCTATTTGAGCAACATATCTGGTTTTTGATGTTCTTAGGTGTTCTTTGCGTAATATGTCTGTTTTCATCTTACACAGCAATAAGTTTTTAATTTATATTGCTCTTAACCCATTTTCCCCCCTTCTTCAGTTGAAAGATATCGCTGGTTCAAAACTAAAACGACACATCTGCAAACGTATTATGCCTGCAGATGTGTCGTTTTAATTTTGAACTAGCGATATACTGTACCCTATAGCAAATTTAATATTTTAGTTAAAAAAAAAAAATTAAAAAAATAAAAACTTTAAAGGTGCAACCTAATATCTTTGCGCCAAATATATATTTATATATAAAAGTTTCATTCATATTCATAAAATAATGAAACTTTGAACAGTAAACAAATCATCCTTTCTGATTTTCTCATGGCTAATTTAGTAGTAACATGTAACTAATTAGTGAAGAATCCCATAAATTAATTGATAATTGTCTTTATTTAGTATATTTTATCCAAAACAAAGTTTAGTATCTTTTTAGTTCAAGTAGGTAAGCATTTTGCTAGTATAATCCAGGTTTGTGTATTTAAATACACAATTTTGACCCCATTAAATCATTGAAAAGCATTATTTAATTTCCTTAAGACGTACATTTATATTTGAAAGTAGTTAAGTTTTTTAACACAGTTACATAAAAATTCTTTTTATTTTCAGTGATCAATGTCAAATCTTTCTATTTTTTCCCCTTCCATCTTGTACCTTTTTCAGGGTGTTTTCATACTCAGTGCTCCCCCTCATTTAGCAGGGAGGGTAAAAGCTTCCCCTTTCTTCGCCCCTCACCTAATGATGTCTGGGGTCAGACATGCGGAAAGTTCTGAAGACGCCGACTTGCTTCTTCCCTGCCTTCACATTTCTGTGTAGCCAAGTGATTTGAGTGTTGTAATACTGTTTACTGTCCCGTTTCCGAGGAAGTGTTATTGCTGTGTGCGAAAATAAATTGAGGTTCTCCAACTAACTGTAGTTCTTGTCCAAATTACCTGGGGTCGCTGCAATCATTCAGACAAAAGAAAATTTTGGAACTTTTTTTTTCTTCTTTTCTTTTACGCAATTAAAAACTCGTTATGGACGATTTCATCCATGAATAGTTACTTTTTATTTGAATGTAACAAACATCGACTGGGATTATTCTTTTAAGGGTAATAACCCCGTTTTTTTTATTTATTCAATTTTCTTTGATTTTATGGTTAAGAACTTTGCTTTTTAAGATTGGCATTATTTTAATTTTAAGATTAGTGTTCAATGTCAAACTAGATCACTTTTATATTATCAATCGATCAGTTACCGCAACAAGGGTTTCTTATCATTTCACTTACTATGAAGCGCTCTAATTTTAATGGAGTGTCAACTATCGATATATTATGGAATTGCTAATACAATAGAAGTCATCGCTTTTTTTTTTAGATGATATTCTTTTGCATGGAACGGTTTTTCTGAACATAAAAGTAAACAATATTAATAAAGCGAAACTAGCTATATAATTTGTTTTATAGAACATCCGACCCAATTCAAAGTTTACACAATTAATGTTCAATTCCGTGGCCTTGTAATTTTGAACTCAACCTAGAACACTAAGGAACTTCTGAATTAATCACTGGAGCCGTCGTAGAGGACTGTTTGATGGATCTAACCCGCATTGCATTAGAGAGAGAAACTACGAAAACCTTTCATGGTTAGCCCGACGACAAGGGAATTCTAAGCTAGATATTTTTCGTCAGCACTGAGGTGAGTTCAAGCCGGGAACATAATTCTTAACATCCAGCCACCGCTGGGATGCGAACCTGGGTTATTTCATTTGGAAGAAAGCGCTCAATCCCGTGAACAACCACGGCTCTGCATAAATACTTGAATAAGGCAGACTCATGGAATAAACTTTTTTTGGAGCATTTAACGCATCTTAAAATTAGAAAAAAAAGTGTTATAAGGCTTTCCCTATTTATGATAGTAATAAACACTTGAAAATAATCAATTTTATTTTTTAGAAGTTCATGAATAATTTTAAATACACGTTGTATCGTTTCTTTCTTTTTTGCAAACCTTACTTTATTCATGTTGTCCACCTCCCCTAATTTCATAAACATGTTAGCGGCCAAAAATGCAATTTTTTTTCCTGCTGATAAAATAAAAATCAATCTTTTACTATGTTTTCCTCTTTTTATTTGGTTTATCAGAATACTAAATTTCTCGTGTTAAGGTATTAGTATTTTAATATGACCCCTTCTTTTTAATGGCATAGATTTATCGTAGCTTATTATGATCATAGATTTATCCTGACATAGGTGTACTCATAGAATATTTAAAAAAAAATTATAAAACACAGTTTGAAATTTTTTGGCGTGCTAATCGTACAAATTGGTTGTAATCTTTATACGGAACCAAAGCAATCATATTATTGTGCAAACCTCATCCATCCTGATTTCATTATACTCTGCCTAAACTAAAAACCGTGACATGGTTGTTTACCGTCATTGTTTTTTAACGCTGAACAGATTTTTTCGAAAATGAAGGATACTATACAGCTTCATCGAATGCTGAACTGCTTTGAATCTACTACTTAGGGAACATACTTGTATGAGATTGAAATTTCGAACGAAAATTCAATTTCATACAAGAATTTTCAGCTAAACATCATGATCGAATTATTACTTTTGGATAATTCTGAGTGCTTCTCTTTCATTTTCTTTAAAGAAAGCGCATACCGGATGTATCAGCAAAATCAGACAGTTCCCTTTCATTGCATTTTCAGTGAGAGGCCGCTAAGCTATTTGAGTCAAATGATAAATTATGGACCAACAATAGAAAGGGGAATCCCTTTGTGTCGGACGTCTGCCACCAAATGGAGACGGACCACACACACCAGATCAATAACAGACAGAGATTGGCTATTTTCGAATTCCCATCCCTCTAATCCAGCCAGTCTTTAAATGCAGCAGGGCAGCAATTTAGTGTTGTGTGGCCCTGATAAGTTTATTGTCAACCTCCATACATTTTCCATGAACAGTAAACCCAATGGATTATTTGAATGTAGGCTTAATTATGCAAACTTTGAGGAAAATGATTCAATTCATGCAGGGGCGGATTAAGCGTACGTGGGGCCCTAGGCCATTCAAATTTTTGGGGCCCTAAAAGTATTTATATATCTTTTCATTTAAGAAAGCATATTTAAAATTAAAATAAATAATATCCTCCACCTCTTAAACAGTGACAATTTCAATGTATAAAATTTGATTGAAAGTGACCAGTTGTATGAGTTTTTTCTAGAGTATATAAAACAATAAACAAACACTTACCTTTTAGTAAAATATTTTGTAATTATTTATTGATCAAATAGAATTACGGACACTAAATAATTATAAAACACTAAAAAAATGATGAGACACTTTAGTTGAGGCACTAAATAACTTCTTTTTCATTTAAAACGTCTCAATAATTTAACGTCTCAACAACATTTAATTCTTTGCTTCTTGTTTAAACAAGTCTCAGTTCGGTACAGTACTGCTTTCAATTTTTTCGCGCGCAAATCAAAAGGACAAATTTAAACTTAAAAAACATTGATAAATGTTATGATACATAAACTATAATAATACTTATAAATAATAATAACTAAAATAAGTAATAAATAAATATATAAAAATTTATATAATAATTATGTAAAAAAATTATCGAATTTTATTAATATATATTTGAAAATGATTTTTTTTTCAAAATCATTATTTTTCTTAATTTTTTAAAATCATTGGGGGCCCCCGGCCATAGCCCAATGGGTAATCCGGCACTGAATTCATGGTAGTGATCAAATTTTAGCAGGTTTTAATATTATTTTTTAGCCATTTTCATTTGCCGCGGTTTCAAGTATATCAGTCGATCAAGTTTGCGACCCAGGGGTCTCTAAATCAAAATACTTTGTTAGCATCTTTTATGGCAAATTATGCGTTGATTTTTGATCAAGCGACTTCTAAAAGTAATTTGAATGTCTTCAGTTCCATTTATTTATCTTTTCAGAAGCAGTGACAAGTTAAAACATTAGAAGTAACAAGTCTTTACATGTATTCTTTCTTTTCTTTTTTTAAAAATTTTATTTACTTATTTTTTACGAATAACGAAAACACGAATAAGCGTCATCATTTAGATTTCAAGAATGTTAGAATATCAATGAATTCTTAAAATGCAGACAGAATTTCATATGTCGTGGCGTTCAACTTATATCGTGGTAATCTAATTTTTAGATTTTTCTTCTTCCCCTTTGTCGTTCTTTATTGCCGCTGTTTCAACTCCTCCAATCTATCAATTTGGCAACCCAAGGGTTTCTGAATCAAAATGCTTTGTAAACACATTGCAAGACAAATTATGCGTTGTTTTTTTAATACTTGAAGCGACTCAGTAAAAGGTAATTCGAATGTCTTTAGTTCCATCGATCATTTCAAAGTTGACAAGAACAGTTTCTTTTCCGCATTAAAGCTAACCATTCAGAACGTATGCGTTTTTATCTCTTATAATTCATAATTTATGACACAAAACACGCAGTTATAATTAATTTTATTTTAGATCTAGACTGTTTACCATAACTATAAAAGACACAAAAACAATTGTTTTCGCATATAAACTTCAAATCTGTAAATATTCAGCTTATTTCGCGAGTAACACTTCGAATACCTTTCATGTTAGAAAAAATTAAAAATGTTTTTTTTTTTAAAATAACGTTTCCCTTTTTTTATTCATGATTTTTTTTCGTACATTGAAGGTACAATTTGTATAAAAAATAAAACATTTCCTTCTATTATAGTTTGTCCACTTATTACTTCGTATTGAACGACTGAATAGTTGAATAGTTTTTCTTTTTTTATTTTAAAGAGTAAGGTAACGAGTAACTTTGCCTTGCTCTTTCAATTTTTTATTTATTTATTTTGTTACAAAGAAAGTTCCGAATTTGAACTATTACACTTTCAGTAAAATCAATTCGACCATAACATTGCTATCCGAAATCATAATTCGGGCAAATTTACTACAATCATAATAAGTTGTCAAACTGAGCCATCTTTCCGTGCAATTTGAGCCTAAGGATCTCGTATATTTATCGTAATAATAGCGATGAGGATCGTGTGTATTTATCGTATCAAGATAGCGATGTCGCCATCTTGAACCGTTATCCGGGATAAAATTTACTGCACTCTTAATACGATGTAGTTAAACTAAACCATATTTCCGTACATTTTGTGCCTTAGGATATTGTAATTAAGCTCAAAAAGCCCCAAAAAATAGTTAAACTTGTAACCGAACTAAGGACGCAGTGAATTTGAACAACATTATGGTTCGAGTCGTCCATCTTTCCCTACAGGTTCAGCCTTAAGATCGCATAATTAGCTCAAAAAGCCCAATAAAATAGGTAAATTTGTCACCGAACTTAGGACGCAGCAAATTTAAGCAATATGAGTCATGTTCCAAAATGCTGACATTGTACGAACTGAATGAGTATTTTATATGTTCTTCAAGTTATAATCTTAATAATATCGCGATTATAATAAATAAATGGTGTCTGTTTTTAAGAGACACTTATATTTCATTTTAAATGCAAATAGTATTTTTTTTTCTTCTTTCCTTGAAATGCTTGGTACGTGATCCTATCCACTTGTGTTCTCGTTGGCGAGATAAAGTGTTTCTTTCAAATCAGAGCAGTGTGTTTTCAGATAAAAGCGGAAAAGAGAGAGGGTGCTCGCCATTTGCCGGGGATAAGAATGTTCCTCTTGTGTGGTCTCTCCTTTTTAGCAGGAAATGTTCGCTTCACTTTCTTCTTGGAATGTTTTATAGAATTCCATTGATCTCTTCCATCTGTTAATATAAGATACGAGAGTGAAAAAAATGGAAATCAAACAGTTCTTTACGTTCGTTTGATGTTTATTTGATTTGCCTTTTTTTAAAAAAATATGATCTTAAAGAGTGCCTTTTCGTTAAGAAAGTGATTTCTAGCTTTAAGCTATAGAAAATTTCGTAACTTTACTTTTAAATTGTATATATTGTTTTGTTGACTGAGCTTTATAACGGGTAAATATTTTTGATGTTAAAGAAATGTTCAAATTTCGCCAGTTTTTTTTTTCTTCTTTTTTTTTTCGAAGGTCTTTCCACATAAAAAATAAAAAGCCACTTGAGGCTAAGCTCTAATTTTAAACCTTTAAACTGTGTATATATCATATTGCAGTTGTAAAGAATTATCTGACCTTTAGAACAGACAAATGACTTATTTTTTTTCCTTCTAGTTATTATTATTTTTTGAACAATTGCCGATTTGGCCAGATTTTTCGTGTCAATGAAAATCATCAAGATCTATGGATAATTTTTATTTTTAGGAAATTTTTATGAGCTTGCAGCACATGTTTTACATTTTAAATAAAATAAAATCACAAATGGTTTTTACTTTCACAAAACTAACTGCATTTTTTCTTCATATTGACATTTCCGCCATTTTCAGAATTGACATAGAGGGCGCTGGCTGAAAATAAGTTACGCTTTGCTAACAAGCAAATTCACAACATTTATAAAAATAACATATTATTTGCAATTTCATGTGACTACAGAACCTTCGAAGTTCTAAGAAATTTTTTTTAAAATTTTGTGTTTTTTCACGAACTTAAATTTGCAGTGTTGGAGTAACTTTAAATAAATTTAAATAATAAATATTCCATTCCTCCAAAAATAGCATTGTGGTAGGTCACATTTCTTCATATTGACGTTTTGCACCATTAGAGGATATGAACATCTTTCGTAAGATGAGAGATTAACAAGACACAAAATCTTTAAAAAATTGTTTTTTCAATCGTTTTTGTTGTTAAAGAAAACGACAAAAGCATATTTTAATCGGTCTTTTAATACAAAGTACTTTGTATTAAAATGGAGTGCGAATTGGACATAAAACTTTCTTTTTGTTTTGACCTAGTAAATGGTGTCGTTGTCAACTTACAAATAGAGACATCAGTGCTGTTCTTTTCTTATCTTAAAACCTTTAAACAAGAACACTTCTTTGTGAGGTATTAGTAGATGCAATCGGCAACTGAAGATGGTATTATTTTTGTGTTTATCGTGATGCGGATAGCCAGCTTGTGAAGCTACCATGTGTGACAATCATTTAGGGGGGAGGGGGGATTTTCCCGCTCTTTACACAATCGAACCTTTTTATCCTTTCGATAAGATAAAACCATTGTATTCAGAACTAAGAAGATTGTTTTAGAATGTGTCGACATTTCGATTACTTAGCCCCACGGGTTAAATATAGGTTCTTAAGAAATTTCTCGTTTTATTTGTTTCTGGGACATTTACTATTTAAAACACTTTACAACATTCTATGATTTATCATTATAGTTTACACTTTAAGCAGGGGTCTGTCCAGACATTTTGTGAAAGGTCCTGTTTTTGTAAAATTGTGAAGAAACGACTCATAATTTGTGAATATAAAATAAGCGTTGAGGCACATTCTTTCAACCAGGGTCCTGCTTTTGAGCATTGAGGGTCCTGTTATTGCAAAAATTGTTAAAAACCTTTTCAAGAAGTTTTTAAATTCTAAATAGATACAAGATTCTGCTCAACAATTGCTGCTACTTAATTAGAGATGCAACATACAAATGTTTGATATTTAGCCTATACTGCTCAACACGGAATTCATTCCATTTATTCATTCCATTATTCATTCCATTTCGGATGAATAATGGAAACAAAATCACTCATATTTTTAATAATTTCAATTGATATATTTAAAATATTACAACTTAGTTATGTATCACTTTTAATGTGTTACGCATTAAGTAAATTTAAGCAATTATTAAATTTATAATATTTTAATTTAAAAAATTGCCAGAAATTAATTTTTATTTACATATTCTATTAATTAATTTTATGAATAAATTATTTATTTGCAAAAAAAATTATCTTTTAATATCAATAAGAATGTGCATACGATGTTTGTAAATATAGAAATATTTTCTTGAAATACTACATTTAGAATTTAAACTTTGGGAAACTTGGAAAACTTAGTTCGTTTCCACCCCACACCGAGAAGGGTTTATTCGATTTGCAATTTTTTTGTTACTATTTTTTAACTAACTATTTTTTTTAATGTGGTAACTACAAAGTACTTTCGAATGTAATCACTTTTTCAGTATTTTTAGGTGACGAAGTTTTCTATAGAACTTAATTAACACTCCTGTTCAAAATAATTATGGATAATAAATTGGCTTATTTAAGTGTGAGGAAGTAAGAAATATTTTGTAATGTTTACGCGAGCCTTGTTTGTTATTCTAAACCATTTCATAGGAATTAGTTCTTTTAATTAATAAGTGCCATAAAATATTTGCGATTTTTTTTTAAAGTATTTAATTTTCTTTTATTTCCTACAGATTAATCTTTATACAGATTATATATACAGTTTAATCTTTTTTATTTTTATTGTTCTGAATTAATTTTGCTAAAAGCTCGAGTTGGACATTGTCAGAAATATGCTTACGCAATATTTTTGAATTAATTTAACAAAGAATTAATTTAATTATTATTATTTTTCTTAAAGAACAACAATTATAGTTTTAACTAATTTACTGTTAAAAGTTGATTATAAATATTCAACTCGCTTAACAGGTTTGTCTTTTTTTTTATTGTTCCGAATTTATTTTAACAGAATTTATGAACAATAATCTTTTAATGAAGCAATTTCTTTAACAAAAGACGAAAATAAACGGATGTCATTATTCTATTCTGATCCAAAATAAAAATAAATAAATTACTAGTTGGTTAAATCCCGTGAAACTTCCAAAATTAATCACGACTAAGGGAAAAAAAACAGTAAAGCTTTACTTAAATACGGTCGGTCATTTCCTGTCGTGCATTTAACTGATATAGAAAACAAAAAAAAAAAAAAAGTCTGCCCCTCATTTATTTAGTTCGAATCTTAATTCTCATTTTATTTTACAATGCAGCGAAATTCGTGTCTCTACCGAAGGCTTTAATAATGAGCCGCCGTGTTATTACCTAAGTTGACGCCCGAAGTAGTAAATAAATAAGCAACAGAAGAAATATAAAAAAAAAAAAAACAACCTCAGCTCCTTTATTATTATTACTTTTCCTTTTTTTCATTTTTTAATATTCTTTCACGCTTCGTGTGCAATTACCAGATTTCGGACAAGTCTTTGTTATTCTCTTTTTCTTTGATCTTTGCCGGCCGGTTGGCAAGCCCTCCCCCCTGACTTGAATATTTAATCAGTCACGCGTTGTAAGTTCTCGTTTTATCCTTCTTCCCCCTTTCCTCCTCTTTCTCGCCGTGTTTCATTCAATCCCATCATTCTTCTCCCCTCCCTTCTCTCTCTCTCTCTCCTCAAGCCATCTTTTCAATTTTTTCTTTCTCATTTCTTTTGTAAATGTGTGAGGTTCTTTCACTTCAAATGACGGTTGCTGAATTTGATGGAACTCTCTCTCACCCGCTCCCCCCTTGTTTATCGGAATTGAGATAGTTGATATGTTTTTATGAATTTGTTAGCGTCTCTAAATAAAAAGTAGTTTTTTTTTTTTTTTTGATTTGAATCTAAAACCTGTTTAAAAATAAACATGAACATTTTTTTGAGGATTTTAATAATTTTCTTACCATATTAACGAATAAATATTTATATTGATTTTTATACAAGTATGAAATTACTTTTCTTTCGTTCGGGCCATTACCCAGGCAGAAAAGACATTTAGTATTGAGAATCCAGAGTCAAGGTTCGTTTACTCAACTTGATTTCAATAAATTGGATTTTTTTTTTAAATAATTGATTTAAATCAAATTATTATTATTTTTTTTAAAAATAAGTCATCGATTTAAAGATTTACTAAATATTTTTAAATGAGATTTGTAATTTCTTTTATATTGATTTTCATAGTCACAAAAAATTTTTGGTAAATATTTTGCTCCAATCGTACTCTTAGTGAGGAATAAATTGTAACACTTTTAAAATAACTTTTTTAAATCTCTAAAGAGTCTTGTGAATTTTTTTCAGAATGCAAAACTATGTACGAAGTGGATTCGTGAAAACAGTTTTGTGATTTGTATATTTTAGCTTGTTATTTAGCTGTTAATGATACTTTTTTATAGCAATTTCAATAAATTTGAATCATACATATGATTGCAGTCGATAATTTTTATGGCAGTCCTAGACTTTGAAGTGATATGATTTATTCTTAATATTTCAATCATAATTATGCTTATAACATTTAACTAACTAAATTAAGGTTTTTGAAGTATATAAATTTTTTTATTTTATAAAAGAAAATTATGAACACAATCTTTAATAAATTTCGATAACTTACATGAAACCTGTCACTCGAGTACTTAGAATTTGCTATAAGCTAAGTCGATTAAGTCAGTTTGGTACCTAAATTTACCTTTAGAACATCCGTAAAAATATAAGATATCGAAAAATAGATGTTAGTAGTCATGTCTACCATAATGCTAATTACAAAAGATCGTAGAACTAAGCTTATTCCACATTAGTTTTAAAATTGTATTTAGTAAGTTTTTATTGTTAAAGGTCGTAAAAATAATTTTGTCTTCGTTAAATACTAGTGATCATGAAATAAAGATCTAGTCTCTAAATTTGCGTTAAACTCATTAGATCATAATATAGGGTACTAGCAATTCCATAAGAAGTGATTATGTCTTATCATGTGATTTAAATCAGATTTAATTAGATATCTGAAAACGACGTCACGTGTGTCAAACTCAATTGGCTTCTGAATCAACAAATGCCATGATTTAATTACGATGATGTCACTTACAGGTATCCAATTGTCTTCGATTGTGTTAAATAAAGGACATCGTAAAATAAAGTTTTGTTTACATAATAACATGATTAGCATTTTGTTTACATTTTTCCATAATAAAATGTTTGTTGATTGATTGAATTTGATTGCAGGAGCTGTCATTTTCTCTTTGTGATGATGGAGTTTGTCCTAAAAATAAGACTGAAGAACAAATACCTCTTCAAGGTAAATTCAATGACCTTATAACCTGAATTATTTTTGAAATTTCAGTTCAAAAATAACTTTCATTTATTTAAAAAAAATGTTGTTTCAAATACATTGCATTTCTTTTATTTGAAATTTTTTATGAATAAAAAAAAATTATGTAACCAAACAATTAAAAAAATATCTTACGGTCCTTAACGAACTTATAAACGCTACACTTAATTGATAATTAAAAACTTTTATCTTTTTTCACGATTAGCACGAAAATTCAAAGTTATTCTCTATTTAAAATTTATTTAGCTTCACTTGAATGTACAAATGCATTAATCAGTCAGTTTATTTGCTATATGCTTGTTTTAAAAAAAATTAATTTATTATTTTATATTTTGTTATTTCTTAATGGTTGCATTTTTATGTTCGCAATACTCAAAAAGTATGGCAAATTATTCTAAAAACTTTTCTTCCCAATAAATTTAAGTGAATGTTTATTTTTTAAAAATCTTTTGGTTGAAAATGGAACATTTTAAAAATACCAACAATGTTGCATACTTTCGTAAACACCACTTTTTTAAACATTTATTACTCTTTAATATTCTTGTTTACGATAATGCTACAATGTGTGGGATTTTTATGGAACAGGGGTGGTCGGGAGAATGTGTCGTTGTGAAGCGAAGAACGAAGTGATTTATTCTTGAATCTATATACTTTATTTTAAATACACTTTTTAATAAAAGAAACCCCGATGTTTTCCCTATTTAGCAGTGGTTATGTTACGCCGTTGTATCATATGAATACTTTTTTCGTAATCGTAAAATTAGTTCTGCTCAATTTTATGTTCTCCAGGGCTATAAAACATTACAAATACGACAACAAATCACTCTTGACCCTTCTATTTTGTACATTCCGGCGACCGGGAACAGTGTGTTGAGGGGGAAAGTTGAAATATTTGGCTACGAAATGTGTCTTCAAAAAATCGTTCTCTGATCGGAACATATATATCGTTTCTCTCCGCCCACTCCTCTTTTTTTGGCATTCTTCTTGGAATTGCAAAATTGGTGACTCCCCCCCCATAAAAAGCTCTTTGGGGGTCGACCAGTACCTGCTGTGCGGTAGTTTGAGGTGTGTTCTTTTTGAAGGTACACCGGAAATGCAGCTTTTTGGAGCGTTTGTGCACAGGTAAAACGTGGGTGTGGTCGATGTATGAGGGCGGGGTGGTCATTTATTCTTTGCCCAAAAGTTGTGCATCACTTTCACAGCTGTTATAGTCTTGTGATGTGATCTAGATTCATCGGTAGTGAAACGGAGATGACAAGTGCGATTATATCGTCCCTCTCGATTTCTTTTTTTTATGTTCCCCGCCCGCATATTTATTATAGGCAGATTAGAAGCGTTGTGTTCATTGTGAAATTATGCATCTCATAAATTTTCTAGAACTAAAGTGTAATTTTTGTACAATAACCTAAGTACCCTTTAGTGTTCGTATCACCGTTTATGATAATTTTTTTTTTTCTTCAACTTATTAACCTACAATAAACTAAGTATCCTTTAAGCATCC
Source organism: Parasteatoda lunata (assembly GCA_949128135.1). Lineage (NCBI taxonomy): Eukaryota > Metazoa > Arthropoda > Arachnida > Araneae > Theridiidae > Parasteatoda > Parasteatoda lunata. The sequence continues at coordinate 28,588,412 of OX421977.1, forward strand.
ATTGGTGTTCGTATCACCCTTAATGATGAAAAAAAAAAAGAAGTTCATCTTTAAAGCATTTTAAAGTTTTTTTATTCGCTTTCGGTTGTTGATGCAGAGTGTACTTGCCTACTATTTTAACTTTTTTTTTTTATTTTAAAAAAAAGAGAAGAAAAAAAGTTGAGCTCTACGCAAAGCAATGTCGCGCGGCTTTTATGAATAACATTAATTAGTGGCATTGTGAATAACATTAACACATATTTTATGTAAACAGTTCATAAAATATGTGTTTATATTAATGTTAATAAAAGGTTAGTCTTGGGCCCATGTCCAAAAGGGAGTGTGTTCGATCCCAGCCGGTCGAAGACTCCCCCGTGTTGTAAATGGCGACTGATGCACGTTAAATCTGTGGAGTCGCAAAGTCGGCTGTTCAACAACGGTTATAAAATAAAAGGTTAGTCTGGCCTCTTGGGAGGCCAAGGCCCACCCTAGGCTGTCAAGCCATTGATGATATTGATTAGTAATGTTAATATTAATATTCTCTAAATTTCGCCAAAAAAGAAAATTGAAAAAAAAAAAAAAAATTTTTTTTTTTTGGTTCTTGAAAATGATAGATATACATATTTCTTTGTTACTAACCCGTTTTTAACTTCTCAAATTTTTTTAAAATAGTCACTATGTAGGAGAGAAAAGGTACTCAAAAAAGTCAGAAAAATATCTTCTAAATAAATATTTTTTTTTTTGTACTCGTTTTTAAATTAGCGGATTTCAAATTAATACTGGATAATAATAATAATTCATGAAAAATTTCTCTATTTGCCTGGAACATTGGAGGGGAACTTTTTGAGAATTTCGATTATGGAGGAGGGCATATATTATAGAGAAATGGACATTCATTTTTTTTTATTTAAAAGCTTCCGCTTTGTAAAATAAATTAGAAAATTTATTCAATTTAATATTGACACCTGGAGATAATTTATGTCACATTTTACATAGTAATGTTCCCTAATAACTACCCTCATAGAAACAGCGGGGAGCTTTCTAAATTTATCCCCACAAAGATTCTTTAAGAGAAAGACCGTTGTTTGTTAATTAAAGATTCCGGTTTGTTTCAGGAGAAACATTCCCTTTTTCCCTGCGACATTTCTTTTTTCTTCCCTAATGTGCCGAACTGAAGGATCTTTGTTCTCGTCTTTCGTTTTCGGGATTCGAATTCGATAAAAGTGAAGAGATGCGTTAATCACGTGACATTCCGGAGGAAGTATGGAGAAAAGAGAACAGTTCGTTCTTCTTGGGGTCTGATTTTGACGTCGATAAAACAGACGAGTCCATTTCCAGAACCCTATTTCGACAGCAGGGGGTATAGGATTATCTCTAGTGGATAAATAAACAGAAACTCACACAACACATTCTCACTTTTATGATCTATTTATTGAACAAAATGCAATTTTCAACTATATTAGGAATTGTTTTATATTGTACATTTTATTTACTAACATTTATCTGCTTTCTTTAATAATTGATATTCAAGAAAATAGAAAAAAGTTGGTAGCTTTCCTATTTTCAAAATATTGGTTTACTTAAATTTATCTTTCCTTAACTGCCAACTCCACTAGATTTCCCAATACACAAATGAAATTAATTTTTTCTCCTGGTTTAAAAAAATACCCTCAAGAAAATTCTTTAAAATTTTGAAACTTTCAGGGTGAAAAAAAAAAAAAAATCCTTTACAAAATAGATTTTTTACTCAATGTGTCCTTGCTTGTGTGGAATTTGTATTTCATCATACCTAGTGGATATTTTCTTTTTCATATAGTTATTTTCCCCAATTACTAATTATATTCAAAACATTTTCCTTAAAGAATCTGAATATTTTTTCTCTCATTTCAAAAATGGGAAAGCACAAATTTAGCATAAACAACTTTAAAAACTTTAGACTCACAAATATTGAATACCATCCCTAATTAATAAATTTGTATATGAACTCATAAAATTATTTTTAAATCTTCGAAATTGTTATTCAGTGAACTTGAAAGAATTGCATGTTTTTATTTATTAAATTAGCATGCTGAACCACATTACCAGTGTCCACTGAAATTTTTATTATTTTACAGCAATTTAAATCGCCAAAAAATGCAGTATGATTTTATTATAAATGTTGCTATTTTTTTCTAAAATTTATTTGTAAATTTTTCTTTTAGTTGTAACTTTAAATGTGGTTCAGGAAGGAAACTTTCAAAAATTTGCTTTATACTCAAGACGTTCAATTCAAATGCTTATAAAACAAAAAAAAAACTTTTTAATATGGTTAATGATAAATCATTTCAATTGCAGTGAAGCTACCTCAAGATTCTGAGAAACAAGGTATTTTGTTGATAGACCAAGAATCACTGGAAAAAGCAGATGAAGAGATTAATGAGAAACCTGACAATATGGTAAGAGAGAAATTAGTTTAAAATGTCCTCAATCATTGTTATATTAGTATTAACAATATTATATACATAAAAATAAATAACAAATACTGTTTTCTGTAAATATCTGCTCCTTTATTAGATAAAACTATTTTTTTCCAAAATTAAGTTAAATCTTACCATAGAAAAAAAATGTACAGGAAAACATGCAGTTATAGATAAAAATTTGAATTTTAAAATTTAATGTATTTTCACAATAATAATTAGCTTTTTTTTCTTAGTTTTACTGTTATTTTTGATTAATAGAATAGCGTGGGGAATAGATTTAAGTAATAAGAAAAAATCATTTCTCACTTACCCATTAAGTTTTCTTGTGTTTTTTCTTTTGATAATTTACACTTTGTAGTTTCCTTTAGACACTATTTATTACAGCCTGTTTCTATTTATTTTGCAATTTAGGGCTTTATATGAGTGCTTTGTTTTAAATATTTTTTTTTTTTTACCGATCCAATGAAATGATAAGCAAAATTTTAACACCCTAATACTCTTGTATTATTTGTTTTCTACTTTTAAGAAAAAGAAAAAAATTTTATAATAAAAATATCAAATGCTACCTATTAAAAATATTCTTAAGTGAAATAGAGTTATTTTTAGATTATTAATACATATTAGTTCCCTTGTTCTTTTAAAGAAATTAGAACTTTCAGATCTTTAAGTTACTTTCTTTGTTACAGATTATGTCACTCTTCAAAAATTTTTTTTTCATAAAAAGATAATAATCCATTACTAATTGAAACTTTTCAAACAAAATCAATTTAATATGCAATTAAAAGCAATTTACTCTGAATTTCAGCTATGGATTATTTTTAATGATTATATTTGTAAAAATCACTCACATAAATTGAAGTTAAACTAATTTTTTCTCATTAGAAATAAAATATTTGTGTTATTATATAAATAAAAAATTACTATTTATATCATATGCTGTTAATATTTAATAACTTACTATTTAATTTTAATTTTCAGGAGGTCACATGCAGTGTTTCAGTAGATGGTCAAGAAAAACAAGAGTTTTCTTTTACTTTATATGATGTAGATACTTGTGACAAGACTAACAAACAGGTAAGCTATATTTTCATCAAAGTTAATTTTTTCTTCGATAACTTTATTAAAATATCACAACAAAAATTGCTTAAATTTTATGAGCTTATAAAATTTAAAAGTAGGTTTCGATTTGTTATGTCTTAATTCTTAATGTTTCTCTATAGGATGTAGAAAAAGTGGTTGTACGTTCCATCTGTGAAGCTCTCAACAAGACTTTAAAACTCCCGCCATCTGGTAGCCGTACCATAAAAGTCAAATTAGCCATCTCTCCAGATAGCAGTAAAGAAAGTGATTCTAAAGACTCTCACGAAGACGCTGTTAACTGGCAAACAGAATCTAAAGTACATTCACCGCCGTCCAAACTCAATGATTGTTGCAGTGCTCAAAGTGCGAACACTACTTCGACATACCTGCAGTCTTCCCTGTCTGAAAAGCCGCCCAAATATTCCAGTCCATCAATAACAAGATCACCCCAGGTTGTTCATAGGTCATCTCCATGTGATGTTAGGGCAATGCCATCGCCTAAACTGCGTCCAGCCCGTTACCGTCCTCATAAACCTGACCAAAAGAATCATCTGAGAGAAAAGCTTAATCTGCGCATGCATGCCTCTGCCAATAGGTAAAGTTTATTTAACAAAATGTAATACAATTTTTAACAATAATTTAATTTTTGTTTTTAAATTTTGTATTTGAATTAACCCATAATCTTCTTAAAAAGTCTAAGAAAGTAATGAGTGGTGTATATATCGTTAAAAAATATGCATTAAATCTTAGTCTTATATAACCATCTAAACTGAGAATTTCCTACAATTTTTAGTTTTTCTTCCCACATAGTAAATTTTTTTTTAATCATTGAAACTAAATGCAATAGATTGCATTTTGTTTTTCCCAATGTTAAGTCAGTCACGAGTTAAAAGTAGGAGGCCTTACAAATAGAGAGGGCTAAAAAACTTTCCTAAAAGATAATGAAAAAACTACATTCAAACTCAACTTAATCAAATATAATTGATAATTTTTTTAAAACTATTTTCATTCCACAGAGACATGTCTAGCATTAATTAATAAGCTAATTATTGTTCACCTAAAGAAACATAAATCCTTATTTAATTTATTAATAAAACTTTTTAGCTCTGCTTAATTAATAATTTTTTAAAACATGTGATAATAATTTCACTGTGATTTATAAATTACAGTTAACTCTCTCCAAATAGCAATCCAGTTCAAGGATCAAATTTTGCCTTAACTTGTTTTAACATGAACAAAAATAACTTGTACAAATAAAATTTTTTTTCTAGTTTTGTTTTGCTAGCTGTTTTGACGATTGCAATACAAATGTGAATCACAGAAACAAGGACAGATAATCTTTTTTGAAACATTTGATCAATCTTAAATACACATTTATGCTTTATCTCATTTTGCTATATTTGTGTTGTACTATTACACCATTTCTTTCCTTAACTTAAGCTGAATTGCTAATTTTCAAAATTTTTTATACATTCTATTTTTTTTTTTTAAGAATAATTTAAATTTTTTTATTTTTTATATAGGCATCAACTTGATGATTTAGCTCAGAATTTGGAAGATGAACCCATCCATATTCCAAAACAAGTGTCCAGTCGGGATCATCTCCCTGAATGTCGAGATCGTAGGAATCATTACTTGGACTTAGCTGGTGTGGAAAGTCCTAAACGCAACAATCTTTCTCATCCAAATTGTGGGAATGAAAGTCCACGTCTGAACTCTGCAACAAATGAACATCAACAAGGTCGAGTGGACCCTAAATATACATGTCCTTATCATCTCTTAGATAGGACGCAGGGTTATTCAAAATCTCATCATCGAACCAGAGATGCTCAAAGCTCCTCCCCACTGAAAAAAACTCTGAACTGTCATCCTAAGCTAAATGTGGATCCAGAGGCTAGTCCTCGCTTGTACAGAACTAAGCTCATTCCTGACCCTGAGGATGACTTGTTGAATTTAAATTACGATTTATGTGATCTAGTGCCAGAAGCAAAGTTTGATTGGGAAAAACAAAGCCATAGACGTTCCAAATCATATGACCATTACGAGAACAATGTCCCAAATCTTGGAGGTTTTTATTCTCCTAAACTGAAGCCAAGAAACAATCAAAATTGGGCTTCTATTTTGGAGAGTCAGAAATTATCCAATCATTTACCCTCATCTCCAGGTCATCATTATCGACACCGCCATCGCGATCATGAGCGACAGCGAGCCATGCAGCAGGTTGCCAGCTGGATAGCTCGCGAACACTCTAATGCGAAAGCAGACGCGACGAAACATTTTGTACGGAGTACTATGTCACCGAGCACATCTCGAAAGCAAGTTGTAGAAAGGCACGAGCATCACCACCTTCACGAACACGTTCATCATCATTACCATCATTTTGTTGAATTTTAAATAATTTTTATGTGAATTGTTATTTTGAACCATTTCATCAACCATTGTGAGTAGTTGTGTTAACATCAATAAGATTTAATTAATAGCCGAAAAATGTGCCATTTTATGCTTAAGTACATTTTAAATGGCTTGGTTCTAAAGATTCACTTTGTCCTGCATTTTCACTGCCACTTAGCCATATTAACAAAAAAATATTAACCATTCTAAATTGTTTTCTTAATTATTATTATTTTTAAAATCACGTGAAATTTTTTGTAGTTAGAGAAGTGCAATAAAGATACATTATATAAATTTTATCTAAACAAGTAATTGAATTATAGTATCACTTCACAGCAAATTATGCATTTCTAATTTATAAGTGAAGAAAGTTCACGCTCGTAATTTTTTCTTAGCTGTAGTTTTGTTTCATGTTATATTAAACAATGTATTCAAAATTTTGCTTAAAATATCATTTGAAGAGTATACACTAGTTATATTTTATAAAAACATGTTTATTTAAAAAAAAAAAAATACTTAAACTAAACTCAAAAATGAATCTATGGGTGAGCTTAATAAAGTACAAATTATTTGTTATTTAATTAAATGGGTTGTAGTAGATGAAATTGAGATTTCTACAGCTTTTTTTTAATTTTTTATTTTGCATAAAACTTGCACTGTATAGATATGTATTCTAAAATTAAATTATAGAAATGTGTAGAATGCTGTTATATCTTGGTCTTCCCAATTTTTTTAAAATCTTTTTTGTTTCACATAGTAATTGAAAAATTCCCCCCCCCCCTATATACTACATAGTAGCTGTTTAGGTCCAACAAATTAAAGTAATCTTTTTGATATGTCAAATAAAGTTTTTTACTAGATATGTTAGCTTTTGTTAATAGCATAAATAATTTTTTTAAAAAGAGTATTTAAATTGATTTTTTATTATACTGGGTGGTCCCAAATTACTGAGTGCATTTCACGTTTGAAGTGTTAATGCACAATCTAACCTCTTTACGATAAATTATTTATTATTTAAAATTTAATTGTGCATAACTGTTTTTTTAAGAAAACAATAAATATGTACATACCTCATATTTTTTCAAACGTGGAGTTTATCAATAATTTTAAACCACCACCCTGTGTTATTTATTATTTTTAAAAATTTGGGGCAAGTACTTAAGAACTGATTGTTAAATTTAAAACTTTATCTAAGTTTTGTGGTTCTGACTTAACTTCACTTATTCATACAGCAAAGATTTATTTCGACGACAGTGGCTGAAATAATAGTTTTGAACTGAAAACAAATATTCTGCAATTCAAATCCATATTCTAATTCCAATATTATGTCAAAATAAAATTTATGTGGTTCAATTTTACAAAACTGAGGTGTGAAATAATAAGATGTAATGCATTCCATTCATTATTAAACATCTGCTACGGCATCAAAGGAAATGTATACTTATATTTAATACTTGCTTTTAATGGCAAATAATCTGCCATTTCTTTACACATTTTGATGTAAACTTCTATTCTGATACTTAAATGTTTAAAAACAATATTTATAATTCAGTATTAAATTGTCTTCCTGTAACAGTATATTTAAAAATATTTATCAATGAAGCCGAATTTCCATAACAAACGCTCAAAATATCTGTTCTTGTCTACTTAATAGACATAGTTGGTAAAGATTGTTTGTAGTTATAGCCCATTTATAACTTTCATAGTGTAAATATATATGTTGTTTGTACAGATAGTTGTGTAATTAGAGATATTTTAATATAATGTTTCGTATTTTAATGAAAATGGGAAAAGAAACTTTTTAGCTAGACTCTCTTCATTTTAATGATAAGAATAGTTTTTTTTCTACACAATTAAAATTACTTCAAAGTGAAAATGTGCCAAAATAAAGAACATTGGAAGGTAAGAGAAAAGATTATTGAACAAACACACAATTTAGCCTCTCTTCTTAGGACATTAAACTAATAATATATTAATGTGGTATTAGCATTTAATCCCTCCTCATTTGCACACTGTGTACTAACTCGTTGGCTGTGGGTACCAGATGAAGGTTGGTCAAAATTACCAAGCTTTGTCATAAACATTAGTCATTATATTTAATTCACACAAATGAAAGGAAACATACACATATATATGTCAAACAAAATGAAACAATAAAAATGATTAAAGAATTTAATTATTTGAAAACTTGTAGAAAAATTGAAGTGGAAATTTTATACTGGCATCCTACTCAAATGTTTCTTTCAAATTTTGTGTTGATTATTAAAATGTTTTAAATAGAATTATAATTGAAAAGGATTTTATAACTGATTTGAATTTTTTCAAACCCTTCAATATTGGATTTTTTTGCAAAATATTTTTACTAGTGATAGAGATGTAAGCATTTTTAAAAAAGTAGATTTTTTTTATGAAGCTTTTATCTAAACTTGTAAATAAGAACATCAGACTAATTGACTGTTTTAATTCTTTATGTGTTGGTTGACAAAATTCCTTTAATTCTAATTTGTTAAAATATCAGTACATTAACTGAACTATTACTAAGAAAATTATTTTCTTAAACTACAGAAATTCCTTAGTAGTTGGAGAGTATGCATTCTGACACACATTTTATAATAATATGCTTTTGTAAATTATATTATATGTGTGATATAAATCAATGCCATTTTTAGTAATTCATTAGGTGATATATTAACTGTTTGACAAATAAAGTTTTAAATCCAGATTATGTGTGAAATACAAGCAATGCTGAGGTATGCAACATTTGAGTATATTATTCATTTATTTTCATGCTTCACCTTTTTTTCTTCTTTATTCTTTTCATTTTGAACTTCATCACAAATAAAAATATTTATCTTAGCATTTTATTCATCATCATTAAAATTAGGGATGTAACGAATATTCCGTCACTATTTGGTATTTGGCAAAGTATTATTTGGTGAATTATTTTTTGAGAAGTTATTTTTGGGGGAAATTTTAATAAAGAATAATCTAAAATTGTATTTTTTACTATATGCTATAAGAGATAGTTTTTATACTTATCTGTTGAGTTCTAAAACTTTGTTAATTTATGTTCTGGAAGACACAGAAAAGCAAAATGAGAAGAATTGAAACTAGACTACTTTATATTGAACCATGAGTTTTTTAATGCTGAATTTTTTTCTTTCTTAATTCGATTCAGGCAAGTCAATTTAATCGTCTTTTCAATGTTTAGTTTTAAAAATTGAGAGCTTTTTTTGTTGCTGTTTCATTTTGTTTGTTTTTCTGTTTTTACTACAGCGAAGCATATTAACGAAGCATTTCTAATAGACTTATTTCTTTTATTGTCATTTTTTTCTTGTACAGATAAATAGTAAAATTGAAAAGTGAGATTCTCAACGTTAAAGTTATACTTCAGAACTACTAACATTTGTTTTTCTGTTTCTCTTATAATTTTTATTAACTTTTTTTTAATCAGCGTATTTATTATGACAGCAATTTTTAAAGAGCGTTTCCAATTAACATTATTGTTTTTTACTTTTTTTTTCTAAAAATATGACAATGTGAAAAAGTTAAATTAAGATTTGCATTAAACCTTTAGTTTAAAAATTAAGAACGATTTTTGTTTTGGTTTCTTTCTAACTTTTTCATTTTCAAAAAACCTATATTTTTATAGATGTTTTTTAGTATGAAGTGGCAATTAAGAGGGTTTCTATTAGACTTTAGTTAGTCTCCACTTTTTATTGAAAATAAGGTTATTGGAAAACTGAATTGTTCAAATTTAAAATTTTCTTTAAAAAATTAAGATGAATTAATAATATTTTTCTGTTTCGCTTTTGAATTTAATCTTTTATTTTTTTATCCACGTTTTTATGATAGCGCTGCAATTTTAAAAAGGTTTCTAATAGACTTTATCTCTTAATATTTTATGGATAATTTTTTCTAGAAAATATTATTTTTAGCATTAAAAGTTTTGTTTTAAGAATAAAGAGAATTTTTTTTTCTATTTTTACTTTACACCTTTTTTTTGCAGCTGTTAGCTTTTTTTAATCTTAAATTTTCTTAATTATTTTAATATGTAATTATCTTAAACATTTCTAATAATGTTTTTTTCCCTTTACTCCATACCAATAATACAGCTAAGTTTCAATAATCACTAAATTTATTTCTATATTAAAAAATATCTATTAAATAAAAAAAATTTTTTTTGCTTTTTGCTATGAGACTAATTCTTTGGACCGAATTCAGCCAAATCACTATTCGTTACATCCCTAATTACAATTATGTTTTTATATTTTGTTTATGTGAGTTCTGTGCATTTTGGTCTTAATGTTAAAATAATTGTATAAGTTTAAAATCTAATCTGAATCTTTCTCCCTTTCAAAGTTTGTAAATAATTTTTATGTACTTAAACATGTTTTTTTATTAAAAAATAAAGATATATTTTATTAATACCCTAGTTTTTTTTCCCTGAAATTTCTTGCCATTAAATACAGCCAAACCTTGATATCATTCATTTTGTCAACACAAATTATGTGCTATGTTTCTAATCGGGAAATCTTTGATTTTCTGAAATAGTTTTACTCATCAAAAGGGTCGTCATTGATTTCTGGCAAATTAAAAACGCTTTTATGAATTTTAATTTTTAAAAACATTGTTTGAACAATTTTATGAATCATTTTTTTAAAACTAATAAGAAGGAGAGTGCCAAAATTATTCATTCCTAATAAAGTAAACTTTCAAGATGTGTGTATAGATAAGAATATTAACTCTCAAAATGGGAAAAAACTTTAATGAATTCAAAAGAAACTAAAATTTATGAAAAAGTAGTTACCGTGGACTATTGTTTTTTTTAAATGTGGTGATTGGGACATATTAAAAGAGGCAAAACCATCTGGAGAAAAATCAGAAAATCAAGATGACGAAGGAGAAAAACTTCAGCAAAATGTAAAATGAAATGATATAAATATATTTGCATTTTTTAAGGCAATAAATGTTATACAAACTCTTAAAATGTTAGCACAGTTATTATTTCAACTGAATTGTTATATATTTGATATTTTTTCCTTCCTTCTAGTTGGTAATATTATGGTTTGACTGAATATAATTTGGGAAAAATGTATCCTAATTAATTTTTAAATACAATAGGAGCTTATTAATTTCTGCAAAGTTTTTTATCCAGTTATTTCTGGAGAAAGACAGGGGATTTCTTTAACTTGATACTCAAAAATTTAGTGATAAACTGTACAGAAAAGTTTTTAAAAATTTCCTAAAATAAATTTTCACTACTATTTTTTTTCCTTGCCTGATGAGCCTAAAAAGAGCAAAACTGAAATTCACAACTAATATAGCAAGCAAAAAAAAAAAAAAGTAAATATTAGGAACCAGTATTTTACAAATGAGAGCAATATATTGAACTTTTTTTTGCACTTTATTTGTCTAATCTAGGTAATGAATAATTCATTTTAATTAAAGTGTTACAAATTTAATACTTGAAGGTAAATTAATCACTATATATTTACAAAAACATATCTACCAAATAAAATTTACAAAAAACCATATATCTACCAAATAAATTGAGTTAGTAACAATACAATGTCAATTGTATGTCATTGTTGTCAAAGGAATGTCAGTTCAGCCTAGAAACATAAGAGTGTGATGCTGGAGATTTTGATATAATGCAGCATCTATGTTAACAACTTTTTTTGTCAAAAATAAATAAAATAATTCGAATAGAAAAAAAGTTCATTGAATTTAATTATTGCTTTTTAATTTAATTTTTATGTCACTAAAATATATTTTGGTTAATTTATTGATATATTTTTATTCAAAATGAACATATACATTATTACGTTGATTTAGAATAAAAATAATATCAGGTATAAAATTAATAATATAAAATTTAATTTGATAAAAGAAAGATTATTTGAACCACTGATGAAAATAATTAGATAAGTAATTTTAAATATTATCCAGGAGTTATCTTCTGCTATAACTATAAACTATCTATTCTCAATTGTTTACAAGCTCAAATAACTAATATAAACTAGCATAGAAAGCTTTTTGAGTATAATATAAAATAGATATAATTAATTCTATATAGAAATATAGCAGATACAAAAATTGCATCTTAAAATAAAATTTGCAAAAAATCAGAAGTTATTTGTATTCTATTTAGAAAAAATAATCCAATTTTGTTTCAATTTTAAAGAAATTTTCATATAAATTTTTTTCCATTCATAAAAAATGGAATTTTTCATAACATAAGTATTACTATAATAGCAGAAATATATTTAACTTCAATAAATATAAGATTATGATCACCACAGTAATTAAATTCCAATAAACTTCTTCATATAATATTACTCAAACCCAATAACAAACAATAATCTTTGTGAATAAATTTCAAACAATGTAACAAAGAAAACATCTCAAAACTTGATGATTGTAAAATACTTTACAACTGACATACATTAAACAAGCAGCAAATATAAAACAAAGTTTGGATAATCATTTTCAAATTTAAGATTTTTGACTTTGTAAACATTTATTTAATAAGTGATTTATTACATTGACTGATATGTTTTACAAGTAAAAATTTTAAAGATATAAAAATATTACTGAAGAAAGATATCTATATTATATAATGGAATAAAAGTCACAACTAACGAGAAAACACCAGGCACATTAATAAAAAAAGAATTGAGGTAAGTTTGTAAGATAATTTTCACTTCAAATATAAATAACAGAACAATAAAAATAATTGAATGTTAATGATTTTTTAAAACAAATTACATAGCAATTATCTCATGCATATTTAAATTTAATGATATTACGAGTTAAGAAATGTTGAAAATTATGAATAGCAAATAACATGTTATTTTCAAATTTGTATATTTTAATATAATTAAGGGGTGCACAACTCACAGTCTTGGATTCATCGTCAATAAGCGTCCCTTCCTTTCAATAAAAAATTTATTTGAGAAACTGCATAAGATATTACATTTTCCATATATATATATGGAAATTACATATAATAATAAAATCAGAGGTAATAATTTTAGATGCAAATCAAAACACCAAAATCTTTCTGCATTAATAGAAGACTTCTACTTTTTTAAAAATAAAAGATAAGGGTTATTTATATACAATAAAAAAATTTAGTTCTTCTTAAAGAAAGTTTAAAAACTGTTATAATTAATATTAAGTATTTGGAACTTAAAGTGTTTTTTTATTTTAAACTTTCAAGCGTTTTCTATTTCAAAAATATTGTAACGATGAACTAATAATATTTTTTATTACAGTAAGGAATAAGGTTTTAGTAATTGTTATAAAAACTCAATTCATTCCATACTCGCAAAGCCAAAATATTATTTCCCCAGTCCTCTTTAAAAAATGGATGCACAACCCTTAATACAAAATATTAAACACTGTTACTAACAAAATTATGTTTATTTACTGATGTTTAAAAAACTGACTCAAGCAAAACTATATTTAAACTTATAATAAAAGTTTCTGCAGAATTAGAACCAAATTTGTATCATGTTTATAAAATATTGGCATCAATATGTCTGATGGTAAGAAGAAATCATATTTACTATCATTCAAAAAAATTGCTTCGACTTTTGCGTATCAAGTGTTTTAAGCAGACGGTTGAATTGCTGTGGGGTTGTTCTCCAGTAAAGCTTTTCTCCGTGCAGTCTCACGAGCAATGCTTTGATGCAAACGATTCAAACGTTCCTAAAATAAAAGAAAACTTTTAAAAACCAATTTACAAACTAAGGCTTCAAAACTACAGTTAACCAATATTTAATTTATAGACAAGTAGTTTAAGTATTTCACCAAGTTTTCTAAATAATTTCATAATCATACAGTGAACTCTATGGGAAATTTAGAAATACACTAGAATTTCAATGAAAAAGCATCCGACATTTTTATTTTATAAGATGATTTAAGAATGTACATAATTTCCACGTGAAGTTATTGTTTTTTTTTGCCCCTCAACTCCACTTCAGCATTTGCAAGGCCACCAAAACGTTTTCCCCAATAGATCCTCCTTTCTCTTTTGTTAGAGTTAGAAAATTCATCATTGCAATCTAAAAATTCAACATCTGATGAGTTTTTACAGTTTTTATCAGAAGTAACATCAATCAAGTATTAAGATTTTTGATAAAACTGTCAACTGTGATAAAACTTTTTATTTTTCGTCATTTTATTTTGAGGTCTTCCTTTCTTTTTAAACAATGCAAAATAACCTCCTCGATAGCAAATTTTTTTAAATGCTCTTTTTTCTTTATCCGGATACTCTATCGGCTTTATATGGTAGTACCCTGCCATACTCCATCTTGCCATACCAAGAGAGCAGAGGTTACAGAAACAAAACAGGACTATGGTACTACTAGTCTAAATCCTTATTATTTGTTAGAGTAGGAATCTTTAATGAATGTACAATAAACTGAGCTTGGCTGGGCTTTAATAACTTTCATGATCAATAAATAAGGATAGCTTAAAAACAAAAGAACGTTAGAGAGTTGACACAGTTACAAATATGTTATGAATTCAACAACAAATATAAGTCAATATGTCAATTCCTTCTTCTTACTAAGTAGAATGTAATTCAGAGTCTGTTCACTAAAAAACAGAAGATATTTTGCCCGATTCGAGATACTCAGTTTAATCCCACTACCCAGTCTTATACCACTAGTCATTGATAAATTTTAACTTATTGTCAGGAATTTCAATATCTCCGACAGTCCCGATCCCTGAAATAACTATTCTTGTTTTCATTTCACTGAGTATGGGTACTGACAGTTGTTTCAAAATTAAGGATTTGAATTTTTTTAAAATGCAAATTTTTCAGAATTAGATGCGAATAACCTACCTGATAAAGTCAGTTTTTCTCAAATTTTCCTAACCTCAGGAAACTCTGCTACAATGAATTGCACAGAAAATTATAACTTTTATCGTTTTTTTTTTGTTTGGAAACAGAAAGTAATACGCACTTTCTTAAGACCAAAACAAGAAAAAAAAAAAAAAACAAAAAAAAAAAAAAACAATTAACTTAATTTTAAAATAAATATCTTGTAATTACTTATGAAATATCATACCTGTGCATTTTGGAGAATGTTATTGACAAGCATGACACGTCGTTTTGCATTCATCAGTTTTTTTACATAGACATCAAGGTCAAACATTGAACTGTATGTTTCTGAAATTTGCCTCAGTTCTGAAAATAAGACAGATCAGTTCTATGTAAAATAGTACCTTAACATGCTATTTAAACTGCATATAATTATCAAACAGAATAATATATTTTATGTGATATACAGAGTTTTGATATCAAAAACTGGTTAAAGTAGTCAAAAACCTAGAATTGACAGTTACAAAATTTTTATATAGGTGAAGATTTTTAAATCCTGTCTCAAACTATTTAACTAAGATGTAATTATATATTTTACAATAATTTAGGCATAAATTATTGCTGCATGGAAAAAAAAATTATTTTAAAATCATATTTTCTATTGCTTTCAAATTTGTTTGTCCTTAATGATAATTCATAACATCGAATGTAATTCATAACATCCTTAATAATTAAGTAAATTTTATATTCTCAATGATAGATGGAAAGGGTCTAGAAGTAAAAAAAAGTCCAATTAAAGTATTTTAACTATATTTAAAAACTGAATAATAAGTGGCAAAAAATGTTATGGTTGCCTGCCTGCAATACATTAAATGCTTCTGCCATATGTTTAAAACAAAATGGATATAAAGGAAAAAATGTTTCAAATGCATTAAAATATTACCCAGCATATTCTTCAATTGAACTCTTTTTTTTGCTAACAGAGTAAAATTTTATAGTCAAATTAATACAATTGTTTGTAAAAATATGTTTAAATAGATAACTTTTTTAAAAGTGCTAACCATTTATATATATATATATATATATATATATATATATATATAGTAATAGACAATATATATATATATATAAAGTAATAGACATTGAATTAATTTCTGAACAAAGAACTGAAAAATATAAGACATTTTATTTTCTTTCTGTTTTTGATCTAACGAAAAAAAAATCCTAATTGGTTTATTTTATTATTTAGAAGTATGTAATATATATTTAATAAATCGAAGAAAAAATATTTTTTGATCAGGATATTTTCCGAAATTTTTCCAATTTTAGATAATTTTCTAAAGAAGTACAAAAACTAGAGCAATTTTTGATTAACGCAGGAGGAATTGGCAAAAACATATACAGTTGGTAGCAATGCAATTCCTTAAATAAAACATAAAATTTGTAAATGCATTCATGCAGTTAGAAAATAAAGTATTTGCACAAAATAATCAGTAATCATAACTAATCATATTAGTTAAATTGGTGAAAAAAATATTTTGCTATTAATGTGTTGAACATTCCTAAAATTACGGTTAAGGAATTATTTAACTGAAAAATATGTTCGTAATGAAATATTTTTTTTTATTCAAGATAAATATTCATAGACAAATAAATAAATGTAACCGAACAAAAAAATATTTAAACCAAAATTAAATAAATATTTAGAAACAAATATTTATATGAAAATGTTATTTAAAACTAAATTTGGAGTTCTTATATGCATCCTACAAAGTATAAAGCAAAATGGCATAAAAAGAAAATTGTCAAATAAATTTTATTGTTATAATTACTAATGAATATTTTAACCAAGAGTTTCACATGATATTTAATTGAACAGACATCATAGTAAACATAGTATTTGTTGTGAAATAAAAATTAAGTCAAATTCAATTCTATTAATTTACATAAATTTTAAAAACTAAGCAGATTTTTTATTAAGATAAACCACAGAGAAAAAAATTATAAAAGGAAAATAATTTACCATCTGATAAACTTTCAATTTGATGTCTCAAATCTTTTTGACTTAATCTAAAAAGAAAGAAACAAAAACGTTAGTTCATTCAAATATAAAGAACATTTACTCATAACTAAGACTTTTTAAAATTTTTTTTTTTTAACGGCAGGCACTAAACTTTTCGTTCTTCGCCATACTATGCCGGAATTGTTGCACATTTCGCGTTACACAGAGAGCACCTGTGAACCAAAGTCACAAAGGCGAGCAACATTGCCCACGCCACAAACCTGTTTATAGGGTGGGCCACATTCTCACATCATACACACACACAACAGAGGACAGCACAAAGAGAGAGAGAGAGAGAGAGAAACATCCATGCCCAGAGCGGGATTCGAACCCGCAGCCTATGGCTTCGCAGTCAGGCACGCTAACCGCTTGGCCGTAACTAAGACTAATTAAATCTAGCTAATTTCTAAATAAATAATCTCAAAAAATTGAAGTCAAAATATGTATTTGATAATACAAAGAGTTTGTGGGGTAAAAATCCACATATTTTGAGCATTAAAAAATAGATGCTTATTTTTCAAGACTCAATCGACGTGAATTGGGGGCCTATTTTTTCCTGTTCGAAACATTTAGATTTTTATCTTCATAAGTTTTTACAGGGTGTGTAGCCAAATTATTCAACAAAAAATAAGCACATTTTAGGCACTCAAATAACATTTTTAAGCACTTTTGACAGTTCTATCTGGTTTTAACCGTCATGTCGAAGGAAAAAAAAACCTTTTGGCATTGTTTTGACAATTGATTGTCAAAATTGAATGATGTAAATCAAATGGCGTTTTAATACGCTATGGACTGATGATACGCCGAAATAGATTGGGGTTGAATAAATTGTTAAAACGTTGAATAGAACAATGACTTTCTGCATAATTCGTAGCGAAAATCAACCTGGTAAAGGAAAAATCTCATTTTGGAAAAAGGAAAATTAAGTACTTTTTAAAAACACCCAATGAAAAAAAGCACCTTTAAGTGCTTTTATAAAACGAAAATAAGCACTTTTTAAAAACGCTACACACCCTGTTCTATATTATTAAGTACATTCAACTACTATTTTGAATAAAGAATTTTGTAGTGCTGGCAACTTCATGCATATTTTAAAGTCTATTAACATGTGTACTTTGAAGTTTATGACGAGACTAATATTTAGAAAGTTGTGAATCATCAATGGCTCGACAGTCCTGGGTGGACCTTGGTCTTCTCAAGAAGTTTTTTCCAAGCTAACCTTTTTTCCCCATGTGTTTTCCAGCTTTTTACGACTAAATGGTCTTTTTTCTAGGCCATCTATCCATCTCAAAATCAGCCTGCCTCTTTTTCGTGTGCCAACTGGCCTGGCATTGAAAACTCTTTTTGGGGTATGGTCTTCATCCATTCTGATAACAGAAAATTGTATAGTCTTTGTAAATTCCACAAGAAAAAAATGGTTTTACTTTTATGAACGGAAAAAATTTTTTATTTTGAAAGATCAGTTGTTCAATAAAATATTAAATGTTACATTCAATAAACACCATCTTTCATTTTCAAAATATTTTTGAAGTAGGATTTAGATGTTTAAAGTTTTTGAGAACATTTATTAAGTAAATTCGTTTTTTCTTCTCACTCCTAAACCACAAATAAATACGGATATATGTCAGCTATGCTTATAAGTTTCATGTGAGCCTATTTTCATTAGCACTTAAAATATAGGTCATTCATCAATTAATGAAAAAGCACAGCCTATAATTGAATGGATTGCAAAAATGTACTAATGAGATATATTTTTCCAAAGCTCACATATTCTCATCGAACTGTTCTGTAGTAATGTTTCCAGATAGGTACTTAAATAGTTTTGTTTAGAATTTGCAGTAGATAACAGCAGAAAGCATTGAATCTTATCACCTACATGGAAATTGTGGCTTCCTTTGACCAGAAATAATCTGAAAATGAAACTTATTATAAACTGTTAGCCCTTTGTATATATTTTATACAAGAATCTTTTTATTTTTCAATAAACAAACTTCAAGATCATTGTCTTGAAGCATTTGTAATCAAGTTTATCATCATAAAATAGTGACGTAAAATAAAAGCTAACTAGTCCCACCTGCATTTATATCTGTTACACACTTCAAAAAACCAGATAAATTTATGAAATTAGATATAGTTAACATAGACATATTGGAGGGATACTTATATTTTAAACAAGTTCAAATAAATATCAAAGTGCATTTTCTAATTAAAGATGACAATTGCGTGTTATCTTTCTGCTTTTCATTTGCTGTGTGTTAAAAAAAAGAATGAGTTTAAAAACAAATGAAAGAAAAATGCATGAAAATTGTTATGTAGAGTTTGCAGTGTTCTGCCTAGAAAACCAGTCGTTGCTTCCAATTTTGATACTAAGTTTGCCAACAGATTGCACTGCTGACTAACAAAACTATAAAATAATTTTTTTTTTTTTTTGCTGCAGATAATTTCAGTAGAAATATTTACAAGTGTGCCTTTCAATTTTTCCACAGATTTTTATTTATTGTTATTTTAAGTTTAGACATTGATTGTTAAACTTTACAATTAATTTTGAAGATAATGATTCCGGTTTCTTACGCTAAATGTATTCTTAATTAAATTTTCTGTATTCTGTATTCTTAATTAAATGTATTCTTAATTAAATTTTCAAATTAATGGTCATTTTCAGGACATTTGGTATGTTACTAGCATATATGAATTATTTGACAGTATTTTGTAAAACAAATAAATAATGCTGACAAAATAGTTACAATTTCTTTATTGGAGTAAAATAACACAATTTACAAGACATCATAAATTATTTCTGCTTTACAACATCTATTATTTCTTGCATAAGTTGAGTTTGTTTGGCAGCCCTGTTAACTTGGGCCTCCATTGCAGAAGCAATTCTTTCCAGCACAGCACAATTCCTTTGAGAAATATATCCAAAAGTTTCAGCTGCTTTATCAGCAGTCATATAATTGCTCCTGTGATGATTGCGTCTTCTTCGACGGTCTGAAGTGATATGAAAAAGAATATTTTAAGATAAATGATAAAGTGAGTATATCAACTGATAGAAATTCTTTCATTTTACTTCTCTTTTTGAAATTTTTTTTTTGCATCAAGTTAGAATTGTTCAATTAATCAAATCTTAAGAGTATTTCTAAAATTTTTTTGTAAGCAATTTTTAAAGAGGTCAATAAATGTTTTTAGAAAAAATACTACAAAAAAGCAAATAAGTTTCAATGGATAAGTTTGTGTGTGAATTTTCAACGAACTATTTCATTTACTAATAAGATCATACAATTTAGAGTAACAAAATATTTACACAAAACATTTATAAACATTAGATTTCTATTTTATATGAATTTTTTTTTTAAATTTAAATAAAAAGGAGCCATTTTAATTATGATTTTTCAAAGACATAAAATAGGTAGGTATAAAGAGTCTGGAAGGAAGTTGGAAAGGTGAAGCTGTTTTTGATAGTAATAATGTTTGAAATTATCATGAGTAATTACCAGCAAGATTTTGATAGTAATTAAATTCTTAATTACTTTTGAAAAAGTTCTAAAGTCAGGAAATAATGTAATAAGTTAAAATAAAAACATTAGATATTACACCATGAATGATTTTACATTACTTCTTTAATTGTAATACAAGTTCCAGAGTAGATATTTTTTTTTGTTGATGTGTCTAGAATTTATTTTTAAATAAATAAAAAAACAAAACAAAATTCATTGCATGTTAAAAAATAACTAAAAATTTTTTAAATGTAATTGCTGTTACATATGTACAAAGTGCAAAAAAGGACCACCCTGAATAACTTTTGATCTAATGATTGGATTTTCACTTTTTATGACTCAATTTTAATAGCACTAGGGGGAGAACTCAAATATACTAATTAATAAGTTATTCAGGGAGGTCCTTTTTTTTCTTCCTTTCTCGGGCACGCTGTACATTAATGTTAAAAATGAATTTAAAGCATTTATAAACTTATTTGGGAATGAATTTTAAAATACCTAAAGTATTAACTAACAAAAAAATATTTTTATAATTATCTTAAGAGTTTTTATAATGATTAACTTAAGTTCAAAATGAATACCCACAGTAGAGATTTAAATGTTCAATTGTATCTTGCGTTGTTTATAAGGAAAATAATGAGTCTTAAGTATGAGGAGTATTGAATTTTAACCTGATTCTTTAAAATTTTGCAGAACTCTTTTTTTGAGACATAATTTATGAGAAAATTGTTATGAAACAATTTTATTTTAATTCATGCAAGTTAAATTGGAATAAATGCAGCATAGCATAATAAATTAATATTTAAACACATATAAGCAGAAGCATATTTTCCAAAACTAGTTGTGTAACAAAAAAAAAAAAAAAAAAAAAAAAAAACAAAAAAAAAAAATTAAGTAAAAGGGGAAAAAAAACTTTTATTCTAATGTAGAACAACAAAATAAGCTTAAGATAAAATTGAATAGAAGAAAACAAATAAGTCCGAAGAAGTTTTTTTTCAAAGGAACAGATTATAAATGTTGAGTGAAAATGAGATTATCAATATGAATAAAATCAGATAACAAAAGATAGTTATCATCATAAAACTAATGAGTACATCAACCTACACTACATTGTGTTTGACAAAAAGTAACAAAAATGTATGAAATTACACTTTTAGTTACCAAGTAATAAAAATGCCAGTATTTGAAATGCTTTTTTCATACTGAAAATTATTTTGACCAAAGAATCAAATTTTTTTGTATAAAGTGGCGAACAAAACAATTTTCTAGAAAAGGAAAAAACAAAAATCTAGTGAATTAAGTAGCTAATGTGATAAGTTCATTAAAATAGCCAATAAAAATAGGGATTATTTACCAACTAAGAAAAACCATAAAAAAAAACAAAAACAATTTTCTAAAACTAAAGATTTTATTTTAGATCCCACTAAACTACAAGATTTTTTATTATTGGCTCACCTTTTCCAAAAGTTACATTAGACGGACTACACACTGTAGTAGAAGATGGATTATTTATGGATTCTGAGATTTCTGTAGGATAATTAGATACAGATTCTGCATCCTCTACAGAACATTCAGTTACAGGTTTTGTAGTCTCTGTGATAAGATTTCTTTTTGCTTGCGTTTCTTGTATAACTAATGGTTAAAAAAAAGGATGAAATAAATATTTTTCTATTATAATTGAAGAAACAAACATCAACAAAAAAAAATGGAAACTTACTTATACTAGGAACAACAGAAGACAAAGTAACAACTGGAGTATGAGGTTCTGTAAGTTGATTATAATTCATCAATGTATGTGTATCAACAGCTAAGGAAAAAAAAATTTGTTAAAGAAAGCAAGTTATAATTTAAGATACATGTTGTGGAATACCAAATTGTGAGAGTTGGAAAAGAAGCCTTTTTTATTTATTTATTTATTTTATTTTCTATCAAATCACTCAAACACATTAATAAAAAATCTAAACTTGTCAAAAAAAAAAAAAAAAAAAAAAATTGGGTGATGAACAGGATAAGGATCAAACTGAAGTAATCTCAGTGCGAAAATGTTTAGCAGACCTATAAGTTTTCAATTAGGAAGAAACAGTTGATATTTAAAAAAAAAGAAAGAAAAAAGAATTGAGTTACAGCAGCTGCGTTCAATAACATTAACATAGTGCTCATTGCTGCAGCCATGCCACTACATTCGCAGACTATGAAAGGGCGTTCGGTGTTATGAGCTTGACAAAACAAAACAGACATATAAAAAATGCGAATGATATTAATTTGTGCTTGCATGAAAGAGTCCACTAGGGAGTTGAATAGTTTTTAGAAGGCAATTCATATATCGGCATCTAAGAAAAACAGATGAATACTACAAAAATAAAGAATTGTAAAATGTTAACAGACACATGATTGCAGGTAGAAGATAACATTTGAAATTTTTTTTTTCTAAATGTTTAATACTTAATTTCTTTTCTTTTTGTACACGAAAGATAGTCATCTTTAGGAACAAATGTAACATTTATAAAAATGAAAGAGAAAAATTTTTTCTTCTTCCTATCCAATAAGTTTTTTTGTCACGCTTAAAAGAATATATACATTGAAAAAAAATTGCACATTCCTCCTTTTTCGCACTTTTCAAATCATCATTACATAAAAAAAATCAAAAACAGTGAAATTTACGGCAATAACTGAAACAAGATTGATGATACAACCGTGCATATTTATGATGAAATTGTACGAATGCCAACTAACTAAATTCCAATGTATTTCTATTGAACGATCTAAAAATGTTTACCGTTTAGGAACTACTTTTTAGATTATCAATTTTATGCTTTTGAGTTGGCTTCAGTAGTTCCTTAATTTTAGATGAAGTTATGATGGAATTTATTGTATTTTCGAAATTAATTTCAAGTTGTGTTTTTCACTAATAAATCTGCATAAAAAAAAAAAAAAAACGTTATCGTACGTGAACGATAACTTAGGAAGAAAAACAGAGGATGCTGGTAAAGAAGGAATAAATGTATGGTAATTGAGATTTTGCATAAGTAATAAAATTCATATTTCAGGTTAACGGAACACTGAGAAAATTTTGTCAGAATATAAGTAATCTTGAGATATGTGGAAAGCCGCGAATTAGCAGAATAACTACATGCCTGGTTAAATGTTATTTGTATGTATAATTTAATTTCTTGAAAAATTTTTTTGAAACTTTATTTAATTTATTAAAATAGTATATCACAGAAGAGTTAATGAGAGTGGGACCTTTATGGACCGTAAGAGTCAAATTTCTTTTCCTTCCCAAATTCATAAATTTCTGAACCATAACAGTTTTGTAGGTTTCTAAAGCTTTTAGTTGAATTTAGATCAGTAATTAGAGGGGAGTTAGCGAATTTACTTTTGATTATTTATATACACAACATGATCAATACTACTCCCTCCAAAGCTAGAGAATTCAGCAAACCAAGAGTATTTTTATTTTTTGAATAATTACTGTGGAATAAGTTTCTTTTGCTTAACCAGATAACAATGAAATAAAGTTCCAGAAAAAAAAAAAAAAAAACAACTTAAGCAAAATTGATGGTAAATTTCCTTTGTTACTGCTTAAAAGTTAAATAATAACCATTTAAACCTTATCCTTTATCATTCTAATTTCAGATATATCAATATTTAATATGAATAATAATTAAGATTTCTTAAGATATACAGTAAAGCTTGATATTAGGAACTCAAAGGAAGACAATAAAAACTTACAGGAACGAATATTTTTTAAACATTTCAGCCAAAATAATGACTGGACCTTTTTAATGTTGTAGAATATCTATTTACTTTAAAAATATTCATTTCTCACAATGTCAATATCTTTGCCTTTTCATTTGATTTTATATTTTGCTCAAGTTTTTCCACTTTGTACTCTTCTTTTTCTAATATAGGTGAAAATGAGGTAAGACTATGTAGTTAAGATTCAAAGGCCTATTGGAGCTAAACTGTTTGACCTAAAAATTGTTAGATTTAATGTAGATATTTATTATTTAGTTGTGTACAATATCATTCCTAGAAAGTTAGAGATTTACTACTTTTTTTATAAATGATTTATTTCCAGAAAAAGTTAAATCACCAGGTCTTATCCCACTAGTGGTAGTAATTGCGCTCCAGTTGGTAATAATTATACTCTAATTTTAAGATATAGCTAAATAAGGGTGCATAGCCAGATTTTTCAACAAAAAAAAAAAGCACCTTTAAAGTGATTTTTAAGCACCCAGAAAATATTTTTAATCACTTTCCAAACAAAAAAAAAAAAAAAAATCATAATTAGGATCTGTGCAGCAATAAAAATTCTTTTTCTTAGAGTTTAAAGTTCTTAATTTATAAACATAAAATCAATAAAATTTAAAAACATTATCAAAAACTTTGCATAATCATAAAATAACTAGTTTCTGATAAATATTACAGAGAAAACCATACATTTTTTGTAATTTAGAACAACAATCGACACGTCAAAAAAAAAAAATTCTCTTTTCAAAAGATAAAAAGTTAAGCACTTTTTTACAAATCTTGAATAAAAAAAGTACTTTTAAAGGCTTTTAAAAAATGTAAATTAAAAATAAGCACCTTTAAGCACTGTTTAAAAATGCTACACACCCTGTAAATGAAGTAACTCACAATACTAACTTGGAGAAATTTCTTCAGATGATACAGCAACAGCTACATTAGGGAGACCTTCTGTGGCTGAAATATTGCTTGTTTCTGACACTAAAGGATCACATATTTCTTGAGGTACTAGAGAAGTATCTGGTGCCTCTTGGGAAGTGGAAGAAACATTTGACACTGAGGATTGACTTGCATCCTGCGCAACTATCGGCAACTAAAATTATTGATTAGATTCAGTTTAAATAAAATTAAATAAAGAATTTATTTAATGTGCTATCTATTATTTAATTGGAAAATAATAATGGCAACAAATGTCTTCTTTCAATATCATAAAAAATAAATTAAATTTTTTTGTTTAAAGCAAGCCCTAAGCATAATGGACATCAGAAAATTTTGTTATATCACAGACTTTTAAAAGCTACATTTTATTAGACTGGCTGTCCTTTGATCACTTTTCTTTATATATACTTATAAAATTTTTGATAAAAATGATTTCTTGTTGAAATATTAACATACTGCACCAATAGTTTAGTTTTTTTTTACTTAGATTTTGACAAGAGTTGTAAAAATATTATTGGAACATTGATTACTCAACATTACATAGTAGCTTTTTAAGTGCAGTTACAGGACTTCCCCCTTAAAATTACTTTTTATTCTTGCCTATGAATGATTTAGGTTCAATTTAACCCTTATTTCAAAACAGATACTAAGGGGGGGGGGGGGAACAGTGTGTGTGTGTGTTATTTAAATTATCCTTTATTTTTATTTAAAAGCTCCATTATATTTTATTTATTTAATTGGATACTATAAAAATCATCTTAGAAATGTTGAAATGCAAAAAAGTTGGGTTCATATTTTTTGCTTACATTTTTTCAAAATAAAAACAGGTGCATATAAAACTTTCTTAGTTTAAATTGTTTTGCAAAACATATTTTTAGTAGTTTAACTCATAAAAAATACTTCGCTCACAAGCCCCTCAATTATGATTGTAAGAAAAACTATAATTGAAAACAGGTGTAATACATACTGAGAAAACTATGCCTGTTTCGGGAATTAAGAAAATATCAGATGAAGGTTGAGGAGACTTGAATTCATTAATTGATGTTAAAATCTTGAGTATTCTTTCTTCTAGATGCGTTAGATATGTGCTGTTACCTCCAGTTTCAATAAGCTTCATAGCCTTTGCATGAGTTTTTGATTTCTGATCATTCCAAGACTATAAAAATAACAGAGTTATATTTAATAATAATAGGCAAATAAAGAGTGCAAGAATAATAAGATAAGACAAAAAACGGAAGAGTACTATTTATTAGTTTTTAGCTACATTTAATTTTTTCTTTTCTCTTTTTCTTTGGTTAATAGTAAAGTTGAATTTCAAATTGTCATGAGCTTTTTTCCAAAAAAAAAAAAATTTATTATGCACATATATTATGTCTAGTTGTATTAGAAATTTTATAAATGTTTTATATACTAAATTTGAAAACTTAAGAAAAAAATTACAATATGAAATATCCGAAATTAAAAGGTATTATGTGCAGGTATACTTCTGAAGAAGTATACCTGCATGTGAACCTGAATGTGGGAACTACCATTGCGAAAAAGCTAAAGGGTTTATGTATTTGTAAAAATTAAAAAGAAAACAAAACATTATAATGGTTAACATCAAATTCCTTCATTTTAATGCTATTCCACACACTATTATACAAATTGACGATGGCTATAAGTTACACTCTACAAGTTGGTCCCTTTTCAATGTTTATTTAGTTTCTTACGTGCCACTACCTGGTTGTGCCTAAAATTTGATGACTTTTTAGGCGCAGTAATCTTTCAGGTATACAATAATCTTTCTGGAATTAGTTAACAAGGTGTCAAAAGATTTAAATTTTTTACATTTTAATTTTTAAAAACCTATTCAAAACAAATGTAGTTATAAAAAAAATTAAAATGTAATTTATATATAGAAAAAAAAAACTTTTTTCACAGTTAAAAAAAGCTAGATATTACATAAAATTGTGATAAGTGGAAAAAACTAAGAATGTATCTTCATTTAGGAGCTGTCAGGAAAATTGCTGAAGCATTACTGATGCTTAATAATTTGTGGTTATTGATAGTATTGCCATTGTGATAAGAGGCACTATTATAATTGGTATCTAATAATTGTAATGTGGAAATAGGCTTTTTAGAGCTCCTATATAGATCAGAACTTAATATGCAGGTACTTTGTGTCCAAAATTATCAATCAATTTGATATTGTTTTCTATAGTTTTTAAAAGTGATTAATTTGATATAAATAGGTAAAAAACTAAATACGTCATAACTCTTAAAAACCAAGATCTTTTTATTATGACCTACTTTAAGCATATCTAAATTAAGTGTATATGAAAGTTAGACAATATTTTGAGGTGCTCTTTTGTTATTGTTTGTTCTTTTTGTTGACAAGTTGGTTCTCATAATGAGCAATGCACAGTAACCACAAAATTAGATGAGTCTCAATAATTTTTTTTTTTTTTTTCTGCATACATTTGATAACCAATTTTATTTTGATATAAAATGTATTTCATTCAAATTATAAGATTTTAAGTGTTTCATTTAAGGTGCTACTCTATTTAAAAAGGTATTGTGCTTTAACAAAATAGTGCCAATTTTTGCAAAGGCAACTTTGAATATTTTTTCAACTAAATGAATTCTCCCTTAGAACAATAATAGTTACTTCCGTAATAAAAACTAAACTAGATGTTAGGGTATAACAAATGAAAAATGCACTTACTTGTTTCCATTGGTCCAAACTTTTTTGGGTACCCCCAACAACAGCATTTAGTTGAAAATACAGGTCATTCCACAAGGCTTTTCTCTTTTCAGGGGATAAATTTTCTTTCCTTCCCACGGCCAAATTAGGATGATTTTCCATAAACGAAATGAGAGTCTCTAACTGCGGTTGCTTTATATTGCCCGTTCTCTTGTTAATAAGATCATCATCTTCCATTTCAAATCAAAAACGTGCGTTTTCAGAATAATATTTATGACTTCATAAAAATATACAAATAGTTTGTTTATTATCTAAATACTTAATTGTTGTATGTTTTTCGAATAGTTAAATAACAAACAGATGAATAATTAGCGTTTAAATAATACAATTTAAGGTAATGTTTTTATATTATATAATTAATGTTACAAACGTTATTTAATATATCTGTTAAGAAAAAGAAATGTACCACTCACAGAGTCAATCTAACATGGTCGTCTAATTGTTCGACAGATTGTCTTAAAAGTTCCATTAACCCTTCTGCTAAGGCATCTCTTGTTGGAGAATCAGCACAATCATCTGTTTTATCATCAATGGAAGTGGTTGTACTAGCTGTATCTTCCATTGAAAATATTTATTAATTGACTGAAGTTTCAGAATGATTATAAACAGAAGCTTGATAATTCATGGGAAAGCTTGGTGTTGCTTATTTCTTCTATCAAAACGGAACTGTAACAAAGAGTTTAAAACTTTAACAAAAACAAGCATTCGGAAACGACTCAAAGACAATAATTTGCAAATCTAATTAATCCCTCAAAAGAGCAGAAATAGGCAGACAAAAGTGCACAATTACATTATATTAGTCCCTGACTTTAATAAATAAACAATTTTATTTTTGTGTTTGTTTAAACCAACGAGTAACCTCTGACGCTTTTGAAGTACTAAGAGACATTTATTAGATAGAATTATAAATTTGGAAAAGAACAAAATGATTATTATCTACATATCTCTTTAATTACTTGACACATTGATTTCATATATTTACTGTTTAGTAACAAATTTTTGATCATACTCTCAATTTTTCACTATAATTTTGAAAAGATGATGGAGAAACATTTTATTCACTGTGTTTAAGTTTTAAATATTATAAATTTTTTAATTTTTGGGTATTACATGAAGTTAATTATTTTAATTTTATAGTAGTTAAAATACTGTTATTTTTTCTGTTAAACACATACTTTTATTTCGAAAATGAACTCTTCCTAGTGAATTCTCTGTTTTCAGACTTGGTGAGTTTATTAAAAAATCTAAATTTGAAACTTTATTTTAATCATATTTGAGTATAGAGGCTGTTATGATAAAATTAAGATATCTGGAAATTCATTTTCCAGGGAATTTTAAAGGGGGAGGAATATCCAATTATTTACTTTTTCATTGCACAATTTTGAATTTTCCATATACAAGACTATATGTTTTTCTATACATTGCTGCTAACTGTTACGGACACTTTTAGCGCACCAGAAAAATATTTTAGACTTAATCAGGGTCTGTTAAGAAGAAATTTGGGTCGGTTAACGGACCCTTCATAAAATATCTTTTCATATAAACGGACCCTTCACAAAATCCGTTTTTGTAAAAAAAACTCCTTGCAAAAGTTTTTTGCAATAACCGGACCCTGTTTGCAAATATTCATAAAAGCAGGATCCTGGTTTAAAGAATGTGAGTAATTTTTTCACAAAAACCGGACCTTTAACAAAATGTCTGGACAGACCCCTGTTAACGTTCAAAATCTGGTTGAATAATTGCAAATACTGATTCAATTTTTTCCTTCAAACTCCTTATAAAAATAGCATACATTATTTGAACTCTTTATGTGATTTATAAATGTTTATTTTTTAGACGTTTTTCCTTTATACATTGTGTGTAAAAGAAATTTTAATTGTTTTTCCAAATTCATGTGTATGCACCTTTGTTTCCTTTCACTGTTGTTCTATATAAATCTTCATACGTGCTTTAACAAATATGTGAATTATTCTATGTGAATTATTCTATATTTTTTCTTTAATAATTGCAGTGAAATAATAGTGTTTTTTTAGAGTTTTGAGTGAATTTAATCTCAATTGCATTTGAGAATGAATCGTATAACTAATTATATGTAAAAGATACTTTAAATCTAAATTACCTTGATATAAAAAAAATTAAATCAAATTGTAAACATTCTTCAGTTATATACAGAATAACTTTCGTATTTTTGCAAAAATATGTATTTTATGCAAATTTTTTTTTTTTTGCAACCTGCATTTTTCTTTTCTCCACATTCTTTTGAATTTCTGCTCTTAATGAATAAATGCACCTAGTCTGCAATTTTTGTAAATTTATATTTTGATTGATCTTTTTTTGCTGTAAGTTTTGCAATTAGAGCTTGTGCAATGATCTTTAATTTAGTTGTGAATATAATAATTAAGTTAATTTGAAACGAATGTGTTTCAGAAAAGAAAATGTTTTAAAGCTATTAAAATAAGTTATTTTTCTTTCCAAAAATCTCCTTAACTTTTAGTAAATCTGGATATATGTAACTATATTAGGTTTGAACATTATTAATGCATTCATGAATAATAATCAGTGTTCTCCCTAATTGTTTTTAGAAGGGCAGCCTGCTCTGCCTGCCCATTAAATTCTCTATATGTACCCTTTTTGTAAAAATAAGCCGACACCCCTTAACGCCTTTTTATTCATATTCTATTTTTAATAAAAATTTAATTGACTGTTAAAGTAATAACTTCATACAAAATTATCTGTGTTTATAGATTTAATTCTGATTACAATTGCAAATATTTACTTTGTTAGGATTATTCTCAACTGGTTTAATTTTTATAAGTTTCTCTTTTTTCAAAAGGGTATATTAATAAATATTTTAAGTGAGTTTAAATTTTAAAATTATTTTTTAAATAAATACTTTTTTTAAGATGCACCTTTAAAATTGTTATTTTCTAATAATTTTCAGTATAAATCATAGAAAAAAGATTTTAAGCTGTTCAAATTTTTTTTTTTTTTTTTTTTTTAAAGTTTACTGTTTTGAATTAAAAAAAATAAATTTATGCACAAAGATTGTCTCTTAGCATGCCCTGAATTATTATTTATAAACTATAAATTTTTCTCTTATTTAGATAATGAGTGAAAATTACATTCTGAAATAAACACATAAAATACTGTGAGATGGTAAAATTGTTTAGGATTAAATTTAGTTATTACATGATATTGCACTTTTTGATAAATCTTTACAGTGTTAAGTACCTTTTCAAAACTCAAAGTACCCTTTTCTGAGAGGAATCACCCTGCCCTTTTTTTCCCTAGGGAGAACTCTGTATGTAATAATATTCTGATTTAAAAATAATTTGGTAGTTATTTATTAAATAATTTTTTTGTTTTGTTTTTCAAAATTGCTTTTATCAGTCTTGAAATGGTCAAAGAACGAGCACGAATTTTATCAGCCAAAGAAAGAGCACGCATAAGACCCGCACAGTTGGAAATCCTTGTATCTTTCATGGAATTGTATCCAGCTTTGGCTATAGCACAAGGTAAACAGGAAGACATTCCTGCTGAGAGAAGGAAAGCTTTGTGGCTGGAATTGTATCAGAAACTAAATTCTGTTGAAGGTTGTCCTAACAAAACAATGGAGAGATGGAAAAAAGTGAGAACACTTTTTATGTGTTTTATATTAGATTACTAATAAAATTGATGTTTTTTTCCCTTTTTTTTTTCTACTTAATGATATTAACATATGCACCAAACCAAATAAACTGAAAATAGAAAATAAGTATATTTTGGATATTCAATTGAGATATTTGAATTAGTACCTATCGATTTTTAAAAAGATGAAATTTTTATTTAACTTGTCAATTTATTAAATGGGACTTTCTCATTGTATCTTATGAGATATATTATGATCATTATATCTGGTCTCAAGATATGTGAGTTGATTTTTATGCCCTCATTCAAATGAATGAATCGGAAACTAAGCAGAACTCAAAATGAAGAAAGGTCTGTTGGTCCAGGATCACGAATATTTATCTCGGAGAATCATTAAATAACTGTAAGTGGTTCTTCAACCAGCAATTGATGTTAAGAAATGATATGCTGTTATGGTTTCGTCTTTTATTCTGTGTTATTGCCGCAGTTGTCATAATTGTGAGCATTTCACATTTGTACGAGGGCTTCGAAAAGTAAAGATACAATGGATCGCATTCCTTAAAAAAACCCATTTATTTAGAAAACGTCAGTTATATCTTATTAACTTGATTATTTATTATTTTTCGGCATAATCACCCCCGTTATCCAAACATTTGTTAAGTCGGTGCACAAGCTTTTGTATCCCACAGTCATAGAAGGTTGCCACCTGTTGTCGAAACCACATTTCAACTTCATCTTTGATCTCATCATCGTCGTGGAATGATTTTCCACCAAGATGTGACTTCAGGTAAAGGAATAAATGGAAGTCGCTGGGCGCAAGGTCCGGGCTGTATGGCGGATTGTCCAATACTTGCCATTTGAATTGTTTGAGTAGTGCTTTGGTTACGAGCGCTGTGTGAGGCCGAGCGTTGTCATGAAGCAAGCGGACTCCATTTGTCAGCATTCCCCTGCGTTTGTTTTGAATTGCCCTTTGAAGACGTTTCAAAGTTTGGTAATATGCAGCAGCATTAATTGTCGTTCCAAGAGGCATAAATTCCAACAGAAGAATGCCTAGTCTGTCCCAAAAAACAGAAGCCATGATTTTTTTCGCTGAAATCAAAGTTTTGAATTTCTTGGCTTTGGGTGAATTCGAATGGCGCCATTGCGTTGATTGTTGCTTGGATTCAGGTGTATGGTGATAAACCCACGTCTCGTCACCTGTCACAATGTGATCAAGAAACTCATCACCTGCTTTTGCATAGCGTGTGAGGAATTCGAGTGCAAAGCCCATCCTTTTTTTTTTGTGTTCTTCTGTTATCATTTTTGGAACCCAGCGCGCACACAATTTCCATTACCCTAACTTGACAGTCACAACTTCATAAAGAGTTGTCATTGACACTTCCGGTATGATCTGACGCAATTCTTTCAATTTGAGACGTCTATCCGCACGAATTGGTTCCTCCATTCTCTGAAGAAGGGCATCACAGGTGGCCGACCTGTTCTTTGTTCGTCATGAATATCGGTCCTACCTTCAGAGAAATGACGACACCACTTCGTTACATTTTGTCTATTCATAACGTTCCCATAAACAGAAAAAATTTCTTTGTGAATATCCGCTGGTCTCTGACCTTTTGCATGATGAAAACGTATGACGGAGCGCACTTCGCATTTGGCGGGATTCTGAATCGCCGCAGCCATTTTAAACACGACCTACTCCAACCAGAATCAACGTTTAAATGCCAAATGACCGCGAGGAGAAAGCTAACGGTTCAAGGTTAAAACCTTTGTTTCCAACTTGCTCGCCAAAACTTTTCTTTTCCTCTGGCGTACGGTGTATCTTTACTTTTCAAAACGCTCTCGTATTATAACTTTTTACTTAAATTTACTTTATTATTATTATTATTAAAAAAAAAAACGGCTGTTAGATAATGTGAAAATGAACAGACCCGTGAAAATATGTATGGACTAGTTACTATACCTTTTAGTAACTGGATTTTTGTGCCATTAAACCCTACATTCAATTCAATTAAATTTTTAGTTACTGGTTCTGTGGACTCGTTACTAAATTTCTGTAATTTCTATGATTGATAAGGTAGAAGATAAGTAATCTTTCATATGTCTTAGTTCAGTTATTTGGAATTTAAAAAGATTATAGATTTAAACCAAAATGCTTGAACCATTTTTAATATTAAACATCGTTTTTTTACAAAATATAGTAAAAAGATTTGGCTTTTGTACCACCTGTAGTCAATTATTAAGACTAATAATTGTTTTACCTTATCTATTTTTTGCAATCATTGTTAGTCCTTCAGTGCTTAATTTTGTTTTAATAATTAATTAATTTTTAAACGAAACTGATATTAGTAAGTTTGTTATGCAACTTCCTTTAGATGGACATAAGCATTGAAGAAATTCTGAAAAGTTTACATTTGCTGGTTACTTCCAGCACTGACTATCTATCCTCTCAGTACTCAAACAGATTTTATTGGATTTGTTTACTATTTGCCTCAAGTATTACAAGATTAAAGTTATGCTGCAGATTTTAGAAACAAAATGTGATTGTTTTCAACATATACTTAAAATAATTTCTTAATTATTATAAATGTTTAAGTTTTTGGATAAAATATTAGTTTAAATAGAATTTGCAGTTCAAATAGAATGCAATCAATAGTTTTAATTGAATGATTATCTTCTGTCAGTTTTTTTAAATAGTTTTTATTAGGACCAAGAAAATTAATTGAGTCAGAATAGCTAATCTCTCAAACAAACCAATTTCACAAGGCTAATGCTAAATTTATTTCATTGTTTTCTTTTTGATATTGGTTTTGGAAATGAATCTCAATGATTTACTATTTTGACTGTTTAATTTGCAAATTGCTATCTTTTATGAAGAATAATTAGAAATGGATTGTTATATTAATATTGTTAAATTTTTTTTTTAACAAATGCCTTTCTAATTGTTCATGTTTGGCATACTTTAAATGTCTTTGTCTTTACAAATCTTTGTATTTAACATAGGTTTTTATTACAATAAATAAATTTTTATTACTATATATTTTTTAAATTTTTTACCTTGAAAGTTTCAGTTTTAGAAACTGTAATGTAATTTTTTAAAAATATAGACGAAAATAAGCTTCATCTTTTTTTTTACATATATATTTCATTTATAAACTATAATTTTGAATACAAATGCTTTGACGCCTATTAAAATACATTATTTATTAAAGACAATTTTAACTTTGCTCTTTAAAAACTTACTTTTCAGTTGGAAAATAATTTTATTTGATGTTGTAGACTTGGACTGATCAGAAAACAAAAACACAGATCAAGGCAGTGAGACTGATTCAAAATAATGGCCATGGTACAAAATTAACGCCTTTAGAAGAAAGGATTTTAAAAATACTTGCTACTTCAAATAAAGCCAATCCAAATGATTCTGCAAATGAGACTGCAGAAGTTCCTGACATAGATGTGGTTGTCACAGTAAGTTTCCACAGTTAATTCAACTCTTGTGAAATTTTTCAGGAAACTAATACTTGTTATTTATACTCAATGAGACAAACTTACTTTTAAAAATTCTGTAATGTTTTGAAAAACTTATAATGTTAAATTCAATGATGCTCTTTTTAGCTGTTGTGTTAAATTATTATTTTGCTGTTGTCAAGTTTTCCAGATTGTCATTCATCTTTGAGAGCTAGTTGTTAAAAATATTATGCCTTTTTATATTAGTTAAATTGAAAAAAAAAAAAAAAAAAACATAAGTCATTATAATAAATATTTATTTTATTCAGCTCTATTTGTCATATTTAAATTTTCGTAACATAACAGTAAATCAATTTTTTTCCACCAAGTGTAATTATTATGTTAAATAATGGTTCCAAAATTTAGCATACCATTTTTTTCCTATGTGTCTCCCTTCCCATATATTAGCCTGGGTACCCAAAAGTATATATTTATGAATGCACATGTTTATTAATGAATACACACTTTTGGGTATAGCTTGGGTACCCAAAAGTGTATATTAGAGAATACTGTATTCCATTGTTGCTGTATGTCTCATATGTGATGCAGTTGTTTTTTTGTGAATCAAAATAGTTTTTCTATAATTTAATATGAAAAATGATGACGATCTAATAAGATATAAGATTTAATAATTCAGTAGGCTTCCAACTCTCAGGTCTAGTGTGTAAGAAGTTTTGGCTAGATAGCAAAAAAAAAAAAAAAAAAAACCGGATGAGTTCTACTACTTAACTTTTTATCCATGTAATTAAGAACACATTTTATGCATTTTTAAATAAATGATAAATGCAAAAGAAATATTGATGCAAAAATACTTACTGTTTATTAATGAACTACTTGTCAAAAAGATTTTCCAGTCAAAGTCAAAATAAAAGTTATACTTTCATTCAGGGCTCGAAAAACCGCCGGTCCGCCCGTCCTCGGCGGTCAAAAATTCCCTGCGGACAACAAATTTCTCAAATCCGACGTCTGCGCGGATGGCCATTTTCCCGTTAATGTTCGTGATACATTTTCAATTTTTGTTATCTTTCAAGAGTCTAGCGCCTCACTTCTAAGATAATCTCGAATCTCGAAATACAGCAACATACTGCACATGGGGGAATTGATGTTTTCTCTGTCTGGGAGTACTGCAGCGGTTGAAAGGGGCTTTTCAGCAATGAACTTTAAAAAAAACACATTAAGTACTGGTCTTAAACAATTATGAACATCTACCTAAATGGAACCTGCGCAGAAACCTCTGTAAATCATCTGCTTGATTGTAGAACTGGCAAACGTCATATTTGATTAATTTAAAAAGCGCAGTACCCTCGGATAAATTGACATTCCATATAATATATATATACCTTTGTCTTTTAAATTATTTCATAAAAGAAATACTAGGTTACTATCAGTAACCTACTATTTCTTTTATTACTGTATAATGTAATCCTAGTAACTACTAATTCATTGTGCAATTTATATAAATGTTTGTAATAAATAAGAGAAAATTATATTTTTATTTATTTAGAAGCTACGGGTTAGTTTCAAAGGAGGACGGGTACATTGTTGGACAAGCCGTCCTCGGGGACGGGTAAAATTTCTGAGTTGTTTCGAGCCCTGCTTTTATAAGTTCTTTACTCCTAATCAATTTATAAATTATTTTGCTATTACCCCAGAGTACATATGATTTATAGATAATTTATTCTTTTCTCTTCAATAGTCACTACAACCTTTTTTTTTCTATTCATAACCCATTTTGCTAATCTTTAATAAATAAACTGAAAGAAAGGAAGGAACAAAATCAATACAATTGTAACTAGAAACAGCAACCATACTAACATGCGTTCTGAAAGTAATGTGCATTTTCTGGGAAAAATAGATTTATTGATCCTATGGGTACAAATGGTTAAAATTCTTCAAAATAGTTCCCTTGTGCATCAATACTCTTGCAGAGACGATTCTGCCATGCCTGGAAGGCACCCTGGAACTCCTTGACAGGAATGCCTCTCAGGAACCTTGTAACATGAGCTTGGATGTTCTCCACCGACTCCCGCTCTTTTCCCTTCAGCTCTCTTTTCAGTTGGGGGAACAGAAAAAGTCACACGGCGCCAAGTCAGGGCTATAAGGAGGCTGGGGCACCACCTCATCAATTCCCTCAATTCTTCACTGCGCAAAACTCAAACTTCTTTTTGCTCCTCCGTCAACACCTTCGGCACAAGCTTCGCACAGACCTTTCGCATTTGCAAATCCTCCGTCACAATCCCACGTACCACACACATTTTGACAAGTTCAGGGTGTTAGCGATTGCCTGAATGCTTAACCGACGGTCTGACTTCAAAACTTCACACGCTGGACGTTTTCATCGGGTCGGGCTGTTGTTGGGCGTCCAGAACGAGGCTCGTAGGTGACCTTCTCCCGACCCTCCTTGGAGGCCTTGTGCACCTTCCACACTGAGATCTCGAAATGCCGAAATGCATTCCTCCTTAAAGGCGTCTTGAAGCATGTGATGAGTTTCTGTCTCATTCTTCCCAAGCCGCACACAAAACTTTACCGCTGTTCCAGCGAACACTCCATCACGCCGTGACTCGATAAAAAAAAGACTTTGTGCGAAGACACGTCCTACCGCTCTTACTGCTCGGAGCGACCTGTGACTAGGCTTGTTTGGAAGGACAAATCCCCCACCACATTTTTCAACCAATCTGAGTGCGCTGCGACCGATAGTCGCGTCACAATAAAATCATGCACATTACTTTCAGAACGCACCCTGTATAACATCTGAATGTGTAAGCATCTAGCAAGTTTTACTAATGGTGCATAGAGAATACCATCATTCCTCAATTCTTATCATGAAATCTCTTAACTATAGGATGAAATGTAATGAAATAGCAGGATTATGTGTTGTAAACTGTAAAAGATATAAATGTTTTTAATAAATTATAAATTATATCTTTGATCATTTTGAGTATTCAATTTAGTTTTGGTTATTTACAATAACATGATTGTGCCTTCATTGTACATAACAATGTATGTTTTCAACCTTTTTTTAAATAATCAGAATTTTACTGAATTGTTATTGCATTTCAGAATTATTATTTGACGTTGCGACTGTATTTCTGAACTTTTTCCAGAATTGATATTTTGTTAATTAAGTTAATGCATCTCGTGTAGCAATTAGTAACTACCAATTTTTTAGGTATCAGTTACTAATTGATATTGGCAAAACTGAATATCAGTTACAACTATATACTTTTTATATCAGATGCCAATCAATAAGCCATAAAAAATAAAAGGGCAGTTGATTGAAATGGGATGCAAAATTATAATTTTTTTAATGATATCTTAAACATACATTTATTATGATTAATTTCAATTAGTTAAAAATAAAATAAAGCCACAAGTGCAAAAAGTATGTAACATTATGATTTTTTTCTTTTTTAAATTTAAACTACTAATCTAAACAAACTAAATCTAATCCTAAAAATATTTTAATACTTTTATTTCCAATCAGGTGTTAAAAGAATGTAAATACTTAAAAAAGTGTTTTGGAAATAAAAATAAATTTAAAAAAAAAATAGCTTTTAAACATCATTTAAATGATTTTAAAAAAATGGTGTTTTTTAAATTTAACACATGAATTAAAAATGTTTCACACTTTTTGTCAAAATATTTAGAAAAAATTACATCTAAAAAACTAGTCAATGCGAATATTAATTAAAAATTAAGTAAGTAGTTGCATTAATTGTTTTGTAATTTAGGAACAGAAAATAGTTGAAATATGACAAGATTCATTTCATTATGATTACTACATAATGTAATAACATCCTAAAAACTTAATAAAATAGTGAAGAAACTTATTCCTAATGTCTTTGAAAAAGGAAAGAAGCTGTATCAAAGTTGATAGATGATGCACAGGATATTGGTGGTGCTATGTAGAAGTTAAATTTATTAGAAAAGTAAGTTTCTTTTGTTTTTTAACAAGTTACTAAACTTAATAATTGGAAGCTGGGATAGCTTCCCAGTTGGTAGAGTGTTGGACTCTTGTGCAAACGGTCGTAGGTTCGCTTCCTACTGGCCGAAGGCTCCTTTTGTAGTAAATGGTGACTGGTGCGCGTTAAATCTGTCGGGTCACAAAGTCTTCCATGTTTCTATAACAAATCGTACCTCCAGAGGTATGAAATTGGAGAATGATTGTTCTCTGGTTCAGGTCAAAATTACGATCTGTGAATAAATGAATGGATGTATGAATGGGTCCGCTCTATAAACAGGTCGTGAAGTGTGTATGGCTATAGATGGTGCCACTGAAAAACAAGAAAATTCCTATTTGCCTTAAATTCGCTTAGCTTCACCAACTAGGCTTGCTGATATTGCGAAGTGACATTAGAAACAACAATAATAACTTTATAATTGGAGATTTAATTGATTCTAACTGATATTTAATTTCTTGATGTTAATATTAGCATTTAAATTTAGTAATCTCATATAGTACTGTTAATAAATACTTTAATTGCAAATTTAATTTTAATGATTTGCTTCATTTACCTTTGTTATTACAGAATGGAATTAAATCCGTCGAAAATCAGGAATTGACAGATTCTTTGTTGTCAGAATCAAGCAGTGTCTCTGTCATCGAAACACCTAATAATGTTTCAGAATCTTTGATGGAAGTAATACCAAGTAAGTAGCATACATCTACTATAGTAATTAGTTTCAACATGGGTGGTAAGTGTAGTTTGTAGTAAGGGAACAGATTCATTCTTTTTTTCAAGAATTAAAAAGAGGAGGTGAAACTTGTTTTAAAATTCTTTCTCTCAGTCTTGAAACACATTTTTTCATATTATTTTGTAAAAAAAAAATAAAATGTTTAAAAATTTACATCTTTTAAACATGCCATTTTTCTGAACGCTATAACAGGCACAAATATAATTTCCAGTCCTAAGCGTGGAAAAAATTACGAAGAGAAGTTACTTAACAACATTCTTATTGCTGTCTTTTAAAGTTGTTCTATAGTTTGGATTTTTTGTTATCTGCATCAGCTTTGGTCCCGATTTGTCCATAATAATCGGTGCTTTATTGTATAAATATTATATTGCATCAGTTGTTTTAAATTTTAACTATCTCTATAATTTGATTGTTTTAAAATTTATTTCCAGCTGATACCGTGCCTGCTTCCAAAACTGAATTTGGGAGGATTTTACCTGAAACACCTATCGCTTTGACCTCATTAGATATTCCTACTTTGAGTGAGATATTTTCATTTCTATAATCTTGATGTCATAAATTATGTTTAATTGATTCATTTTTTATGCATTTATTTGTTTTGTTTTTGTCATGAAGTCAAACAAGAACCCTCAGATGTAGACGATCCTCAAGAAGAGAAAACAGCTGCAACTGAATCTGTACCTCTCATAACAACAACTCGTTCTTTACTAAACGAGTTTGCAACATCAACTTCTAAAAAGACCGTAGAAAGAGGTTTGTACAAATTTTTATTTTAATGCATTTATTATTTAATTTTTATTTATATGTCAAGGTTTTAAGCAATACATTTAGTCATGAAATAAATATGACTTTAATAAAAAATAGGATAACAGTTATGAAATGTATAATCCCAAACAATAAAAAACGTCTTTTAAGTTATTATTGAAATAAAAGAAAGGTGAACGTGTCAAACATGATGCATCTTGTCCGGATGACATCCTGTGAATGATGAAAACAAATAGATAGAAAACAAGAAAAAGAACAGTTGACACTGTAAAGTTGTAAGGGAGAGCACAATTAGATAGCTGAGATGGTGGAAAACTTCTGTTTCCTAGACTATTGGGGTTTCTTTTCGTTTTCGATAATTTCCCTGCCTTTTTTGATTATCACCAGTTCCTTTTCCTGTTCCTAAAATTTTACTGCTTTCATTTTCGACCATTCAAAGAATGCCATCCTGTTAAGAAACATCGTGTTCGAGCTTTCAAAGCATGTCGACTTTTCAATCTATTTCAACCATGAAGAAAAAACACCTTTTCCTACCATGAGGGAATTATTTTGAACTGAAATTTTCGAATTGATGTTTGAGAGTCAATTAGAAAGTCAGTTTTTCTTGGCTCACAAGGAGAAACAAAAAACTACCTGTAATGATTTATTGCAAAAGATACAACAGAATCTCAACACAAGAACCTCTGGATTGTAGCCCTTGCCGTACCTTAAGATAAGTTTTCATAATCTAGTATCATATAAGTTAGCCATTTTGGAATTGAGTCAGCGTATCACAGCTGTCAGTAAGATTTTTGCCTTTGGGAAAATAATCCGCACACTCAGATTACTTTCTTTCTTTCCTATTAATTTCTTCAGATGAAAGGATGAATCCCTGAGAGCAAGTTCAGGACCATAGGGTGGATGGTCAATTAATACCCAGTAAAACCCAGTAAAACTTATACAAAGATTTTTTGTGGAATTCGCAATGTGGATCATGGAACAACACACTGAACATATTTATTGTCATGGAGCAACACACTTGTTATTCCACCATTTTTACTTGCATCTGAAGTAGCAACCACTCCACCAATTCTTGCATTTAAAGTTGGAACTTCTCCACCTGTTCTTGCACTTCAAATTTCTTTCTTGGCAACACTTTCCCCATTCAAAAATGTTCATGCAGTTGTGACATGCTAACTACATTCCCAAATCGCATTGTTTCATCTTTTGCAGTTAATTTTTCCAGGTTTCTTTTTACAGGCAGTGAGATACTAATGTTATGGATGACCCTCCTAAAAAGGCATAAATTAAGTTAAGAAATGGGGAGAACATTTATACTCATCAAATATTGATTTAGCTCTTAATACAATACTTAATTGTAACGTCTTCCTTTGAATTTTCTTCCCTTTAGCTAAAAAAAGGCAACGATACAGATTCACAAGCAAGTATATGACAGCCGAAAAAGCAGCAGAATCATTTGTAAATATTGCTGAAAGAAATTGTATTGTGTTAGAAAGAATAGCATCAGCAATGGAAGCTCAAGCTGCAGAAGCTACTAAACAAACACAACTCATGCAAGAACTGATAGGTGTGCTAAGAAATAACAAATAAACAATTATGTAATATATTTGTTATGAATTTTATTTTAATAAATTATTTTTGTATTTTAGTGAGTTGATGCATATTTTCTAATAATTTGTAATTAGTATTCAAATGCACTAAATTATAATGATTAAGGCATATTGTTTGTTTATTTATTTTATTCGATTTTTTTTAAAAATATATACTTTTTAAACTCTATTGCGCCCAATTCAAAATCTTGGGTTTTGAAGGTAAGTTTTGTTCCTGAGAAATTATATGGAAACTTCATTAACCTATTCACAAATATTCACACATCTTTCATTTTAAGGTTCAGCCTACCTGATATTTATTTATTGAAACTTTTATTGAAGTGAGAAACTGATTCAGATAACAAAGTGGAGAGATCATAAGATTCATCATTACATCTGAACTTTTACATTAATGATTCTTATCTTCGATTTGCATGACAGCCCTTGTGTCAGCCAGAGCCTTCCCTAGAACCTTTCTCCTCTTTTCTTTCACAATAATTTATCTTTCTAACATTTTGAAACTGAGTGAAACTGTTTACAAAGACATTTATTAGGGATCTATTCATGTGCTCTTTGCCTTTACAAATGCATGCACTATGCCTTTACAAATTTCTTTAATATGATTTGATTTATCTTTACTTCTGTGAAACATTTATCAGTGACTATAGTTTTTCAAGGATGTCTTATTTACTTAGAACTTTTGACTCCTGTTCACTGACATTCACAACATTCTTTTACATCTGTAAATTTATATTACGGAACATTCTTCAGTTTTAGCTTTAACAGCACATATTTACATATGTACTTTTACACCGAGAATTTTCTCAATCACAATTTTTGTGCTTTGTAAAAGACAGTCATCTTTAATTTTTTTTTCTTGCTGCTTTGGGAACTTTAACTCTTTAACCGCTTTGTTAATGATGTAATTTTTCATCTTTACATCTGGACACCTTAATTTACAGTTCATGTTCATATTACGCTCCAAATAAATTGTTCTACACTATAGGGCATGTAATATCTGTAAATTTATATTTCGGAACATTCTTCAATTATAGCTTGGAGCTCTGTAAACATGCTCATCTTTGCGTCTGTACATTTACACCCATACAACCCAGAGTCACTCTCAGGGGTTGCTTCATTTGAAGGCCTCCTTTGTTCATCATAATCTATTTGTTTTCTTGCCCTGATAGGACAGGGATTCCCATTTCGAGACTTCAGTATTCCTCGCATGCCCCCTATTGGGTGGGGTAAAGTGAACAGGGGTCTGTCCAGACATTTTGTGAAAGGTCCTGTTTTTGTAAAATTGTGAAAAAACTATTCATAATTTGTGAACATAAAATAAGCGTTAAGTCACATTCATTCAAACAAGGCCCTGTTTTTGTGAATTTGTGCAAATAGGGACCTGTTATTGCAAAAATTGCTAAAAACCTTTTCAAGAAGTTTAAAATTGTAAATAGATACAAGATTCTGCTCAACTATTGCTGCCGCTAAATTAGAGATGCAACATACAAATATTTGTTATTTAGCCTATACTGCTCAACACACAATATTCATTTTAGACGAATAATGGAAACAAAATCACTCACATTTTTAATAATTTCAATTGACATATTTTAAATAACACAATTTAGTAATGTATCGCTTTTAATGTGTTACGCGTTAAGTAAACATAAAAAATTCTTAAATTTATAATATTTTATTTAAAAAATTGCCAGAAATTAATTTTTGTTTACATAATACTCTATTCATTAATTTTATGAATAAATATAAATTGATCAATTATTTATTTTTAAAAAAAAATGTAATATTAATAAGAATGCGCACACGATGTTTGTAAAAGTAGAAATATTTTCTTACAATACTACATTTGGAATTTAAACTGAGGGAAACCAAGTTTGTTTCGAACTGTGTTTATTCCCCCCCCCCCTCGGGAAGGGTTTATTCAATCAACAAAACAATAATGAAGATAAACAAATTTGTGAAGGGTCCGATTAAAAGATAAATTATTTTGTGAAGGGTCCGTTTTTATGAAAAGATATTTTGTGATGAGTCCATTAACGGAATTCTTCTAAATTTCTTCTAAACATAGTTAAGTTAATACAATTTTATACCTATAGATACAATTTTATACCTATATCTCATTATAACCTTAAACAACTGCTACTTCATTCTATTAAAAGAGCTAGTGAAAAGAACAAAGGCTTAAAGTATCTATTTATATTAAGAATAAATATAAATTTATAATATATTGATTGTTTTGCTTCTCAACTTTTTAGTGAAAAATTGTTGTTGCTACAGCTGCTCATTGAAATAAATAGAGGAATTGATGGAGCTGGGGGTGGGGAGGGAAAAAAAAGACTGGTGTCTGCCAGTCGAAGTAGCTTATATATCTTTGATATACAAGGTTTGTTCAAAATAATAATTATGGTAAACGATACTAGTTCTGTCTTGGCAATTTTTCATTTAGTAGCAAATGTTTTGGAAGATTTTACTTGGCAAAACTGTTGGCGCAATTTGAAAGATCATATTTGAAGCCAGGTCTGTAGCGAACGATAGATTTTAAAGGAGCGAAATGTAAAATTATCC
Organism: Parasteatoda lunata; assembly: GCA_949128135.1. Classification (NCBI taxonomy): domain Eukaryota; kingdom Metazoa; phylum Arthropoda; class Arachnida; order Araneae; family Theridiidae; genus Parasteatoda; species Parasteatoda lunata. The sequence continues at coordinate 28,632,911 of OX421977.1, forward strand.
GACTTAAATTCACTTTAAACCTAAGTAATGGTCAATTTAATTTCCTTCTGAGATTTTAAATTTTTTTTTCTGTTTTATATTTAATTAGTATATTTTATAATTCATTTTAAACTATGTATGGCCATTGATAATAAAAATTATTTGGCTTGAAACTTAGGAGTTTTCTCCTTATAATCACTTAAAAACTTTGAACAGTTTTGTGCAAATATTATACATTAATATATAAACAGAAAACTATACAATAAAAGTTTTATTTTTGGCTAAGCAAAGCAAAAACACAATTAAAACAAAGGCTGGCTGAAAGAAAAATCAATATGTTTATCTGTCTACAGGCCGAGAGTATTCTTTTATAACTATGGAAGGACAGATTGCCCCTCTGCCTCCAACCGCTCGCTGCACCCCTGCTTGAAGCTTTTAGAAATGGTGCTAATTTTACCCATGCAAAAATTTAATCATACAAAATGAGCGTAGGACATGGGTGAAAGCCCTTATATAGCAAGACGGAAAAGAGAAAAACCTGGTACGTAAAACATTTCATTCCAGCATTTTTTACGAAAAAAATAAAATATCTGTAACTATCAAGATTTCTTTTAAAATTTTAGCATATATATAAAACTGCTTCTTTTCGAAGATAAAGTAGATATTGCTGAATAATTTAAAAAAAATAATAAGTAAACTCCTCCCCAAAACTAGCTATAACTGCAAAGGTTTCACTACCAGCCTTTCCTATCTTCCGTCTCGCTTTCACCCCTGGCGTAGGAAGGCATAGTTCAAGTGACTTCCTTTTTTAATACCATGATAATTAAAAATTCATTTTTACATAAACTACACAATCCTATAGAACGATTTCAAAATTACTGGTATTGAAGCTAGAAAGAAGTTACTAACTTCCAACGTTCATTTAACCGATTCGAAACTTTGCATGGGTATAAATGACTCCAATTCTAAAAATCTTTCAAATTATGCCAACAGTTTTAGCGTGTAAAATCTTCCAAAACATTTGTTGCTAAAAGAGAAATTGTTTACATAGAGTAAGCATAGAAAAGATTTCCTTATTTTGAACAGCCCCTGTATATATAAAGAAGCAAAAAATTAACGCGGAATACTTTCGAAATCGAATATAAACCTGTTCATAAACCAAAATCCCATTCACATCGTTTGTTCAAACGCAAGTAGTTGCATACAGAAATTATTTTAGAAAGCTGAGAGTCGTTTTAAAAGTTATGGCTTATGTTCAATATGAATATCAAAAGTATGCCCCTCTTCCCAACTTCTCTTATCAATTTTAAGATGTAGAAATCGTTCTCTCAAAAAGGGCCATAAAAAGTCAAGAGGCCAATTAAAAGATTATTTTCTGAAGTTAATGCGCAATAATTCTTAGAGAAGTACGCATTAAGAAAGTCCCAAAAATTTTCCATCGTCAGAATGGCGCCATCTTTTTAGCAAATCAAAATCTCTAAATTTTCCCGTTTGAATGACGTTTCATTAAGATAAGAATATTCTTTCAACCAATTCTCTTACAGAATCCCCGTTTAAATATCAGGAGCAGCAAAAATTCGTGGCTTTTTCATATTTTCATGGCTAGGTAAACCCGTACCAAATTCCAACATCCCTGCCATGCAAAAATCCAACGAACACTGTTTTAAATAACTTAATATAAATTAATAAATGCCTATTTGTTTAAATCAGCCTAAGTCTCTTGAATTATCTAGCCTTTAAAGGCATATATATATATATATATATATATATATATATATATATATATATATATATACACTCAAGAGCCAAAACATTATGATCACCCCTACATTTTGCAATGAACTATCCTGGATGACGTGGAAGGCACGTGATCAGGTGGAAGTGGTATTTAACTGTTGCTGGAGAGTTTGAAGAATCATTCTGTCACTTACTTCTGTGTGTGATGGGAAAGGCTGCGGATCTAAGCGACTTTGATGGAGGGCAGATTGTAATGGCTCGAAGGCTCGGAACAAGTATTTCCGAAACTGCACGACTCGTGGGTTGTTTGCGATCTACAGTTGTGAGTACTTATGCAAAGTGGATGAATGACGGTGAAACCAGCAGTAGACGACATGGTGTTAGACGTCCACACGCTATCAAAGAAAAAGGTCGTCGAAGATTGTCTCGCTTGGTGAAGCAAAACCAGAGTCAGACAGTGGCTCAGCTGACAGCCCAATACAATGCAGGGTCAAGTAGAATAGTATCAGAGCACACTGTTCAGTGGACACTGTTGGATATGGGGGAACGCAGTAAACGTCCAACTCGTGTGCCTTTGCTGACCAAGCGTCGTCGCCAATTACGCCTGCACTGGGCGCGGGAACATCGCGTTCATGGATCAGTGGGAGAGAGTTGCCTTGTCAGATGAATCACGGTATGTCATTCATCACACCGATAGCCGTGTCAGGATACGCCGTCTTCCAGGCAAACATTTGCTCCCTCAATGTACAGTAGGTCCTACACAGGCTGGTGGTGGCGGTACTATGATTTGGGTGACGTTTTCTCGGGCGTCTCTGGGACCCATGGTTGTGGTAGAGCAGACCACGAATGCTATAGGGTATCTGAACATCATTGCAAACCAGTTTCACCCTTACATGGCCTCTGTTTTTCCTGCTGGAAATGGAATTTTCCAACAGGACAACGCCCCGTGTCACAAGGCTCTAAATTGTGTTGGAGTGGTTCCAGGAACATGATGCTGAATTCCAGTTAATGTCCTGGCTGCCTAACTCACCTGATCTCAATGCGGTAGAACACGTTTGGGATGTCATGGCACAGCAGCTCAGAGTTCAAAGACCACTAAGTCGCAATATCTCGGATTTGCGTGACCGTTGCTTAAACATCTGGTACAATCTGTCTCCAGCCATCTACCAAGGTCTTGTGGCATCCATGCCAAGGCGGGTTGCAGCTGTGTTGCTGGCTAAAGGTGGGCCAACTCGTTATTAAGAGGTGGTCATAATGTTTTAGCTCTTGAGTGTATATATATATATATATATATATATATATAGTTGGTGAAGGTAGAGATGTATATAAGGTGGTCAATTATATTCATAAATTAAAAAAATTTTTAGTCGCATATTTTCTATCACTTTCTTATTTTACCCCTTTATATCAACTTGCTTTCGTGTATGCCTGTTCTGGTGGAATTTTGTAATCGATTTTACACTAACTTCCCGACTAGCTACAGACTTCAAATTTGGCACATAGTTCAGAATTGGGTGACAATGCATGAAAATGAAGAGAAAAAAGACATACAAAGTAAAATAAAGTTAAAGAAAAATTAATACTTTCGCGATTGTCTTTTATTGTCGATTCGATTACTTCAAATTAGAGTCACATGTCAGTTGAAAAGTTTTGTGTACAGCGAGTTAAAAAATTGAGATTTTGAAAGTGAGTACAAAAAAAAAAAAAAAAAAAAAACATAATAATTTTTTTAAAAACCACGTTTTTGTAGTGGAGAATAATAATTTAAAACAAAAATTCGAAAAACGTGGGGCGCATGAAATACATAACAGTACATATACACATACATATTCCATGTACACATACAATTATAGATATACATACACATATTCTCATGAGCACACATACTGTTATGCATTTCATGCGCCCCACGTTTTTCGCTTTTCAAAATGTTCGTTTTTTAATTATTATTCTCCACTACAAAAACGTGGTTTTTAAATTTTTTTTTTCCTTACTTTTTTTTGCTAGATATTCTATTAAATGGCTCTTTCGTAAACAAGTTTACCTTCATAGTGGTCTGATCCAGGACTAAAGAGAATCTCTTAATCCTCTTTAGCCCTGATTCTGATCGGACTACCTATAAGAAACCGCGTGGAGGCTTTCAGTTATAGGAGGTGTTGGTTGTTGACATCAGACTGCTTCTATCATGCTGAAGTCTTTAGTATTTACAAATAGTACTGATAGCTTTCATTAGAAAGAAAGAAGTGACCGGATTATATTTGGAGTCGATTAGTTCTTGTTGAAATATAGTGAAGTTAGCAGAGACTTTGCTATAAAGTGATGTATTCAGCGTTCCATTGTAATGACTGTATTTGTCTAGCTTCATGTGTTTGTGTACAAGGTTGCCACGGTCGACTAAAATTACAAAGTGTAGTGAATAGTAAAATTCAAAATTTTCTTAAACAAAATTAAAATAAGCAACTTTTTCCAGCATTTTTTCTTCTTCTTTAGTTTACTATTGAAAGTAAATGCGAAGAATGTTTTGGGTTAAAAAATGGAATAATTCGAAATGCAATGCATAACGGTAGTTTCAATCTAATAAGTGAAGAAATTATAAATAAATAAAATTGAATTAAGTTTCTACCACTTCTTACATTATTAGTCGCCAGTAACTTCTCTGTGTGTGTTAACCAACTATCTGAAATATTCACATGTAAGAAAAACTGCGGTATTAAAGAAAAGTGGTAATATTTGTTTCTAAAAAATGTTTATTTCTTTTCGCTACTTCAGCTTTTAAAACTCTACTGAAAAGAAACACTATGCTTTCAGGAATGTTAACTGCTCCGCTCTTTGCAAAAGTTTTAATAAATTGGTGTCGAATTAAATAGTAAATTTGTAGAATAAGGATAATTACGCCCCAACTTTATAAGAGTAACCACGAGAAAATTTCACTTAAGTTGCATTTCATATTTTTCAAAATTTTTGATTTATAAATGGAAAAATTACTTAAAATAAAAAACACTAAACTAAAAATAACTTAAATTTCGTTACCACTAGAAAAATATTTTTTCCAAAGCGGTGCAAGTTGGTATCTCTGTGCTTCTTCAGCAGCCTCTGAAATATTTATATTATTATTTTGCTAAACATACCTATCTAGTTCTTTTTCAAAATAAGTAATAATAATGAAGTGCTTGTACTACTACTTTTTTCTTTTTAGAATAAAAGAACCGTTCCTTTAAACAGATTGCACAAATGTGTTAAAGAAAAGCTGAATAATTTGGTAGCACTGTTAAAACCCATCGTTCTCGGTCAAAGATGGCAAAAGAATATTATTCAGTAAGGTGATATGAATAATATGAAGGTAATTGGCGTCTAAAAATCACTTTGAAGAAAAATCGGCATGATATTAAAGCATTTTAAATTAGTAGATTCATTGTGGCTTCTAAGCCTAGGCTTATTGAGGTTCCTGGGTATCCCATACCCTTAATCCTCATTCATAACAACATGGATAAAATGACAGGGCACAAGATTAGTTTTAGTAGACTTGAAAATTTCTGGGTAATTAGAACTGCAGTCGCATATTTACTATTAATTCCTAGCTGCCACTTATAACAATTGGTTGCTTTTGACTTAATAGAAAAATCTTTACGAATATCACAAATTGCTTTTATTAAAATTAAACTGGGTGCCTGGGCCGCGCAGCGGCCCCTAACCCATTCATCATAAAATATGTACAGTGTGTAAAAATATTTTGGTTTTTGCAACATTATGGTAGCAAGAACAATATCACAAATTATTAAAACTTTGATTATCTATATATTTATGTTTAAACTAAAAGTGGTAGCCATCATAAAATATCGAAGACGACTTCAGTAACAACTTCTCTACAGTAGCTCCTAATTAAATTCTTAAAAACCATAAAATACTGATATTTCCTCTTTAAAGCTTATCAAAACTAACATGTAATCCCTCAAGGCATATCTGGTGAGTCTTTTTCGGCCTCTGGAGAGGTTTATTTTCCATTAATGAACGTTTAAAATCCGATGTTCCATTGATTTGGGCTTAGAGTACCAGACCGCCATTTTTTTAACGTCATTTAATACAAGCGCATTTTATCGATAACTTTGGTTACTTCTATAAGTACTTTTTCCAACTCATTTTTTATTTTTAACATTTCTTTGCAATGGGCCATGCGATTCTTCACTAAATTTATAATGTTATTAATTTTCGGCGGTCTGGTATAAAATTTTTATAGGTATCTTTCTAAACAATGACATGATCTCGGTATAGGTTTTCGCTATGTTAAAGTTCGCCATTTTGTAAACGTTGACTTTGACCGCTTTAATTAACTTCTTAATGTTAATATTTTTATTTAATTTTTTATCATGTACTTCTTTCAATCGTTTATGGTTTAACGACATATCTCTTATTCATCCTGTGGTTTTATATTAATTTTCAAACATACATCACTTTTCCATTATTATCGGTGTTCTATTCTCCATAGCAATATCAAAACAAACCATATGATGTAATATTCAATTAAATTTGTCAATTCAGTTTCATCACCCGCTTGACCCAATAATTTATTAAATATTTATATTAAATCTATAATGTTTTTTTATTTTTTTATTTGTAATCTTAAATAACTGTTAGCTTGTATCAATATCAAAGTCAATTTTTATATTTTCATTAAATACTTATTTTCTGTCCCACATACACTTGTTCAATGTCTTTTCAGGTTCATTTACATAGGATAGGGCCTAGGGCCTTAAGTTTTCATTTTATTGACATCTTATTTGTTTAATATTAAAATCAATATTTACTTATGTCATCTTTTAATTTTCATACAACATAGTTTAGTGCATTGCCATTTCCACATTCTACAAATATTTTTGAGGTTGTAACTTTAATTATTTTGATTTCATATGCTCATTATTTAAATATTACTGTTTACATTTTAATTGTATTAATTTTCATCCCACATATGCTTGTACAATGCCTTTTCGAATAGCAATAAATAGCTTAGGGCTTTACATTTTCTTCTAATACAACAACCTCCAGCATCAATCATTTTTGCCAATGACTATCCCTGGCCAAATGAATTATTGCTCTAGTATACATGTATTGTCGTTTTAATTTAATGTTTGAGTCTGCTTTAACATAGCGATCGTCTTAATTAAACTAATTCTAAAATTATATTTTTCATTCTTACCATTCCCTGGCCAAACGTATTATCAAAACGTATTATCAATGCAAAATCGCAGACTAATGTTTTATTATCATTATTAGCATTTAGATTAACATTGCATCATTTTTTAAATGCTTGTTTAACCAAACACAACTTAGCTTTAACTTCTTCTACTTTCCACATAGGTTGGGATCAACATCTTTAAGTATCATTGCTCCCACTAATTGATAACTTTTTATCTTCTTATCTACTAAGCTCAGTTCATTTTTCAAATAATTTTATTCATCATAGGTTAGGATAATTGCTTTCTAACTTAGCACATCATTAGTTAATCTAATAATTAACGTAGTTGAATTTAGTAAAATTTGACAGTGTCGCCGTCTATGAAATCAATAATGATATTGAACATATCTTCAGACTCGCTCCGATTTCGAAACCCTCAGCAACGCCTTATTTGCAATTTTTCAGTAATTTTTAAAATTAACCGTATGCTCTAAAGAGAGTTAAGCACAATTTTTTTCTCATACTGCTCCGACCACCGGACCCAATCATGCTATCTTCCTTATTTCCATGTTACTTTATTCAAGATATTCATTTTTGGACGGTGACACTGGCAAATCAGCAAATCAATGGAGCATCGGATCCTCTCTTAAATTACATTAATCACTTTTCATGCGTTCATAATGGGAACTCTTCTGGGGCTGGGGAGGCTCGCCATAGCCACATAAAAATCTAATTACTTTAAATACTACACAGTTCTCCTTCTATCTTTTTTTAATTTTTTTTAATTCTTTTTTATAAAGTTTCTAAAAATAACGGATAGACACCTGACAACTAAAAACAAGAATGGAAAGACATATATCTTCAGAACTAGGCTGGGGTTCACCCAACGTCACCACTAGGTCTCGAATAAAAAATGAAAGAATCTTCACATCGACCAGAGACAAATCATCAACAAAAATAACAAGACTAAGCAATAGTATAATTACATCAAATAGAGAACAAATGGAAACAACCACACCTAGGAGAGCAATAAGTTGTACATCATCAACGCAATCCTGCCAAACAGACGCACAAATTCTGGAAGAATTTGAAGAAAACGAAGAAGACTCATCAGAAACTCCGCAAGAAACAGCCCAGGAAGAAACAACAAAAACATTATCCCCAGCACCATCTGAATATGAATTATCCCATGTTGAAAAACTGTTCAACACTCTGGAAATGAACATAAACTACCAACAAGGTCGCGAAAAGAAAATGTACAGTCTCCCACCAGCACTGAGAAAAGCTTGCCACGAAGCTCTTCGACAGTTAAAACAAATTATGAACAACTCAAATGTTCAATCATTCTGCCGTCCGAATATCACCCTCAACTCTATAGACGACAGCTTGAAAGCCATATCAGACAAATTAGATAATATAAATCATGACAATCCTGGATAATGTTCAACCACAACTTCCTCCAAAGCCTATCATCATCCCAGCTACGGAAAATTGTCCAACTAATGTCATTCTGGAAAAAATTACTAAAACCAACTTGAAACTACATGCCAAGAAGATATTCAAAAACAGCCATCTTGTGGAATTGAAATTCCATAATGATCATCAAAAAGACATACCTCTTCATACAACATGGGAACTCACAAAATCATCTTCAAAGACACGTATTGTCTCAAGATCTAGGTGTTCTCTTGTCTTCTGGGTTCAAAAATGATACGACTACTTAGATAGCCATAAATCCCGAACGAGGTGATAAAATAAAATCAACAATTGTTAAATATCTAATCTTATAAAATAATATTCATTGATTTAAAATTAATAAACCTTTAATTCTAATACTTTTAAAATTCACAATAGACATACCTAATGAATAAAATTTTTATTTTAATATTGAATCAATTTATTTAAAAATGTTTTAATTAATATTGATTAGATTAATAATAATTACAGTCATTTATATAAACTATATTTATATTAAAAATAACTAAAATGAAGAGTTATTAATATATTCTCTTTCTAACATTTTAAGTATAGATGACACCATTAGAGTAAAAGGATGTGTATGATATCATTTATTTATTTATATAAAATTTTTTAAAAATGGTTCTTGAACGTCATAAGCTCTTTGGTTGAAAAATAGTGACTTCATTAAAATACTCCTTTCTGATTGGTTGATCACAGAGTCTATAGCGGTAAATTTTGAAACTAAATAAAAATGCAGCGCCTTTAGCGGAGAAAAACATTGCCGAATAATTCTTGATTCATCTTGAATCTACCTGCTATAACATGCATGTATGACGTAGAGGCTGGTAAAGCAACATGCCGACTAATTAAAAGCAATAATTAAAAGTACAGATTAAAAAAATAATAACAAAATCTAAAAAATTAATTGAAAAACTGATTTTAAAAAATAATTTAAATATAAAGATTAAAAAATATAATTAAAAAGTAATAATTAAAAATTAAATTAAGAAGTAATAATAAAAAATTAAAGGAAAAATAATAATTAAAAAATTAAATGAAAAGTTATAATTTAAAGAGATTTAATTATAAAATAAAGATTAGAAAAATAATTGCAAAATAAAGATTTAAAAAAATGATAAAAAGTAATAATCAAAAATTAAATTACGAAGTAATATTTAAAAAAATTTAATAAAAAGTAATAATTAAAAATTAAATTACGAAGTAATATTTAAAAAAAATTTAATAAAAAGTAATAATTAAAAAGATTTAATTACAAAAAAATAATTATGAAAAAAAACCCACCCTCAACTATAGTAGCTGTCACATTTGATGGATCACCCCAACCCCCTTCAAGAGTACACCCGCTGGATCCCCGGATCCCTTTGATGGATCATCCCAACCCCCTTCAAGAGTACACCCAGGGGATCCCTGGATCCCTGGCGCAGAACTCTCATTTCTCATCTACTTACAATTAAATTTTTTTTCTGACCATTTCTTAATAAAATAATAAAAAATAATAAATATTTACTAATTTTTTTATGTGCTTGGAATTATTTTTGGATAAACGAATTTTGCAATGGTGTGCAAAAATTTTTCATTTCGCTTCAATTCTCGAAATATGGCGAAATACGTAAAAATTGGAATAAACATGAAGCGGTCCACACTTTGGATTGCTTTCCTGATCAAACTATGAGGGTCATACTTCCCAGATCACGGCTACCCCTTATATATTGGAAGTCATAAGTTCGAATGCGCTGAAATAAAAGGTATGTCTATTCAGAATGTTTATGTTATTATGTTTTTGTGTTTGATTTCGTAACTTAAAATTGCACTAATTGTCTAATATCGTCTGCACTAATTAATTAGCATATTTGAGGGTACCTCCAGGAACTATCAAGATTCAGCCCTAGAACGTAAAAATCCGATCATTGGATCAAAAGTTATCCAGGGTGGTCCGTTTTTACGAGCACTGTACTGCTCGTTTAAATCGAACTACGGAGTTGAAATTTCTCGTTCCAAAGGGGCATTTTCCATTTATGAACTTAACGTGAGGTTTTTCGAAATTTGAATTGATTCGAAAGTCTTTGCAATTTTTGTTGATTTTGCTTTAAATAATGATTATTTATCCGCTGTTGTGGATAATTTTTTTTTATCTCACCGAGTTCTTCATTTTATAATCTCATGCTCGATTTGATGTAATAAATAAATATATAAATAAAGAAATAAGAAACAAAAGAGATTAGATGTTGCCAGACATAAATATTATAATTTATATAAAAATGTTTTTAAAAACATAAAAGACTCAAGATCCGCAAGATGTTTGAATTAGATAATACCAGCCACCACTTCAATTTGAACTGTTATGCAATATTAAGTTATTGTTATATATTGTTGAAAAGTAAAATTGCTCATTTATTAATTCTTATTGAGTTGCACATTCTGAATTCTTAAGTTTGAATATCTTTTTTCAAGTACAGTTGACAATTAATTGTTCATTTTGTTACGATTAACATATTATTAACTTGTTCTTGCATAAAAATATATTTTATAAACAATGTGATTCTTTTTTTTTTAAATAACTACTTTCAAGAAGAAAAAAAAAAAAAATGAAGCAAACATGCGGTTAGTGAGCGAAGCGAGGAGGGAACGGAGCCTTCTAGTACTTAGGAAAAGCTTTAAAAAAAAGAGTTTGTCGCAATTTTTTTAAGGATCTTTTAGAAGTCAGAAAAAAGTGGCATTTCGTTGTCTCCCAAAAAGCCTATCGTTTTTACATTGATGTCACTCTCTATCGTCGCTATTCTTACAATACTCATTCTAGCGTTAAATAAGAGTCTAACGAATAAATAAATAAATCGTCACGTGGTGGGGGATGTTATTAAGTGACCAACTAAAGCCTGAAGTGTGACATCATGGTCAGCGAAGCGGTTTAGGAAATTTACTGGGGCAGGAGATATTCGAAACCATTTTTCTTCTTAGCTATCAGAAGTAACTATGATTTAGTTTCATTACATATTATATGACTGAATTAACCAACTTCAACTCATACTGAAATATAGCTAACCTTTTTTGTTTATTTATTTACCAGGGATTTCAGAAAGCATATAAGTAAACTGTTTTGTGACCATAAGTTTCTACGAAGAGAAATGGGAATCCCTACAAAATATAGAATATACCAAAGCTGTAGTTCACCCAGAAAATTTTTTTTTAGTAAAACTACACCATTTCAAGCCTGTTTTAATGAGAGACAAAATCTCTGGGACAAATACGAGTTATTAACAATTATAATACGTATATGTCTTCTCTTAAGACATTTCTTTACTAAACAAACTTAATGATAAAAAAAAGGGAAGTAGTAGATAATTTACTTATTAGTAGAGGAAGAAATAGAGTAGTTTACTACTAGCTATTTCTCGTTTTTGTACAAGTCACAGCCCAATTTCACATTTTATTTAATTTAATTACCGGCGTTGAACAGTCGACACATTTATGGTGTTACGACTACCAATGTTCAACTTCGTAGCCTTGTAATTCTAAATCTAACTCAGTAGACAAGGTAACTTTTGTATCAAGCATTGATATAAACTAGCCTTCGTAGAAGACTTTTTGATTAAAACTTAGAGGTACATGGAAAGGAAAACTTGCCGAGGTTAGCGTGATCACATATGAATTCTTATTTACGATCTGTTTATCACTGAGAATATGCTACGTTACATGGAATAGAAAACATTTCAGCGTCAGCTCATTCACAAAAGAATTCTAACCCATGATATCACCGAGAATATTTTACGTTACATGGCGTGGAAATCCTTCCAATGTTAGCACGACCATAAAGAAATTCTTACCCATGATCCGTGTATCACTGAGAATATTTCACATCAGCACTGAGAGCTCGGAGCAGAATTCGAATCGACCAGCCATTGCTGGGCTTCGAACTTGAGTAACCTTCTTTGGAGTTGAGCGCTCCATCCCCCTGAGTCATCACTTCCTACATCAGAAAGCCTCTGCACGGTTTCTTATAAGTAGTTTGCGTAGATTATTTAAAAAGCGAACCACTTGTGCGCAAGAACCCAAATTCTATTTTAAAAGTACTTGAGAGGAATTTATTATATATATTTGAGAATTGAATCTGTAGTGGTTGACAAGTAAATAAAACAAACCAATTATATTCATAAATTAAAAAAAATTTTTAGACATATATTTGCTACCACTTTCTAATTTTTAATAGATATCATATTAAATGGTTTTTTAAAACTAATTGGTATACCTTCATGATGGTCTGATCGGACTACCTACAGAAAACTGTGTGGAGGCTTTCAGTTAAAGGAGGCGTTGCCTGAGTCCGCGCGATTGGAATTATGTAATATTAGAAATGTAATACATAAATTAATTTTTCCAAAACTATTTTTATAAATCCATTTTAACTAGTAGATAACCGTTCTAAATATAATATATATTGTTTCTAAACATAAAATTATGTATCCCCTTTCTTATAAGTTCACTTTTTTCCTTACCGAAACATATGTAGATGACTATTAATTTCATTTTTTATTGTACATTTTATAATACGAGCAACATAAGACAACAAACTACTCAGTTATTCAGCCGGCATAAATATTAACAACGAGTTACTAAACATTCTTTATTGAAGAGCACATTAATTAATTTATTCTTCATCTGGTGAGTGAACTATTCATTAATTTTGAATATGTGTCTATTTGGATACTAGCTTATGTAATAAAGTCCCCAGAATAAACGGTTAATGAAGTCCAACTTGCACTTAACTATTCCTGAAAATTTTATTTCTTTAATCAGAAACAGTACTGCTATTTTTTTCGCCATTCTTAGATCATTTAAACATGTAAAATACTCCATTGGAAAAAGTAAGAATTATAAATATTTTGTCCAAATATTTTGTTTCATTTCTTTTAAATAAATAACCATACTTCAAGAAAAACTGAAAGTGAAAAAATATGTGTTCCGCCATCACCTCCTACATCAGAAAGCCTCCACACGGTTTCTTATAAGTAGTCTGCGCAGATTTTTTAAAAAGCGAGCCACTTGTACGCATGAACCCAAATTCTATTTTAAAAGTACTTGAGAGAAATTTGTCATATATATTTGAGAATTGAATCTGTAGTGGAAGACAAGTAAATTAGACAAACCAATCATAGTCATAAATTAAACAAATTTTTCGACATATATTTTCTACCACTTTCTTATCTTTACTAGATTTTCTATTAAAGGGCTCTTTCGTAAACTGGTTTACATTCATAGTGGTCTGATCGGACTACCTGTAAAAAACTGTGTGGAGGCTACTAGTGTGATCGCATACTAGTAATAGTAATAGATTTCTTTATCCCTTTTTTTAACTATTACTAGTATGCTGAACTTAACTTGTTAATGGATTAACTGAAGTAATAAGACAAATGAAGAGCGTAGTGGAAGAACTAGGTAAGTGACAAATTAGTGAAATTGAGAAAATGAGCCTTATAACTTTACATTCCTCGTTTTTGCTACTTTGATTAATCGTTATATGTTTAGTATATTTGTGAAAACATAATTCAGAAAACTTTTGGGGCTATATTTATATTTGACAGTAATTCTTTTATAAAGGAGGATTTTTTTAATGATTTTCATACATAACATCTACTTATTTTCATGGAGCAATTTTGATTTTTTTCCACCAACATAATTTTGTTAGAAAATCTAAAGTAAATGCACATATACTTATGCGTATAGTCACGAAATAAAATTTTAGCAACCTCAGTTCGGAACAAACTGGCTTTTATCTAGTCATGCTTGTATGAAAATCGTCATAAAAACGATTCAGAGCAGCAAAAGCTCAGCATTAGTAAAAGTTTCATCGTCATATATCGTTTAAATTGGCTAGAATTTGGTAGTTAATAATATTAATAAATTTTTTTTACCTGAAAATAATTAAGAATTGGTATCAGTTTTATTCGAAGCTTAAAATTTCGTAATTTTAGTTTTAACTATCAAAATAAAATTTATGCCTGCCTCCTTTGGAACTATATATGTTTACATAGAGAAAATGAAATGCTTTAAAAGTAATAAAGTAAAAAAAATATTAATATTTCTACAACTTTTTAATTTTTTACAGAGGCTCATGGACCCTGTTATAGTGATTAAAATGTTATGCAATTTTGTTATTTCTTAAGGTATGTCTAAGACTGAATAAAACTATTTTTATTAGTTTTAATACAAAAAATATCTTTAGCTAGTTAAATTATAGCGGTACAGTGCACTAAATATAAAACGGACCACCCTGAATAACTTTTGATCTAATGATTGAATCTTCACAGATAAAGACTCAATCTTAAAAGTTTGAGGGGGTAATCGCAATTATGCTAATTAATTAGCGCAAACGATATTTTTAGCTACGAAATCAGACACAAAAACAGGCTTTCTTTGAGCAAACATAGTTTTTTTTTTTTTTTTTTTGATGGATTTGGATTTCTGATCCCAAAGAGCAGAAATCTGGAAAATATGGTCCCAATAGTTTGGTCAGGAGAGCGGTCAAAATTTTGAACCCCTTAATGTTAATTTTATTTTTTGTGTATTTCACGATATCTCGAGAACTTTTTAAGCGAATTGAAAATTTTTGGAACATAATTATAAAATTCGTTTATCCAAAGATAATTCCATGCGAAATATAACTTTTAGTAAATATATATTATGTATATAACTTTCAGTAAATATTTATCATTTTTCTATTATTTTATTTAATAAGAGTCGAAAATTTTTTGAATTGTAAGATTTGCAATTTTTACATCATTTTAAAAAATGTAATTTTAAAGGGCAAAATACAAAGTTTTAGGGAAATCATTCTAATAGTTCCTGATAAATCGAATTAAAGAAATATATGAGTATTTCAAAATTACAGTTTTTAAAATGATGTAAAAAATTGTACACCGATATTTTTTCGGCTGTTATTAAATAAAATAATAAATATTTACTAAAAGTTATACTTGTATTTTGGACGAAATTATTTTTCGATGAGCGAGTTTTATAATCGTGTGCAAAAATTCTCCAAATTGCTTCAAAAGTTCTTGAGATAAGGTGAAATACGAAAAAAGCAAAATTAACATTATTAATCAAACGCTCTCCTTACAAAACTATTAGGACCATATTTCTCAGATTGCGACTATCCCTTATATTTAGGGGATCGGAAATCCGAATCCACCGGAAAAAAAAAAAGTATGCTAATTCAGAGAAAGTACGTTTTTGTGTCTGGTTTCGTAACTTAACACGTTCACGCCGGCGTGACCCACCGATGATCCACGCTAGATTGCCACGCTTTTTTTTTAAAGGTATAGTATGACGACTTAGGTAATGTAAAGGGGTGAATTATATAAGCTTACGAATTATTTACAAATAGTGGTGGATAAAAATCTACTAAATAAAATTTATTAAACGAAGAATCACAATTGATAAACTACCACTTTAAAATATATATTTGCTGTCCGGAGCAAGTTGGCATCTCTGCATATTTTATTCTTGAATAAATAAGTGTTATAGCTTACAATCTTAAGTAAATGATAGATATCAATAAAACGATTTTTTTTTCTTAGCTTTCACATTGTTATTTTCAATTCTCGATTATATTCGAGTGTGAAAAATTATAACAGCACAAAATACAACGCCGTTCGAATTATCTCGAGTGTGCACAGTTTGGCCTGTTTAGCGCGCTCGAATTAACTAGAGAGCACAAGTTAAGGGTTTATGTTATATTTAACACGTTCACGCCGGCGTGAACTCATCGGGCGGCGCACCGGAGTAAAAACTAGTAACAAATAAATTTCATTTTTTAGTTTTTTTCCGGGAATAATAAAAACCCATAACCACCAATTGTTTTTAACGGATGCAATTTTTATATTGAATTACTTCTTCGCCGTGATAAATTTCCTTAAAGTGAATTGTTATTGTTGAGAATAGATTAACTCCTCCCGAATATTATCTAATATTGAAATAGTTCTTCTACCAGTATTTTCTCTTTTTCAGACCTGAACACCCGGCGTGAACGTGTTAAAATATAGTATTTAAGGGCACCCCCTAAAACCATCAGGATTGAGTCCTAGAACGTCATTAGATGAAACGTTATTTCGGGTGGTTCGTTTTTCATTTTGTGCACGGGGCAATAAAAACTAGAAGTTTCATGCAAAAATGAAATTTTTTTTAAATTTGTGAAAATATTTATGAAACTGTTTTGTGTCAAAATAAGAAATATTTAAATTATTGTTTTTATTTATTTATTTTTGGATTAAGAAAAACATTAACTCAATAAAAATTAAAACTTTAAAGTAAATAAAAATTGGGTTTGCATTAACCAAATAAAAACTTGTCAATTAGCATTAATTTTTTTTATTTTTATGATAAAGACTGGTAATCCAATTAAAAGGTTCTTTGAGGTTACAGGGAACACTGTTCGCGAAATAAGGGACGAAACGCGGCGAAGTCGTGATTATCATAAAATATTTATGATGGCGAAATAATATTTTTTGGTATTAACCCTTTCATGGGCCATTTATTTCTAGTAAAGGTAAATTAAAGTATTTTTTGAATTGAAATTGCTTTAAGAATAGTAATTGATATAAGAAAGAAAATACCCATTTAGTTTTTAAAAAGGCAATTTTTTGGTGGTAAATATATTTAACACGACCATATATTACTTATTAACTATTATTTTTCTTTATTTACAAAATAAATTTTATAACTTCAAAAAGAATTATGTATTTGATAACTTTTATACGTTTTTTTAAACCAATTTTATTCAAACGCACTTCAAGAAAACTGAAGTTATTAACAAATGGAAACCTAAATTGAAAGTGGTGGGAAATTCCCACGACCTTCGAAGGGGTTAAAGTTTCTAAACTTAACTTTCAAACCGAAACTAAAAACAAATAACGAAACTATCGACACTTTAAATTACTAAAGTTAAAAATAAGCCCTAGAATTCAAATATAAAAATACTTCAATATTTCATGCGTGTAATTTTACGTAAGAGCTTGAAATTTATTTAAATAAGTGAACTATTGAACTAAAATATATATAAATGAGCAAAGGCCTTTTAACGTTGTTTTAAATTTCTTGCACTTTCAGAACATAAAAAAAAATTGTGAAACGATGTTTTAAATATATTGTGCCATTTTTTTTAAAAATATTTTGAGTTAACAATAGCAAACTAATTAAGATAAAAGAGCCTGTCGTGGCACTCAACAATTACACTTTTTCATCAGCCTTTAACTTCAACTTTCACTAACAGCACAAGTGATAATAAATGTTTGGGGAAACAATTTAATTGGATCCACCTCGCCTCGGTGTTGATAAATTTGTTTGACAAGAAATGCTTGGAATTCCTCTCTTCAGCAACTATTTCAAGCATACCGAATCAATTGAAAGTGCAAATGCTAATACTAACTCTGCTGTGTTTCGACTTGGGCTGTAAAATACTGATTCATTTTAATAGATTTAAAATTAATGTTTACGATTGTAAATCTTTTCATTAATTAAATTTAAGGAACTAAGCTAATATTTTTTTAATATGGCTACAGCTTTGTTTTAAAAAATATTGCAAATGCGCAAATTCAGATCAAAATATAATTATTTTTCCTATAAACCGTTTAAATTCCATTGAAACAGATATAAATTTATTAACTGGGTGTCTGAGGCCATAAGCGACCATTCATCCATTTATCATGAAATATTACATCATTGAGGTAGTACAAAATAATGCAATGAATTATATATATACCTGCCAACTTTTAATCCGTTCGAGGATGATTTTTCTTAGTGGTAGTAAATTAGAATTTAAATTGCAGTTTCAGGCAGATTAATATATATGCTTCATTTCTTAAAAAATAGTGGTGGTTTAAAAATTTTTAAATTAAGTTTATAAATGCAAGGAATACATAGAACGCATGCATTTTACTACCACTTTAAATATAGAAATAAAATTTTACGCCAAATGCGTGAAAGTTGGCAAGTATGTTATATATATATATATAAAATGGTAACGAAAAAAACTTATATGGATGGTGTTTTCGACACTAGGGAGCACTGCAGGCTGTATGCCGCTTATACTTCCGGGTTACTGTTTCCGGTGTATTTTAAAGCCATTTGGCTCACAACGTGATCATTGTGTTGAGATTCTTGCTGTTGTAGTTGTTGTTATAGTTATTTTACGTCGCACAAGAGCTGCACAATGGGCTATTGGCGACGGTCTGGGAAGCATCCCTGAGGATGATCCGAAGATATGCCATCACAATTTTGATCCTCTGCAGAGGGGATGGCACCCCCGCTTCGGTAGCCCGACGACCTGCACGCGAAGTCGAGTACTTTACGGAGGAACAGTTTAACGAGGACCAATACCGCACACCCTGGGTCCCTACGCAGACTGATCCAAGTGGTCACCCACCCGCACACTGACCGCAGCCAGTGATGCTTGACTTCGGTGATCTGCTGAGAACCGTGTCTTAACGATCAGTCCACTGCGGGACTTGAGATTCTTGCAAACGTGGTATTTGAATACTTATTACTAAACTTAATCTTGGTCCTCGAACAATATGCTAACATTAACTTAAGATGGTGCACAGCTTGCAACACGAACAAACAGTAATAAACAAATGGAAAGAGGCCAAATCAAGACTGCCAAAAAGGCGAGTTATTCAAAATCTAGCAACCATGTCACCTTTTTTTACAATATATCTCTGATTAACTAAAACAAATTTTCACTTCAAACTCACTAGAATTACTTAATAACATTAATATCTTATGAAATACGGTAGATTTGAGCTCAGGAATTATCTAATTTATTTCTTTTATTGAAAACAAAATTATCCGTTTGAAAATATCGCCTCGCAGAATAACATGCAGTAAGCAGCTGCAAACTTTCTAACCGGAACTAGAGCAGGCATACAGCTCGAGATTGTTATTGTTTACATTTCTACTGAAAACACCATCCATATATATAGGGAGGGAGAGAGCCCCCCCCCCCTCATTTTTGAGACATATATTCGCTGTCACTGCTCTTAACACTTAAAAATTTAACAGAATTAAGTCATACCAAAGTTGAAGTAATACGTTTAAATTCCAATGTTCCAATATTCCAATGTTCCTCTTTTACAAAATGTTAAAGACTGGCAGCTCTTATTTTTCATTCTCATTAGCACTTTCATCTTACATTTGGGAAACTTGAATATTCTTATCAACCATAATCAGGGATGCCAACTGCTCCGCTTTCTGCAAAAAGTTTAAATTAATTGGTAGAGAATTAAATAATAAAACTTGCAGAATAAGGATAATTGCGCAAACTATTTGAAAGAGTAACCACGAGATAAAGAGAATTAAGTTGCATTTCTTATGATTCTTCTAATTTTCTGATATGTAGTGGTGAAAAAATGACTTAAAATGAAAAATGCTAAACTAAAAATAACTTAAATTTCGTTACCACTCAAAAATACATGTTTACAAAACGGAGTGAGTTTGTATCGCTGCAAAAACCTATTAATTATATAAAATTATATATATTTCGAATCACATATCTTGTTCTGAAATCGAACGGCTGTTGAACTTTTTTTTAACAAAATTAGTAGCTAACTGAAAAAAAAAATTCCATTTAATTTTTAAGCAAACCTGCCATCACGATTTTCGTGAAGGCATTGTTTTCATTAGTGCAAAAAACGGTCCGGCAAGTATATTGTGAACACAAATGTCTTTGTTACTTCAAAATAACTTCCAAGGATTATAATTTATTTAAACATTTTTTATCAGTATATATGGACCACATCGATGTTTGAAAAGGCTTCAGTTTATAGTTTAATTATTTTATATTATGATGGTCATGTGTAATTAATAGATACCAACCCTGAAGTCATAATATCCCACAATATTCAAAGAGGTGAATTAACAATACGAAATAATAATGAAGGATAAGCGAATCTTGCTTACTCCTAAATTTATTGATACATCAACCACTTTCATATTTCCAGAAAATCGAAGGTGGCAGTAAAAATTGTTTTCTTATTAACATTTATTAGAAGGAACTGAAATTTCGTAGTTACCGTTACAAAATAGCAACTTAAACATTCATATTTATGTAAGGCGTGTTTTTTGTCATTAGCAGAAATGCCAACTGCTCCGCTTTTTGGAATAGTTTTAATAAAGTGGTAGCAAATTACATAGTAAAATTCGTTAAAGAAAGATAGTTACGCCTACTTTTTAATACAGTAACCAATAGATTTACAGAGATGCCAACTGCCCCGGACAGGCCAAAATAATTAAAAGAACGGTAAATAACTACAAAGTAAATTTTGCAAATATTTAACTACTTTTGTTTGCTTTATAAAAGGTATAGCATGACATAAGTACTATAAAGTGGTGAGTTATATAAGCCAACGAATTATTTAGAAATAGTGGTGGATAAAAATCTACTTAATTGAATTTATTAAACCACGAATCACAATTGTTAAACTACCACTTTAAAATATATATTTGCTGTCCGGAGCAAGTTGGCATCTCTGGATTTATGCTTTAACGTTGCATCTTATATCATAATTATAATTTTTGATATTTAGTGGTGAAAAAATTACTTAAAATGAAAAATACTAAACTAAAAGTAACTTAAATTTCACTACCACTAGAAAATACTATTTTACAAAGCGGAGCAAGTTGGCATCTCTGCATTAGTTGTAATAACTTAGGTGAAGGAGCAGCTATCCCCTTAGGATAAGCACTTCGATAAAACCGTATCAGTCAATAATTCATACCTGAAACTAATCCAAACACTGAAGACATAACCATGGAAAATAAAGATGAAAACCTGAATACAACACCGAATACAGAAACTGACTTCAATATTAACAAAAATACAGAACCACCAGCAAAGAAAATAAAAACGAAGAAGAAAAAGAAAAATGCAGTCAAAACAATTGAAGATAATTTTACACTCATGTCTACAAACAGCCGTCCTTCTTCTAGCCAACATAACTCAGCAGATGACGTCACTATCTTGCTAACAACAAAGCCTAAGGAGGATAGCGACAAAGTATGGGATACGCCCAGCAAGCCCGAAATAACACCGCAAGCCAGATTTATTAAGGGTTTGGTCCGGGGCCTGCCTGTGGACATACAGATGCCATCAATGCAGAATTACAGAAAAACAATATTGAAACCTTTAAAATAGTGCAGTTTAAGAAGAGAATGGGAGAGGCCTATCGCCTCCTTCCACTTTTTCTCATAATCCTTACATCAACGGCGAATCACCATAGAGTATTCGAAGTCAGCAACATACAGCAGATCCCGATCAAAATCGAACAATTTCGAGGAGGTCGAGGATCTATACAATGTTATAACTGCCAAAATTATGGACTACACAAAGCCACTGCAATGCACCTGCAAGGTGTGTAAAATGCGCTGAAAACCACAGGTCTCATGAATGCAACTAAGACAGAACAACACCTCCAAAAATGCTGTAATTGTTACAAAAACCACACAGCCAAGTATATTGGGTGCGAGACCCGCCCCAGCAGAAGGAGACCTCGAGCAACATCAAATTCGATGCCTAAACTTGCTTACCGATTAGTGTCATTAATCAACGAATTACAGAAATTGCTCAAAAATGAAAAAGTGCTCCGCCTTCTGCGGGGGATCATCGGGGAAACATCTCAATCCCAGTGAGTTCTATTTTTATTTTCAAGACTCTCAAGTTAAATTCACTGAACTTTTCACAGCAGACTTTTACTTAAGTTAAATTAAATTACATTAAAATTTATTTTCTGATAATATAGCCAATTTATGCATATATATTTATCAACTTACGCACGTTAAATTCTTTTGCAAATTCTATTGTATTTAATGAGCAATATTTCTCTGATAAAAAATATTTACTGCATTTTCTTCAAATATGCTATTTTATCATGTATCAAGGTATGATTTATTCAAGGAAGACATATTCATCAATTATGTCTTCCTTTTTTCAAAAATCAATTATTATACATATCAAATCATGTTTTATCTTTATTTTTAATTTAAGTCTACAATCAATATTTCTAATGTTATGTAAAAACGTCAATTTGTCATATTGAATTTTTTCATTTTTTTTTTTATTTCACAAGCAAACGGCTTGATTTTTCTATGGCTACCACAATGTTTGCCAAATCAATGTATTTTACCTTACTGTATGTAATTTAATGATGAATTGGATAGGGGCCGTCTCGCGGCCCAGGTGCCAGGTTTATTTAAATAAAGAAAAGAAAGAATCATGTTTGTCAGCTTAAGCTTATTTTTGCTTAAAATTGAAATTTTAATTACACTTTAATACCGCTGGGAAAAATAATAATGGAAGGAATTAAAAATTGGCAGATATGGTAATTTCTACATAATTAAATTAATTTTACACAATTATTGTATCGAAGTCACATATTTTCACTTCGACGCTTTTCAAAATTGTGTTTTTTTCGATGGTAAGGTAAAGCCGTTGGGATATCGTCAAAATTTAGCTAACTATCAAAAACACTATCAGCGATAGTTAGAACAGAATATAGCTGAAATCTCTGTGGGGTGGGGCGAACTGGCATTAACTGATTCGTCGAATTTTTGGGACACATAATGAGGGAATGCGTGAAGTGGGAGTACAATTGAGGGGAGAGGCATTATCTCCTACATCAGAAAGTCTCCTTTAAATTCTTAATAACCTTTTTGAAAAGTAGTCTGCGCAGACTGGTTGCGAGCGTGAACCCAAATTATTTTTTAAAAGTAATTGGGAGAAATTTATCATATATATTTCAGAATTGAATTTATGGTGGTTGATAGTAAATAAGGCACATCAATTATGTTCATAAATGAAATAAATTTTGTAGCGATATATTTGCTACCACTCTTTTAATTTTACTAGTTTTTTATTAAAGGGCTCTTTTGTATACTGGTTTACCTCCATAGTGGCCTGAACCGACTGCCTATAATAAATTGTGGGGAGGTGCAAAACACTAAATAAACTGCTGTTTGTAGAAAATGCAACACCATGAAGGAATCATCAGAATCAAATGAAATTCGCAGCAAATGTCAATTATAGGATATTATGCAAATTAATAAAGTTTCAGAGCCATCGCGCGTGCGTGGCACGCGCAGCGCCCTCTGAATTGATGCTGAAAGCGTATAAATAAAGTGCTGTAGCGGGACGTTGAAAATAGTCTATGATTATTTGTTAGTGGCAAACGTTTAGTGAGACCTGAGTATGCCTCCACGACGGAAGAATAAGAAATTCAAGCAACTTACGGAGTTTGAACGAGGGAGGATAATCGGCCTTCGAGAAGGAGGATTTTCCTATCGCGCAATAGCAGCTCGTATGCAGCGGAACAGTTCCACAGTGATGCGAGTTTGGAAGCAGTGGACCGACGAGCACCGAACAACTCGAAAAACAGGCACTGGACGACAGAAGGTGACGTCAGAGCGCGATGATCGACACCTGCTCCGCATGGCGGTGAATGATCGCACAGCTTCCTCCAGGCAGCTGGCAGCACATTGGTCTACTGCTACAGGTGTACAATTGTCGGCTTCGTCAATTCGTCGTCGTCTGCTGCGCCGTGGATTGCGTGCAAGGGTGCCATTATACAGGATTCCCCTCACGGCGGATCATCGACGGCTGCGTCGGCAGTGGGCTCTTGAGCACAGAGACTGGCGAGCTGATTGGCACCAAGTTGTCTTTTCAGATGAATCACGCTTCAATTTGTGGACCCATGATGGCCGTGTTCGTGTTAGACGTTATGCCGGTCAACGCTGCCTTCCTGAGTGTATTATTGAACGACATAGTGGTCGAACACCCGGAGTTATGGTCTGGGGTGCGATTTCGTATCATGGACGATCCAATTTGATACGAATTGAGGGTAATCTCAATAGCAACAGATACGTCCGTGAAGTGCTACAGCCCGAAGTCGTTCCTTTCCTTCAAGGCATCCCTGGAGCTATCTTTCAGCAGGATAATGCACGCCCACATGTTGCGCGGACTGTTAGAGACTTCTGTTCAGCACAACGCATGCAACTTCTTCCTTGGCCTGCTTATTCGCCGGATATGTCGCCTATTGAGCACGTGTGGGATATGGTTGGTCGGCGTCTCACTCGTGATCCGCGTCCTGCAGTTTCCAAAGACGAACTTTGGTTGCGCATACAAGCGATATGGAATTCTCTTCCTCAAGCAGATATTCAACATCTGTTTGACTCCATGCCACGTCGTATAGCAGCACTTATTGCAGCGCGTGGTGGCTGCACCAAATACTGATTTCGGACGCTTAATTTGTTTCTTTTGTTTTGAAAATTTCATCATTTATTTGTATCAGTACAAGTCGTTTCTGCATTAAATTTCATTTGATTCTGATGATTCTTTCATGGTGTTGCATTTTCTACAAACAGCAGTTTAGTAAAGTCATGAGTAGGAAACTAGTCGGTTGATCATATGATGAAATCGATAGGAAATTGAATATAATTGAGATTAAACCAGATTAGAAAATAATAATATTCACATTTACGCAGTAGTAATTAGATAATAAATTAAAATAGAAAATGATAAAGAAAATATATACAACTATTTACACGGAATAGATAAAAATCTGTCCGCAACAAAGAAAATATTATAAAAGTGATCGAGAGTCAGACAACAACTTTGGCTGTGATTGGTTCCACTCAGTTCTGGGTTATTCACATGGGTGAAAGCCCTTATATAGCAAGACGGAAAAGAGAAAAACCTGGTATGTAAGACATTTCATTCCAGCATTTTTTACGAAAAAAATAAAATATCTGTAACTATCAATATTTCTTTTAAAATTTTAGCATATATATAAAACTGCTTATTTTCGAAGATAGAGTAGATATTGCTGAATAATTTAAAAAAAGAATGAGAAAACTCCTCCCCTAAACTATAGCTATAATTGAAAAGGTCTCGCTTTCACCCCTGGTTATTCATCACAATAAGTTACCAATTTATTGTTTTTATGGTTGTGACTTTGAGGGTTTACCTCTTAGCTAACATGCCTATAATCTATATATGTTTAAATTATTCAAATATAATGGTAGTCAAAATCAATTTTAAATCGTTTTAATTTAATTAAGAATAAAACGTGTTTTTTTAAATTTTGCCACATTAAATATAAATCTAAAAAAAGTAAAATCTTCAGGGATAACAGAAGAATTGGCAAGTATGCAGTTTCATTAAACATATTCGACAATTTTATATAAGTCACATATATATAATATTAAACAATTTATAAATGTCGCTTATATATAATTTTAGACTATTAATGTTCCAAAAGTCACATATATACAGGGATGCTAACTGCTCCGCTTTTATAGGAATAGTTTTAATAAAGCGGTAGCAAGTTATATAGCTAAATTCCTTAGAGACGGACACCGGATAGTTACGCCTACTTTTTAATGATACTTATAATTTTTGATATTTAGTGGTGAAAAAGTTACTTAAAGGAAAAATACTAAACTAAAAGTAACTTGAATTTCGCTACCACTAGAAAATACAAAGCGGAGCAAGTTGGCATCTCTGTATATATATATATTTATTTTTAGACAATTTTATAAAAATCGCTTATACCTTATATAAATATTAATGTTTAAGTTGCTAATTTGTTACGGTGAATACGAACTTCTCTGTTCTTTCAAATACAATTCAAAAGGAAATAAGATTAGCTATAACCTTTGTTTTTTTTGGAAATATGAAAGTGATATTTTGAAGTATCAGTGAATATAGGGCAAATTAAGATTAGCTTAATTGTTATTTCGTATTTTTATTTTAATTCTTTGAATATTGTGGGAAATCAGGACTTAAGGGCTTGTAGCTATGAATTAAATTTGACCACCATTATATAAAATAATTGAACTATAATTTCAATGATTGTTGACCATTTGATGTGGCTCATATGTGCTGATGGATTTTCTTAAAAAATGCATCATCTTTGAAAGTTATTTCGATATAACAAAAATATTTGTATTCACAATATACTAACCGTTTACCTGCTGAACTCTTATTTTGTACTAATGGAAAAAATGCTTTGATGAAAATAGTGACAGCAGGTTTGCTTAAATTTTTAATGTTTCAATTTTAAACTACTTAACGTAGTTTATCGGTGCCGATAAATTTTTTTAAAGAAATGTGCCTTTTTTGAAATTCATTTCGGTGTTATAAATATATAAGTGTTAAAATTATCTGAATTAGTAAATAACCATTTAGTTCGATGGCAATTAAGTTACCCTTTTTTTAGTAACTCCACGCTGGCCCCTTGGACTAAAATTAAAATGCTAAAGTGAGGGTTAAATTTGCCAGCATTTAAAAAATCTTTAATGCGATATTATGAAGTTTAAATAGTTTACATACAGTGGTGGTAAAAATTATATTAAATCAAGTTTATTATATGAAGAATAAATTAGTAAAGCATAAACTTTACCGCCGCTCTCGTCAAAAGTGTAAGAAGTTGGAAAATTTGCAAATTTATTAAATCAAGAATACAATTTAAAACTATATATTTTGAAATCAGCTTAAATATAAAATGAAATTCTCACGGTAACTACAGTTAATTTTTAAACGATTTAATAAAATGATCATACCCCTCCCCCCGAAAAAGATAAGGTTACAATAACGCAATTGTCTTTCTAATTAGTAATTCAAAGCAATTTTTAACCCTGTGGGGCATTCTTTAAATTTTATGCTTGCAAAAATTTCATGGGTTTTTGTTATTATAATGTATGTCTTTTAAATTCCTTTTTCTTTAATTTCGAATCAACACATTCCATTTTGGAAGAATATTGCAAAAGTTGCACGTGGGTAACGCATAAATAACATATAAACATTTTGCGTTTCCAAAAACGTATTTTTAAGTGAACCGTTTACACTGTATAATCAAGAATTTAATGTTTGATGTAGAAATGTCTCAAAAGGATATTTCACACGCTAGAATACGCCGTTTTTATTAAATGTCAACTTTCCAACGTCATCTGTATTGCCGTTACAAATTTTATTCTGTGAATCGGCTGGGATTTAAAAAGCAAATCCCCAGGAAACCGGAATCCCACCGAGAAAAAGAGGAAATTTTTCCTGACTAGTCGCGACTTCTTGATTGAGAGTGTCCGGACATTTCTAACGGATGTTAATAAAGCCTGACGTGACGTCACTTAAACGAAGCTCTCTTATTGGCTTGTATCGTCTGGATACGTGGGGGCTCGTCTTACCAATTTTGTTCTAGGCAAAACAGTTTTAAAGATTTGGGAACATAGTTCTACGTGTTGCATTTATTTTCCCGGATTATATGAAAGTTGTTTTCCAGATCAGATAGAAGAAATTTCTTTCTAGGGTTTATTCTCCTGGAATATTTTGGACGAATGTTTTTCATGAGTAATTTTCTTTATTGTTGCTATTATTGAGTGACTTCTTTCGGATATTTAGTAACTATTATTCAATATTGGAATATACATTAAGTGCTTTTGAAATAGTGTAAAAAATAGTGTAGTGAAATAGTGAAGAAAAAATATAGTTTTGCGAAAAAAAGGGACTGAATAATTAAATATTTTCAAGTGTTCATAAAATTTATTTGGTTGGTACTTTTGACATTAATTGTCAGTTAGAAAAAAGATTTTCGATTAATAAGTAATTAACTTTCTAACAGGCATATTGCTTAGAAAGAGTGTAAAGCAAAATTATCACGATAAACTTATCGTAATTTAAAATTTTATTTGCATTTGCAATTTTGTTATAAGACTGACATAGTTCTACTATTGTTTAACAATAAACCTAAAATTAACAAAAAATTTTATTACAACTTCTTCTTAAATTATTTTGAACAATCATTCACTTACTTATAATCGAAAGGTTCCCTCTTAAATATCTATATTTTTTTTAAAGAATTCCACAGTTTTCTGATCCTATTTTTAATAAATAATTTAAATTTGAACTATTTTTCATTTTATCTTATTCTATGGATGTTTAAACCATTAAAAAATCTACTACAGATAGATAACTTTACTTATTGTCAGAATAATAAACTTTTGAAAATAAAGTTACATAGTAGCATGCCTCTTATACAAAAAAGTAATTTAAATACAAATAGTAAATGAATTTGATTAAATAACAGTGATTGAGTTGTTATTATCATTCTGTCACTTTCCTTATTATAAACAATAGAAAATTTAGATATTTTAGCTTTAAATTGATTAATGATAAGTAAAAGTAAATAACTTTTTTTGGTAGTAAATGTGATTATTAGATTTAGAAATAAATTTTTAAAACTGTAATTTGTATAGAACAGATATATACTTGCTCTAAAGTAGAGTTTAAGTTACAAATTTAGGAATATAATTAAGGACTGAAATTAACTTTACGAGTATACGATTTAAAGTACATATATGCTATAAAAACGTAGACAATATTTCAAAGCTGCATTTGCATAAACTGATTGTTTATATTTACGCAAAAGTTTATCTCATCTGTACTAGTATGATCTTGATATTTCACTTATTTGAAACTATACTCGTATTTTTAAAGTTAACCGAACTTTTTAAACGAGTTTATTCAATCTGGTCGAACTAAAGACCAATATATTTTTATATTATACACTGCTAGAGCGTGTAATATATACATTATTTACGAAGTTTATTATGAATATTTCTGTGATGATTTCGAACTTTCAACTAATTTTGTTTATGAACATACGATGCTATTTTTATCCAGTTAGGTAGTGCTCAAGTATTTTATATCATCAGATACAGTATTTTTATGAGCCAGAAATTTATATTTTAATAGAGTTCTGTGAAAAAACAAGCTTCTATTTATAAACGTTTGTGAAATTTTCTCTGCACAAATAAATTATTCTGTGACTACAAGGCTTTGATATAAGATCTTCTATGAAAGTTGTTATGTGCAAGTCAATTAACGTTATATTTACGTTTTAAAAGTTCTGCAACAAAAAATAAACAAAGAAACTTTGATTTAGGATGATCTGAGAAAATTGTTCCGTGCAAATCAATTAACCTTTATTTATATTTCAATTGAATTCTGTGTCTAAGAAACTTCGATTTAAAATCGTTCGTCAAAGTTGCTCTGTGCAAGTTAATAACAAATTGTATTCTAATTAGAGATCTGTGACCAGAAAAATTCCGATTTAGGATAGTTTGTGAAATTTGTTCTGTGCTAGTCAATTGACCTACATTTACAATTTAATAGAGTTCAGTGACCAAAAAAATTCTATTTAGGATTGTTTGTGATAGTTGTTCTGCGCAAGTCAATGACAAATTGGATTTAAATTAAAGATCTGTGACCAGAAAAATTCCGATTTGGGTTCGTTTGTGAAATTCCTTCTGTGCTACTCAATTGACCTACATTTATAATTCAATAGAGTTCAGTGACCAAAAAAGTTCGATTTAGGATTGTTTGTGATAGTTGTTCTGCGCAAGTCAACCAACTTCATATTTGTATTTCAATAGCTTTCCGTAAAAAAAAAAAAAAAAGTTGCTGAAAAAGTTTGTGAAAGTTGCTGCACCAAGTCGATTGACCCTATATTTTGTGTGGGTACAATTCCTATCAACGTTCTGTGTTTGGTCTGAATAAGATATAAATCTTTTCTCTTTGTGAACATTTATATTAAAAATTGAAAATGCCAAACGCATCTAGTCCTTTAGTGCCTATTCCACCCGAAGATGTGAACTTCAAGAACATATCTTGGGATGATGCTACTTGGATCATGACAAGTTCCTTCATCATCTTCACGATGCAGTCAGGTATGTTAGCATCTCTCAAAAATTTCATTTAAAAAAAAAAAAAAAACAGTCTTGGTTTTATTTTTTCAAGACTTATAAAATTCAAGACTTATAAAAAGCCTAATTCTTAAATAATTAACCTTCTCGTTACGAGAAGGCTGGTATTTAGCTGGCGTTTGATAACCGGCCCACACAATTTCAATTAACCCATATAAGATAAATGCCACTAAAAGTATATTTTGATTGCATTACATTATTATTTATAATACTTGCCAAGTCTTCAAAAGTATTGTAAAGTAACGTTTAAATAAGAGAATCCGAACGTCTGTTTACCGGCATGCTACGTGCACCACACTGTAGTGCGGTTCATCGTTCAATTTGTCCTTGAGTTACACGATGTTATTCTGATATAGTTAAACGATGAATATTATCTAAATTTAATACACTTCAGTAGAGCGGACTACCGTAACGAAAAGGTTAAAGATACTTCTTTAATGTTTCCATGTCTTTTGTAAATATACAAACAGGTAACAATACGTTTCGTTTTAAATTCATTCCGTTTGAAGTAAATATGCCTAACACAATTAGCTTTGTGGATGATGCAGGCAAGTGACATTTTCAGCGGTACTTATTAATCAGAAAAAATGACATAAAATGCTCGCATTAATATATTATGGGTATGTTTAAGGTAACAGAACTATTTCTGAACTTATTGCATGTATAGAGGTCTGATACAAGCACTATGGATATTATCTAAATTTTTATTTTATAATCGTCATTGAACAGCTGACCCTATTTTGGATTTACGACTACTAATATTCAATTCTGTAGCCTTCTGAACCCAATCCAGAAGACAAGGGAGCTCCTGGATCAAGTATTGAGAAAAATTTGCCTTCGTGGAGGATATTTTTATGGAGCTAATAAGCATTTGCGTGGAGAGGAAAACCTCGAGAACCTAACATGGTTAGCCTGACGGCAAGGAGACTCTAACCCATGATCCTTCTACCACTGAGGTTATTTCACGTCAGCACTGTGGTTGGTGCAAACCGAATGCGAAATTCGTATCGACCAGCCATCGCTGGGATTCGATCCCGGTTCCCCTCATTGGAGGGCAAACGCTCTATCCGCTAAGACATCGTGGATCTCGACTTTATTTTGTGGTTAAAGGAAAACGCTCATAACGGGATAGCCTGGTTAGAAGAGCGTTGGGTCCATATACTAAAGGCCATGAGTTCGATCACCGCAGGCCGTTGAATCCCCGTGTACAAAATGGTGACTGGTACACTCTAAATCTGTCGGGGTCACAAAATCCTCCAAGTTACCATAACAAATTAATATCTCTGGTAGTATTGGATGGGAGATACGTTGTTTCCTGGTTCAGGTGAAAATTACGATCTGAGGATGGATGTAGACTGTGTGAACCGGTTACGGAATTCGTATCGACCAGCCATTTGTTTGGATTCGAACCCAGTTCATCTCATTGAAAGGTACCCCCTAGCCGTCACGTCTCTGTTTAGTAAATCGAAGTGGTCGCGAGATTCTGAAATTTTTAAACTGCTTGTAAATTTTTTTTAACCAATGGGAGCTCTACTATAATAATATAGTTTGGATTTTACATTTTTCCTGCTTACCCTAATTGTAGCCAATCTGAAAATATCAATTATCCGCTCAGCTCTCCAATTATAATTATGACAAAATAATTTTGAACGTCAAAACAATATTTCAGTTATCTTATCACGAAACAGTTCAGTTATCCTATTACTTATCACAGAAGTGATAGCTGAAACAAAAAACTGTCTTTAAATAATTGCTCAACCTTTTTTTTATATATTTTATTTTCTATTGCTTAACATTGTTTAAAAAAAAAAAAAAAAAAAAAAACAAAAAAAAAAAAAAAAAAAAAAAACACATATAATTTGACAATATTTAACAGTGTTTTATTTGAACGTAAAGTTATTCATGAATATTATTTTTAAATTATTTAATTACAATAAAATGGATGATGTTTTTTCCGATTTCGTAATTTACATTCGTTTCTTTTATGTTTAATTATATTTATTAAAGTGATTTCCCGGTTTTGTATCACACGTGATACATGGAGTTAATGTATTTGTAAGAAAAAAATACATATTTTGTAAATATGTATTTATGCCTAAAATATCTTAATACTAATTCTAAATAGATAAAAATATTTTACTGATATTCATAAAAAACCTGTGTGAAATTACGTTTTCTGATAGTCTCTCTGATGTGGTGTCACCCACTAAGTTATACTACCTTCAATTTTATTGAATAACTGGAAAGAAATTATAGTTATTTTTAGAAATCAAGGGTTTTTTAAATTAATTTTTAAAGTGAAAGGTACACATATTTTTTCATAATAAAAAAAATTAAAAATTTTTAATAAGAATGTTGCCACAATATTTTTGTTCTTTTTATAAGGCATGATGAATATTATCAGCGATGCCAACCTACTCCGCTTTGTTAAAACATATTTTCTAATGGTATCGAAATTTATGTTACTTTTAGTTTAGTATTTTTCATGTGATAAGTAATTTTTCCACGACTACATATCAAAAATTCAAAGTGCCATATGAAATCAAATTTCATTGCAGTTATCTCGTGGTGACACTTTTAAAAAGTGAGCGTAATTATCCTTATTCTGCAAGTTTTAGTATTAAATTCACTAACAATTTATTAAACCTTTTGCAGAAAGCGGAGCAGTTGGCATCCCTATAATAGTCTTTACGATAGTGAATTGCAAATGAGTCAAAATATAAATATTTTTTTGTGTAAGATTATTTTAGGGTAATTGTTTTACTACCACTTGAAAAATCCATTCTCGGAAATAGTGGAAGTTCAGCCACACAAACGTCTCCGCCCGTTTATAGCCGGAACTATTCATATATCTATTCATTCATCCACAGATCGTAATTTTCACCTGAACTTGAATCGATCTATCTCTTATCCAGTACCCCAGAGGTATTATTTGTTATGGAAACATGGAGGAATTTGTGACCCAACAGATTTAACGTGCAGCGGTCACCATTCACTACACAGAAGAGTATTCTGCCGGCGGAAGCTATCTGTAGACCTCTTGGATTTGGGCCCAATACCCAACCAACCAGGCTATACCGGCTCCTTCTTCAATATTCCTTACGTATTGAATTTTAATAATAATTCAAAATCTGTCATTCAGCCATTAAACTACACAAACTATCGTGAGTATGAGTTAGCAACAATTAAGTATAGTACGCGGCAGAAGCATTAAAATTATAAATAAGATAGAAAACTCATCACAATGCTTTATTACGTGTTGTACTACTTCCACACGCACCTCAGGACCATAACTTGAGTATCGAACAATATACTATATTATGTATGCTAAATCTCGAAAAGGTAAGTTCCGTCACTATTTGGTATAATAGAATGCGGCACTGTACCACCTGTATATGTTTGAAATTTCTTGGTTTGAAATATATATATATATATATATATATATATATATATATATATATATATATATATATATATATATATATATATATATATATATATATATATATATATATATATATATATATATATATATATATATACGAGGGTTGCTATTTATATTTCTGGCCTTGGCAACAGTAAGTGTTGCTAGGCGACCGCAGACGATTTTAATCGAAAGTTTGATATTTTTAAACATAAATTCAGCAGACGATTTACCATTATAGCTTCATTTGTGTTGTTGACAGTAAATTGAAAAGTTCTTCTCTTTCAAAAAATGGAATTGAATCGTGAAAATTTTCGTGCCATTATTTTTCATAACTTTCGACGCGGATTGTCAAGACAAGAGTGCTTCGATGAACTTAATTCTTTATTCAGCGATAATGCGCCATCCTACATCAGTGTAAAAAATTGGTATAACGAATTTAATCGTGGTCGATGTTCGATCCAGGACGAATCCCGTGCAGGTCGTCCAAAATCCGTTGTTGTGCCAGAAAAGATCGATGCTGTGCGTGAACTGATAAAGCAAGATCGTCATGTGACATACCGTGAGATAGAGGCGTCTTTGGACATTAGTATGACTAGCATCAATAAAATATTGCATGAACATTTGAGCGTAAAAAATTTTTTTTCGCGTTGGATCCCACATAATCTGACAAACGCTCAAAAAAGGCTCGTGTCGATTGGTGCAAGGAAATGTTGGAAAAATACGTTCAAGGTACATCAAAGGCTGTGTATAACATCTACACAGGTGACGAATCATGGATCTATGCATATGAGCCGGAATCAAAACAGCAATCAACTGTATGGGTCTTCCAAGACGAGGTAAAA
Organism: Parasteatoda lunata; assembly: GCA_949128135.1. NCBI lineage: Eukaryota > Metazoa > Arthropoda > Arachnida > Araneae > Theridiidae > Parasteatoda > Parasteatoda lunata. Next base: position 28,667,346 of record OX421977.1, read on the forward strand.
CCAACAAAAGTTGTTCGAGGAAGAAGCACATCGAAACAAATGATTGCCTGTTTCTTCGGCATTAACGGTCATGTGGCAACAGTGGCGTTAGAGCAACGCAGGACGGTCAATTCTGAATGGTACACGACCATTTGTTTGCCAGAAGTCATCGGAGAAATTCGAAAAAAGCAGAAGAACAGGCGAATCATTCTTCATCATGACAATGCGAGCTCTCACACATCGACTCAAACAAAGGCATTTCTGACGGAGCGAAAGATCGAAGTGATGGGTCATCCGCCGTACAGCCTTGATTTGGCACCCAATGACTTCTTCTTATTCCCACACATCAAAAATAATTTACGTGGACAACGATTTTCGACCCCCGAAGAAGCGGTTGATGCATTCAAAACGCATGTTTTGGAGTTACCTTAATCGGACTGGAAAAAGTGAGTTGAAAATTGGTTCATGCAAAAGTGTATTGATCATCATGGAGAATATTTTGAAAAACAATAAAACCAATTTCGATCCTACATATTTGTTTTTTCATTATTAGGCCAGAAATATAGATAGCAATCCTCGTTTATATATATATATATATATATATATATATATATATATATATATATATATATATATATATATATATATATATATATATATATATACAGTACACTCTCGATTATCCGTGCTCATTCCGGAGTCACACAAAAAATATAAAGAGATACATTTTCAAGATTAAAACAATTTGAATCATGAAGTTATACTATTACCAAATTTTTGGAAGCAATATTCGTTATTGGATTGCAGTATATGGAATATCAGCAGCATGGTCAAAGGTAAAATCACCTACGTTATCAGGATCTTGGAGAAAGATCATATCGCTTGATGAACAATCTTCTTCAGATGTTCATGAAAAATATGATAACAGTATTCTCGAACAAGCAGAAGAAATCTAAGGTTTCGAAATTCTTGATGAAGAAAATTTAGAAGATTATTTTCAAAGTGATGCATGTGAGCCTGGCCTCCAGTATTTGACTGATGAAGATATCGTTATGTTGTTAAATCAAATAGTGATGATAGTAACTGATGCAGAAGATGTAGTAAATGAGGGAAATACAATTTCTCATTCTGCTGCTCTGTGGAAACTTTATTAGATTATATGGGAGGATTTGATTACGGTGACATTACTGCGGTTCGTAAAATATGTGTATCGATATATGGCGAAGACGCACTACACATTTTTTTAAAAGGAAAATTCTTAGTTTGATGTTATACAGCATGCAAATGTCAGTAATTTTCATTTTTTTTGTACTGATATTGATTTTTTCTTTAATAAAAGAAGTTTTCGGATTATCCGTGTTTTCGATTGTCCGTGCGACCTGTCCCGATTTTGTTATAAAATTTTTTTATAAAAAATATTTTTGTTCACAAACAAATAATTAAGTAATTATTGATACATAACAATTAAAGAATTGTTCAATCAAACAAGAACTGTAATCGTCTTGTTTGCTGTCCAAATCTGTTTATAACTTTTTCAATGAATTCTGAGTCATCTTTGATTCTTTTCTTATGCTAACTGAGCATGCACAAACTATTTAATCTCTCGCGAGACATTGTAGACCGATTCATTGTTTTGATGCGTCGCATTGTACTAAAAATGCGTACAATAGTGCACCTAGTAGCTGCAAGAGTTAGGCCAATTTTGATTGCCTCCGCTACAGCTGGATAAAACGGTGTGGCCTCAATAACTAAATCGATGTATTCGAGGGATTCATAAGAATTTTCTCTCTTTCTCCACATTTCGTACCCCGCTGTAGCTTCAGTGATGAAATTCGGTGAGAGCAGATCTTTATACATAGTATATATATCTTCTAAAACTTCAGGATATGACGCTTTGTCCAGTTTGTTCATCGCATTCGGGTGAAACTGTAAGAGTGAAAATGCTTTTCTTTGTGTAGAAGAAAAACGGTCTTTCCACGAAGATATAATGGAGTCAAAAAAGGAATAAAGATTGACCTTCTGAAAAATTCTTCTGCGTTTTCAGAAGGCACATTCGATCCATGAATAGATGCCACTCGGGGTCGATTCATTTCAATGCTTAATTCTTCGCAAATGTGTATACGAAGAATTGCGATGCCTAATTCTTCAAAATGTCGTGAAAATTGCAGTAAACTCTTCAAAAGCATTGTTTCGATGAATTTGCAGCACATGTATCAATTTAACTACAAAATCTTGAAAAAATTAACAGATGAAAGTATATGTAATAAATAAATAAAATGTAATAACAGAATATTTTTATTTTATTTTCCTTTTTTTGGGGTGGGGGTAGTTTGTTACAGGGTTGCACTCCCTTTTATATTATTCTACCGGTGTCCTTGTATACAGAGATGCCAACTTTCTCCGGACAGCAAATATATATTTTAAAGTGGTCGTTTATCAATTGTGATTCTTGATTTAATAAATTCAATTCAGTAGATTTTTATCTGCCACTATTTCTAAATAATTCATAGGCTTATATGATTCACCACTTTATAGAACTTATATCTTGCTATACCTTTTAAAAAGCAAGCGAATATAGTCAAATATTTGCAAAATTTACTTTGTAGTTATTTACCGTTTTTTTAATTATTTTGGCGTGTCCGGAGCAGTTGGCATCTCTGTATATATATATATATATATATATATATTTTCTTTTAAAATTTACTGATGGTGTCTCATATGTGAAAATAAATGGGTAATTTACATTTATTCACATGTTTCTCGCGGCATTTAAATACATTCTTAAATTAAAGAAATCAAAATAAAACTTTAATAGGGTTTTTAAGAATTTTATTTTTGTGTTTACCCGGTTTTACCCGATTTTTTTAAAATTTCGAAACAAATAATTAAGCTGTTGGCTCAATAGAACCGCGTTGAATCAATAGAACCGCTCTGAACCAACGCCTCCTATAACTGAAAGCCTCCACACGGTTTTTTGTAGATAGTCCGATTAGACCACTTTGAAGATAAACCAATTAGTGAAAGAACCATTTTATATGAAATCTATTAAAAATTAGAAAGTGGTTGCAAATATATGTCTAAAAATTTGTTTAATTTATTAATATAATTGGTTTGTTTTACTTACTTGTCAACCACTACAGATTCAATTCTCAAATATATATGATAAATTTCTCTCAAGTACAATTTAAAATAGAATTTGGTTTCATGCGCACAAGTGGTTCACTTTTTAAATAATCTGCGCAGACTACTTATAAGAAACCGTGTGGAGGCTTTCTGATGTAGGAGGTGATGTCTGAACCGCGTTTATTGGTGAAAAACATGTAAAATTTCGATAAGATATTTCTAGGTATTCTGCAGTTGTTGAGTAGAAATTCCGAAACTATCTCAGTTCCTATCTAGAAACGATACTAAGGAACATTTTTTACGCGAAAAAGTTTCCTTTGGAAGAAATAAAACTTTGCACCATTTGCCCTAAGCCTTTGACCTAATTATAAAATGTATTGTTTCGCAATTTAATGTCTTTCAATAAGTTATCCAAAATTTTTGTATATTTTAAGATACCTTAATTATATTTGATATATTATCTGTATCAAGGTAGCAAAAAGAAAAATTTTCGTAATAAATGAGTTGAAATTTTCAGAATTGTTGTTTCCTGTTAACGTAGCCAGACTTACCTTGCTCAGAAAATTTTTCAACATATTTCTTACTGTCCACTTTCTATTAAAAAAAATAAAAGTCTTAACAATTCAAAAAATACAAAATACAAAAGTTGTATTCATGGTAGTTCTGGGGGTGCAAAATATTCGGTTCTTCACAAAAGGCGCCAAATACCAATTTCGCACAGAGGTACAGAAAGTCTTGCGTAGATTGTTCATGCATCTAAGCCAAGTTATTTATTTGATTAATGATGGGTATTTGACTGTTAGCAAAAAATTATCTATTGGTTAATTACAAAATACTTCTTTTAAAGAATTGTAATTGAATCTTCAAATGAACGCTTTAAGTCTTTCGCACGAAAGGTCCATAGGGATACACGGTTGTCCAGCAACAGTCGATGCCGATAGACCTCACGCTACAACAAAAGGAAAAACAAAAGTCTCACCTTGAAATGCACAAGATCAAAATTGATCAAAATCTGCACAATGCGTCGGTCCTATGGCACGCAGCAGAACTGAAGTACTGCGCATGCCCTTTCCAAACAAATAATCATCAAACATAGCTAAACAAAATATTTTTATTCACTACAAAAATGGCGATTTCGTGCTCTTTTGCTAAAAACTGACTTTAAGAGTAAGATTTCTCGGTAGTGCTAACACTTGACTGTACAAAAAATGAATGTTATGACGTGGATTTTAGAATTTTTAACTTCCAGTGTTATCATAATATTTATGTGGCGTAACTACCGCAACGATTATTAAACATCAATTCACGAGTGAAGGTTGGCATTGTCGATAACATAACTTCTACATTATTAACACGTTCACACCGGCGTGACCCACCGGTGGCCCACGCTAGATTGTCTCATCGGGCGGCGTACCAGAGTAAAAACTGGCAACAAATAAATTTCCTTTTTTTAGTTTTTTTTCGGGAATAATAAAAATCCATAACTACCAATTGTTTTTAACGAATGCAATTTTTGTATTGAATTGCTCCTTCGCCGTGATAAATTTTCTTACAGTGAATTGTTATTGTTGAGAATAGATTAACTCCTCCCGAATATTATCTAATATTGAAATAGTTCTTCTACCAGGATTTTCTCTTTTCCGTCCAACTTTCAGCCCGAACACCCGGCGTGAACGTGTTAAACACCAGACGTGATGTGAACTCGCTAACATCGATGACTGGTCCACATTGTACAGTTGATTTGCTCACAAAAAAGCGTTCAAAAACCCGTAGAAATAAATACAATTTTCTCGGTTTATAAAAAAAAAAGAAAGAACGGAATAAGAAAAAGAAAAATAGAAACAAAAAATAAATAAACAGTATTAATCAACCAGTAGTAATCGTTCATTGAATTCTATCGAAATAAAATTCTGGAAAGGGAGCAATGCGGCTTAACTACAATTACAAATAATAAATACTAATTTCCCAGTATTTAATACATGTTAGCTAGATTTCCATTTGAAGTACATCTTTTTATAAATAATGCTTGGCCGGGATTGCCTGGTTGGTAGGGCGCTAGGCCAACGCCTCCTATAACTGAAAGCCTCCACACGGTTTGTTATAGGTAGTCTGATCAGACCACTGTGAAGGATATCCGCTTTCCGAACGAGTCATTTAATACAAAATCTAGTAAAAATAAGAAAGTGGTAGCAAATATATGACCAAAAATTTGTTTTATTTATGAATATTATTGGTTTGCCTTATTCACTTGTCAACCACTACAGATTCAATTCTCAAATATATATGATGAATTTCTCTCAATTACTTTTATAAAAGGTTTTGGGTTCATGCGCACAACTGGTTCACTTTTTAGATAGTCTGCGCGGACTACTTATAAAAGACCGTGTGGAGGCTTTTTGATGTAGGAGGTGATGGCTAGGCCTATGTCCAAGTGTTCGTGGGTTCGATCCCCGCCGACCGAAGACTCCCCGTGTAGTAAATGGTGACTAATGCACGTTAAATCTGTCGAGTCGCAAAGTCCACCATGTTTCCTTAACAAATCAAAACCTCTGGGGGTACTGATCCAGGAGTTTCCTTGTCTTTTGAATTGGGTCAAAATTACAACGGAGTTGAACATTAGTAGTCGTAAACCAAAAATTGGATCGGCTGTTCAACGACGGATATAAAATAAAATAAATAATGCTTAACATATAATAGATAATTTTTACCCTACACTTACATACATATCATAAAATTAATTACTTAATCAAATTCATTAGATCAAAAATCAGAGCGCGAACAAACTGAGCGGTCACTTTATATAGGCCAGTGGCTAGTATTACGCAAATGAGTTATTGCGTCATAATGTTGCCACTAGAGAGTTAGTGTAGTGCCAACATGTTTCCGTGATTTTATTGCTAGTGAATAGTACTTTTAATTAGATATACCTCAACCAAGTACATTCAATAATGCTGGTAAGTTATCCCAATTACGAGAGGCACTTTGTACAGGAAAATACGTTCTGAAAGCGGTATTGTAAATTATTGGTTGATGAAGTGTTGCGTTAGCCCCAGTAATCTCCAGACATCTATCCTACTGAACATTTGTGTGATAAAATTGAAAGAACCATTCGCATCTTGGTCTACAACTCACATTATTAGAAAGTACTATTAAAGTGACATTACAAAACAGTAAAAAGAGTTTCTACGAAAGTTAGAAATTTATAAAAGTGTCAGTAAATTTACGTTTATACTAATAGAAATCTAATTATTATGCCACTTTACATTAAATCGTTCATCATCATCATCAAAAAAATTTATCTAGGTGTTTATGGCTCTTTTTCCATCCATGAAGTAGATAGTGATAGTAAAGTGGTATGTTCTTGTGACTAGGATGCAAGTTTTATTTTACACTAAGATACATATCTAAACATTCAAAATTCAGATGTAAATATATTTCCATTAAAAGTATACTGTGTATTGGTGGTCACAAATCTATTAAAATATCAACGTTTACTTAATTTTCCTCACCACTTTTTAAAATTAAGGCCCAAAAAATCATGGCATGCGTTTTTTACGCAATAAATATCACGATGAATTCGAAATAAAGAATTTGTAAGTGCTTCTTGGAAAATATGCTTCGTATGACAAAACTCTAAACTGAACATTGTTTACTTAGCGGATCGTTTTTTTATTTTTTATTTTCACAATATATATCGAATTTTATATCTGGTGTTATTATCGCTTCGGTATTTTATTAAATGCGGGCGAAGTGCTTTTTTTTTCCTATTTGAAATTGCAGAACGAAACGCAGACGATACTAGGAAAATAGAACGAACGAAATTCAATTTTAAACCCGACGTGTTTATTCTTGTTTGATTAGAAATTGAGTTCGCTGCTATTATAGAGGTTGAAAAAGAATTAGCTTCTTCCTTCTTGTAGATTTAAGACGCACTTAAAACGTCAGTTTCTAGGGAAAATTAAATTTATCTGCGAAGATAGTTTAAAGTACAGTTAATTTTTAATAGTCGCTGATATGGAATAAAATAGCTTTCAACACTTATATCTTTAAAGACTTATATTTTAGTTTGGGAGACTAAAAATATGATACAATTTAAATTTTTTATTTGCGCAGTTTATTATTGGCTTGTATGTTTTAAAAAAAACGAACTACAAACTGAAATTTGAAGTTCTTTGTTTAATTCTGTTAACTTTTCAAAAGGCTCAACCATCATCTCCTACATAAGAAAGCCTCTACACGGTATTTAACACGTTGAATGCCACGCTAATTTTACATGGCTTGCCCGTCTGGCCAAACGATAAATAACTACAAACTAAATTTGCAAATATTAGACAGATATCGCTAGTTCTTTAAAGGCATGATATATCTGCTTACTTACTTTATTTAACAAAAGCTGGGCACCTGGGCCGCTCAGAAGACCCATATCCCATTCATCATGAAATTACAGAGGGAAAAAAATATATAAACAGTTTGTATACAGAGTCTATGGGGTGACTGATATTGTAGAGCAAGCACCTTGCTTGTTTAACTGAAAAAAAAGTGAAAATAATTCTAAGCAACTTGCTGTAGTAAAGATGGCTGGGAATTTATTGTCAACGTGAGGTAGCAGGTTCGGATTTCAAGGCTATTGAAAAGATGGATGTGTATTTATTGTCCACATGAGGTTGCAGGTTCGGATTTCAAGGCTGGCATTGTAGTTGAGGCTGTTGAGGTTGTAATCTATTGATGTTTTGAACTTTTGCTATGAGCTATCGATGTATGAGTTGGAGATTTTTATTTATGATGGTAGTTTCGGAATGAGGCGTCAGATGTGAAGTATGCAGCTATTGGTCTAAGGTTTTCGTCTTTTTTTAAAGTTTTCAAATTTAAATATTTCGTTGAAGTTAGCTGTATAGCAGTTGATTGCTTTGTCGTAAAAATATGCATTAAGTTTGTAAATATGCTGAGAGAGAGTCGGGATTTTAAGGTCTTTGTGGATGTTTGAGTTTCTAATGAACCATCTGGCACAGGTGATTTTACGGAATATTTTGTTTTGGCACTGGTTCAGTTTCTTCATAAGATGGTCTGGAATTGTGGTCTAAGCAGGAGAAGTATATGTTAGAATGGGTCGGATCTTGTAAGTATAGAGCAGTTTTTTGTTTTTAAGTGAAACATTCTGATTGTAGATGAGAGGTTGAATTGCATTTATTGCTACATTGGCTTTGTATATTGTATTTTTTATGTGGTCGCTCCAGGTGAGTTTGCTGTTTATGGTAAGTCCGAGGTACTTTGTTTTGTTTACTATTGGAATTTGAATATCAAAAAGCTTTGGTTTGCATTGAGGAAGTATTTTGATTCTTCTTTTTTGTATGATTATGATCTCAGATTTTTCGGCATTGACCGCTATTTTCCAATTTCTGCACCATTCTTCTATTTCATAAATATGTTCTTGTAATTTCATCAGAGCAAGGTTTGGGTTTCTGGATTTTATAATAATACTAGTATCGTCTGCATAATAGGCTGTAATACTGTTGAAGTCTGCTTGATTTATTGGGAAGTCATATGTATAGAGAATATATAGAATCGGTCCAAGTATGCTGCCCTGAGGTACACCAGCTGTTATGTTTCGTTTGGAGGATTTGCTGTTTTGAATGGTGACATAGAAGGTTCTGCTTGTAAGGTAGCATGAAAGAAGTTTAATAAGTCCGGGAGGAAATTTGAGTTGTATTAGCTTGAAAATTGTTCCTCTATGCCAACTTTGTCAAACGCTTTGGGTATGTCGATCATTAATATTGCTATTGTTTCCTTGTTTGTTAAGGTCCTTCTAGCATAATCTATTATTCGTATAAGCTGCTTTGCTGTGCTCAAGTTTTGGCGGAAACCATATTGTTCGTCTGGGAGGGCTGATAGAAGTGATTTAATTCTATTGTAAATTACTTTTTTGTATATTTTGCCAATAATATTTAGGAGGCTGATAGGTCGGTAACTCTCAGGGCAGCTTGAATTTTTATTTTTCTTTAGAAATAGGATAACCGATGCATTTTTCCGGATTTGAGGCTAAAAATTCAGAAGAAGGCAGCTATTGATGATGTGTGTAATTTTCTGGATATAATTGGATGGTAGTAGTTTGATCATAATATTTTTGATTCCATCTTCACCTGGAGCTTTGTTGTTTTTCAGATTTCGGATGATATTATATATTTCTTCATTGGTTGTAGGCTCTATGATCTCTGGAGAGGGATGATAAAGGTGGAAACTGCTTACTTTTTCTGTTATTAGATCATGATGATTTTGATCGGAATTGAGATTTGGTGAGAATTGATTTTGAAGTGAGTCTGAAAATATTTCAGTTTTTTCAGCTATAGAGTATATTATGCCGGATGGTCCATTGATGGGTCTATTTACTTGAGGTGGAGTTTTGAACAATTTAGCTATTTTCCATATGGAATTATCATTTGTGCAGAGGGAGGTACTTTTTTTTGCCATAACTGAATGCTATTTCTCTGTCACTGTTACCTCTGCTACTGTGGTTTAATTGTAACAGTGACAAATAGCAGTGACTGTGCTTATTTCGATATATAAATTCGATTAATAATTTTTTTAAATAAAATTTGGTATAAATTAATCGATTAGATATTTTTAATAAATAATAAATGTAATTAGTTTTTAGTAAAATTAATAGATATCATAAATTTTTAATGTAATCGATTAAAATAATTAAACGTTATACTTAGTAGTTATTTTTATGTTAAGTAATGATTTTTAATAACCAATGTATATAGCAGAGTTGCCAACAAATGCTCCGATCAGCAAATATATATTTTAAAGTGTTAATTTATCAATTGTGATTGTTGGTTTAATAAATTCAATTTATTAGGTTTTCATCCCCCACTATTTCTAAATAATTCGTAGGCTTATATATCCACCAACTTATAGTACTTATGTCATGCTATACATTTTAAAAAGCAAGCAAAAATAGTCACATATTTGCAAAATTTACTTTCTACTTATTTACCGTTTTTTTCAATTATTTGGCGTGTCGGGAGCAGTTGGCATCTCTGAATATAGCCCTTTTCCTAGGAACAAAAGCGCAGTATATCAAAATTGTACACCAAAGAAAAGACAATGTTCTAAAATGTGTTTTTTTACATTAAAAAATAGATTTTTTTTAGGCCGGTTTTTTCTTCTTCAAAAAATCTGTGCGTTAGGGGATTAATTAGTATAGCAGGATTTGTTACGCAGCACCTGAGAGGATTAAACTTAGTTGATAATCTCTGATGTGAGTAATGCTTTAATATTGCGAATACATAATTTAAAATCAAAATATAAGGTCTAAGATATGTCTGTAAATACAAATGTCTTTACATCATAAAGAAAAATATGAAAATAAAACAAATAATTAAGCTACCAGTTTTCCCCCCTTCGGGAGAAAGGTGACTAACTCCCAGAGAAAAAAAATTTTTTAAATTTCTCTACTGATATAATATTTCAAAACATGTGCTCTATCATTCCATTTCCAATTAATTTTTCTCAGAACAGAAATATTTTTTTAAAAATAATTAGAAAAGTAAAGAGGTGGGTTTTCGAAAGCTCTATCAGATACTTTGCTTCAGTTTTTAGAGCGCTGATCAGCTTACTCAAGATTAAAAGTTTTTAATGAGACATTAGAGTTTTTCCTATTTATTTTAATAAAATAAAAAAATTAGCCCGATAGCCAAGAACTTTTTATTTGGACAATACTTCTTTTCATTCATAACATTCACCAGCATAATTTTCAGCTAGTGAATACTTACAAAAATAGTTTGGATATGAAGGTTTTATATTCAATTAAGAAAATTTAAATTACTTATAAAATACATTTTAGTTAATAAATTGGTAATTTGTAAAAATTAAACTTTGATATTTCTTATATTTGACATTTTTCTAAGACATACTTGATGATTTTTTTTATAAAGTTTAGATTAATAAAGATCATATATATATATATATATATATATATATATATATATATATATATATATATATATATATATATATATATATATATATATATATATATATATATATATATATATATATATATATATATATATATATATATATATATATATAAGGAAATTTAATAAAATTAAAATAAAGAAAATAAAATTATGCGAGCTTCTTAAAAATTCATTCTGTAAAGTAAAAAGCAATGAAGCTTAACTATTCCATTTTTAACTTTTCGATAATGTTTTTGGCGTCGTTTAAACATTCATTATAGTAGTATGCAATATAATAGTATGATTTTTAATAACCAACATGGAATCTTTTTTTAATTCTCGTAATATGTTAAAATAACATAAGAAAAGATTTTATCTCAGATAAAATATTAAATTATAGCTTATTGTTCGCGCTACTAATATTTTCATAATGTTTATACAGTAAAAAATCTAATACCCACATTTTAGTAGTTATTGTTTGTATTAAAAACGATGAATCATGACAATAATTCGATATTTTGCTTTAAATAATACTGATTTCTTAATTAAATGAACAGTGCAAACTTAATCATATGTAAATTTTAAGTAATGTTGTCAAACAAAAAATATTACTGTATTGATGAAATTCTTCATAGCTTTTCTACATTTCATAAAAAGAAATTTCCCTTATAAAAAAAAAATGCGCGGTATAAAAACAAAAGTCTATTTCATTTTTTTGTAGTTATGTGTTAGGTATTTCTTTAATTATGCGTTTATTTTATCCTGTATAGTAGTCCAGGCAGGTGGAGCATATGTAAGTGTAGGTCGGATCATAGAGGTGTATAGTAATTTTCTGATTTTTAGTGAGACGTTTTGGTTATAGATGAGAGGTTGGATGATATTAACTGCTGCATTTGCTTTGTCTATTATATTTTTAATATGGTCGCTCCAAGTGAGTTTGCTATTAATTATGAGTCCAAGGTACTTTGCTCTCTTAACTATTGGAATTTGAATGTTGAACAGTTTCGGTTTACATTGAGGAGAAATTTTAATTCTTCTTTTTTGTATGATGAAGATTTGTGATTTGTCGGCGTTTACGGCTATTTTCCATTTTCTACACCAGTCTTCTATTTCATCTATTTGTTCTTGTAGTTTTATTAGAGCTAAGTTTGGATTTCTGGATTTGATTATTATACCGGTATCATCTGCGTAGAAGGCTGTAATGCTATTGTAATCTGCTTTATTTATAGGGAAATCATAGGTGTAAAGTATATATAAAATCGGTCCAAGTATGCTGCCCTGAGATAGATATATCTGATAAAAATGGTAAATTTTGTAAGTCTACGAATTGTTTAGAAATAATGGTGGATAAAAATCTACGAAATTGAATTTATTAAACCAAGAATCACAATTAGTAAACTACCATTTGAAAATATTTATTCGCTGTCCGGAACAAGTTGGTATCGCTGTGTATATAAATAAAACTATTTTCGTGTTCTATAATTTAGTCGTGCATTATTTATTCAAACCATTTTAGTAACGAAAATAATATAAAAAAATTAAAAGCATTAAAAACTTACTCAAATTATATGCTTCTAATAATCTTGGCTTCGCCGGTCACCGGTGACCCCCGTGGTGCTACAAACAAACTCAGTGCTGGTCACCGGTGACCACCATGGCATTCAACGTGCAAATAAATAGTTTGCGCAGACTATTTAAAAATGGAACTAGTTGTGCGCATGAGCCCAAATTCTATTTTAAAAGTAATCGAGAGAAATTTATCATATATATTTGAGAATTGAATCTGTAATGGTTGACAAGTAAATAAAACAAACTAATATTATTCATAAATTAAAGAAATTTTATAAAAAGTATCTTAATGTCAAAAAGTAGTTGAGCATTTACAGGGGTGGATAAAAATAATGGTAATAAGTAAACTTTTCCAAGCACGGCTACCTTTCAATCATATTTTTTCTAATTTGCGCCTATTTGCAGTTATTTAGATCCAAGAGAAACAGTTATTCATCATTGAAATGTTTTTACTTTTCAAAATTAATTATAAATTTTTAATTATAAATGAAAAAATAATTTTCAAACTTTTTGGGGGGGGGGGGATATTTTAATGCTAATATAATTCCGAAAATATGACAGAGTTTTTTTAGAAAGTATTAGTCTGTTTTTTACAGTTAAAAATATATACTAAAATATATTTTTACTTGTAATTAGAAAAAAAGTAAATAAAATAGATGCTGGTGTCCCTTCTGCGTCAAAGGTTTAAGAACATTTATAAATAAGAATAGGTTTTGTTTCCTTTTTTTATGTATTATTGTTGCTGTTGTCCCTTCTGCGTCAAAGGTTTAAGAACATTTATAAATAAGAATAGGTTTTGTTTCCTTTTTTTATGTATTATTGTTTCAAAACCCAGAGTGTTCCAGCCATTTCCTTGCTTAATTTAGACACTTATGACTAGTTTCTCTAATGCATAATACATGTTTAATAAACGAATTTAATTTAATACCATAATTTAAAAGCTTCATTTAAAGACACAGAATTACTTCTCGTTGCTTTTTGTAAGCATAAATATTAGTAAAATTAAAGGAATAATCCTGAGGAACGGAAAGCGGTAAGATATTATTTGATTACAAACTTAATTCTCTTCAAAAATGAATAGCAGTTGAACATTCCAAACAGTTGAAATGTTCCAAACGCTTAAAAATAGGCACCCATTTTCAAGACTTACCAGATTTGAATGAGAAGAAACAAAAGTCATTTAAAATATGAAACGTAAAGTTGCCAACGAAAAATTAAAAAATAAAGAGGAGAAACAAAACTAGAAAAACCACAGTAGCAGACAGAGAAAAAAGATGAAAAACAAAACAAGAAAAACCGCCAATATACATGCTAATGCTCTAGCTTAAATAGACGCAGTATTTATTTTTTGCACAAAAGAGCAAGCGTTTACCTATACAAACAGTATCCGACAGAATTATGCGACACATTTTATTTGTGATTTATGTAAAATAAAAAAACGGACCATCCTGAATAACTTTTGGTCTAATGATTGAATTTTTACGTTCTAAGTCTCAATCTTAAAGGTTTGAGAGGGTGACTTCAAATATGCAAATTAACTAACATAGACGATTTTTCAAGTTACGACATCAGACACAAAAACGTACTTTCTCAGAATAAACATACCTTTTTTTCTGACGGATTACGATTTTTGATTTAAAATATAGGGAGTAGCCCCAATCTGGGAAATATGATTCCCATAGTTTGGTTAAGAGAGCGATCCAAAGTTTTGATCCCTTAATGCCAATTTTATTTTTTAGCGTACTTCACCATGTCTCGAGAACTTAGTAACCGAATTGAAAAATTTCTGCACACAATTATAAAAATCATTTAGCCAAAGATAATTCCATGCACAAAATAAAATTTTTTGTACACACTTATTTTTCTTATTATTATTTTTAATATTAGTCGAAATTTTTTTAAATTGTAAGGTCTACAATTTTCTGCATCATTTTAATGTATGTAATTTTACATAGTTAAATACAAAATTTGAGTGCAATCGGTTAAGTAGTTTCTGAGAAATCGAATTTTAAATATATGATTCTTTTAAAATTCGATATCTCAGGCACTATTCCACCAATGTCGCTCAAACTTTGTGTTTAGCCATGTAAAATAACATACTCTAAAATGAAGTAAAAAGTTTATACCTTACAATTAAAAGTCTTTCGACTGTTATTAAATAATATAATACAAAATAATTAATATTTACTAAAATATATTTTTTGCATGAAATTATTCTTGTACAAATAAATTTTATAATTGCGTGCAAACAGTATTCAATTCGCTTAAAAAGTTCTTGAGATATCGCGAAGTATGCAAAAAGTAAAATGAACGTTATGGGGTCAAAATTTCGGATCGCTCTTCTAACCAAATTAGGGGGACCCTATTTTCCAGATTGCGGCTAACCCCTTCACCTTAAGGGTCAGAAATCTGAATTCGTAGAATCACAGATGTTTTTATTCAGAGAAAGTTCGTTTTTATGCCTGATAGCGTAACTTATAAGATTGAGCCTTAGAACGTGAAGATCCGATCATTTGATCAAAAGTTATTCAGGGATGTCTGTTTTATTTGGCGCGTGGTACATTTAAGGGTAAATTTCCTACCACTTTTTTTTGGAAAGGCCACTTTTGCATTCTTGTATTTTATCCTTGTTTGTTGTCCTTTTTGCCTTCTTGTTGTGCGTTTGTAGGGCGTGTATATTATCCTTGTATATTGTATATGGATATGTTGTTTCACGGAAACAATTTTCTAAAAAAAAAATAAAATACAAATTTTGCGGACCTTTAAGAGCTCCGCCTATCGAATATCGGAACGAACTTTCAGGAAGATCCAATAAGAAAAGGTATAAGAAGAGGAAGAAGTACATATAAGATGAAAAATTATGGTGTTTAGAACGCAGTGTGGAATTGCTGAAAATATTTAATATCGTATAATTTATGTATTTTTTTAACCTTTAATACATCTTATTTCAAACTTTACGAGCTACAAATGATGATTAGAAAACATAATATTCATTGCTAGTTAGTTTTTGTTTTGTTTTTATTTATCACCCTTTAGTAAGAATTATGATGACATAAACGATGCCAAAAAAGCCATGACAGAGGGTTGTTATCTCGTGTCTAGTACTTCTTTTATGATAGTTATTATGCTTGTTATATCTTGATAGAACACAATCTTCCCTGATATTGATTTACGAAATGAAGATATCTTAAACTGTTTTCTTAACTTATTGGTGCTTAACTTATGACAGAGAACATGGTAAAAGAAAACAAAAAAATTATTTTAAATTAAAACAGAAAGACATCTTTGACTTAAGCCCAATAGTGTTGTTTCAATTTATCTTGAATTGTTGTTCCAATTTATTTTTACAAATTATTTGAACGAGTAGATATGAATAATTATATGTATCTCTATATTAAAAAAATTCGCAAGAATGGCCGTTCTTCAAATTAGCGTTACATTTTGTTTCGCTGAGCAAAACCTATAAAGACATTGAAACTTGAAATTACAAAAATACGTAGAAAAAGTTACAAGGAGTTTGATGGATTAAAAAAAAATTATCATTCAATAATATGTTCGAGAATTATTAACTGTTAAACTTGTTGGAAAAAATACCCTGCGGGTCGCTCTATGGGTCACAAGAATGCAACCACAGTGTTGGAGTTTGGCCTAATGGGCCACATTTGTTTAAGAACTTTTACTTAGCACAGAGTATGTTTCAAAATTCTAATTTATTCGAAAGTTATTGGAATTTTTAAGTGCTTCTTTTCTCTCTCACTATTTTTTTGCTTTACGTTACATTTCGCTTTGCTGCACAAAACCAATAAGACTTAAAAACTGGAAATTATGAAGGCATGCAGAAAAATATATAAGGAGTTCGATAGAATAAAAGAACTTACGATTTGATTTGTACAAGAATTATTAACTGTAAAAATTGTAGCACAAAAAGCATGGTGGTTGATCTACTGCCCGCTGAGATCAGGTGAGGGTGGGAAAGGGAGACGGGGAGAGAGAGAGAGAGGGAGAGTGAGAAATTTCTGTTGTTGTTGGTATCTCAAGCTGCTTGTCAATACTGACAAGTTTATATTAAGGCAGAGGGGTGCGCTTCTTCTTGTTTTCCAGTGGGGGCATTTATGACCCAAAAGTTGACTTCTGCAACACTTGCGTCATAGTCCGTTTTACAGGGAGGACACATTCACACACCATTCATCTATTCGCAGATCGTAATTTTGACAAGAAACAGAGAACAACCAATTATCTATCCAGCACCGTCAGAGGTATTGATTTTTTATGGGAACTTGGAGGATTTTGTGACCCCGGCTGATTTAGCGTGTACCAGTCACCATTTTGTTCACGGGGAGTCTTCTACCGACGGGGATTAAACTCACAACCTCTAAGACATGGGCCTAACGCCCTACCAACCAGGCTATCCCGCCTGAGCTTTTTCCTTTAACCACCAGGGAATAGAGAGTTCGTCTTTCAGTGAGATGAACCGGGTTCGAATCCCAGCCACGGCTGGTCGATACGAAGTACATATCCGGCTTGCACTGACGACCACAGTTCTGACGTAAAATATCCTCAGTGGTAAACGGATCATGGGTTAGAGTTCCTTTGCCGTCAGGCTAACCATGGGAGGTTTTCGGGGGTTTTTCTCTCCATGTAACGCAAATGCTGGTTAGTTCCATGTAAAAGTTCTCCACGAAAGGCAAATTTCTCTCAATACTCGATTCAGGAGTTTCATTGATTTATGGATTGGGTTTCAAATTACAAGGTTTGAGAGTTAAACATTAGTAGTCGTAAACCCAAATTTGGGTCAGCTGTTCAACGACGGTTATGAAATAAAATAAAATAAATGGGTGAGTCATGGTGGCTCAGGATATAGAGTGTTCGTCTCCCAATGAGGTGTCTGGGTTCTAACCTCAGCGATAGTTGGTAGATATGAATTCCGCATTTGGTTCGAAGCAACCAAAGTGCTGACGTAAAATATTCTCAATGGTAGACGTATCATAGGTTAGATTCCACTTGACATCAGGCTAACCATGGGTTTTTATATGTTTTATCAAAAAGTCCTCCAAGAATGCAAATTTCTTGATTCTGAAATTCCCTTGTTTTCCAGGTTGGGTTCAAAATTACAAGGCTACAGAGTTGAACATTGATAATCGCAGACTTAGAATAGGGTCGGCTGTTCAACGACAGTTATAAAATAAAACAATGGTATTAGATTGCATTTGATGTTTTGAACGTTGTTTATGAAACGGTATTTAATGTTTTTCTAATGGTATTGAAAAGAGCATTGAATCGGCAATCTTGTATTGGCTCAAGTTTTATATTCCATGTGTTTTTCTCTACGCGAGAAATATTGAAATTAAAAGTGGTCAGTTAATGATTTCCATAAATAAGATAAAAAAAATTTTTGAATTCCATTTGAAGCTTTCATATCATTCATAGAATTAAACAGTTGGATAAAGAGAAATAAGTTTTTTAAAAAAAAAGAATAAAACAGGTAGTTTACTTTGTGAGTGTTTACTTTTAAATATCTTTTTATGTGCTTTTTACGGTCACTGACAATCCCTAAATATATTTCACGCTAAGTATTTTTCAAGAGTAAACAAACTGTATATATTTCTTATAAATAAAAAATTTCTTTTTTAAACTTAAGACTTTTTCGAAAACATGAAACATGTTATATGAAAAGGTTTTCCAATATTTCGTTGGGTCAGAAAATATTTTTCAATTTTTAAAAGTAAAAAAACCTAGAATTTATTTTCAAACATTAGATCATTCAAAATAACTAAAAAAATTATGTATTGTTAGCTTTCTCATATATGTTAGTTCTTTATTTGTATGGCCATAAAAATAAAACAATCCTCATTAAAAGAGTAAGTCGATATAGCAAAATTCTTTCTTTCTTTATTTAAATAAACAGGGCACCTGGGCCGCGAAGCGGCCCCTATCCCATTCATCATAAAATTACAAACAGTCAGATAAAAAACATTGATTTGGCAGACATTGTGGTAGCCATAAAAAAAATCAAGCCGTTTGCTTGTGAAATAAAACAATGAAAAAATTCAATATCACAAATTGACGATTTTAAATATATTGATTGTAGATTAAAAATAAAAATTAAACATGATTTGATTTGTACAATGATTTTTGAAAAATGAAAGACATAATTGATGAAAATAGATAAATCATACCTTGATACATGATAAAATAGCATATTTGTAGAAAATGCAGTAAATATATTTTATCAGAGAAATATTGCTCATTAACTACAATAGAATTTGCAAAAGAATTTAACGTGCATAAATTGACAAATATATATGTTTAAATTGGCTATATCAGAAAATAAATTGGAATATAATTTAACTTAAGTAAAACTCTGCTTTGAAAAGTTCAGTGAATTTAACTTGAGAGTCTTAAAAATAAAAACAGAACTCACTAAGATTGAGATGTTTCCCCGATGATCCGCCTCAGAAGGTGGAGCACTTCTTCATTTTTGAGCAATTCCTGTAATTCTTTGATTAATGACACTAATCGGTGAGCAAGTTTAGGCGTCGAATTTGATGTTGCTCGAGGGCTCCTTCTGCTGGGTCGGGTCTCGCACCCAGTATAGTTAGCTGTGTGGTTTTTGGTACAATTACAGCATTTTGGAGGTGTTGTTCTGTCTTTGTCGCATTCATGAGACCTGTGGTTTTCAGCGCATTTTACACACCTTGATATAGCAAAATTATAAATGTAAATCAAACACGATTAAATTAGGAAAAAATAACTAATAACAAAGTTATTAAATTTTGAATATCTTTTTAAAAATAAAGTACTTAACAATAACTGGTTTACATAACTAATTCAATATTTTTAGTATTTGCTGGCAATGATAAATTCACACTGGGAAGGTTGTCCTCCCATCAACTATGGAATTCCCTTAGTTTAGGAAAATGGTTTTTCTAGTGATACTGTAATGGTAATGTATTAACATAGCTGCCAGCAACTGTAGATTGTCTGTGGCATTTCATTTTTATATTTAAAGTGGTAATGAATTTTTCAAATTTAGTTTGAATTTTTGGCTTTATTAATTTAATTTAATATGATTTTGTCTACGTTTAAATGCAAATAACTTAATATTATGTATAATAGTGTAGCAATTAAAGCTAAAATAAGTGTAAGTCATAGCAAATGTGAAAAAATAATTTTATCTACAATTGGTCTTTCACTACCACTTAGGAAATCTTACCTCGGAAAGAGCAAAAGTTGGTAGATCTGGGCACACTTAAAAAATAAATACACAAGTATCACGAAAATCTCTTCGTTTTTGACGAAATTGTTTCCTGGTATGTGCTCCGAGCAAACATTTCGTCAAAGTGACGGAATAACTATCATTACTTCTCCGAGGAAACGAATTTCGCCGAAATTAAAGAAATAGTTCGTCATTTTACTTTAAAAAAATCAAATCAATAAAAAAATAGATAAATTAGTAAATAAATAAACAAAAAAACCTGGTCGCTTCTAGTGTATAAACTTTCCTAATAATATGGTTTCGAGTTGAGACATTTTTGTCATATATTTGAAGAGTTCACTCAGATTTTGAGACGAAATGATTCTCAAAATTAACGAAATATTACTGAATCTTTAAAAATGAGAGTTTTAATTCTGATAGTGTACTAACAGTTTAATTCAGCAGAATTGTAAGAATTTTGTTTCCCACTCTATTTTAATAATTGTAATATATATATTAAAAGTACTACTCAACTAATCCCAACTTCAAATAACATCACAGAAAATAAAAGTGGTTAGCGTAGATCCTCTACCACACCCAACCAACCAACAATTGTGATCTTCTCACACGCTGATATGTACGCTTTATACGAGTTCTGTTTCCTTCAAAAATCTGTGCTTTAGTTGGCAACCATTCGAATAATTCTTATAAATTTCAAATGTTAGAGGATTTGTGTTAGAGTATAATCTGGAACATTGCATTAAGTGGTATTTAACACGTTGAATGCAATGGGGGTGACCGGCGAAACCAAGATTATTAGAAACACATAATTCGAGTAAATTTTTAATTTTTTTAATATTATTATCGTTACTAAAATGGTTTTAAGAAATTAATGCAATATAGAATTCACAAAAATAGTTTTACTTATATACTCAGAGCTTGCCAATTTGCTCCACATCGAATTAATATTTTCAAGTGGTAGTTTATTAATTGCGATTCTTGGTTTAATAAATTCAATTTAGCAGATTTTTATCCACCACTATTTCTGAACAATTCGTAGGCTTATATAATTAAGCACTTATATCAGTTATGTCACAGGGCCGCTTCGCGGCCCAGGTGCCCAATAAAATCAAAACACTAGGACTAGGACAGTTATGTCACGCTCCTCCCCCTCTTCCTTGTGATCCAATCAGATACCAAGCCTAACAGAGAAATTTTCACCATCAGTTCTATCCTTAACCTGACGGTACGGACCAAGAGCTTTCGAGGCGGCCGTTTCCAAGTCCAGTGCTACCGGTGCCTGAAGTTCGGGCACACCCGGAGAAATTGCCCAGCCCCTGAGCCTGCATGTATGAAGTGTGCGAAAGCGCATTTCACATACACCTGCACGAAACACCCAAGTGAGCCTCCAACATGCGTAAACTGTAAAGGCCTCCATCCTGCCTGCTTCACTGGTTGCAGTGAAAGACCAAAGAAAGTAAAAGGAAAGAGACCAACGACCATCACTAACAAGGCGACCAGATTACTCATCTTTAAAGAATTGCAGGAGCTACTCCAAAATGCAGAACTTGTGAAGATGCTTCAATCCCTTATCTCCGAGGTCCAAGCCTAATTCCATCACCCAGGACTTTGCCTTTCCACGAGCCGATCACTACTTGCTGTGATCAACATTTTCTTTTATTTTCAGATTTACTAAAACTGAGCCACATATTAGAACTATCCAACTTCGATGAATGGGTTAAAGCCGCTTCGCGGCTGTGTACCCAGGTTCTCGTCATTTCTACCATTCAGTTATGTCATACTAAACCTTTTTAAAAACTAGCAAAATCTGTCTAATATTTGCAAATTTAGTTTGTTGTTATTTACCGTTTGGCCAGACGGGAGGATCATGATAAATTAGCGTGGCATTCAACTTGCTAATAGCTTAAAAATTTCACTTTGCGATTATCAGATCTCATTTGTTTTATCGCTACAAAATGGCGATCGAAATCATTGCAAATTAAATTTGTTAAATCTAAATTAAGCAATCTAGTTCAGGAACTGCAGAGTCCAATCTGTAAAAAAAGGAAATAGTAGGGGAATATAGGAATCAATTTTTGTTTAAAACACACAAATCTGATTATCGGAGCTTGTTAATAATTTAACCGATTGTATTTTAATTTCAAAACTACGAATGTTATTATTTTTAAAACAGAGTGGAATTAAACTCAAATACTGTGGTTTCTTTAAATATAAATTGGCTACCACTTCCTATTTTTTAGATAGGATGATGCGGTTCTTTATAATTATAAATAATTATTATAATTAAACTTAGTGGAAAGTAAACTTGAAATACTTCCGCGCCATTATAGGTTGAAGCAAGCTATGGTCAGCTTAAGTACAGGTTGTTCCATCGTCTTAATATATAATTTTAGAATCTTTGTGATAAATGAAGACAAATCAACACATTAGGGGGCACATATTGATATTTAAGTGTGGAAAAAACATTCTTAAAATCTGATAAATTGCTATTGAAGAAGACTAAACTGAAAACATCAAAACCTGTTCAATTACCTGAGTATATTAAAAGAAAGAGGAAGATGATAACCTAAAATACTTTCAAATTTCTTCCGGCAATCAAAAACGTTTTTGTAATTTTAGTTTGCCTTCTCCAATAGTGATTATTTGGATATTAAAATTGGCTTCCTCTGACGTTATTGCACTGTCTACAACTACGCATAAGCGATTTCTGGACTTGCTTAAGATGACAGTGCGTCATACGAGATCTTCCTGTGTTTCTACAAGTGTTCTGGTGATTCCATAGTAAAGAGTCATCCGGTGAACGTGGAGATCATGCAATGGATTTCTCGAGCCCAATTCGTTTTCTTGGATATTTTACTCAATTACAATTAACACGTTGAATGTCACGGTAATTTTACTAGGTAAATAACTACAAACTAAACTTACAAATATTAGACAGATTTTGCTAGTTTTAAAAAAATGTTTAGCTCAACATACCAGAAAAAGGTGGTAAATTCTATAGCCCTATGAATTATTTAGAAATAGTGGTGGATCAAAATCTACTAAATTGAATTTATTAAACCAATAATCATAATTAATAAACTACCACTTGAAAATATTTATTCGCTGTCCGGAGCAAGTTGTGACCAATGTGTATATAAATAAAACTATTTTTGTGTGTTCTATATTGCATTTATTTCTTCAAACTGTTTTATTAACGATAAAAATGTAAAAAAATTATAAATTTACTCGAATTATGTGTTTCTAATAATCTTGACTTCTCCGGTCACCGGTGATCTCCATGGCATTCAACGTGTTAAATCTTGAAGACTGTTCAAAGCGAATTGTTTACGAATGGTTAATTCAGCTAGGACAAACCACTACTGACCTCTACCATTTTCTTTTTCCAGATTCAAAGCCTGCATGCATAATTAGCCGTTTTCACATTCTCAACGTGGTTCTTTTCTATGGACTGCAGCTGATGCTATTAAACTAACTAAAATCACTAAAATGGCAATTAATATCTTCTCATTTAAGCTTTCATTTATCATAAAATAGCAATAGGGAAGGAAATCTTTTTGTTTCATACAGATTCCTTAGTACTAATTACTTATGAGTGCTTTCAAATTGATTTTGATACCTTTCTTTTTTTAGGATTTGGATTGTTAGAATCAGGTTACGTAAACCGGAAGAATGAGGTGAATATTATGGTAAAGAATTCAGTCGATGTGATATTTGGAGGTTTGGGATACTGGATGTTCGGATATGCATTTTCTTTTGGAAAAGATCCTGGCTCTAATTTTTTTATTGGTAAATATTTGAATTTTGAAAGAATTTGAAATGGTAAAAGACGAATCTTAAAAGTACACTGAAATATAAAAATCTGTGAATGCAATAGTAATATGTAGAGGACAGATTACAGATTTAAATATCAACCTCTCTTTCTTCTCATGCAACAATTTAAATTTTCGTAAAGTTTTTTGGCAATCATAGTTTTGTTATATAATTGTAACCCCAATAAAATTATATTAAAAACAAGTAATTTAAGCCATTTTTTTTTCAATTCCTACTATTAGTTCACACTCTCTCTAGATCTTGTTCAAATGTAAAATCGTATTGAAATTTTTTTTGACCTTCTAGTGGATGACACTTGATGTTAATACAGTTTTTTCTAATATTAATTCATTAATTGAATGGGGATGAGCGAAAAACGAAATGTAATTTTCAAATTGGTTAAGCGTTAGTCATTGTTTTAAATTTTAATATAAATAATTCAGCTTTTTACATATTTTAAAAATAACATCAGTGATAATTTTTAAGTTATTATCAAATATGCTATTTTAACAAAAATAGTTTATTGCGCACATTTAAATATTTAATTATTTTATATTTGCTGTGTCAGATAAATTCAATAAAGAACATTATGTGGTAGCATGTGCTGTCCACGTCCACAAATTTATACTTTTATAGTTGTCTGATACCACGCGCCTTTTTTTTATCCTCAATTCCTACTATTAGTTCACACTCTCCCTATATATATTTATATAGCTTGTTCCAATTTTCAATCGTTAACAAAATACCTTTTATTCATCCATTCAAGTTCAAATATATATTTTAAACTTGTTGTAGATGACACTTGATGTTAATACAGTTTTTTCAAATATTAATTCATTAATTAAATTTAATTAAGAAGTTTTAGTTTTATATGGGAGAAAATTTTTTAATTATTTAATAAAAAGTAACTAAAAATTTTTTTTTCTTTGTTTATCGAAGTAGGAATTGACTTAAATTAAATTTTTTTTATGTTACTTATTTACAAGCATCTTAATCAGGCACATGTCAGTTTGTTTATCAGTAACAATGATAATTCATGTGCTAAAAAAATGTGGAAGAAATATAATTCTTTATCAGATAATTTACAAATTTAACGATCCATTCATAACTATCACTACACATTGCACGATCAATGATATATATTTAAAACGAAAATCTCCCTTGCATTAATTGTTAAGAATAAATTTAAATGAATGTGATGAAAGCTGTTGCTGATTTTATTCTCTTTTAAAAAATTTTTCTCATACCTTCTAATGATCTGATCTTCACATTCCAGGAGTCAATCTTGATGGTGCGTGGAGGTGACCTTAAATATGCTAGTTAATTAGTGCGGACAATATTTTAAGTTCCAAAATTAGACACGAAAAACGTACTTTTTTTGAATAAACGTACCTTTTTTTTTTTAGACAGATTCGAATTTCTGACCCCAAAACATAGCGGGTAGCCGCGATCTGGAAAATATGGTTTGGTCAGGACAGCGGCCCAACCTTTGGTTCCCTTAATGTTAATTAAATTTTTTTGCGCATTTCGCCCAATCCCGAGAACTTTTTAAGCCAATTCAAACATTTTTGCACATAATTATAAAATTCGCTTGTCAAAAGATAAATCAATGCAAAATATAACCTTAAGTAAATATCTATTATTATTTATTATTACATTTAAGAATGGCGGGAAAATTTTAAATTGTAAGGTTTACAATTTTTTACTCATTTTAAAGAATGTAATTTTACATGACAAAATACAAAATTTGAGTGACATCGGCCGAATAGTTCTTAAGAAATCGGATTTTTTTCTTTTTTTAAAAAATTCGATTTCTCAGGAACTATTCGACCGATTTTGAATAAATTTTCTATTTTGTCATTTAAAATTGCATTCTTTACAATGATTTATAAATTGTACAATTAAAATATATATTAAATATAAATAAAATTAAGATTATTTTAATACAATAATATTAAAACATAAATACAAGTTAAAAGTGTTTCGATTATTATTTAATAAAATAATAAAAACTAATAAATATTTAATAAAAGCTATTTTTTGCATGGAATTATGTTTGGATAAACGAATGTTGTAATTGTGTGCAAAATTTTTCAATTCTCTAAAAAAATTCACAAGATAAGGCGAAATAGGCGAAAGATAAAATTAACATTAAGGGATCCAAACTTTGGATCTCTCTTCTGACCAAATAATGGGGACCATATTTTTACAGATTGCGACTACCTTTGTACTTTGGGGGTCAGAAATCGTAATCCGTCGAAAAAAAGGTATGTTCTTTCAGAGAAAGTACGTTTTTGTGTCTGATTTCGTAACTTAAAATATCGTCTGCACTAATTAATTTGAATATTTGAGGTCACCCTCTCAAACTTTTAAGATTGAGTCCTAGATCCTGAAGATCCGATCCGTAGATCAGAATTACACATAATCAGGGTGGTCCATTTTTTATTCGCGCACTGTACCAACGCCTCCTATAACTGAAAGCCTCCACACGATTTATTATAAGTAGTCCGATCAGACCACTGTGAAGGATATCCACTTTCCGAACGAGTCACTTAATACAAAATCCAGTTAAAATAAGAAAGTGGTAGCAAATATATGACTAAAAATTTGTTTTATTTATGAAAATTATTGCTTTGTCCTATTCACTTGTCAACCACTACAGATTCAATTTTCAAATATATATGATAAATTTCTCTCAATTACTTTTATAAAAGGTTTTGGGTTCATGCGCACAACTGGCTCACTTTTCAAATAGTCTGCGAGGACTACTTATAAAAGACCGTGTGGAGGCTTTTTGATGTAGGAGGTGATAATGACTGTACATTCAGGCAAAAATTAAACCAAACCGAAAACACCGTTTTTTTCAAAAAAAATCTGTAGCCTATAATATAACGTGCACTATAGTCAAGTATTCTTATAAATGCAATATTGTGTTCTCTAGTATTTTAATTCTTCTCTTTTGTACGAAGGTATTGGTGGTTTCTTCCTGGATGCGAAAGAAAAAGATATGGGAGTTGTCTTCTCCACCTACATCTTCCAGCTGTCATTTGCTACAACTGCAACTACCATTGTGTCAGGAGCTATGGCAGAAAGATGCAATTTTGTAGCTTATTGTCTTTTTTCATTCTTCAATACCTTCATCTATTCTCTTCCTGCTGGTAAGAATAAATATGCATTAGCTTGAACATCATGTTTTTCTTAATTTCTTTACAATGAAGAAAGAAATTATGAAGTTCAAATGATTC
The DNA here is from genome assembly GCA_949128135.1 of Parasteatoda lunata. Taxonomy (NCBI): domain Eukaryota; kingdom Metazoa; phylum Arthropoda; class Arachnida; order Araneae; family Theridiidae; genus Parasteatoda; species Parasteatoda lunata. The sequence continues at coordinate 28,694,249 of OX421977.1, forward strand.
ATTTAGCGAAATAAACTGTTATTGACCCATTCGATATCGATTAATTTTAACACCTTACCATCTTTAGCTGTTTCGAAAAATGATTTTCTGAAGTGGTGTTATATTTTAAATTTAAAAAAAATTTATTATGCATTGAGTTACATAAAGAAAATATGCTAGAAATATGCACACCAACGTAATTCTATCATGAATTTACAGAGATGCCAGCTTGCTCCGGACAAATATTTTCTAGTGGTAGTATTTTAAGTGCCACTTGGTAACAATTATCGAATGTGGAGCCCTTAAAAAATGGCAAAACTATCAGCAAATACACACTACTATATTTAGAATAATTTGTAAATTCCGAAAAGGTTCTTCTTCTTTCGTTATTTAAATAAACTGGGCATCTGGGCCACGAAGCGTCCCCTATCCCATTCATCAATAAATTACATACAGTAAGGTAAAATACATTGATTTGGCAAACATTGTGGTAAACATTTGTAAACCTTACAATTCAAAATTTTTCTGCCATTTTTAAATGTAATAATAAAAAATAATAAATATTTACTTAATGTTATATTTTGCATTGAATTATCTTTTAATAAACGAATTTTATAATTAATTGCAAAAATGTTTGAATTTGCTTAAAAACTTCTCGAGATAGGGCGAAGTACGCAAAAAAAAAAAAAAAAAAAAAAAAAAAAGAATTTAACAGATCCAAACGTTTGACCGCTGTTCTGTCCAAACCACATTTCCCAGATTGCAGCTACCCGTGTTTTGGGGTCCGAAATTCGAATCCGTCTAAAGAAAGGTATGTTTATTCAGAAAAAGTACGTTTTTCGCGTTTGATTTCGGGACTTAAATTATCATCTGTACGAATTAATTAGCATATTTGAGGTCACTAGAAACAAACAAAATATTTTTAAAATTATTAAAATTTTTCCAATTTAGTGATATTTTCCCATTCTAGAGAATAGTTTTAAACGATTAAAAAATTAGACCTCAAATGCTTTTAATTTTCTAAAAACGGTTGATTTCTTTTCGATATTGACGTTTTACGCCATTCTTAGAATTAGCATAGAAGGTCTGGCTAAAGATAAGCTAAACTTGACCTAACTGTCATAAGTAAGTAACTGTTGCAAATTCGCAGCAGTTTTGAAAATAGCCTATAATTAGCAAAACAAGGATCATTTCTTGCGACGACAGAGCCGAAAGATCACAAATGAGTTAGATATAAAAGAGTTAATGTACTTGATTTTTCGAAGCTTTTTCGCCAACGAAATTTTTTTTATTTTTAAAAAAGCCACAGTTTAAGTGCCTTACGCTTAAAGTTAAGTTATAGTTGGAAACTATATATATGCCTTCTTGCCGCGAAGAATTATTTCTGCTTTAGAGCAGACAAATAGCCTAAATCCTTTAAAAAAAAAACTATAAAACTTTTTTTAAAATCATCAATTTGGTGACATTTTTCCACCTAGATAAAAAGTATCAATGCCATTTTCTCATTTTTTACAAATTTTTTTGATCCCAGATAATTTTGCATTCGAGTAAGTTTTAAAAGATTAGACCACTAACGCTTTTCTTTTTCTCAAAACAGTGACTTTTCTCCATATTGACGTTTTGCTCCATTTTCAGAATTATCATAGACTGCGTCGCTAAATTTCGGCTAAACTTGACCAGACAGTTATGAGTAACTGTTTTAGGCTCACTACAGTTATGAAAAATAGCATATTATTCTTGAAAAAGCATCATTTCATGCAAAGACCGAGCTAAAAGTTAGCAAAAATGAGTTGGTTGGTTGGTTCTAATGCCACTTGCCGCACGGGCAAGCCTGCTTGGTGAAACCGAGCAAATTTAAGGCAGAGTGTGCGATTCTAGTTTTTCAGTGGCGCCATCTATGGCCAAGAATTCGACTACGCCACACCTGCTTATAAGGCGGACCCATTCATCCACAGATCGTAATTTTGACCTGAATCAGAGAACGATCGATCTCCAACCCAGTGCCCCCAGAGGTTTTTATTTGTTATGGGAACATGGAGGACTTTGCGACTCGACAGAGTTTTAGCGTGCATCAGTCACCAACTACACGGGGAGTTTTCGGCCGGCGGCATTCGAACCCACGAACTCTCGGATATGGGACCAGCGCCCTACCGACCAGGCTACCCCGGCACAGCAAAAATAAGTTAATCAAGGAAGCGCATCGAGCCAACGCCTCCTATAACTGAAAGCCTCCACACGGGTTTTTTGTAGGTAGTCCGATCAGACCACCATGAAGGTAAACCAATTAGTGAAAGAACCATTTAATATGTAATCTATTAAAAATTGGAAAGTGGTAGCAAATATATTTTTGAATTTTTTTTTAATTTATTAATATAATTGGTTTGTTTTATTTACTTGTCAACCACTACAGATTCCATTCTCAAATATATATGATAAATTTCTCTCAAGGACTTTTAAAATAGAATTTGGTTTTCTGCGCACAAGTGGATTGCATTTTAAATAATCTGCGCAGACTACTTATAAGAAACCGTGTGGAGGCTTTCTGATGTAGGAGGTGATGGTAAAGGTGACAAGGTTAGGAAAAGGTGACTAAGGGTTTCTGTGTAATTTTCAATAATTATGATGTGACTTACTTTCCCTCAAAGTTTGTAACATATGTACAAAAAAACCCCAAGAAACGACTAGGGTTCCGTGCGACAGTTACACATTTCATAAGAGTGCCGCGACTTAACCTCAGCGAGACGGGCGAGTCATATATGCATTCTCAGGGTGTCCATAATCAGGGTGAAAAAGATAAAACTGGCAGCCAGACTATTTTTATAGTAGTTTATTTGTGGGCGGGGTAATAATATTTTGCCTTATTTAATTCACCATTACTTAGTTCGAATTAAAAAATTTCTAGTTACACTTTTAACACCCAAGAATTGGATGAGTTAGATTTAAAATGAAAGCAAAAATAAGTCTGTCAAATTAGCTATGGCCAAACTTAAGCTACCGCTTTTTATTTTTTACTATCCTAATTCTAACTCCGTACGAATACATTTAGGACTCTCCCGTTCCAAAAAGGTTAAAGTTTAGGAACATCTGCCCTTTAAAAACAACATCATTAAAGTAAAAAAAAAACAAGTGAATTTTAAAGCTCAGTCCTTTGACAGGCATAACATGTTATGATTCAAATTAAAATCTTTTAAATATGTGATATAATTATTCATAATAACTGAGCCAACATTTCGATGCCGTATATTTGATGAGATGAATCCAGTAAACAAATAGATTAACTAGCAATTGTTATGGTTCTCGTAAACTTATGTAAGAGATTAGATTTTCAAAATTTTATTAAACATCTTAACTTAAATGAACATATAAATTATCTCAGAAATCGTTAAAAGTTTTTCTAAAACAAATGAAGCGACATCACGGATGTTTATTACTTAATTTTCAATAAGGCTTGTCAACACCACTTTCCTTTTTTTCTTCCAGTTTTCTTGAGAATATCATGTTTCAGAATATTCCGAAAATTTACAGCTTTTGCTCTGGATAATGGGCAGCGATCAGATTTCATTACCTTGCTTCCATAGAACACTTTTTTTTTTCCTAAAGCGATTTATAGATGAATATGTATTGTCGAAGTGCTTTTTATTTTGGACAAATCTCAAAATGCGTGTTTAAGAAAATGGAAATAGCATTTGATTTCTTTTTTCAAACTATTCTTATAAGTATTTTTTTTAAAGAATTATCCTTTGTAATAAAACTTATAATGCATAAATCACTTGTATTTATTTATATTTATAACCGTTGTTGAACAGCCGATTCAATTTTGAGTTTACGACTACTAATGTTCAATTCCGTAGCCTTGTAATTTTGCACCCAATCCAGAAGACAAGGGAACTCCTGGATCAAGCATTATGAGAAATTTGCCTTCGTGGGGGACATTTTTACCCAAATTTGCGTTACCCAAATTTACGTTACAGGAAGAGGAAAACCATGTAAACCTCCCATGGTTAACCTGACGGCAAGGGACTCTAACTCATGATCCGTCTACAACTGAGGATATTTTACGTCAGCACTGCGTTTGGTGCAAACCGGATACGAAATTTGTATCGAAAAGCCATTGCTGGGATTCGAACCCGGATCACCTCATTGGAAGGTGAACGCTCTATCCCCTGAGCCATTACGGCTCATAAATCATTTATAAACTTTATTTATCATATTAAAGCTGTGATAGCCTAGTTGGAAAGGCGTTGGGTTCATGTCTAAAGGTCGTGAGTTAGATCACCGCCGGCAGAAGACTCCTCGTCTAGTAAATGGTGACTAGTACAGTTTAAATATACCGAGTCACTAAGTCCTCTATATTCCCATAACAAATCATAGCTCTGGGAATACTGAATTGGAGATTGATCGTTCTCTGATTCAGGTCAAAATAACGATCTGTGGATAAATGAATAGATGTATGAATGGGTCCGCCCTATTAATGGGTTGTGACGTATGCGTGTGGCAGAAGTTGAATTCTTGGCCATAGATGGCACTACTGTAAGACAAAAAGACATTAAAAGCGTGAAGGCAAGCGACAAGATGTTAAAGGCCTTTTATAGAGTTCTCAAGTGAAAAATTAAGTATAAAAAGTCAGAGCAAAGGTTAAAAGCATGGAAAATGAAAGTATGAAGCGTGATCAGAATTAAAATGTGTGATTAAAATTAACATTGGGTGAGAGGAGTATGAAAAACAGCATAATGTTTACAATAAACGTAGACGGAGGAAATGATCAGGGTGTTTGGTTATGAGAACATAAGAAAAAAAAAGTAAATTGGTTTTCCGCAGCTAAAGTATAATGGATGTTGGGGACCATATTGAAAATAAGCAATGAAGATCAGCATTACTGTCTAATACTGATACAGTTAGGCGGCTACCACGGTTTTTTTAGTTTTGTTTTTCACATTTCTTTAATTTTCCATTTTTTCATTGACAACTTTGAGTTTTCTTCTTTTTCAAATCTGTTATATTTTTTTTTTATTCACGTCGGGTGAGTCTTCAGAATGGGAGCCGAGTCTTGAGCGCTCGAAACATCTAGACTTTTCCAGGTTTATAATTTAAAATAAATTAATATCTAAAATAAGAGAATATCCCTTCAACATTTTCCCAATTTAATTTTTTCAAATTTTAACTTTCTGTTTTTTATCGCGATCTCACTATAAGATATTTACATTTGAGATTATGAATCACGTCGTAAAGTATGTAAAAAAATGTTTGTATGGCTAAATGCTTGTGAATGGTGAATATTTTGAAAGCAATGGTGATTTTAGTTCCATATTCCAAGTTTTCTTAATCCATTAAAGTCTGAATTTTTTTTATATGCCGTGATGCAAAATAAGCGCCTATTAAAAAGTGGTTATTCATTCGACTAAATGAATATTCTCTTATGTTTGCTACTACTTGAAATTTGAAAAGAATTAAAAACAGTCCTTTTTCAGATCAGCAGAATTTTCATAGAATTCCCGCAATTCGCGTGACGTACATGGCACGCTAGGTCAAAATGAATTGAACTACTATAGAATTCAACTAATGTTTATAAATTTTAATCTTGATTATATTAAAACTATAAAATATATTCTTATTTCACTTAAAATCGTAAGTGTTTCATTTATTTGAGAATTCCGGGCCACGTGTCTATTTTTATGGATGTGGCGTATATTTTGCTGAATTTCATACAGATTTTATGGTATCTGACGAAAGTGCAAAAAGTAGAGCTGCAAATCCGAAAGTACCGACTCTCCGCAATATTTAAACAGGCAGAGGAACAATATATGCAAATGTTGTGTATATAAGCAAATGTTTTTAAAATCTAACCAGCACTCTAAAATATCACATCATACATAATATATCTCTTAACATCTTTAAGTTATTAAATGCCGTTATTAAAATTATTAGTTGTGGTGTTCTAAATTATTTTAAATCAAACGTTATATCATATATTTTATCACCATTTTAAATATTAAGAAAAAAAAATCGGCCAAGAGCTCGAAAAAGTGGCAGATCTGTAAAAATAAAGAATATGTTTTGGTGCATACTTCAGTAAGAAACGATTGGTGATAGGTGGAGCCTCTTAGCTGTTTCGTTTTCTCTGTAAATATTTGCTGCTATTCGAAGCCAGGAACGAAGCTCAAGCGTTTCTGTTACGCAACGAATTACGCCATCTAGTGTGTTTCAAAGTGTGAAGAGGGGCAAACACGCTTCAAAACCGCGATTTGTTTAGATTTGGAACAAAATTGAGGAAAATATTCACGTTCTGGCAATGATTTTACCTTCGCGAAGTCGTTAAATAAAAAGATAATTAGTTGCCATTCTCCTACACATAGGTAAAATTATTAAGATAGTATTAGAATTAGATACCTGCAAGCGACGTCATCTTAGGTAAATCTTGTCATTCGTCTATTAAGAAACCAATCAGGTTAGACAAACACGCGTGACGTCACTTACAGGTATCCAATTATGTCTGATTTAAATCACAAGGTTATGCATAATGACTCCACTTCTTCTCGAATTGCAAGTACCAAACTGTCCAGCAAGTAAAACAATTCATTTTTCACACTAGGATGGGTGTGGACAAAGCGTGGCTTCCTATCTTCATTGAATGTTGTAGACATAGCCGGATGTTCAGCAGTTCATCTTGTTGGAGGAGCTTCAGCACTTGTAGCTGCCATAATGCTCAAGCCTCGTTTGGGGCGCTATGAAAATGGCAATCACTCTAATCCCTCTTTGGGTTCGCCCACCAATGCATTGGTAGGGATGTTCATGCTCTGGTAAGTAACATTTGTTTTTATGGATTACATAGGTTTTTAAAAATTGACCTTCCCAGAGGTTTTTTTCAATTTGTGTAAAATTCTAGAAAAGAGAACATTCGAATATTCTTACCAATAGCTGGTTTGCTATCTAACAATGCTTTTAGCAGAATATTTTATTGAGTGGTCGACGATTAAAAGCCAAACATTCTAATAGCTTCACATCGAAAGAACTAATGTAGTGTCGTTCTATATGAAATTTTAAATTATTTACATGTAGTGATATTGTTGACATTACTACATGTAAATAATTTAAAAGTTCATATGGTTTGTATCAATCCATATAATTTGAAGTTTGAATCAAAGTTACAAGACAAAGAATTATATACTAAAACATAAACTTAGTTATCACAAGAATAAATTTTTCCCTACGGTGTAGATAGTTGTTAGCCCTTCGCATAGACTTAACCGTCCTCAGTATTCCTCGGTATTCGAATCACTTTTAAGTTTTCTTAGAACTCTATTTTTGAAGTCGTTGTAAGCCAGTCTTTCCCAAACTTATGACTTTTGTGTACCCTTTCTAAATTTTTCGTAACGCTGTGTACCATTCATAAAAAAAATGAATGTTTTTTTTTTTTACTATAAAAAACTGCACAAAAGTTAAAAATCACAACTGGCTGTTGACGCCAATAATTACTATCTATTAACTCTGTAAAAAATAGCCAATAGAAAAATACGTCATCGTAAATTTTCATGTCTAGCTTTGTTTTAAAATAAAAGTTTTTGAAATTTTCGTTTATTACAAGATATTTCGCATAAGAACGCGTACCCCCGCTAAACTGTTCCCGTACCCCTGGGGGTGCGTGTGCACACTTTATGAAACACTGGTGTAAGCGATTGATCACGATGTATCTGTTGCACAGATCTTATTGAAAATTCGATTTCAAATCTTTCGTTCATTCGTTGTAGTGGAACTGGGCGTCTGAGGCCTTACGGCCATTTTTGATATCAAATCTGTAATCGGCTTCTCTCCTTAAGCTACACTTTTTATTTAATTTAGCACTATATTCCGAGCGAGGATTTTTTAATATTCTCTCAAGTGAATACTAAGTGTAAGGATGCCACGGGAGACAAAAAAGTGTAAGAAATGGTAGAAATTTGATTAATTTTTATTTACTTAATCTATTAAAATATTCAATAGTAACTACTACCAAAATTTACATTGCAAACTATTCATATTCAATTCGAAAACATTCTTTGCATTTATTCGAGGAAAGGAGGAGGTGGTTCCACCAGCCGTGCATTTATTTTGCCATTGCTATTATTTTATTTTAATGTGTGTTATCGCCCATTTACTTGATTGTATGCCTAGACATGTCATTATTTAATCTCTTTGAGTCAAATCTGATGCATCAGTGACAGCCCACAAGGGCTGGTACTGAGTAACCAGAACAATGTTAAGATTTTGCATTTATTATTAATAGTAACCTAGAAAATTTGCGAGCAAAAATTGCTAATTTTAATGTATTTATGTACATTTTTGCTTTTTATTAGCCACCACTTTTTGCAGTTTTAGGCAATCTTCTAAGTGGAATTCTTGTAAGTGTACTCACTTCTCTATTATCTATGCAGTAATAGGAAGTAAGCGATAATACATTTCAATTAATTGTGCGATACGTTAAGGTCATATGTTTTTTTTTGTCTTTGGCATAGCTGCCAACTTGTATGGCAGTTGAGGAATAATTTTTTTTACTGGTAGCAGTATTAGCGCTTTGGCGTATAAAATTTTTAAGTTTAAAGTTGCAAATTTTTTTTAAATTGCCACGAGGATTTTATAATTTAAAAAAATAAATGTATAGATAAGATCTATTTGTTGACTAATTAGGCTTGTTGATGTTCTAATAGTTTCAATTATTGAAAATTCTTCCAAACTTATTATTTTACTACTACTTAGTAAAATATTTTTCTACGACCGTACAAATTGGCAGGTATGTCTTAGGTGTTATTTTCAAAGGAACGGTCAAATGTTTTTGTATGTATACAAACCTATCCGTTCTCTATAAACTTGTATACATTCAGACAAAAAATAAACTAAACTAAAAATATCATTTCGAAAGAAATTTACATTACATAAAAAAATCCTGATTTAAAATCCCAGTATTGAGTAAAATCAAGTATAAATATCACATTTATACTTGTATAAATGCGATAAAAAACTTGTTCTTCAATCATTCGTTCATTATCTAGTTAATTCTAGGCATACTGAAAGTGCAGAATAAACCATGTTAATAACTTCAAATTAAAGTTTCTAAAACTGTGGATCACGACCCAAATTAGAGTCTGTTGACTTGCAGTAAGGGTCGCTAAAATTCTTAGCAATTTAAATATTTTTAAAATTTATTATAATAATTTTACAATTCCAAAATATTTTAATGCAATGTATCTGAAAATAGGTAAAGATTTTTGTTTTAAACGACGTTTTCAAGAGACCATAAAATTGATCAAATATAAATCATATTGAAGAAATGCTTTGTACTGCGTTGCTGACTATTTTGCCAAGATTTGATAATATAATTAAAAATAGGCTTCTCATTGATACTTCGAATATGTGCTGTAAGAAATGGCTTTTCTTAGTAGTGACTTTCCAATTGGCTACACTTAATGGACAGGCTATAATTAACCGATGGAATTGAATTTGTTTTTGTATTATATTTTCAAGTGTGTTACTAATACGAAATTTTCAACCTGTTCTATACCTAAAGTATATGCTCTTAAATTGCAATATCATATATTTCAGTATAAGTGTAAAAACTTACAGTTTCACTCATGCGTGTGTGTCGGATTTGTGTCTCCAGATATTTTCGTAAATATTTTGAGAATGGGTTTCATCACACCAAAAATTTTAGAAATCCTGCTGATAGTAATTCAACCATAGCTCTTGTTGCTTATGCCACTTGCCAGCATCAGCTTGAAAACGAGCGAATTTTTAAGGCAGAAGTGAAGTCTGTTGTTTTTCAGTGACGCCATCTACGGCCAAGAATACTATTTCAGTCACACAAACACACTTTTTATTGGTAGGACTCATTCATTCATCCACAAATCGTAATTTTGACCTGAACCAGAGAACGATCAATCTCCAGTTAAGTACCCCCAGAGGTTTTGATTTGTTATGAGGACTTAGTGACTCCGGAAGATTTAGTCACAATTTAATACATACATGGGAATTCTCCGGTTGGCGGGACTCGTACCCAAAAACAAGAGCCCTCCGTCCTACCAATATCCATCTACCATTATTATTAACCCGTTTTGTCCCGACTTTATATATTGAAATGACACAAGAAGTGGTTTTATGGAAAAAGCTGAGATAATATATTATCGAAATTAATTGGTTTTTCTACTGTTAGGACATTCTAAAAGTCTTTGATAGATAAAAAAAAGTACTTGCTCCTTTTAATTCTAGATCTAGTCTGAGATCTTTCATAAATTATGGTATTTGAGAATCTTTTAATTCACCCAGATAAATGAAAACTCTGAAAAAAGTTTCCCATCACAATAAATGTCTTTGAAGAAAGGAACTGTCCTAAATATATGAACCTGGGCGTTAACCGGTTGCCTTATATTTTAAGATACATTTTATTCAGCAATACAACTTAACTTGAACTGATGTGGTATACGGAGTACCTGTCAACGAAGAGGACAACTGACCCCTTCATATGAAGTGATGCTCTTGGGTGAATGGAATTTGACTGTAAGGCAGGTTATGATGAGAGAATGGCAGAGGTGGTAGCAGTCATAAGTCTATACATTTTATTTTATTTTATAACCGTCGTTGAACAGCCAACCCAATTTCATGGGTTTACGACAACTAATGTTCAACTCCGTAGCCCTGTAATTTTGAATGATCAGTACCCCCAGATCAGTACTCCTGGATCAGTACCCCCAGAGGTATTGATTTGTTATGGGAACATGGAGGACTTTGAGACTCGACAGCATCAGTCACCATTTACTACACGGGGAGTCTTCGGTCGGCCGGGATCGAACCCACGACCTCTTGAATATGGGCCCAGCGCCCTACCGACCAGGCTATCCCGGCCCAAGTCTATGCATTAAGACTGGAGACAATTGAATTTTTATTTATTGTAATTACATACATTTGCAGGCTTGTGTGGTCAATTTAGGAGTATAAGCTTTTGCCAAATAGGATAGCACGAAGATAAATACATCCAAGGTAACGGTGGGATTTGAACACACCACCTCCACGTTTTGCACAGCGTTAGGAGGGCGATACCACTTGAACGAGGAGACTCGACAAATTAATGAAACTTTTACTAATTAATGCATAAATTTTTATTTAAGAATGAGCGGTTACTATGTGGAAATATATTTTTTCGTACTTATCAAATTATTGAAGAATTTATTTAATATAATTCGATATTTGTCTGTCGCGTTCATTACACGATCTCTTTCACTAAAGTTGGTTAATTTTCGGTTAGCTAGTCCAACGCCTCCTACAACTGAAAGCCTCCACACGGTTTCTTATAGGTAGTCCGATCGGACCACTATGAATGTAAACCAGTTTACGAAAGAGCCCTTTCATAGAATATCTAGTAAAAATAAGAAATTGGTAGCAAATATATGTCTAAAAATTTGTTTAATTTATGAATATGATTGGTTTGTAATCTTTACTTGTCTACTACTACAGATTCAATTCTCAAATATATATGCCAAATTTCTCTCAGTCACTTTTAAACTACAATTCGGGTTCAAGCGCACAACCGGCTCACTTTTTAAATAGTCTGCGCAGACTACTTATTAAAAACCGCGTGGAGGCTCTTTGATGTAAGAGGTGTTGGCTAGTCGACCGTACTTATTTCAATTGTTTCTTTTTTTAATTCTTTCTTTCTTCATCTTTTTAAACGCAAAACAAAATGGGCAAATATCATAAAAATAAAACGAAAATAAAATAAATTAATATTTATAAAAAAATAGTTGAATTGCGCCAGTCAGGCTGAAAAGTACCCAAATCTTATAAACCTAATCAGTTTATTCCGAATTTGATGTAAAAAAATTCGTATTATTCGTAAGAATTAAGTCATTAAGAAAACTAATTTAATATGAGTAATAGTTAAGTGTACCTGGGAAGTTTCATGATTTTTTTTATTTATAAAGCACTCTATATTCAAAAACGCATCGTCCCGCAGTGGACTGATCGTTAAGACACGGTTCCCAAAAGATCACCAAAGTCAAGGGATCAGTGTTGGATTAGTCTACTTGGGGACATAGGGTGTGCGGTATTGGTCCTCGTTAAACTGTTCTACCGTAAAGTGCTCGACTTCGCGTGCAGGCCGTTGGGCTACTGATGCGGGGGTGCCATCCCCTCTGCAGAGGATCAAAATTGTGATGGCATGTCTTCGGATCATTTTCAGGGATGTTTCCCATACCGTCGCCAATAGCCCTTTGTGCAGCTCTGGTGTGACGTAAATGAACTACAGCAACTGAAACGCATTATTATTATAATTATTTTTCATTAAAGAAAAGTATTTTACTATTATCTTAAACACTTTGCGTGAGAAATAAATGTTGCAATTCTAAGTATTACCTCGAGAACTACCTCAACAGCTGTTAGGCAAAAAATACTTCCATATTTAGACGTCCTTTATGTACATCAGACAGTATTACTATTTAACTACTACCTCCATGTCTTTAAATTTAAATAAAAAAGTAAAGGCCAGGTTTTGACTTAAACAAAATAATCGTTACTTTTAGGGTATACTTTACCCATAGTAAATCTTAAGAATTTACTTACATATAATTCCTAAATTGTCGTGCGATTTAGATATCTAGCTAATCTAAGATTTTTTCAATCTTCGTTGATCAGCCGACCCAATTTTGAGTCTAAAGACTTTCAATATTCAGCTCCGCAGCCTTGTAATTTTGAACGTAATCATTAACACGTTCACACCCAGGCCTGAAAGCGGGACGGAAAAGAGAAAATACTGGTAGAAGAACTATTTCAATATTAGATAATATTCGGGAGGAGTTAATCTATTCTCAACAATAACAATTCACTGCAAGGAAATTTTTCTCGGCGAAGAAGCAATTCAATATAAAAATTGCATCCGTTAAAAACAACTGGTAGTTATGGATTTTTATTATTCCCAGAAAAACATTCAAAAATGAAATTTATTTGCTACCAGTTTTTACTCCGGTGTGCCACCGATGGCCCGCGCCGGCGTGAACGTGTTAAGACAGGGGAACTATTGGGAGAAGTTTGTCTTCGGGTGAAATTTTTGGTAGAACTACCCTGCATTTGCGTTACTTGGAGAAGAAAAACACGAAAACTTTCCACGGTTATCCTGACAACAAGGGGACTCTAACCCATGAAACGTCTACCACTGATGATATTTTACTTCTGTCGCCTGTATGAGCTGGGTGCCGAATTCGTATCGACCAGCCATCGCTAAGATTCGAACGTGGGACACACCTTTGGGGGGAGTGAGCTCTATCCTCTGAGCCACCACCGCTCCTTGTCAAAGTTAACTTTTTAAGTAACGTAACCACTTTTTTTTATGTAAGTTTCAGCAAAATATTAGGTGCTAAATACAAATGCTTAGATGTCCTGGTGACCAGGATTTGTGGATTAATGATCAAGGCTTAACCCCGTCCCACCCCCGTCAGGGGGCATCCGGAGAATACTGTAGACTCTAAGTGCACGCACGTGACATCTCAGTAAAAAAGAGGATTCAAAAAGGCAGGCTTGGTGGCGATTCATGGCAACACCAGAGGGCCTCAAAGAATTTAGTGAAATCTTAAAATTAACAATAGTAGTTACTCAGAAAATAGGAGTTTGAGTGTTCAAAAATAATAGACGAGGCATCAAAAAAAAAAAAAAAAGGGTAACAAACATATTTTGAAGATGAAGAGTACCAGAAACTCGACTCTCAAATTCAGTGGGTTGATCTAGAATAAAAATAACCTCAAAATATAAGGTCGCAAACCCCGTTGAGAGGTTTAAAATCAGTCACCAAAAATCCATACAGATTTCGACGTAACGCCGAAAAACAACAACAAAAGGTAATATAAACTTTCTTGTTCCAAAAGGATTTATTTGACTAACTAACATAATAGTTGTTCTCGCTGAAGTCTTAAGACAGTCTACAAAGACGTAAAAACGATTCTGAACCATGCCTGTTAATACCAGGTATAATTTATGAAAGTTTAATCCAAGCTATGAGATCCTTACATAAGCCCACATACGTCCATTAAACTAGTGATTTAAAGTGACCCCATTGGAAAAAGTCTCACGAATTAAGATTCTGAGAACGCTACGATTAATTATAAGGAATAATTTTTCATATAAAGTTATTTCGATTATAATTAAAAATACTGCTTCACTAATTGAGCCTATATATCTGTGCAGTGGATGATATTTTGAATTTTTTTCATGCAGTGGTGTGAACGATAACTCTAGTTAAATTTACAAAAAACAAAAAAGACAAATATATATTTAAACATAAACTTAGCTACCATTTGGAGAAATTATCGTTATTAAATTTTTATAAATCGGAGAGAGTTGGCAGTCCTGTGTTATTATAATTAGTCAATAAATAACTTAAGAGATATATTTCAGAAAATAAAATTGGAAACTTCAGTTTCTGATATTTATAACAGAAACTATCGTAGTTTGTTTATATTTTTTTTATTTGATACAATTAACTTACTTTATCCACATTTTCGGAATAAATTATGTCTTTAGGGGGTTGAGATTTATTTAGTTGGAAAATTAGTGTTCTTCACTGTTTTGTGAAAAAAATGGAAAAACTCACTCGAGTATATTGAGACCAAAATTTATGAACAAGCCCTAAATTGATTCTGTTCTTATTTGTATTTTCAATTTTGTTTTGAAACATGATGGATTGTTACAGATGAGCATCGGGAGGATACTATCTAATATTTTCAACAAAATAAATTGTTTAGAAATTTGATGCAAAATAATTCAGACGGGCAAATGAGATACTAGAAATAAACGTTTCAATTCGATGTTGAAAGTATTTTAACACATTACATGCGGGCAGCTTTCCAAAAAATTAGAGGACTCATTCAATCTGTTAGAGAATGAATGTTTAAAAAATTGTTAGGCAATATTTCAAAAGAGTTAGAGCAAACTTGTCTCTATAGCAATTAAAAAAAATTAGAATGAATGATTTGAAGTACTGATTACATATATACTGAATTATTTATGTTTGTGGTAGTCACGAATGATAATTTATTTGAAAAACACAGCGAAAACGAATTAGTTTTGCTAATACTTTTCAAACTTTCGTATGGATCTCAGAAATTAAAAAAAACGTATTTTTACGTGACCGACTAGCAATGTGTTAAGTTTTGCCATTTATCGGAATAAATTTTTAAAAATCTTTTTAAGGGATCAAATATACCTTATAGAAAGTATACTATATAAATATATATACAGTACTGCCAACTTTCTACGCTTTTTAGGAACATTTCATCTATTATGATTTGATGCATGATTCTTTGTTTTGTGAAATTAATTTAAAGTTATTTTTTCACCTCTACTTATAAATGATTCTATAGTTCATATAAAACACCACTTTTTATCGGTTCTTTCGGGGTCTCCATGGCCGAGCAGTATCGCCCGCTAAACGCTGTGTTCAGCGTGGAGGTCGTGGGTTCGAATCTCTCTCTTACTCTGAATGCATAGGTGTGATGTCCTCCTCTTTATTGTCCTTCCACTCTACAAAGGTTTATAAGCCTCAATTGAGCACACATGCCTGCGCTGCATGTTATACCAATCCACATCTCTCGTGTTGTGGCTTTTAAATTATTGGGTAAATAATAACCAAAAATTCAGAAAGCTGGCTTTAGTGTTTTTACCTATCTCTTTCTGTATAAATACAATATATATATATATATATATATATATATATATATATATGGGATGCAGATCCATCCCAGGAAGCAAGCTTCTCAATCACGTGTTATTGTATCCAAGGACAATCATTACATTTACTTTCCGCATTACTTTTACCTTTACACTATGTAGATGTCATTCAGTTGTTCGTAACGCCTGGCTCGAGAAGGATGCCAGGAGGATGTGTATCATATTTTTTGTATTTTATCTGTTAATATAATTTTCGTTATGTTTACTGTATCGCCTTTTATTCAAAGCCCTCTCTGCACCTCCTTTATCCTACACATGGGGGCTCGTCCACGGGAATGTGGACCGCGTTTTGGGCAATAACTTTTCAATTTTTTCAACAACGTATAGCCAACGAGTAGGTTGAGCTATTATAAACTTTTTGCGCCGCTCAGGGCTCGAGTCTACAAAAACTACGCTGAGCTGAATTGAATGAGAAGTGCCGTAAAATTTCTGGAAACAACAAAAACCGTCATCGAAATTGCTGGAAACAACTGGAATCTACTAAAACTACGCTAAGCTAGAACTGAATTGCATACAGATGCATCTAAACTTGGTTACGGAGCAATCCTATTGCAAGAGAGAGATGATGAAAAACTCCACCCAGTTCATTACATGAGTCAGAAAACCTCAGTACAGGAGGAAAAATATTCCAGTTATGAGTTAGAGGTCTTAGCTATCATAACAGCTTTACAAAAATTTCGCATTTATTTATTAGGACAAAAATTCAAAATTGTTACCGATTGTTCGGCATTCCAAAAAACTATGGAGAAAAAAGAAATTACTCCTAAAATAGCTCGTTGGGCATTATTTCTAGAAGAATTTGAATATGAAATAATTCATCGTTCAGGGACACACATGCGCCACGTTGATGCCTTAAGTCGTTAACCAATAATGATTATTGAAACCCCTGAAATAACACCTAAAATTTCAACAGCCCAAAAAGATGACGAATTTATACAAACAATTAAGGAATTAATTAACTGTGGTAAAACTGAAAATTACTTTGTGAAAAATGATATCCTTTACAAAATTGTTAACGATAGAAATTTATTAGTGGTCCCTAAGACCATGCAAATAGAAATTGTAAAAAATGCTCATGAATTAGGACATTATGGTGTAAACAAAACAGAAAATCTTGTTAAAGACAAATATTTTTTCCCAAACATCAGACAGTGCGTAGAAAATGTAATTAAAAGTTGTGTTAAGTGTATTTTAGTAAACAGGAAAAAGGGAAAAGCAGAGGGTTTATTAAATCCAATTCCAAAAGGTGACACTCCATTAGACACATATCACATTGACTTTATCGGACCAATGCCTTCCACCAATAAAAATTACAACCATATTTATTCTGTGGTAGTCTTAGTCTTAGTCGTGTAGTTTGGCCGAGGTGCCTGAGGCCATAGGGCCCTTTACCTCTTCATCATGTGATGCAGATCCTTCTGGTGTAACCTTGAGGTCTTTGTTCCTTGTGGTGAATATTGAAAAGATGAAAATCTACGTCAGTGGGGTTAGGCATGGGTTGAGGCGACGAAAAGTCTATGTCTTGTGAGTAGTAAGGAGAGATGTGAGCAGTGTGACTACTGCTTCGTCTTTAAGTAATTCCTGGAGCTCTTTGAAGATCCGCAGGAACCTTTCAGCATTGGAGTGTGAGTCTATTGGTTTTGTCTGAGAAGCTCGATACTTTTTCTTTGGTCGGGCACTGCAGCCTGTAAAACAGGCCGGATGATCGCCTTGACAGTTTGCACA
The DNA here is from genome assembly GCA_949128135.1 of Parasteatoda lunata. Lineage (NCBI taxonomy): Eukaryota > Metazoa > Arthropoda > Arachnida > Araneae > Theridiidae > Parasteatoda > Parasteatoda lunata. The sequence continues at coordinate 28,711,691 of OX421977.1, forward strand.
TGTAGCCGGGAGGGTGAGAGGCTTCTCGCATAGATAAGTGAAGTGTGCTCCAGCACACTTCATGCAGGTGGGTTCGTTGGGGCAGGAACTCTGTGTGTGATTGAATTTCTGGCACTTGAAACATTGTATGGCATGGCGCCCTCCGTGAAATTTCTCAATTCGAACAGGTGAAGTCTGTAGAATTTTTACGTTGATAAAGTCCTGGTGTTCTGGGGTATCTGGGAGCAACACAAGGAAAAGGGGGAGGAGCATATACTCACTGCCCCGCCTCTTTCTTAGCTGCTCGACTCTGATTGGACGTCGTCCGTTATCCTCGATCTCTCTGTGGATATCATCCGTACGGTGATCAGGGTTAAGTCCCCGCACGAGAAATTTAAGGTTTCTCGGCGGATTGCAAGCAGGTGCCGGTGGAGAGGTCTCCGTCGGAGTTGGTATCGGTGGAGAGAGCTCCATCGGTGTGGGAACTGGCTGGATGTTCTCAGGTGGGGGTACTGGGCTGGTAGGAGACGGCAGCATGGATTCGTTGGCTTTGTGGCTCTTTTTCTTCTTCTTCCTGAGTCTTTCAGCAGGGGGATTTTTGGAATCGGGCACTTCAGAATTCATCTCGGAAGTTGTCTCTATTTCTAGAGGTTCCTTCGGCTTTTCAGGCTGATACAGCGTGACTGTTTCTATGGGCATGACTTCCTTATCAGGCTCTTCAGGGAATAATTCATTTCTTCTTCTGATGAGTGCTTTCACTTGAAATTCACCCTTTGAGTGTGGCTTTTTTCCTTTTGTGATTTGCCATTTCATTATACGTTCAGTGATCTCGATTTGTCTATCGATGTGTGCTTTAGATGTAAGTTGATTTGCAAAAGTAGAGAAGTGCTCCACACGCTCTTCGTCAGTTTTCAGCATATCAAAAGTTTCCTGAGTTGTGGGTTGCCGCGCGGGCCTTTCGGTCCGCCGCTTCCCACCTCGGGCGTGGCGTTGATAAGACATGGTAGCAGAGCTCGGTCACAACACAACCTTACTCCTCGAAGTCAGGTCTTGGAATGGGTGGGTGTCTGTGGTAGATGCATTCACTAAATATGTATGGCTCTATCCTGTAAAATCTACATTATCATCCGATGCCATTCAGAAATTAAACCAACAACAAACAAATTTTGGAAATCCTAACAGACTGATTAGTGATAAAGGTGCCGCGTTTACATCAAAAGAATTTAGTGACTATTGTGCAAATGAAGACATTACTCATCTTACCATCACAACTGGAATCCCACGAGGAAACGGAATGATTGAAAGGATTCACGAGACACTCATTCCAATTTTAGCAAAACTGTCCATAAATGAGCCAGAGAAATGGTATGAATACGTACCATTAGTACAGAGAACATTAAATTCCACTACATCTAGAAGTACCAAATATACACCGTTTGAGTTACTCACTGGCATTAAAATGAAACAAAAACAAGATGACAAGCTTTTAGAAATATTGAAGGAAGAACATGAAAACACCATTATGTGTAACAGACAAGAAATTCGTGACAACGCTAAAGTCAACATTTATAAGATTCAAAAGGAAAACAAGCGAACATATGACAAAAAGAGGAAGAAAGCTCACAAGTATGAGAAAGGTGATGTCGTTGCCATTCAACGAACGCAGTTCGGTACAGGACTCAAGTTGAGACCAAAATTCCACGGTTCTTATGAAGTTACTAAGGTGAACAACAACGATAGATACAACGTCAGAAAACTTGGAACTCACGATGGTCAATATAACTTCTACTGCTGCAGACCATATGAAGATCTGGGAAAATTGAAAAACCATATGGACTGAAAAAAAAAAAAAAAAAAAAAAATTCTTTTTTGTTTCTTATAGCTAATTGTTTCGAAATATTTGCTTTCGTACTGTTCTTTTTTTTTTCTTCTGTAATTTCAGAAAATGTCCTTCGGAGCAGGCATGTCAACTGGTGGAAAATGGTCACCGCGGTCGGTGAAGAGCAGGATGACCGTGTGGAATGCAGATCCATCCCAGGAAGCAAGCTTCTCAATCACGTGTTATTGTATCCAAGGACAATCATTACATTTACTTTCCGCATTACTTTTACCTTTACACTATGTAGATGTCATTCAGTTGTTCGTAACGCCTGGCTCGAGAAGGATGCCAGCAGGATGTGTATCATATTTTTTGTATTTTATCTGTTAATATAATTTTCGTTATGTTTAACGTATTCCTTTTATTCAAAGCCCTCTCTGCACCCCCTTTATCCTACACACACACACATATTTATTATATATATATATATATATATATATATATATATATATATATATATATATATATATATATATATATATATATATATATATATATATATATATATATATATATATATATATATATATATATATATATATATATATATATATATATATATATATATATATATATATATATATATATATATATATATATATATATATATATATATATATAAATTTTTATTAAATATTAGAAAGCCCTCTTTTTTGGGGATATAATTGTGTGAAGTGAGCTGAAGACGAAGAAATTATATCTCGACTTTATTTTGCTTTCCGGCATTTTAATATTTATTTAAATTTGTAAAGAATTTTTTTACTTCTCTTTAAAAGATTAATAAATTTTTTTCCGTTTCCTCTCTGTATATATATATATACACAAATACTATTCATTAAAATGAATAGAATTAAAAGAATATGTAGTAATGTTTATTTACCCAAAAAGCAAATAGACAAACTCTTTCAAAATTTGATAAAAAAAAAAAAAAAAAAAAAAAAAAAAAAAACAATGCATACCCAACTAAAGTAATTAAATTCCATATTAAATCATTGAGTTAATTGTATATTATTGTAAATGAATTTACTAAAAACTTCTTTGTTAATTTATATAATTTAAACCATGTGCAAATCCATTTCGGGCAAATCCATGATTAAAATTATGTGCAAACAGACGATCCATTTTCCTTCTTTTTTCTATTTTATTTTTTTCTAAAATTAAAGCTAATTTTCTAAATTTATTAATTGTCTACCTCTTTAAATTGTCCAGTATAAAATAACCTTGCACACATTCGTTTTGGTAACTAACAAATCAAACGCACTTCAGCACTGTAGTAAGAGCACACTATAAAACAAAACTCTTCTATTTACGCTCTTACCGCAATTTGCGCTTCTGTTTTCATATTTTGTAATCTGGCAATCCTGTTACGAAAATATTTTAAATCATTCTTGAAAAATTTCCTGTTCTTGTAAATTCATTTGAATTCGCTACTTGCTTTTTAGATTTCGTTTTACGTTTTATTCTGTTTTTTTTTAACTTTTTTTTTATATATAGTTTATTTTCTCTTTTTACGTGATATTTTCACATTATGTATTCGATTTTATTGGTTGTAAAATTTTTTGACTGCTCCTCACACTATTGTATTGATATATTTTGCTTTGGCTATATTGATACAATATTAGAAAGCACTTCTTTTTGCGGATAAAATCACGTGAGCTGATGAAAAAATATATCTTTTATTTTCCGGATTTTTAGTAATTTTTTTTCCTTTTTTCGGATTTTTTAAAAATTATTTTCCTTTTTTTCATAGATTTTCGACCATAAATTTAATTCACTTTTAATCTTGCAAGCACAGGAGTAAATCATTTTTGGAAAAATTCTAAGTTGGCAGGTATGAATTTATGACTGCACTGCTTGTTCTTAATATCATTATTTTGAAGAAAAAAAAAAAAAAGATTAAACAGGTATATTACTTTGCCAAATCTCTTATCACTAAAAGGATAGTTAAAAACAATATCCAGCTCCTTAATTCACAATATAAAAAAAGTTTATATTGGGAGTTAATAGAGTTAGATTCCTAAAGGAAAAGAACGATCACTCACAATATTCATTTATAATTTTAAGAAGACACAGTTACTAACTTATTCAGTCAGTAACTTTTTACTTTAGATAGACTATGTCTTTTTTCACAGTATTCGTTAAAGGAATTTTATATACTATATTAATAATTATTATATAGTAATAGTGGTAGTTATAATTTACAGTGAATTTAATAAGTGCTTCTTTCAGATAAACAGCTTTCTTTTACGTGAGGGAGCAAATTTTATACTTCAATTTACGTAGCACAAAGTGATTGTAGGTTCAATTAGTTTATTTTGTATTTTTATATATATATATATATATATATATGGGTGATTCTCACGAAACATGACAATTCAGACCAAAAAATTTCTTGAAATTTAAAGTCTTCAAAATAATCAAAAATTTTTTTTGTATACTTCTTTAGTTATTAATACCTGAGAGAAAGCAGTGTAGTTTATTGACATTTGCTCGAGAAAAAAAAATAAAATAGAAATTCACCAAATCTTGAATGCCAGGACTAAGACATTTTATGAAAACGAAAAAGTTTCAATGCTTTTATTAATACAAAAGTATTTTTATAACTTTTGTATGACATCCCCCCCCCCCAATTTTTTTTTGTTAAGCCAAAAAAAAAAAAAAAAAAAAACAAAAAAAAAAAAATAAATAAATAAATAAATAAATAAATAAAATTTAGAATACTATGAATTTTTAAAATTAATGTTGGTACGACTGTCCTCTTTCCTACTACAAATAAAATTGTTCCATTTATGTGAAAAATATTATTTACAGTAACAACAATAAAAACATGATAATGCAAGTTGTCTGTTTAGTCAACTAAACAGAATGAAAAATGAAACATATTTATGTAACTATTATACTAAAATTTTTAAAAAATTTTCACACAAAAATATACAAATTTTTAATGTTAAATGAAATGGACACAAGTGTCATTTAATCAGAATTTAGGATTCTGTGTGGTTAATGGGGTTATTTACTTGATGAAAGTCTGTATTCTCCGTTAAAATGGAGGAAAACAGAATTTCATGAAGCACCGTGATATTGAGAGATCCAGAGTGGATAAAACAAAAATAGTTTAGAAAATTTTTCTCACTGTGTTGAGAAAAAAAAAGTTCAAGTTACTTCGCTCTCACATTTAAATGATGCTGAGGTAAACATCTTTAACACGATTCGGATCTCTCAAAAATATAGGGATCACTTCTTCCCCTGAAGAAAGTGAAAATTTTTCTTTTGGACACTATTCATGATTTAATTTTAACATTTGTGGGCTGTGATATTTCCTAAGCTTTGATACATGTACTATTTCAAAATTTTGTTTACTCAAATTATTCTTTTTTTTTTTTTTTTTTTTCTTTTTTTAATTAGCTTCTTGGTTATTCTTTCTTTTTCCTATTTCTCCTTTTATTTTTGTTACCTTTTACGTTATTTTTTTAAGTGTTTACTTTTACTGAAGCATCTTCAACTTTTATTTTTTTTCGATGTTTACTTTAACTGAAACATCAAACTTTTATTTTTTCGATGTTTACTTTTACTGAAACATCAAACTTTTATTTTTTCACAATTTTTAACCTTAACATTTTGAGAATTTTGTTGTCTAATGTGCAAAGATAAGTTGTCATTGTTAGAATTAGCAGAGGTGATCAATCTCATACCAAATTGAGTAACAACTGGCCAGACACAATTAATAAACAAACAAAAATCTTTGCAAGTTTGCAACCCTAATAATATGGTAAATCAGTAAATAAAAACTTAGCTGAGTTAACAATTTCGCCTATCTTAAGGGAAAACTCACGAATTCTGTTAAGTGTTAATTGTCCTTTCGTTAGGGAAACATTTAAGTTTTCAAATTTTTTAATAGGAATTTTTAATTTTGACACAAAGTCATTTTTTTTAAAAGTAATTGTTGTGTAGATATCTTAATTGGTAATTTAATTTGTCAAAATTGTTTGTTAGGAAATTCTAATATTTTCATTTCTATTTTTAACGTATTTTTAAGTTTATTTGGTTACCATTACTTATCAATTTGTGTTAGATCATTTTCCCATCTTTATGTTGGGATTCACTCTCAGCAATAAGAAACTTTCTTTGTTAATGGAAATTACTAAGCTAGAACTGAGCTATGAACTATTCACCAACGCTGGACTCAAGTATGGTGAGCTATAGATTTAGCCTCACCTAACTTTATTTAAAGCTTTTAGTTTATTTAACACCGTTGGCAACGTTCGGTTGACAACTGTAGTTGTAATTTAGTTTTTTCATTTCCCGGCCGTCAGATCAGATGGTTGTGTTCTTGTTTTTAGTTAATAAATTTAGTTTATGTATGAATGTTATTTATTTCTTTATGCATAACGTACAATAGACCCTCGAAGACATGGGGGCCTAAAAGTGGTGACCCGTTTGGACATAGAACACGTACAGTCTGCAAATAGAATGTGTTTCTTTTCTGGTGGTGTCAACTGGCGTTTGGTGAGCTTATTCTAAGACATAAATGTGGTCATTTATTTCAAATATTAGATGAAATTTAAATTTATAAATGCCTAAAATAATGTAAATTATTTAATATTTCTATAAAGTTAATTGTACTTTTTAAAATATTCAGTCATTATATTCGACATTTAATAACTACTTTTCAATTTCGTAAACTTTGTTACTTTAATCTTAATTTGCTATAAACTTCAATTACAATGTATAAAAAGCAATGAATTTTTAATTGGAGTATAAGAAATACAATTAATTAGTTTCAACTTTATCACTTACAATAATTCTAACTTAAAATAAAGGTCCCGCAGTGGACTGATCGTTAAGACACGGTTCCCAGCAGATCACCGAAGTCAAGCATCACTGGCTGCGGTCAGTGTGCGGGTGGGTGACCACTTGGATCAGTCTACGTAGGGACCGAGGGTGTGCGGTATTGGTCCTCGTTAAACTGTTCTACCGTAAAGTGCTCGACTTCGCGTGCAGGTCGTTGGGCTACCGAAGCAGGGGTGCCATCCCCTCTGCAGAGGATCAAAATTGTGATGGCATGTCTTCGGATCATCCTCAGGGATGTTTCCCAGACCGTCGCCAATAGCCCATTGTGCAGCTCTAGTGCGACGTAAATTAACTACATACATACATACATAACTTAAAATAAAGTATTCTTAAACTGTATTTTGCATTCTTTCTCAAAATGCATTTATTAACTTATGTTTGATATACTTCGTTTAGAAATTTTAATTTGTGATTTATTGCGCATGCCTTTTACTTTTTGCTCTCTGACTCGCTCATATAGACAAAATGCCAGATGAAATTCCTGCTTCTGAAAGCGTGGCAGATGTTGCTCGCGTCGCTTTTAAGGCACCCCCGTTTTGGCGCGCTAATCCAGAAGTGTGGTTTATTCAATTGGAATCCCAGTTTGTCGTATCTGGGATAAGCGCCGACGACACAAAATATCACTGCGTTGTGTCTGCTCTAGATGGAGACGTTCTAACCTTAATTTCGGATATTATTCGGCAGCCACCTGCTGATAATAAATATGAAACAATTAAAAATAGAATAATTGCAAACTATGCAGATTCCGAAACTGCTCGTTTGAAAATGTTTCTTAAAGACTTAGAATTGGGAGATAAACGACCTTCGCATTTATTACGCTCCATGCAAGATCTCGCTGGTAATTCTATTAGCTCAGAAATTTTACGTTCACTTTTTCTTCATCGTTTACCGGTGTCCGTGCAACAAATTCTTTCAGTTTGCGCGGAAAAAGGTGAGAAAAATTTATCTCTCCTAGCCGAAAAAGCCGATAAAATTTTGGAGGTAACTCAAAATTCATTGACAGTAAATTCTATAAATGTGACAGATGACAATTCGCGTTTTCAAAAATTGGAGGATGAAATTCAGAAACTTTCCGAGACCGTTACACGCTTGTCTAGACAACAATATCGGAATAAAGATAAATTTAGCATTCGTAGACAAGGTTCTCGTTCAAGGTCGACGCAGCGCACTGTGGCGAGACCTCTATGCTGGTATCACTATAAATTTGGTACTAAAGCTAACAAATGCATTCCTCCTTGCAATTACGCTCAAAATTCGGAAAACTAATTGGACCCTCTGTTCATGCGACGGCAGATATAGGTCCTAGTCACATGTCGCCTATTTGTATACGACAGGACTACCAACCGTCAGTTTCTTATAGACACCGGGGCTTCTGTTTCAGTTATTCCAAAAACACATCTGCAGAAAAATTTGATTTCTAATAAATCTTTTGATATTTATGCTGCTAACGGTTCAAAAATTGCAGTTTACGGTCAGACAACATGTACTTTAGATTTCGGAATTTCCAGGCGATTTCAATGGAAATTTCTTGTCGCTGACGTTACTCAACCAGTTTTAGGAGCGGATTTTCTTACCCATTTTAAATTGCTGGTTGATTTAAAAAATAAAAAATTAATTGATTCCTTAACTTACGCCGGTATTAAAGGGGAAACATTTCCTACTTTCTCTTTGGGTTTAACAACTATTGCAGAAGATGCTGTTTATCGAAAATTATTATTGCGGTACCCTCGCATATGTACAAATAATTTAACTTTCAACACTTCAACTCATGATGTTCAGCATCAATTCAAACTACAGGTCCTCCGGTGTTTGCAAAAGCTAGACGTTTGCCACCGGATAAACTTGCAGTCGCTAAAAAAGAATTTGATTATATGTTGCATGATTATATGCATTAATATCTAGTCGCTTTTCAATTTAAATTCTAAAAACAAGTATTAATTTCATTTTTCAAAACTATTTGTATTAGTTTTAAAATTTCTTGGTTTAATTTATAAGTTCTACCACACCGCAATTGCATTCAAAATAAAAATATTTTAATGGCATTTTTATCTTAACCCTAAACACCAGTAAAGCAAATATATAAATTCTATTAATCTATAAATCATAGAAACTGTAACACATAAAATAATAAATATGAAAATAATTTTTCCAGTTTTTTTTATGCCAATCAAAACCATCAATTCACTGAAAATAAACATTTCTCCAAAAAAAATTTCAACAGTAAATACGATCAATGTATAAAAAATACTTGTTTCAATTGAAACATCAAGTATGAAAAAAATTATTTTAAAATCATAATCTATGATTTTTGTTTATTTACATGAGTGCTTTTTCTTATTAATCAATAAAAATCAAAGAAATAAATGTTTCTAAAAAAAATACTCAAAGGATACATAGCTGGATAAAGTTCGAATTAATCCAAAATATATCTTGAAAGCCACAACATCAGATGAAAGTTGATAAGAAAATAAATTTTTTTTTTTCCTTCGTTAAAATGATTCATAAATTAACACCGAGAGTGAAGGAGAAATTGAATCTTATTTTTCTTTGAGTTCTGAGTAGGAGGGAGGGAATGTCGAACATCTAAGTAGACCATCGTAAACCATTCCAGGGTGTGAAAACAATTCATCGACGATTCAATCCAGAGCAGCACTGGCATAACTAAACTTTCCGTAGGTCAAGTAGGTTGTAAAGTAAAGGGATGGGATTTCAAATCGAAAATTTTTTAATCTCTATCAGGAGTCCAATGAAGTTTTTCTCTTCAATCCAAGGGGGTTGAAAACTCATCCTTCCTTCTCGACGAGGTAGCAGTCACATTAAGCCTAGTTCCCAAGAGATTGAAATGCACAAAAAAGTTTTCTATAAAGGGTTTCCTCCACAAAACTTATCCTGCTGGCTTCTAATAACGGAGCAACTTCCCCGTTATTATTTTGGGAATATTAGTCCAAATTTTATGAGCAACGAGGCCATATTCTGAATAAGCGTTTATTGACTAAACGATGGTGAAACAACAGTCTCCTCCCCTCTCCGGCTGGAAGGGAGGGGAACAGACACTTATTCCGTCAAATCTGACGGAGTTTATTTAGAAAACAACATAAAACACAAAAAGCCACGCAAAAACCATCGTTCATGCGTTTTAAACATGGATAAAAGGGCAGTCATATTGCATTCCTTGTATTCCTACGCCTCATCGAAAATTATTTAATACTCATAGAAAATCGTTTCATCTTTCCTTATATGGAAGTGAAAGATCTTAAAATAACTCCTCTTTTGAAACATAAATTTAATTATTGTTCATTGGCATGTTTACAGCCTTGAAGTTCCAAAATAGAATATCTGTACTCTAATTTTTTAACTAAGACATTTTATGAAATGGAAAAAGTTTCAATGCTTTTATTAATACAAAAGTATTTTTATAACTTTTGTATTACATATATATATATATATATATATATATAATATATATATATATATATAATATATATATATATATATATATATATATATATATATATATATATATATATATATATATAATATATATATATATATATATATATATATATATAAGTTAAAATGAAGACAAAACAAAGGTAAATTACAGACAAATGAAAAAAGGAGGGGGAAATAATAAAAATGACAAACAACAAAAGAAAAAGAATTAATTAATTTAAAAAAAAAAAAGGATAAATCCATGGCTAAAATTATTTATTAAAATAAGTTGTTTTTATTTTTTCTTTGTTAATTTATATATTTTTTCCATGTGCAAATCCGTGGGTAAAATTATTTACTAATAATTTTCTTTGTTAAATTATACAATTTTTCCATGTGCAAATCCATTTCGGGCAAATCCGTGGCTAAAATAATTTACTAAAAAGATTTCTTTGTCAATTTATATAATTTTTCCATGTGCAAATCCATTTCGGGCAAATCCGTGGCTAAAATTATATGCAAAACTGGCAATTCATGTTTCTTTCTCTTTTCTATTTTATATTTTTTTCTTAAATAAATATTTATTTTCTAAAATTATTTATAGTCAACTTCTTTAAATTATCCAGTATAATATTACCTCGCGCACATCCGTTTTCTGACCCACCCTTGGTAACTAACAAATCAAACGGACTTCAGTAATGCAGCAAGAACGTACTTTGAACTCCTCTAGTTTCACTCAATTTGCGCTTTTGTTTTCATAGTTTTCATATTTTGCAATCTGGCAATCTTGTTACGTAAACATTTTAAATCATTCTTGAAAAATTTCCCGTTCATGTAAGTTCGCTTTATTTCACTGCTCGCTTCATAGATTTTGTTTTATTCTGCTCTTCCTTTATATTTTATTTTGTGTTTTTACGTGTCATTTTTACCTATTGTGTTTGATATTTTTTTTTTGTCGTAATTTTTGTAAAAAATTTTTTGAGTGCTCCTCACACTATTGTATTGATATATTTTGCTTTGGCTATATTGATACAATATTAGAAAGCACTATTTTTCAGATATTATCGTGTGGGCTGATGAAAAGATTATATCTTTTATTTTCCGGTTTTTTTAAAAAAACTTTATCCTTTTTTTTTTTTTTTTTTTTTTTTTTTTTTTTTTTTTTTTAAATTAATTAATTCTTTTTCTTTCCCCAGTTGTTTGTCATTTTTATTATTTCCCCCCTCCTTTTTTCATTTGTCTGTAATTTACCTTTGTTTTGTCTTCATTTTAACTTATCTTATGAGTTCTATTGCAGCTTATGCGCAATAAATGATACTTATTGTTTTTCCTAATTTTTTCTGTTTTTTTTGTATTTTTTTATTTTGCTATATATATATATATATATATATATATATATATATATATATATATATATATATATATAAGTTTAAAATGAAGATAAAACAAAGGTAAATTACAGATAAATGAAAAAAGGAGGGGGGGGAATAATGACAAAACAACTGGGGAAAGAAAAAGAATTAATTAATTAAAAAAAAAAAAAAAGGATAAAGTTTTTTTAAAAAACCGGAAAATAAAAGATATAATCTTTTCATCAGCCCACACGATTATATCCGAAAAAGAGTGCTTTCTAATATTGTATCAATATAGCCAAAGCAAAATATATCAATACAATAGTGTGAGGAGCACTCAAAAAATTTTTTATAAAAATTACGACAATAAAAATTAAACACAAGTAAAAATAACACGTAAAAACAGAAAATAAAAAATAAAGGAAGAGCAGAATAAAACAAAATCTATAAAGCGAGCAGTGAAATATAGCGAACTTACATGAACGGGAAACTTTTCAAGAATGATTTAAAATGTTTACGTAACAAGATTGCAAAATATGAAATCTATGAAAATATAAGCGCAAATTGAGTGTAACTAGAGGAATTAAAGTGCGTTCTGAATAAAAGGGACATTTAAGAATTCGCTTCATAAGCATTAAAATATAATCTTAGCTACCAGTTTTTTTTAATAGAAAAAGTACATATATTAGGTGGTATAAGAGAGCTTTAGCAGAGTTTTCTACGTTTTGATTATTTGTCAGAAGCGTAAAATGTCAGACCTCACAGATTTTCAGAGGGGCCAATTTGTTGGAGCAACAGTGACCGAAACATCCCAGCTTTTAGGCGTTTCTAGTAGAGATGGGCAAAACTGCTACTTCTCAGTCACTGTTACTACTGCTACTGGGACCCAAAAGTAACAGTGACAAATAGCAGTGACTGTTAATATTTCGATATAGAATTAATCGATATCGTATATCGATTAATCGTTTTAATTTATCAGAATTTTATATAGATCAATCGATTAAATATTTTATAAATAATCGATATGATTAGTTTTTAGTAAAATTAATCGATAAAATCAATTTTAAATGTAGTTAATAAAAATAATTAATCGTTATACTGAGTAGTCATTTTTATTACAAGTGATGATTTTTATTAACCAATGTATATCATAGTACGCAATATAGTAAGTAGTATGATTTTTATTAACTAATATATTTCGTAGTACAAACTAAAGTAGTATGAATTTTAATAACCAATATGGGACTTTATTTAATTCTTGTAAAATGTTAAAAATAACATAAAGAAAGCTTCTATCTCAGATAATATAATAATTTAAGACTCATAATTTTTCGCGTTACTAATATTTTCATAATGCTATTACAGTGAAAATCTAATCATTAAATTTTCGTAGCTGAGTTATCGGCATTTATTTCCTACACCAGCTTTTGTTGTAATAATCAACAGATGGCGCCACTAAGCATATTTTTTAATTTTGAATGAAGTTTTATATAGTTTTATATGTAATATCATAAAAATTCATATCATACACATAAATGGAGCTTCTATCTGAAGGTAAGGCGATAGATAAAAAAGTATTTTAAAAATAAAATATTATAAGAAAATAATTTCAATTAATTTTTTCCTTCAAGCTTTGCAAAATATGAATACAATTTTAGGGCGTTACAAATCTGGACGTTTTATAATGTGAAAATTATTTTATTTAAAAAAAAAATTGGCAAGGCGTCCAAATTTGACAGTTAGCTTATATATACATATATTAGCTTATACATATATATATATTCCATTTTTTTAAAAAATACTCTTCTGTATGCGAAGAATTCTTTAAAGAAATCTCGAGTTCATTTTCTCTACTACAAAGTAATAAATTTTACAAAAATAATATTTACGAAAATAAAGGAAAATAATATCAATTTCATAAATAGAGTTAAACAATAAATTTAAATTTCTATTATTTATTTACATAATTTCATTTATTTTTTCAAGCATTTTTTCTTAAATTGTTTGCTTGTTTAAAACACAAACTTTCATGTAGGTCTTGAAACAGGCAAACCAAGTCAAAAAATATGTTTAAGCCATACTTAAAAAACAAACCATGTTTAAATATATAATTCTTCACAAAGAAAAAAATGCTATTGAAGACATGTCTCAACGCCATCTATCGCCAAAGTTTACATATACATAATGTGAATAATAATTTTAGTTAAGCAGTGTCGCCATCTATGGTCTATATTTACATTTATATTGGTTAAGCTTAAGTTTACTTAGTTGTATTCAAAGAGGTTAGTTTTGTTTTTTGATTTGTTATTATTGATAGCGGTCTTTATCCTCTTCACGATTTTTTACAGTTCTTAAATTAAACAAAAATTAAGATAAAAAGAAAATGTCATTAGTCTTTCCCTCCCAGTTGAATTACAATAATTTAAATGAAAAACAAAATATGTTATGATCAAAATTACGCAGAAATTAACTAACTACGCACAGCTATTGGCAGAATTTTGGAAATTATATATTTATTTTTATTTATTTATTTATTTATTTATTTTGTAATATTCAAGCAGACTTTTTTTTCCCAATAAAGTAGACATTTTATAGTTTCTTGAACCTGACATTTTACAATTTATTTTTAAAAAATCATAAAATAATTTATAAAAAAAATATTGAAATTTAAATTTTATATATACAACTGATAACGACTTGTATTATGTAGCTTGAATAAATTTAATAGAAAATATTTGCCGCAAAATTTTGATAGTTATAAATCCACAAATAAATATAAAATTAGCACATTCTCGCGGCATCGAACGTGAGACCTCCTACATTCTAGTGCGGAATTGTACCCACTATACACTTTACTTCGCAGCGGGAAGATGCTTACAAAAAATTAAAAAGTTAATTTCTGCTCTTAAAAAATAATAGATATTTTTTGAAATCTTTATTCATAAATCATCACTGATATGTAATAACTTGTACTAACTTTTCGATTTAAGGGGGGAGGGGAGATAAAATTTTTCATTCTTTTCACATCTTAAGATATAAATAAAAATGTTTGCAGTGTCTGAAAACCTGATGTAAAAAATCCAAGTCTTTAAACAATATCTGTTTCTTCGAACATATATCATATCAACATATATCGAACATACTTTGCATAATTTTACGTTTTTATATGCTGCATAATTGTTATTTATGACAAAAAATTCAGTTCCATTTAAAGAAGAAAAATCAATACAAATTTTATTTTGTTTTAAATTTCAAGTATGAATATAAACTAAGCTATATATAATATATTCGAATTATATCTTATTTAAATATATAATATTGTATTAATATTATTTTGAAGATTCATCATTAAAAACAATTTATCCTAATATTAAATTATAAAAATTATCAAATCAAAAACAGAGATCATGGTTTTTTTTCCGTTCTTTTTTTTTTTCCAAACTGAAATAGAAATTGGTTGGACTCCATTATGAGATTTGATCAAAAATAACAGCAACATTTGTCACAGTGAAGCAGCTTGAACTTAGCAACGAAAATACTTTCATTTGCAGGTTACGATATGAAGCTGGAGCATCGACAGGCATTATTCACAGGTATTTCAGTATGATTTTTGGAGCAACGACCATACCTGTAACATTTGGAACAGCTAGAGTAGCAGTGATAGTTGTCACAGTGAAAGTAGCAGTGAAATTTTTCACTGTGACAGTAGCAGTGAAATCTGTCACAGTGACAGTAGCAGTGATTTTTGTCACAGTGACAGTAGCAGTGATTTTTGTAACAGTAACAGTAGCAGTGATTTTTGTAACAGTGACAGTAGCAGTGATTTTGTCACTGTGACAACTTTTTGGTTGGAACAGGCTGTCACAGTGACTGCTCCAGTCACTGTGACAAGTCACTGCTCCGTTACTTTTGACCCATCTCTAGTTTCTAGAGGTACGGTGTCTAAAGTCATGACACCATACACACAGCGCGGAAAGACAAGCTCAGCAAAGCAAAATAGTGGACGGAAGGAGACCGACCGGTATTGAAGCGGGTTGTAATGTCTAAAAAGAAAACAATTGCAGCCAAAGTGACCGCAGAGCTCAATCAGCATCTGGATTCTCCAGTGTCAACAATTACAGTTAGGAGATACCTTCATAAAGAGAACATTTACGACAGAACAGCAATTCCCAACATACTTGTCACAGATGCTAATGCCAAACGTCGTGTAGAGTGGTGCCACAACCACAAAACCTGGTCGATTGATAAGTGGAAGACTGTTATATGGTCAGACGAATCATCTTTCACACTTTTCCCCACAACAGGACAGGATGTACATGTCTGGAGAACAACTGCAAAAGCGTGTGATCCTGATTGCCTCCGTCCAACTGTCAAGGATGGAGGTGAATCGGTCATGGTATGGGCAGCCGTGTCATGGTTTTCTGCTGGTCCAATCGTAACCCTGAAAGGAAAGATCTCCGGGGAGAAGTATAGAGAAGTTTTAGCTGATCAGGTTCATCCTATGATGCAAATTTTGTTTCCTGCAGGAGTTGGAATTTTTCAGGATGATAATGCCCCTATTCATGCAGCCAGAGTTGTCCAATCATGGTTTAATGAGCATGAGGATGATGTGGAACATCTACCTTGGCCCGCACAGTCCCCATACCTCAATATAATCGAACCGTTGTGGTCTATTTTAGAGCTTTCAATCCGGAATCGAAAACCTCCACTGACATCTCTCACGGAACTTTCACAGAAGAATGGTACAATATACCTACCTCTAAACATTATTCAGAATTTGTATGATTCGATTCCTAGGCGAATCCAAGCTGTTTTACATGCCAAAGGCTGTCCTACGCCATATTAATAAAAGATTCCTTCAAAATCTAGGGTGTTTCCATTATTTTGATTACCATATATATATATATATATATATATATATATATATATATATATATATATATATATATATATATATATATATATATATATATATATATATATATATATATATATATATATATATATATATATATATATATATATATGTATATATATATAAAAGAGAGAGAGGGGGGAGGGCTGCCAAATGATAAATTAAGTAGTGGTCATTACGGAAAATAATGAAATAATGTTGTTTTTATGTTTTTATCTCTAATAACGAAAACAGACTCTTTTTTTTTGTTGAATAAGTGGTTCACAATTAACTGTTGGTAAATAGATGTTACTGTGATAGAATATAATTTTTCTTTTGAAGGTGGGGATGGCTAGGATTCAACTGTGGCAGCACATTTGGTGTATCGGGTCACAAGTGGAAATATGCAGCCAGGTAAAGAAAGCCATTTAGTTTACTTTTTTCTTAATATATGAATACGAATGTTAGACATATTGAATCAAATTGGTTTAGAAAGAGTATATATGCAGAGAAACTGAAGTTATTGAATACAGTTTGATACGGATGTAGTGCGCAAAAATATATAAATAAATAAACAAACGAAACATCCTGAATAATAATTGGTCTAATGATCGACTTTCACTTATTACGAATTCTAGTCTGAGTGGCTAGAAAGCGTAACCTCAAATGTTCTTGTTTATTTCTGTAGACTATATTTATAGTTATAACATTAGACACAGAAACGTATTTTACTGAATGAACATACTTTTTTTTTCGTTGGATCTGGACTTCCGACCCCCAACATATAGGGGGTTAGCAATCTGTGTAATGTGATGCCAATAATTTGGTCAGGAAAGCAGTTGAAAGTTTGAACTCCTTAATGTTAAATTTACTTTTTGTGTATTTCGTCACATCTCTAGAATTTTTTAAGCAACTCAAAAAACTTTTCCTCACATTTATAAAAATTTGTTTATTTAATGATAATTCCATGAAAAAAAGTGTTTTTAATAACTATTTATTATATTTTATTGTTTTATTTATTAATAGTCTTAAATAGTTTGAATTGTAAGGTATATAATTTTTTTTATATTTTAAAGAATTTAATTTTTATGACAAAATATAAATTTTGAGTGAAATTGGTAGAATAGTGTCTTAGAAATGGATTTTTTTTTAAAAAAGGTAATAAATTCAAAATTCACTTTCTGAGAAACTATTCTACCGATTTCGTTAAAAGTTAGTAGGATTTGATTTGGGTTATTGAAGATGCGTGCCGAGCAGGCGGCTGTCATGCTAGAGATAATATAATAACACAGACTTAATTTTCTAGTCAAACTCTGTTAAAACTTTAAACTGAATCCAAATTTGTGAAACTTTTACCAGAAAATTGCTATTTTGATTTGCGAAGCTGGTCATGCAGGCGGTTGGAGAGCACGGAAGGTGTAGTTGAGAATTATCTGCAGCCATTTACACTTATTGGCTATCATCACTGGCCATGTGAGAGTACCGAATTTGAGTTCATTTTCAACTTCTAGAGAAATTATCTCTGTCCCCTTAAAAATATTTAACTTAAATTTTTAAGCTTAAAAATAAGTTTTAAACGCAAGAGAGATATTTCCTAACCCAATTTTGTAACACTTTTTACCTAACTGAAATTAGCGAAAATTTTTTTGAAATTAAAGTTTTGAAATTTTATACACACACAGAACTTAAGCACAGAACACTTAGCACAGAAGACGTGGGTTTAACTCACAAAGCAGTTTACGCTAAAATGATGAAAATACAAGTAAACTGGAACACAACATTTATTAATACTTTAAATGTTTAACTTAAATCTAAAAATCGTAATGTTGAATAAATATATACAGAATCATCATCATCATCTACAACAGGGGTGAAAGCGAGACGGAAAATAGGAAAGGCTGGTAGTGAAACCTTTTCAGTTATAGCTAGTTTTAGGGAGGAGTTTACTTATTCATTTTTTAAATTTTTCAACAATATCTACTTAATCTTCGAAAAGTAGCAGTTTTATATATATGCTAAAATTTTAAAATAAATCTTGATAGTTACAGATATTTTATTTTTTTCGAAAAAAATGCTGGAATGAAATGTTTTACGTACCAGTTTTTTCTCTTTTCTGTCTTGCTATATAAGGGCTTTCACCCATGATCTACAATCTTAATCCTATGACGAATATCAGGCCATCAGCTAAAGACTAAAAAGAAAGGCGGGCTGTTCATACATGCATGAAAAAATTGTTTGTTCTTTTATAGAACACGATGATTGATTGATCACATTGATTAACTGATTATTTCTTGACTTCTCTTCACTTCCATCCTGGAGACGAATCTGCAATTGACTAAAACACTAAAGTTTATAACTTGAAATTACTTATTTCCACAGAAGATATTGTGCGATTAAAAAATATTGTTACCGTACATGAGAAATTGACACTTTTTCCGACCATTACATTTTGTTCCGAGGAAAAAAGTTAAAAAAAGTGGAACCTTAGTATGTATCTACTACTTTATAACTTTCTAAAGGCACAGAGCGTAGATTTTAATTTCAAGAGAAAATATTTTCAGTGTGAATATACTATAGCAGACAGTACAATCTTATTTCTACTATTATTAAAACATTTGTGCTACCACTTTTTAATTTTTTGAAAAACTGAAACGTTCTTTTAAGAGAATGCTAGGCATTGATGAGTTTAATGTTCCTGCTCAATTTAGAAGCTATTCCAATTTACAGTTGACGTAAACGTTTTATTTTTCCTGATTATGTACTGATACCATAATCATACTGCCAAATTTTATTTTTGGGTATTCCGCTAAAGTTTTCTGTGATTGTTATTTTTATGGTGCAGTATTCATTATTGTTATTTATTTGTTTTAGGTCTGCGATCGTAACGATAAATTCTTCTGTTGGGGGCGGGATTGCTGCACTTGTGCTTAGGTGAGTTTATCATCTTTACTTTTAAAAATAATTTGCCCGGGTTTACCAGTTTAATATTTTATACCTCAAAGTAAAATCATACTTGCCTTTATACTGTAGGAAAAGTCTTAAGTCACTCGAATGAAAAACTAAATGTTTTTAAACGTTTAACAATCATTATTCTTTAAACCAGCGGTTCACAAATGGTGCCCCGTGGAACACTAGGGTTCCGTAACAAGGACTACAAATTTAACTGTGGGTCACATAAATTTAATTTAAAATTATTAATGGTAAACAATGAAAAGTATTAATTTTTCTAATTAAATGTTTCAAAAATGATCTTTTATAGGTTATTTGGGAATTGGGAAAAAATTGGGAACGGCTGCTTTAAACTACAAAGAGTTTAAGTATGTCACTTGACGCAGAATATGCAGTCAACAGGGTTGCTACGAGTAATCGAAAATGCATAAATCGATGAATGACTCAAAATTTTATTAAAAGTAGCTAAAATCAGCAATTTTTTCTCGCATATTATTTTAGTTTTCATACTGACTAAAGATGCGAAGAATATTTTTGGTTTAAATATGAACAACTTGAAAAAGTAAGAGCGATAGATACGATTCAATAATTAAAGAGATAATAAATAAATAAAAATGAATTGAGTTGCTACCACTTTTTAAATTTTTAGATGCCGCTTTTGTTTATGTCTACTAAAATTTTCTATCGAAATATAAAGAACTGAAACAAAGTGTAATAGCTGAAGAATCATAAAGTAATATAGTTTTTTTTTGCAACATTAAATTTAAAAAATTTTTTAAATAGTTTTTATTTCTAATCAATGATAAATTCACCCTGGTTACCAACAACCTCTCTCGTGACTGCCAATTTTTAAGTATTTTGCTTTAAACTGATACTTAAATTTATTATTTCTAGGATTTTTAAAATGGTTCTGCTAGATGGTTCTGACTGCGGTTTGACTTCAGGGTTGCAGCGGTCCTAGAAAAGTTTTAGTAGTGGTAGATAATTTAAGTTAATGCCAGAAGAATATTCTTATTTTAATATACCACTTTATCGCTAAGTGGTTTAGTAGCTGCAATTTTCATGCATGAATTTTCACGTACTGAATTTTCATGATGTGCAATTTCATGAATTTTCATGTTCTGAATTCTCATGCATGAAATTTCTTGAATTTACAAGCTCAGAGTTGTCATGTACTTTCTTTAGTGACATGAATGAAACGCGAACGTGAACCGGGTTCGTATCCCAGCCATGACTGGTCGATATGAATTTTTCACCGGCTCTCACTTATCGCAGTGCTGACGTAAAATATCCTCAGTGTTAGATAAATAATGGGTTAAAGCATCACCTCCTACATCAAAAAGCCTCCACACGGTCTTTTATAAGTAGTCCGCGCAGACTATTTAAAAAGTGAACCAGTTGTGCGCATGAACCCTAAACCTTTTATAAAAGTAATTGAGAGAACTTTATGATATATATTTGAGAATTGAATCTGTAGTTGTTGACAAGTGAATAAGACAAGCCAATAATATTCATAAATAAAACAAATTTTTAGTCATATATTTGCTACCACTTTCTTATTTTAACTAGATTTTGTATTAAGTGACTCGTTCGGAAAGTGGATATCCTTCACAGTGGTCTGATCGGACTACCGATCGGACCTACACGAAAGGGTTAGACATAAAAGATTCTTATAGATGTTTAAAGAATTTGATCCCAACTTGAAAAAGAAATTAAATGAAAGGATATTTGAACTAAATACTTTTTAGAAGGGTTAAATTTTAAGATACTGTGCTGGGTATGTGTCTTTATACTCCCTTGAATATAGAGCCATTTTTGGCATTAACCTTTTCGGGTCGGGCAAGTCATAAATGCATTCGTACGGAATCAGAATCAGGATAGTAAAAAATAAAAAGCGGTCGCTTAAGTTTGGGCATAGCTAATTTGACAGATTTATTTTTGCTTCCACTAACGCATCCATTCCAAGTGTGTTAAAAGTGTAACTGTACAATTTTTAATTCGAACTAAGTAGTGGAGAATTAAATAAAGCAAACTGTTATTACCCCACCCACAAATAAACTGCTATAAAAATAGTTTGGCTACCAGTTTATATTTTTTTACCCTGATTGTCGACACCCTGAGAATGCATGTATGACCAACGCCTCCTATAACTGAAAGCCTCCACACGGTTTTTTTATAGGTAGTCCGATCAGACCATTGTGAACAGGGGTGAAAGCGAGACGGAAAATAGGAAAGGCTGGTAGTGAAACCTTTTCAGTTATAGCTAGTTTTGGGGAGGAGTTTACTTATCCTTTTTTTAAATTATTCAACAATATCTACTTAATATTCGAAAAGTAGCAGTTTTATATATATGCTAAAATTTTAAAAGAAATCTTGATAGTTACAGATATTTTATTTTTTTCGAAAAAAATGCTGGAATGAAATGTCTTACGTACCAGTTTTTTCTCTTTTCCGTCTTGCTATATAAGGGCTTTCACCCATGTTTGTGAAGGATATCCACTTTCGGAACGAGTCACTTAATACAAAATCTAGTTAAAATAAGAAAGTGGTAGCAAATATATGACTAAAAATACTACAGATTTAATTCTCAAATATATCTGATAAATTTCTCTCAATTACTTTTATAAAAGGTTTTGGGTTCATGCACACAACTGGTTCACTTTTTAAACAGTCTGCGCGGACTACTTATAAAAGACCATGTGGAGGCTATTTGATGTAGGAGGTGATGGTATGACTCGCCCGTTTCGAAAAGGTTAAGAATGATTTATGAGAAGGAAATTTATTTAGCTTATTACTTAAAAACTAATTTATTTGATTTTTAAGACCATGTCAGGGATGTCACTGGAGACTAAGAATATAAAATGTGATGATCAATAAATAGCAAAAATCTATTAAAAGGGTCATAAATTGGCATCTTTTTATAGCATTAGTTTTTGTTTGTTTTTTTATTCAAAACAATTACTAATATTATTTTTTAAACATGAATAATTTGCAATGTAAGTCATGGAGGTAGTTACATTTGAATAATTCAATATATAAAGATGAATTGAGGTTTCTACTACTCCTTGCAATTTTTGTCGCATCTTTGACAAGTTTGTTTAATAGGAAGATGAGTGGGATTATCAAAATTTCACCTGCTGTAAATAATGACCACTAAATTGAACTTAGTACTCATAAAAAACCACATTTATAAATTCTGCGTTTGAAACTACAAATAAACTCGATACGAAATGATCAAACGCATATCGTAAACAACTTTGGAAAAGATAGATCCTAATGTAGGTTTCTTTTCTTGACCCCACGCAATCTATACTGGTACAGACATTTATCAAAACAAAGCGCTTCATTAATATTTTCTTTTGTATTTTCTGAAGTTATCAGTAGATGCTCACACAAATCATAGGTGGGAAATTCGTTCCCCATCAAAATTTAAGCATTAACAATTTGGGTGGGAAGTAAATTTTCCACTGTCATATAAAGGATTATCACAGTTTGATGATAAAATAATGTGTCATTACCTGGATTTTTTTTAAAACAAACGCTTGACCCTCTACTTTAATCAAAAATAATCCTGATTTTTTCGATCATTTATTAATTTGGGCAAATACATCTGATGAAAAGAGTCTTCAAGTTTTCCGAAAATGTCTTTTGTACAAATGATTGAAAATGTCTCTTTACAAAACTAGGAAGAATCCACCACATGCCATTTCCCATCACATGCCATTTTTCATTTCCCTATTGATTTCTGAGGAAACTAACAATATAGTATAATTTCAGGAGAACTCATCTCCATTGAAAACGTTTCTTCAATAATCTATGGAAGAAATAAATCCGAACTGAGTATTAACCTGTCAAATATCGCCAACTTTTTAGGTCTTCTCCTCAGCCAAACACCATCATTATATTTTGCCCTCTTAAATCTCTCTAATCAATCGAATATATTGAAATTATGTCGTCAGACAAAGAGATCACAAAACCTTGTTTTAAATTGATACTAATAAGAGATTCAGAACTTAATTATTGTTCCTTGGAAAATAAGATAAAAACATGAATAAAAATGTATATGATACTTCAATTAGAAGAGTTAGTATAGAGAGTAAACAAGTTAATTTGTATTTTATGGAAAAAGGGACTTATTATAACGAAGACAAGTTTCAAACATTCTCACTAAATTTCAACTTTTATTACTTATTGTATATATTTTTGTTCTGTAAATATATTTTATCTATTTTTTAGTGTTTTTTTAATTCTTTGTAGCATTTTTTCACTTGTATTTCTTTTACCTTTTTTACTCAATACCAATTTTTGAGTTTATCCAATAATTTGGCAAAGCGCCATACTCTCATGAGCTCCACTTTGCGTTCTGTTACTTTAACTATTATCTTGTATGTTTCTCTCTTTTATTTTCAAGATGAATAGGGCCGCAAGGCCTCAGATGCCCAGCTCTAATGCAAATGATGAAATAATTAGTTATTGAACCTAATTTAATGCTAGGAGTGTTGCTTTAATGTTGAGTCATAAATGACGTCTTATACAGCGTAGAAGATCGACACCAGAAAAATTATTCAACTAATGAGGGCATGTAAACCCTGGATTTTTTAAATTGATTTAGTATTGATTTACGGAGGGAATGCTTTTTAAAGCATTTTTATAGATAGCATAGCACTCCAAAACCTATGAAAAATGTTCAAACAAAATAATTGAATCATCAGTATCAACAATCAGTGCAAAAATATTCAAATGTTGCAAGTAATTTGGGACAGAGGGAATATATTTTTGGTATAAATGCATAACAATTTTAAAATAAATAGGAAGTAACTAGGAGGCTTCGCCCCCTGCTCGCTGGCGCTCACCAACCCCCGGAACTGCTTTCGCAGTTCATTTCGGATTGCTTCGCAATCCAATGCTCGCTCATTGGATACGTTCTTAACGTCTAGCTTTTGTATACTTTTTTGAATACTGAAGTTCCGAAAACTTTTCACTGTAGAAAATTCTTAATTTGAAATTGCAATTGTTAATTTGGGCATTTGGCGATACAACACTTATAGAATTGAAGGATTTGTTACGACAAGCGCTCAGGTATCATAATTTTGATTTATGTTGCTAAGTTAACTTTAGAAAAATTCTATGGCTGGCAACAGCATTTTTATTTTTTAAGTTGTTTATTTTTGCCGCAGCTGAATTGAACAACCTGATAATGCTCACTCTGGTTATTGTTTCCGTTTTTAAAAGCGCTATATGTTGAGCCACCTCTGCTAGATTTGCATGTGACATTTTTAGATGCAATCATTGGTCGATTTTCTAACGTTGCCATTCGGGAAGTTGTAATGAGGCTTTTTTTTTTTGGTGCCATGTAAGAGAAATATATATATATAGATTATTAATAATGGTAGATATGATTGGAATATTTAAAGTAATTGACATAAATTAATATGTGCATGTATTCTGTGCAGAATTTTCCAGATAGTGGACGAACACTCGGTAAGAAATTGTTTGCTGTATTTCTGCAAATACTTGATTTTACCTGTTTCGGGTGTGGAGATTTTAAATCTGAAATTTATTTTGTTCGTAAAGCAACAGATTTTTCAGAATTTTTGAATCAGGACACATCTTTTGCTATAATTTAATGAAATATTTCTGAATAAAGAATATTTTTCCTAAGATAAAAATTATTCTTTATAATGTGTCTATATCGCTAAATATAAAAATTCAGTTGAAAAAGAGTATGAAATGAAAGGGAGCAGAAACCAAACTTACCGGCGTGAAGCAAAGTAAAAAATGTGGTTTAAAAGTAATTGTGGTTTAAAAGTAAAGGTTTAATTTAACAGTTAACAAATTTCACGAAGAAGAAATATTTTACAGTTGTGCTTATAGCTTGATGTTGTTGTAGTTGATTTACGTCGCACTAGAGCTGCAAAATGGGCTATTAACGACGGTCTGGGAAACATCTCTGAGGATGATCCGAAGACATCCCATCTCAATTGTGATCCTCTGCAGAGGGGATGGCAACCCCGTTTCGGTAGCCCGACGACCTGCATGCGAAATCGAGACCTTTACGGTTGAACAGTTTTACGAGGACCAATACCGCACACTGTCGGTCCCTACCTGCATGATCCAAGTGGTCACCCACCCGCGCACTGACCACAGCCAGTGATGCTTGACTTCGGTGATCTGCTGGGAACCATCTCTTAACGATCAGTTCACTGCGGGACGCTTTAAAGATATTTTCTTGCCTTGATTAGTGTAAAAATGGATTATTTTGTCAAATGTATCTAATGTATGTCTCATAATAGTCAATACTTATAGATTAATTTTAGTTTTTTAATGCTACAAGTTAAGAAAAGTATTTCATAATTTTTTTTTTTATATTCTTTCACAGCAAGTTCTTGGAATAACTATCAATGTGTCGAGGCTAATCAAAATAAGCTTATTGAACCTATTATCACTTCATGCTACGTAAATTGAAGTATAAAATCCGCTACCCAACGTAAAAGCTGTTTATCTCAAAGAAATACTTATTTAATTCAATGTAATTTATAACTACCACTACTACTTTGTAATAATTATTTATATTAAACATAAAATTCTTAACTCGTCTAATGGCGCAACAAATGCATGTGAATGCATGTAGTTCAAATTAGAGATGGGCAAAACTGCTACTTCTCAGTCACTGTTACTACTGCTACTGGGACCCAAAAGTAACAGTGACAAATAGCAGTGACTGTTATTATTTCGATATAGAATTAATCGATATCGTATATCGATTAATCGTTATAATTTATCAAAATTCAATATAGATCAATCGATTAAATATTTTATTTAAAAATCGATATGATTAGATTTTTTGTAAAATTAATCGATATAATTAGTTTTTCGTATCGATGTAATTAGTTTTTAGTAAAATTAATCGATATAATCAATTATAAATGTAGTTAATAAAAATAATTAATCGTTATACTGAGTAGTCATTTTTATTATAAGCGATGATTTTTATTAACCAATGTATATCATAGTACGCAATATAGTAAGTAGTATGATTTTTATTAACTAATGTATATCGTAGTACAAACTAAAGTAGTATGAATTTTAATAACCAATATGGGACTTTATTTAATTCTTATAAAATGTTAAAAATAACATAAAGAAAACTTCTATCTCAGATAATATATTAATTTAAGACTCATAATTTTTCGTGTTACTAGTATTTTCATAATGCTATTACAGTGAAAATCTAATCTTTAAATTTTCGTAGTTGAGTTATCGGCATTTAAAAACGATGAATGCTTACATTAATTTGATATTTAGTTTTAAAGGACACTGATTTTTTTTATTAAATGTACAGTAAAGTGCTAACTTAATCACAAGTAAAATTTTAGAAATGTTGTCACACAAAAAATTTCACCGTATTCATGAAATTCTTCATAGCTTTTCAACATTTTATGAAAGTTTTTCTTCTTTATAAAAAAAAAGAATGCATAGTGTGAAAACAAAAATACATAAAATTTTTTTTTGTTGTTATGATGAGAAATTTCGTCATTCCATAATTTTGCATTTATTTCGTACACCAGGTTTTTTTGTAATAATCAACAGATGGCGCCACTACGCATATTTTTTAATTTTGAATGAAGTTTTATATAGTTTTATATGTAATATTATAAAAATTCATATCATACACATAAATGGAGCTTATATCTGATGGTAAGGCGATAGATAAAAAAGTATTTTAAAAATAAAATATTATAAGAAAATGATTTTAATTAATTTTTTCCTTCAAGCTTTTCAAAATATGAATACATTTTTAGGGCGTTACAAATCTGGACGTTTTATAATGTGAAAATTATTTTATTTAAAAAAAAAAATTTGCAAGGCGTCCAAATTTGAGAGTTAGCTTATATATACAAATATTAGCTTATACATATATACATATTCTATTTTTTTAAAAATACTCTTCTGTATGTGAAGAATTCTTTAAAGAAATCTCGAGCTCATTTTCTCTACTACAAAGTAATAAATTTTACAAAAATAATATTTACGAAAATAAAGGAAAATAATATCAATTTCATAAATAGAGCTAAACAATAAATTTAAATTTCTATTATTTATTTACATAGTTTCATTTATTTTTTCAAGCATTTTTTCTTAAATTGTTTGCTTGTTTAAAACAGAAACTTTCATGTAGGTCTTGAAACAGGCAAACCAAGTTTAAAAATATGTTTAAACCATACTTAAAAAACAAACCATGTTTAAATATATAATTCTTCACAAAGGAAAAAATGCTATTGAAGAAATGTCGCCAAATTTTACGTATACATAATGTGAATAATAATTTTAGTTAGGCAGTGTCGCCATCTATGGTCTATATTTACATTTATATTGGTTAAGCTTAAATTTACTTAGTTGTATTCAAAGAGGTTAGTTTTATTTTTTGATTTGACATTTATTGATAGCGGTCTTTATCCTCTTCACGATTTTTTACAGTTCTTAAATTAAACAAAAATTAAGATAAAAAGAAAATGTCATTAGTTGAATTACAATAATTGAATGAAAAACAAAATATGTTATGATCAAAATTACGCAGAAATTAACTAACTACGCACAGCTATTGGCAGAATTTTGGAAATTATATATTTATTTTTATTTATTTTGTAATATTCAAGCAAACTTTTTTTCCCAATAAAGTAGACATTTTAGAGTTTCTTGAACCTGACATTTTACCATTTATTTTTAAAAAATCATAAAATAATTTATAAAAAAAATGTTGAAATTTAAATTTTATATATACAACTGATAACGACTTGTATTATGTAGCTTGAATAAATTTAATAGAAAATATTTGCCGTAAAATTTTGATAGTTATAAATCTACATATATATACTTATAATTAGCACATTCTGGCGGCATCGAACCTGAGACCTCCTGCATACTAGTGCGGAATTGTATCCACTATACACTTTACTTCTCAGCGAGAAGTCGCTTACAAAAAATTAAGAAGTTAATTTGTGCTCTTAAAAAAATAATAGATATTTTTTGAAATCTTTATTCATAAATCATCACTGATATGTAATGACTTTTCGATTTAAGGGGGGGGGAGATAAAATTTTTCATTCTTTTCACATCTTAAGATATAAATAAAAATTTTTGCAGTGTCAGAAAACCTGATGTAAAAAATCCAAGTCTTTAAACAATATCTGTTTCTTCGAACATATATCATATCAACATATATCGAACATACTTTGCATAATTTTACGTTTTTATACGCTGCATAATTGATATTTATGACAAAAAATTCAGTTCCATTTAAAGAAGAAAAATCAATAAAAATTTTATTTTGTTTTAAATTTCAAGTAGGAATATAACCTAAGCTATATATAATATATTCGAATTATATCTTATTTAAATATATAATATTGTATTAAGATTATTTTGAAGATTCATCATTAAAAACAATTTATCCTAATATTAAATTATAAAAAATTATCAAATCAAAAACAAAGATCATGGTTTTTTTTCGTTCTTTTTTTTTTTTCAAACTGAAATAGAAATTGGTTGGACTCCATTATGAGATTTGATCAAAAATAACAGCAACATTTGTCACAGTGAAGCAGCTTGAACTTAGCCACGAAAATACTTTCATTTGCAGGTTACGATATGAAGCTGGAGCATCGACAGGCATTATTCACAGGTATTTCAGTATTATATTTGGAGCAGCGACCATACCTGTGACATTTGGAACAGCTAGAGTAGCAGTGATAGTTGTCACAGTGAAAGTAGCAGTGAAATTTTTCACTGTGATAGTAGCAGTGAAATCTGTCACAGTGACAGTAGCAGTGATTTTTGTCACAGTGACAGTAGCAGTGATTTTTGTAACAGTGACAGTAGCAGTGATTTTTGTAACAGTGACAGTAGCAGTGATTTTTGTAACAGTGACAGTGATTTTGTCACTGTGACAACTTTTTGGTTGGAACAGGCTGTCACAGTGACTGCTCCAGTCACTGTTCCGTTACTTTTGACCCATCTCTAGTTCAAATAGTTGCTAACTAAATAAGTTTGTAACTGTGTGTTTTTATTGAAATTGTGCTGGTTAACTGTCATCATTCTATACCTATTTCTTTTTCTATTAATTCCCTATTAAAAAAAAAATTTTATTATTGGGAATTAGGAGCTGGAAATTGTTTTTAACAATCCCTTTAGTAATAAGAGATTTGGCAAAGTAGAAGACTTCAGTAATCTTTTTCTCCCCTTCAAAATAATGATATTAAGAATAAGCAGTGCAGTCATGTATTGCAATATCTAAAAAAATTTTTAAACATGTTTTTTTAAAAAATATGCCAGAGTTTATATAAAATTGAAATATGCACAGTGTCGCTGCTTACTTTTACTGACTTTGATACAAGTAGTTAACCCTACAATAAGAGAAAATACGAGCAATTTGCAGAAAAAGAAAGACTGGTATTTCATTTTTGAAATTTAATTTCAAACATTTTTATTAACTTACTTTATTTAACATGTTGACGCCGGTGTGACCCACCGGTGGCCCACGCTAGATTGTCTCATCGGGCGGCGTACCAGAGTAAAAACTGGTAACAAATAAATTTCCTTTTTTAGTTTTTTTTCCGGGAATAATAAAAATCCATAACTACCAATTGTTTTTAACGGATGCAATTTTTATATTGAATTGCTTCTTCGCCGTGATAAATTTCCGTACAGTGAATTGTTATTGTTGAGAATAGATCCTCCCAAATATTATCTGATTTTGAAATAGTTCTTCTATCAGTATTTTCTCTTTTCCGTCCCGCTTTCAGGCCTGAACACCCGGCGTGAACGGGTAAACAAATGTGGACACCTGGGCCGCGCAGAAGGCCCCTATGCCATACATCATGAAATTTACAGAGAATTGTAATAAAAAACATTTTGAATTCAGCAGTCTGTGTGGTGGCTGTTATTTTCAAACATTTTTAACCTTTTAAAGGGCCATTTATTTCTAGTAAAGGTAAATTAAGAGTATTTTTGAAATTGAATTTGTTTTAAGAATAGTAATTGATATAAGAAGAAAAAAAAACTCATTTAGTTTATAAAAATGGCATTTTTTGGAGATAAATATATTTAACATGACCTATTAGGAACTTATTGACTTTTATTTTTCTTTATTTATAAAATAAATTTTATAAATACTACACACTTCAAAAGGAATTATGTATTTTATAACATTATACGTTTTTGTAAACTAAAAAATGGCTACCAATTTTATTCAAGCGCATTTCAAGAAACCTGAAGTTATTAACAAATGGAAACCTAAATTAAAAGTGGTGGGAAGTATACTTCCCACTGCCTTCGTAAGGATTCTTTCTTTCTTTATTTAACAAAAGCTGGGCACCTGGGCCGCGCAGAAGACCCATATCCCATTCATCATGAAATTACGGAAAATTAAATAAATATATAAACAGTTTGTATACAGAGTCTCTGGGGTGACTGATATTGTAGAGCAAGCACCTTGCTTGTTTAACTGAAAATAAAAGTGAAACTAAATCTAAGCAACTTGCTGTAGTAAAGATGGCTGTGTCAACATGAGGTATCAGGTTTGGATTTCAAGGCTGGTATTGTTGTTGAGGCTGTTGAGATTATAATCTATTGATGTTTTGAACTATTGCTTCGAACTATTGATATAAGAGTTGGAGATTTTTATTTATGTTGGTAGTTTTGGTATGGGGCGTCAGAGGTGAAGCATGCAGCTATAGGTCTAAGGTTTTTGTCTTTTTTAAAGTTTTCAAATTTAAATATTTCGTTGAAGTTAGCTGTATAGCAGTTGATTGCTTTGCCGTTAAAATATGCATTAACTTTGTAAATATGCTGAGAGAGAGTCGGGATTTTCAGGTCTTTGTGGATGTTTGAGTTTCTAATGAACCATCTGGCACAGGTGATTTTACGGAGTATTTTGTTTTGGCACTGGTTCAGTTTCTTCATAAGATGGTCTGGAATTGTGGCCCAAGCAGGAGAAGCATATGTTAGAATGGGTCGGATGATGGAAGTATAAAGCAGTTTTTTACTTTTAAGTGAAACATTCTGGTTGTAGATGAGAGGTTGAATTGCATTTATTGCTGCATTGGCTTTGTCTATTGTATTTTTTATATGGTCGCTCCAAGTGAGTTTGCTGTTTATGGTAAGTCCGAGGTACTTTGTTTTGTTTACTATTGGAATTTGGATATCGAAAAGTTTTGGTTTGCATTTAGGAAGTATTTTGATTCTTCTTTTTTGTATGATTATGATCTCAGATTTTTCGGCATTGACCGCTATTTTCCAATTTCTGCACCAGTCTTCTATTTCATAAATGTGTTCTTGCAATTTCATCAGGGCAAGGTATGGGTTTCTGGATTTTATAATTATGCTAGTATCGTCTGCATAATAGGCTGTAATACTGTTGAAGTCTGCATGATTTATTGGGAAGTCATATGTATAGAGAATATATAGAATCGGTCCAAGCTTCGTAAGGATTCTTTCTTTTCTTTATTTATACAAATTGGGCACCTGGGCCGCGCAGAAGGCCCCTATCCCATATATCATGAAGTAAAAAAAAAAAGTTAAAATAAAAAGTTAAAATAAAAGACAGTTTGAGTTCAGCAGTCTATGGGGTGGCTGTTACTGGGAGACAAGTACCTTGCTTGTATAACTGAAAGAAAATGAAAATAATAAGAGCAACTTGCTGTTAAACTGTGGATGGCTGTGGTTTGATTGTCAACGTGAAGTAACATAAGTCAGGATTTCAGTATTGGTAAAGTGTTTGATGCTATTGATGCTTTGGATTATTGATGTAGACTATAGATGCTGGAATTGATGACTATTACTTATGCTGATAGTTGTTGTATGAGGAGTTGGAGGAGAAATGAGCGGCTATTGGTCTTAGTTTTTCGTCTTTTTTATAGTTCTCGAAGTTAAAAATCTGATTGAAGTTGGCTGTGCTGCATTTTATGGCTTTATCGTAGAAGTCTGCATTTAATTTATATATATATTCGGATAGAAACGGAATTTTGAGATCTTTATGAATATTTGAATTACGTATGAACCATCTGGCACGAGTGATTTTTCTGAGTATTTTATTTTGACATCGGTTGAGCTTTTTCATTAGGTGTTCGGGTATAGTAGTCCAGGCAGGTGAAGCATATGTAAGTATAGGTCGGATCATAGAGGTGTATAGTAATTTTCTGATTTTTAGTGAGACATTTTGGTTATAGATGAGAGGTTGGATGATATTAACTGCTGCATTTGCTTTGTCTATTATATTTTTAATATGGTCGCTCCAAGTGAGTTTGCTATTAATTATGAGTCCAAGGTACTTTGCTCTCTTAACTATTGGAATTTGAATGTTGAACAGTTTCGGTTTGCATTGAGGTGAAATTTTAATTCTTCTTTTTTGTATGATGAGGATTTGTGATTTGTCGGCGTTTACGGCTATTTTCCATTTTCTACACCTGTCTTCTATTTCATCTATTTGTTCTTGTAGTTTTATTAGAGCTAAGTTTGGATTTCTGGATTTGATTATTATACCAGTATCATCTGCTTAGAAGGCTGTAATGCTATTGTAATCTGCTTTATTTATAGGGAAATCATAGGTGTAAAGTATATATAAAATTGGTCCAAGTATGCTGCCCTGAGGTACTCCGGCTAAGATGTTTCTTTTTGATGAGATGCAGTTTTGGATAGTTACTTGAAATGTTCGGTTTGAGAGATAACAGGATAGAAGTTTGATGAGTCCAGGAGGAAAATTTAGTTGCATTAGTTTGAATATTGTACCGGTGTGCCATACTTTGTCAAATGCTTTTGAGATGTCTATCATTAGGAAAACTATCGTTTCTTTGTTTACTATTGCTCTTCCGGCGTAGTCTATTATTCGAAGTAGCTGTTTGGTTGTATTTAGTTTTTGTCGGAACCATTTTTTTGAAATGCTACTTTTTTCATTATTTCAAAATGCGAGCCCTGCTAGTCCAACAGGTGAATAGTTTATATTATGTTTAAAAAAAAAAAGAGTCGGGAATGTGGGAAAAGACATTAGGGAAGAATGAAGAAATTATATTTATTTTTTAAATCGCTATTTTATTATTTTAGAAATAACTATGTTTTTATAAAAATGTTGTAAAATATTTTTCAAATAGTAATATATTCTCAGCTTCCGCATCACATTTGAATTTTAGGAATTAAAGAAAATGCAGGATTTTTTATCCTAAAGGAAGCGCAGTTATTCTATGAGTTATTCAAATAAGATGACCCATGGGATTATGTCCATTAGGCCAATAAATACACGAAAAAGAATTTTCCGAAGAAAAGAAGAAGAGAGAAAAGAACACATAATACTTAGAATTTTCTAGTTCTTGTGAAAAGAAATTTAATTTTTTTTCCTGTATTCTAAAAAAAATATACGAGGCATATAAAATAAATTTTTTTAAGTTCTTTTTAGCATTGTATAAACAACTTCGTTAGTCCAATTAAATTCTCCCAAAATGATTCGGATCCTATCTGTTTATGAAATCCAGAATCGTAACGGAAAGGAAATATAAAGTAACAATGCAAAGAAAGAGAACAAAGCTTAGGTAAACAAAACTCTTTTGATTCCATGTCTATTGCCATATAACATTCTATTAAAGTACAATAAATGTTGTGCTTGGTCGTGAGGATATTGTTTTCCTTGTTGTTGATGGTGTCAGGAAGAGGAAATTGGCGATAGTTTCGGGAGTTCAGCCAAACTAAATAGCGCAATTTTTCTCCAGTTTTAAAGGAGATAAAATTATTTAAACATCAAAATTTTTCCGACTTGAGAAGAAAACTAAAAAAGTTTTTTTTTTTAGTTGAAAAAAAATGGCATAGAAATTTAAAATATAATTCCGTTGGCGTGCTTATTGACATAAGAAATGCAATTGAACTTCATTTTTACGAATTCCGAGAGACCGAAGCATCGCTACGCAATAACAAAAATTCGTTACAGCGATATAAAAATTTTTTATATTAATCAAAATTATTTTGTTGTATTGAAATTTCCCTATTCCATTAAAAGAAGAATTTTAATTTTTCAATGAGACTTCCTTCTGTACTCGATAATAAAATATTTTTTCTAGATTTAAACTATCTAATTTTTCAAATTTCTGCTCTCAGTTGCTACTAAATGTATAATTACATTAGGTTGGTACTTTCTAAATTTATTTAATATTTTGAATTTTTTCAGAAGATTTTATTTTTATCTTTAAAGTGGTAACAATTTCTTTGCCTTCTTTTAATTCTTGGATTTAAATATTCAATTTAGAATGATTTAAATAGTCATTACATATAAATAAACATATGAATAGGTGAAAATAATACAACAGCTTTTTTAAGCTCTGGCAAAATATAAAATTATTTTCAATGCTGCCAAATATCTACGCTATTTTGGAAAAATTTCTTCCTTTTGGCTGCAAAGCTTATTTTTTAATGCAAGGTTCCTTATTTAGTAAACTTGGTTAAAAGTTCTTTTCCACACCTCTACAATGATTCAAAATTTCACATGAAATACTATTTTATCTCTCTCATTGTGATGTTTTTAAAATGTTGGCAAAATTACTAGAAGTTATGAAAACATTAGTTTTTGATTGCCTGCCATTTTATAAAATATTTTGCAAAAGAAGTATCTTGTAATTTTTACCGTCAATCTTAATACCACTTCAAGAAATCACTATAGGATGAAAAATAATTTTCAAATGCAGTGATTGAAGCGTCCTTTTAAATAGTTAACGTTATAGCTAGATTACTTTAACGAAAAGGAATTTGAATTAATTAACACGTTGAATGCCATGGGGGTGACCGGTACCTAGGTGCCCAGCTCAAATTTCAAGACAAGATTGAAGTTAAATTTCAAATATGAAATAACTGAAATTCCAGTCTTTATCTTTCTGTAAAATGCTCGTATTTCAGGGTTAACGACTTGTATCAAAGTCAATAAAAGTATGCAGCCGTCACTGTGCATAATTTCATTTTATATAGACTCTTGTTTTTTTTTTTTAAAAACATGATTAGGAATTTTTTTTTTTTTTTTTTTTGATATTGCAATACATTTACACCTGACAACACTTAACGCATTTTGCGTAAAATTTTATTTTTACAGTTAAAGTGGTAGTAAAATGTATGTTTGCTATTTATCCTTTACATTTATAAATATATATCAAACTGATTTTGACCACCACTACATTTAAATAAATTTTACATATATATAAATGTATAATATTACCATTCAGGTTAGGTTAAGTTAACACCTAACGCAGAACAGATTTACGCCTGTAAAAGTAATTTACTTTTAATCTTGTAACCGCTGAAGTAAATCATTTTCGGAGAGATTACAAGTTGGCAGGTACGCATTTATGACTCTGCACTGCTTATTCATAACATCATTAGTTTAAAGGGAAAAAAAAAGATTACTTCAGTAGTTTACCTTGCCAATTCTATTATCACTAAAGGGATAGTTAATAACAATTTCAGCTCCTAATTCCCAATACAAAAATAGTTTGTATTGAAAGCTAATAAAAAAAGATTCCTAACAAAATTAGAATGATCACCTAATTTAAATAGTTATAATTTCAAGGAAAACACACAGATAATGGTAACTTAGTTAGTCAGCAACTAAGTGAACTACTTATTTTAAAATTTGAAATCAACTGGGCAAAGTGAACTACTTATTTTAAAATTTGAAACCAACTGGGCGAGTTAAGAATTTTAAATTAAATATAAATAATTATTACTAAGTAGTAGTGGTAGTTATAAATTACACTGAATTAAATAAGTGTTTCTTTCAGATAAACAGCTTTTATGTTAGGGAGCGAATTTTATACTTCAATTTACGTCGCATAAAGTGATTATAGGTTCAATTAGCTTATTTTAATTAACCTCGACACATTGATAATTATTCAAAGAACTTGATGTGAATGAATCTTAAACTTGTTTTATGAAATACTTTTCGTAATGTGTGACATTAACACGTTGAATGCAATGGGGATCACCAGTGAAGCCAAGATTATTAGAAACACATAATTCGAGTAAATTTTTAATATTTTTTTTGTTATTATTGTTACTAAAATTGTTTGAAAAAATTAATGCAATCTGGAACACACAAAAATAGTTTTATTTATATATACAGAGATGCCAACTGGCTCCGGACAGCGAATAAATGTTTTCAAGTGGTAGTTTATTAATTGCGATTTTTGGTTTAATAAATTCAATTTAGTAGATTTTTATCCATCACTATTTCTAAACAATTCGTAGGGTTATAAAATTCACCACTTCTATTTGTAAGTCATGCTAAATCTTTTAAAAAACTGCCTAATCTTTGCAAATTTCGTTTGTAGTTATATACCGTTTGGTGAGACGGGCAAGCCATGATAAATTAGCGTGGCATTCAATGTGTTAAAAGCTAGCAAAATATTCACTAATAAGATTTTACTTTGCTTTAACAATAACACCGCTACCATTTTTTGAACTAAATATACTAACTTCAAATTTTTAACATGCCAGCTAAGGCAACTCCTCCTATAACTGAAAGCCTCCACACGGTTTTTTATAGGTATTCTGATCAGACCACTGAGAAGGATATCCACTTTCGGAACGAGTCATTTAATACAAAATCTAGTTAAAATAAGAAAGTGGTAGCAAAAGTAAAATTAAAAATTAGTTTTATTTATAAATATTATTGGTTTGCCTTATTCACTTGTCAACCACTACAGATTCAATTCTCAAATATATATGATGAATTTCTCTCAATTACTTTTATAAAAGGTTTTGGGTTAATGCGCACAACTGGTTCACTTTTTAAATAGGGAACTTCAAGAACTACTCAAAGACAAAGAGGTTTTTCAACTACTACAAACAATTATGGCCACCTCTCAATAATGTTCACTCTCTGACCATCCTTATTCTCACAACATGAACTCTATATTTCAGAACTCTAATTTAATTCCGTAGATTTTCAATTTCTTCTTCAATGAAAAAGTTAAACCAGCTTAATTAAATTTCTTACAGTAACCGATAGATGGCATCACCAATACCGAGCAAAACTTCTGTAAATATTCGTATTTCATATCATTTTTGTTTTACGACTCAAGCTTTTCATTAAATGTTTATTCATTTCAGTGCCTAAATATAAATTATGCTTGTTGTACATATCATAATTCAATTCATTTTTTTCAATCAATCGTGCTACTCATATTCCAATTACTGCTTATTTTAAAAATCATGATTAATTTTTCTACGACTCAAGATTTTCTTCAAATATTTATTCATTTCAGTGCCTAAATGTAAAATATGCTTGTTGTACATATCATAATTCAATTCATTTTTTCAATATCAATTGTGCTACTTATATTTAAATTTTTGCTTACTTCAAAAATCATGATTAATTTTCAAATTATGTT
Source organism: Parasteatoda lunata (assembly GCA_949128135.1). Lineage (NCBI taxonomy): Eukaryota > Metazoa > Arthropoda > Arachnida > Araneae > Theridiidae > Parasteatoda > Parasteatoda lunata. The sequence goes on from OX421977.1 coordinate 28,749,443, forward strand.
TAATTTACCAAGCAAAATTGCTTGGTCTCTTGTCTTGCCACCTCATTGTTGCATAACTCAAAATGTTTTATTTCAAAATGTAAATATTTCAAGATGTATGGGATAGGGGCCGCTGCGCGGCCCAGGTGCCCAGTTCTTTTTCTAATAAAAGCAAAACTTTTTAAATAGACTGCGCGGACTACTTAGTAAAGACCGTGTGGAGTATTTTTGATATAGGAGGTGATGGCTAAGGAGGTGGAGCTATCACCTTGTTTAATCTAAAAATAAGATAGCAATGTTATCGTTATTTTAATTTTGATTAATGATGATGCAATTACTTACTGATAACTACTTCACAATACAAGCAAAATAATAAAAAATGGAAGCAAAACCAGTCGTGTTTTGTTTATAAATAACATAATTTCCAACTTAATCCACATATCCGATCATTTTTATTTGAATATTTAGCATGATAGCAGTTTTTATGATTAAGATTTTGTCCACCACTATATACAAACAATTTAAATATATATATATATATATATATATATATATATATATATATATCTGCGACTTCGCGGTTAATTATAAGATGTGATGCGTCGTCATTAATGTCATGCTGGTCTGGGATGCCGATAGTTGATGCTGGTTAAGCTCTACTGATGTCCTCTTCACCCTTGCTATGCTAGTCATACTGAATTGATGCTGATTATCCTGAACGTTACACAAGGTGAGTGATACTGATTTTGATCTTGTCAGGTTCCTGAGTCGGGAGAGACAATACTGCCAACTCACCATTTTGATGTCTAGATTTTGAGCCCGCCATTTTGTTTTTTCAAGTCATGCCGTATCATAAAACAGCTCGTGGTGGAAAGGTCTCACTCTCTGGTCGTAATTCACCGTCGCATTGCAAAGAATCCACGTCATTAGAAGAAATCATTGCTACTAGTGGGATTTCAAAAAAATATTTTCCATCAATTGAACTTGAACATACTGACGATCTTGTAGAGTTTTACACCCAGTTTGATACAGAGGAGCTGATTCATTTAGATAAATTATTTAGCAAACTGCTCATTCAAATAAGATCGAGTTACCCTGGAGACTATGAATACTCGTACTTCCTAAAATTGACAAATGCAGCTTATCACGTTAGATGGAAGAGGAAAAATTTTCAAACAGAAGAAAACAAGATGAATGAAAAATCCATTCAAGTCGAATCAATAATTACTGAAACTATTCCAAACACCGAAGACATAACCACGGAAAATAAAGATGAAAACCTAAATACAACACTGAATACAGAAACTGACACAGACATCAATATTAACAATAATTCAGAGCCACCAGCAAAGTAAAGAAAAAAGAAGAAGAAAAAGCAAAATGCAGTGAAAATAGTTGAAGGTAATTCTACACTCATGTCTACAAACAGCTGTCCTTCTTCTTGCCTACATAACTCAACATATGACGCCACTATCTTGCCGACAACAAAATCTAAGGAGGATACCGACAAAGTACGGGATCTGCCCAGCAAACCTGAAATAACACCGCAAGCCAGATTTATTAAGGTTTTGGTCCAGGGCCTGCCTGTGGACTTTAATACAGATGTCATCAATGCAGAATTTCAGAAAAACAATATTGAAACCTTTAAAATAGTGCAGTTTAAGAAGAGAATGGGAGAGGCCTATCGGCTACTACCACTTTTTCTCATAATCCTAACATCAAAGGCGAATCACCATAGAGTATTCGAAGTCAACAACATACAGCAGATCCCGATCAAAATCGAACGATATCGAGGAGGTCGTGGACCTATACAATGTTACAACTGCCAAAATTATGGACATACTCAAAGCCACTGCAATGCACCTGCAAGGTGTGTAAAATGCGCTGAAAACCACAGGTCTCATGAATGCGACAAAGACAGGACAACACCTTCAAAATGCTGTAATTGTACCAAAAACCACACAGCTAACTATACTGGGTGCGAGTCCCGACCCAGCAAAAGGAGCCCTCGAACAACATCAAATTCGAAGCCTAAACTTGCTCACCGATTAGTGTCATTAATCAAAGAATTACAGGAATTGCTCAAAAATGAAGAAGTGCTCCATCTTCTGAGGCGGATCATCGGGGAAACATCTTAATCTTAGTGAGTTCTGTTTTTATTTTTAAGGCTCTCAAGTTAAATTCACTGAACTTTTCAAAGCAGAGTTTTACTTAAGTTAAATTATATTCCAATTTTTTTTCTGATATAGCCAATTTAAACATATAGATTTATCAATTTATGCACGTTAAATTCTTTTGCAAATTCTATTGTAGTTAATGAGCAATATTTCTCTGATAAAATATATTTACTACATTTTCTCCAAATATGCTATTTTATCATGTCTCAAGGTATGATTTATCTATTTTCATCAATTATGTCTTTCATTTTTCAAAAATCATTGTACAAATCAAATCATGTTTAATTTTTTTTTTAAATCTACAATCAATATATGTAAAAACGTCAATTTGTGATATTGAATTTTTTCATTGTTTTATTTCACAAGCAAACGGCTTGATTTTTTTTATGGCTACCACAATGTCTGCCAAATCAATGTTTTTTATCTGACTGTTTGTAATTTTATGATGAATGGGATAGGGGCCGCTTCGCGGCCCAGGTGCCCAGTTTATTTAAATAAAGAAAAGAAAGATATATATATATATATATATATATTAAACTTTATTGCTTAGAGATTCCAGCATATTAGTAGGGATACCAACTGCTCCGCTTTCTGAAAAACTTTTCATAAAGTGGTAGCAAATTATATAGTAAATATCGTTAAAGAAGGATAGTTGCTCTTACTTTTTAATAGAGTAACCAGTAGATGGATACTTTAACGTTGCATTTTAGATGATACTTATATTTTTTGTTAATTAGTGTTGAAAAAGTTACTTAAAATGAAAAATATTAAACTAAAAGTTACATAAATTTCGCTACCACTAGAAAATACTGTTTTACAAAGCGGAGCAAGTTGGCATCTCTGTATGAAGCTAACAGCTGCGTGGCCCAAATGCCCAGTTTTTTGTAAATAAAGTAAAGTAAGTAAGTAGAGTTACCAGCAAAAGCAAGCAACTTTAGTCTACCTTAAATTGTTGCTTGACTATCACTTTGAAAATTCAGAGAATCTCTGACTTTCGGGTTGACAGCGCTGCCGACTGCTAAGCTTTTTGCGTAATATTTCATAGAGTGATAGTCTATCAAAAACTAAAATTACAAAACTTTGGTTGATATTGCCAAAATTTTAAATACTTCACAGTGAGAGACCCAACCATCACCTCTTACATTAGAAAGCCTCCACACGGTCTTTTATAAGTAGTCCGCGCAGACTATTTAAAAAGTGAAACAATTGTGCGCACGAATTCAAATTTAATTTTAAAAGTAATTGAGAGAAATTAATCGTATCTGAGAGTTGAATCTGTAGTGGTTGACAAGTAAATAAGAGAAACTATTAATATTCATAAATTTAACAAATTTTTAGAAATATATTTTCTACCACTTTCTTCTTTTTACTAGATTTTGTATTAAATGGCTCTTTCGTAAACTAGTTTACCGTCATAGTGGTCTGATAGGACTAAGGAAAGCGTGTGGAGGCTTTCTGTTATAGGAGGCATTGACCTTACCCAATTTTTAGTAATTTAAGCTTTGTATTCGGAATACCTAGTCCGAAGAACTATTTGTTATCTCATCTTATTAGAATAAATAATAATGAAGAAAGATGCGTTTACGTAATGTAAATTAAACGATAGTATAACAATAAACATGTTGAAATAATAAGTTGAGAAATACAAATAAACTAAAATACACTGGGATAAGAGAAAGACTGACTATTCAACAAAGAAAAGGTCTGAAGTATTCGTTCGTTTGTTGTAGTGGAACTGGGCGTCTGAAGCCTTACGGCCAAAGTCTAAAGTATTTCAAAGTGGTTCCTTATATATAGGTTTGAATCTTTCACATGCAGAGGTAAAGGAAATAACTTTAAATCAAATAATAATACATTCAATCATAAACTTTGTAACAAGTCAAAGAAATTTTCCCGAAAGTGTGTAAACATGTATGTAAAATGTATAAACATGTATGAATATTTCCGCCATAAAAATTTATAGTTGTGGCCGAAGAGCATAATCTTTGTAAATATAACGTGGTATGTAGAAGAACAAAGTATCCACCTGGTTTAAACTTATATAAGCTACTATTTTTTTCTCAAGCGATTTTTTTTTTTATATCATTGCAATATTTGCAGCCAGGCATTAATGGGGTACTTAATTTACAAAAGTGTTAAAATGTCATAAATAATATTTGAAGAGAACTATTGTGAGTTCTTCAGAAAAATTACTACTTTTTTCTTCTAGAAATGTGAATATTACAAGTGTTTTTTCATTGCATATGATCTTTTCGTATTTATTAGCTGCAGTGGTTACGAATAAGTTAATTATCCCTGCAGTAGGTTATGATACTACCTCGTCAACGATTTTTACTTTAAAAAATCGCTCACCTGAAAGTTTTTATTTTTTAAGTTATTTTTTGCATAAATTTTTTTTTTCCTTATTTCAGCTACCTTACTCAACGAAAAAAGTTCATTGTAACCTACCTAATCAATGGAATTCTTGCCTCGCTCGTGGCAATAACAGGTAAATAATTTTTTTTAAAAAAGCAATTACTGAGTATACAGAGATGCCAACTTGCTCCGCTTTGCAAAATAGTATTTTCTAGCGGTAACGAAATTTAAGTTATTTTTAGTTTAGTATTTTTAATTTTAATTATTTTTTCCACCACTAAATATCAAAAAATTATAGGAATGATATAACATGCAACCTAAAAGCATTAATTATTTGGTTGCTGTTTCTTAAAGTAGGCGTAACTATGCTTATTTTGAAAGTTATACTGTTTAATTCGCTACCACTTTATTAAAACTTTTCCAGAGAGCGGAGCAGTTGGCATCCCTGTGTATAATTCTTTTTACCAGAGAATATCTTCTCCGCATTGTACTTAACCTCTTCAGAACCAAGGTACCCTTACTTCACTAAATACATGGTACCCATAACCAGGAAAAATTAAAGAGTAGTGACTATCTTTTCTCAAGACTTCTTAATGTTTCATAAAGTTAACTTCCAATTTAGTTTTATAACATCGGTTTTAAAATTCTAACTCAACCATAAATGAAATGAAATTATTTTTAGGAGATATGAATACTTTAATGCATGTATATTTTTCAAAATTTAGCGATCGTTTTAAGGCAATTTCAAGGCCGTTTTTGGGATTGCGCCATATCAGATCTGAAGAGGTTAAAAAAACTATAAACGTTTGATACTAAATACTATAAACGTTTGATACTGAAAACGATAAACGTTTGTTTCTATTTTCTTTTTCAATCGAACACTCAAAGCACCTTAGACTCACAATTGTCCTGGTTACTCAGTACCTGTACCGGTGGGCTCTCATAACATGACTCAAAGAGAGAAGGTAATAACATAATCTAGTATATGGACGGCACAAACATAAGAGAATGAAGAGAAAAAACAGTAATAATATTGGGACACGGCTGACGGACCTCCCTCCTTGGTTCCCATTTACTTATAATTAAAAGAATATAAAAAAATGTTGGAATTCAGATTAATAAAACATATTTAACTTATTTGATAAAATTTATTACAATTTAGCACTATTTTTTATGGTAAGTATATTTAGCAGTAGTCATTTGTTGTTATTAAAAAAAGTAAGATAATTAATGTTCCTGTTAATTTATAAATGTTCCTTTTATATGTTTATTTATAATGTTCCTTTTAATTTATAAAATAAATTTTATAAATGCCACAAACTACAAAAGGAATGATATATTTTGACTTTTTAAGCTTTTCCTGAAAACTGGCATGTTGACAACAATTTTATCCAAACGTGCTTCATCAAAGCTGAAGTTAATAGCAAATGGCATATTAAATTAAATGCGATGAAAAAATTGGACAATATACTCGTACTTACCAAGGCCATAGAAAGGTTTAAATATGGTGGTAATAAAAAATGTGTCTTTTTAAGAATGCAAACTGGTAGCCAATATATGTGATATTTAACTTGATATTTAGAATCCCCTTGCTGTCCCCATGTAAAGCAATTGCGGCGTCCTTTCCGAAGGCAAGTTTCTCCCAATACTTGATAGAGGAATTCCCTTGTCTTCTGGTTTGGGTTCAAAATTACATGGCTACGGATTTGAACATTGGTAGTCGTAAACTCGAAATTGGGTCGGCTGTTCAACGACGCTGATAAAATAAAATAACGTTATTACAAATTATTAATCAATATTATGTATTCTATCTATATCAATTCTATCTTTCTATATAACTTCTATCTATCTATATCACTTCTATCTCTATCACTTACTAGGTGGATGCGCACTATATCATCCTTGGGAGGCAATCATTGTTGGAGCTGTTGGTTCGGTGCTAGCAAACTGCACTGTTCCGCTGCTGGACAAACTACACGTAGATGATCCTGTTGGTGCTATTGCTGTCCATGGAGCTGGTTCTGTGTGGGGCATGCTGGCAGTGGGTCTTTTCGTCGAACGAGACACACTCATGGAGTTGAGCAACGGACTCACCGGTCTGTTTAGAGGTGGTGGATTTAAATTGTTGGGAATTCAACTTTTGGCCATCGTCATAGTCATTTTCTGGAGCATGGTCACTACGTTTATGTTACTGTTTGTGAGTGCTTTCTGTATTAATTAATTCAATTATTTATCAAACCTAAACTGCATATAGGGGAAGGTAGGGCAAGATGAGACCACCGGGCAAGACGGGACATCGCTTTTTCTTCAATGCGAATCACGGTAGCGACTTCATAAGTGCGTTTTCGGTAAGAAAATATTATTGTTCTCAATACGCACAAGTGTTTTCGTCAGTTCACATGGTGTTATCGAAATGCAAGCATTGTTTTGTTTTTCTTATAACGTGTTAAAATATTTTTCCAGGTTTGTATGCTGTTATTATTTATTTAATACTTTGCAATAAATTTTTCAAATTTGTGGCACTGTAGTGTTATTATTGTACAAACATAATGGGTAGTGAAAATTGAAATTTATTTGTTTAAACAAATTTGCAGATAATGTTTTTAAAAAATGTACTATCCGGGCAAGATGGACCGGGCAAGATGGGACAGCCAAAGTAGAATAAAAGAGTAATATAAAAATTAAACTCTCCGGATTTGGCAAGAAGCATAAAAAATAAGGTAATATTAACAAAAAAAATATGAACTAGCAAATATTACCTAACAAATTATTTTAAAAAAATTTAAAAAAAAATTATAATTAATTAATTGACAAACAATATTCAGATTGCTTAGAATGGGCTCACGAGGCGTGCAGTGCTTATTCCGCTTCTTATGCAGTAACTGTGATGTTTAGGAACGCTTTTTTTTTGTCAATTATTCTTTTATTCTGACATTAATTTCAGTGATTTTTGAAATGTAATTATGTGTCCCATTTTTGTTTATGTTAAGTTATTATTATTGAACTTTATTATTTATTTATTTTCTGTATGAGATATGTAAGAGCAATGTTCCCACTATATGTTTACAATATAAAAGATATAGAATTGCTCTAGTTTACTATTTTTTGAGTCAAGTTTCCTTAAGCGGTCCATCTTGCCCTACCTTCCCCTATATGTTGTTATATTTTGTATTAGCATGATTTCTATTGATAGACGAATTAGAGGTTAGATTACAATTGTCAACGGACTAACCGTGGGAAGTTTCACTCTTCATATAAGGTAAACGTGGATTTGTCCTATTGCTTGATCAAGGAATCGCCTTCTATTCTGAGTTGACTTAGCAAGGCTGTGAATTTGAACATTGATAGCCGTAAACCGTTTTATATGGATTGGTTGCTTATTATTGGTGATGAAATAAAATACTATATTTAGCCAGTTTCTCATAAGTGTTTTATTATCTGCAGTTTTTATTATATTTTTATTAAAAAAATAATATAAAAGTTTTTGTTCATGCTCTGGAATTGTATCATTCCATTTATCTATAAGGAATCCACGAATCAGTTTATTACAAAAATAATTATTTTTGATTTCAGGTCATCAATAAATTCGTCCCAATACGAATGACTCCCGAAGAAGAAAAAGCGGGTGCAGATTTAGTTGAACACAACATTCGTTATGAGTACGACGCTAATACTAGTAGCCATTTTCCGAAGTTGGACATTGCAACTATCAATACCATTAAACTGTACATGGAGACAGCACAGAATCGGAATTTAAGAGGAGGCGTCAAATCTCCTGAAAAACTAAATTCAGGCACACAGACTGAAAGTTCCTCACCTCTGAAAAAACCTATTATATCAGACTGTTCGACTGGTTCAACAACAGTTGTTATTCCAAGTGATGTCAAGATTGTCCAGGCAGACAGAGATGTTTTTGCTGCCTGGATGTCTGACGATGAAAAAAATTTGATTGCTAGTCGTACTGTTAAATGATAATTGTTATTTTAAAAGTGTAATCTCCTTTTTTAAACTGCAATGATAGTATGAAATATTAATTTATTTTAAACTGTAATAAAGAGAGCGACGAAATAATTTTAATTCTGACTTTTATTCTAGATTAGATTAACAGTTACTTTCTAGATCTCAAAGACTTCACTACTTGTTAGGGATGGTGTTACTATGGTTTTTGGATGCTCTTTTGCCGAAAAAAAGGCACAGTTTTTTTCTTTTTTTGCGAAATTTTACGAGCGTAATGCAACATTAAAGGAAGTTTTTAAATATTAAAAAATTAGACCACCAACGGCTTTTCGCTATATTGAGGTTTTGCGCCATTTTCAGAATAAACAAAGATAGGCTGAACATGACCTAGCAGTCATGAGTGACTGTTGCAAACACGCAGCAGTTATGAAAATAGCATATAGTTTGCAAAAAAATCTTCATTTCATGCGACATCAGAGCCTCAGAGTATAAACAACAACATGCTTCTAAATCCAGAATGAACTTTTAGAGTTTATAATCGAGCTGTTTTTAAGTAGTTAGAGAAATTCATATTTGTTTATACCAAGTGGATTTTTTTCTGTTACTTCCTAACATTAAAACAAAGCATTGAATGTTCAGACTCAAGTGTGAATATTATCGACCCTTTGACATACGAAGACGTCTGGGAGACGACATTTGTTTCTTATGTCAAAACAATAATTGACGTCTCTCTGACGTCTTCAACTCAACATTCCGTTACGAGTTGTTGTTTACAGTGCAATCAAAGATCATTTCTATATCAAGAAATTAATATTTCCGCTCAGAGTTTGTTTAATGATATGTCAAGGGTTAACTTATTGAGGTTATGGTTGAGCGAACTAATTTGTTTCCGAAAAATAAATCCTAATACTGAAATACTTGAATTTTTGTTGCTTGATAAAAGCAATCGTCCTTTTACTCTTGGCTAGAGTATTATCACCAATTTGAGTAATCTTTTAAATGTCTATAGTAAACTATTATATCACTTTTAATTTGTGCTACAAGCTGTCAATAACTTCTGTTCTTCTCTGTTCTGGTTACAATGTTTCAATTTTAAGGAATGTGTACAGGAACTGTCATTTGTATACTTTTACATGTGTTTTGAGATGTTCCATTATAAGTATCTTGAAAAGGGTTTAAACTTATTAAATTACTTACTTTTTAATAGCCTTTATCGGGTGGTGGGAAATATACTCACTAAACAATTTAGTTTTATCTGAAAATCCAAATGAATTTCTTCAAGCTCATTAATAAACACATACCTGCCAATTTGTATGGTCGTTGGAAAAGCTTTTACAAAGTGGTAGTAAACCAACAGTTAAGTTTGGAAGAACTTTCTATAATAAAAAAATAGGACATCTACAAACATAATTAGTCAACAAATATATCTAATCAGCATATTTTGTTTCAAAATTATTGATTCGCCGTAGTAGTTTAAAAAATTGTTTTGAAACTTTAAACTTAAAGATTTAATACACCAAAATGCTAACAAGGAAATTATTCTTCAAGGGCCGTACAAATTGGCAGCTATGCTAAACACATTATAGTGTACCAATATAAGTAAAGAGTTAAAAAGGCTCTAGGCACAGATCAGTAAAATAATCCACGTCCTAATTCGAATTGGTAACCATTGTAACAACAAATGTTGCTATTTGCATGGATGTCAACTTGGAAGTAACATTTCCCCACAATGCTTAGAAGGTTTTGAAGTAACATTTCAGGGTTAACTTGATTTATGTTATTTTGTCCACCTTTTAAGTAATTCACTGCACGAGTATCAAGTCTTATTATATTTAAGTCTCTTGTATATAGTCGCGAACAAAATAAAAGTAATTCAATCAATAAGAAAATGTGAAATTTACTATTACTATATACACGCAAGAAAGCAATAAATAAAAGAAAAGAATCTCTTGAGAAAAGCTTTCACAGAGATGCCAACTGCTCTGGACACACCAAAAGAATTAAAAAAGGGTAAATAACTTCAAACTAAATTTGCAAATATTAAAAAGAATTTGCTAGTTTTTTTTATAGGGCTTAGCATGACATATCCATAAAAAGTGGTGAATTATATAACCCTACGAATTGTTTAGAAATAGTGGTGGATAAAAATATACTAAATTGAGTTTATCAAACCAAGAATCACCATTGATAAACTACCACTTTAAAATATTTATTTGCTGTGCGGAGCAATTTGGCATCCCTGCACTCATGTATGTGTTCATAGCTTTCCGTATATTATCACTAGAAGTGCCATCGGGGTCATTTTGATCATTTATTTGCCATTTCTTATGTTATTTTTGAAGATTCACGTGAGCTTCGAAGCTCATATTTTTTTACTTTTCCTAAATTGTTTTAAGTATATTATATCATAATTTCATGCCTCTCTGATGATTAGTAAATTAAATAATTATGGAAATACCTGAAACAGCCGAAAGGGTGGCTCTCAGAAAAAAAGTTTTTATTTTTACAGTTTCTTGTCAGTTTTTGATTTTTCAGAACTGCAAATATAATGAAGATGAATTATAGAACAGAAACTAGGGTCCACCGAGTAAAAAGTGTCACGCACAACATATTTGTGAAATTGTAAGATATCTTAGATTTGATTAACGAAGTTACCTAGTCTACTTCCTATTCAATTATATTTTCGTTATTGCGTCTGAAAGAAACCATGTACATGCTGATTAAAAACAGTTATATTTGATATACTCCTGGACAAGAAAGTATATTTGGGGAACTATTGTTTTCATGTAATAATAAAAATTTATTGTATGACATTCAAGGCACATAACTTTGATTTCCGCTAATATAATCCACCCGACTTTTTTTAATTTTTAGATTGGTTATCATTATTTGTCCAAGCCGTAAAAAGTTCAAATGAATTACAATCAGGGCCAGCGCTTTTATTATGGAAATCAAGTAAAGTTCTTTAATTATGGAACCACTCTTTAACTCTAGGGGCACTAGACTTACTCTCTTTTGCTTCAATAAAGCTTTTCATTAAAAAAAAAAAATACATTACCAGGATGTAATGTTTTATGTTTTAATTAAAATAAATTTCCTCCTGATTTCAGTGTCATGACATTAATTTTCTGCACTCCAAAATGAAATCTATATACTTACTGGAAAAGAAAAGGATAATTCTGAATGTTTTTGTAGACGACAGCACTGAGTTATCACTTACTGCAATAGTACGATGTGTGACGTAGACTATAAATGAAAGGGAATTATTCTACAAGAGGCGTCTTGTATTTCTTAATAGCGTTTGTTATATTGCTGTCCTCAATGCTTGAATTGTTTACAAGAAATCCTTTACCCCCCCCCCCTTCCAATATACTCATTGCGAATTCATTCTTGAGTTTGTTGAAAAACAACAAATTAGTACTTTATGCATCAGTTTGCTTCTAATTGATAAAATTCAAACGGCTGTATTAATCTTTATATGAAAAGTTCTGTTTGTCAGATAACTATTAATTAGTTGTGCTAGATCTTTGGTGATATTGAAATTTACGAGCTTGTATGTGGGGCTTTGATGCCAGACGCGGTCAAAATATTTGATTGCATTTGAATTCTAAGATTTATAATTTTTATTTTGAATTAAGAAGCGGTATATTAAATAAATCAAACTATTATTACTCCTTTCCCCAAATAAACTGATAAAGAAATATTTTGCCTACCAGATATATATACTTCTTACCCTGATTGCCGCCACCCTGAGAATACATATATGAATCGCTCGTCTCGAAGAGGTTAATAGCTCTTTCATATTATATTTTTAACAATAGTGATCATTTACTTCGAAAAAATAATAATTTTTTAGGAGTCAATTTGCCTCCAACTAGCTGTTCTATAATTATAATAACACGCTGGATATTGCCAGCCTTGATAGAGAGAAGAAATAAAGAAACTGAAGAAGAAGAACGAGTTTTGTAAGGAAAATTATAAAACTCTCTAACAACAATGTATATCATAAAACAATGTATATCATAGTACGCAATATAGTAGGTAGTATGATTTTTATTAACTAATGTATTTCGTAGTACAAACTAAAGTAGTATGAATTTTAATAACCAATATGGGACTTTATTTAATTCTTGTAAAATGTTAAAAATAACATAAAGAAAGCTTCTATCTCAGATAATATATTAATTTAAGACTCATAATTTTTCGCGTTACTAATATTTTCATAATGCTATTACAGTGAAAATCTAATCTTTAAATTTTCGTAGTTGAGTTATCGGCATTTAAAAACGATGAATGCTTACATTTATTCGATATTTAGTTTTAAAGGACACTGATTTTCTTTATTAAATGTACAGCAAAGTGCAAACTTAATCACAAGTAAAATTTTAGAAATGTTATCAGACAAAAAATTTCACCGTATTCATGAAATTCTTCATAGCTTTTCAACATTTTATGAAAGTTTTTCTTCTTTATAAAAGAAAAGAATGCATAGTGTGAAAACAAAAATACATAAAAAATTTTTTTGTTGTTATGATGAGAAATTTCGTCATTCCATAATTTTGCATTTATTTTATCTTGGGCTGATACACCAGGTTTTGTTGTAATAATCAACAGATGGCGCCACTAAGCATATTTTTTAATTTGAATGAAGTTTTATATAGTTTTATATGTAATATTATAAAAATTCATATCATACACATAAATGGAGCTTCTATCTGTAGGTAAGGCGATAGATAAAAAAGTATTTTAAAAATAAAATATTATAAGAAAATAATTTCAATTAATTTTTTCCTTCAAGCTTTGCAAAATATGAATACATTTTTAGGGGGTTACAAATCTGGATGTTTTATAATGTGAAAATTATTTTATTTAAAAAAAAATTTGCAAGGCGTCCAAATTTGAGAGTTAGCTTATATATACAAAATATTAGCTTATACATATATATATATTCCATTTTTTTAAAAGTACTCTTCTGTATGCGAAGAATTCTTTAAAGAAATCTCGAGCTCATTTTCTCTACTACAAAGTAATAAATTTTACAAAAATAATATTTACGAAAATAAAGGAAAACAATATCAATTTCATAAATAGAGCTAAACAATAAATTTAAATTTCTATTATTTATTTACATAGTTTCATTTATTTTTTCAAGCATTTTTTCTTAAATTGTTTGCTTGTTTAAAACACAAACTTTCATGTAGGTCTTGAAACAGGCAAACCAAGTTTAAAAATATGTTTAAGCCATACTTAAAAAACAAACCATGTTTAAATATATAATTCTTCACAAAGAAAAAAATGCTATTGAAGAAATGTCTCAACGCCATCTATCGCCAAAGTTTACGTATACATAATGTGAATAATAATTTTAGTTAAGCAGTGTCGCCATCTATGTTCTATATTTACATTTATATTGGTTAAGCTTAAATTTACTTAGTTGTATTCTTTCGCTCTGTCAGAAATGCTTAGTTAATAGTTGTATTCTTTACTTAGTTGTAGAGGTTAGTTTGTTTTTTGATTTGACATTTATTGATAGCGGTCTTTATGCTCTTCACGATTTTTTACAGTTCTTAAATTAAACAAAAATTAAGATAAAAAGAAAATGTCATCAGTCTTTCCCTCCCAGTTGAATTACAATAATTTAAATGAAAAACAAAATATGTTATGATCAAAATTACGCAGAAATCAACTAACTACGCACAGCTATTGGCAGAATTTTGGAAATTATATATTTATTTTTATTTATTTATTTATTTTGTAATATTCGAGCAAACTTTTTTTCCAAATAAAGTAGACATTTTAGAGTTTCTTGAACCTGACATTTTACCATTTATTTTTAAAAAATCATAAAATAATTTATAAAAAAAATATTGAAATTTAAATTTTATATATACAACTGATAACGACTTGTATTATGTAGCTTGAATAAATTTAATAGAAAATATTTGCCGCAAAATTTTGATAGTTATAAATCCACAAATAAATATTTAAAATTAGTACAATCTCGCGGCATCGAACCTGAGACCTCCTACATACTAGTGCGGAATTGTACCCACTATACACTTTACTTCTCAGCGGGAAGATGCTTACAAAAAATTAAAAAGTCAATTTCTGCTCTTAAAAAATAATAGATATTTTTTGAAATCTTTATTCATAAATCATCACTGATATGTAATAACTTGTACTAACTTTTCGATTTAAGGGGGGAGGGGAGATAAAATTTTTCCTTCTTTTCACATCTTAAGATATAAATAAAAATGTTTGCAGTGTCTGAAAACCTGATGTAAAAAATCCAAGTCTTTAAACAATATCTGTTTCTTCGAACATATATCATATCAACATATATCGAACATACTTTGCATAATTTTACGTTTTTATATGCTGCATAATTGTTATTTATGACAAAAAATTCAGTTCCATTTAAAGAAGAAAAATCAATACAAATTTTATTTTGTTTTAAATTTCAAGTATGAATATAAACTAAGCTATATATAATATATTCGAATTATATCTTATTTAAATATATAATATTGTATTAAGATTATTTTGAAGATTCATCATTAAAAACAATTTATCCTAATATTAAATTATAAAAATTATCAAATCAAAAACAGAGATCATGGTTTTTTTTTCGTTCTTTTTTTTTCCAAACTGAAATAGAAATTGGTTGGACTCCATTATGATATTTGATCAAAAATAACAGCAACATTTGTCACAGTGAAGCAGCTTGAACTTAGCAACGAAAATACTTTCATTTGCAGGTTACGATATGAAGCTGGAGCATAGACAGGCATTATTCACAGGTACTTTAGTATGATTTTTGGAGCAACGACCATACCTGTGACATTTGGAACAGCTAGAGTAGCAGTGATAGTTGTCACAGTGAAAGTAGCAGTGAAATTTTTCACTGTGACAGTAGCAGTGAAATCTGTCACAGTGACAGTAGCAGTGATTTTTGTCACAGTGACAGTAGCAGTGATTTTTGTAACAGTGACAGTAGCAGTGATTTTTGTAACAATGACAGTAGCAGTGATTTTTGTAACAGTGACAGTAGCAGTGATTTTGTCACTGTGACAACTTTTTGGTTGGAACAGGCTGTCACAGTGACTGCTCCAGTCACTGTGAGAAGTCACTGCTCCGTTACTTTTGACCCATCTCTAACACTGTGTACCACTAATAAAAAATGAATGTACTCTTTACTATAAAAATTACCACAAAAGTTAAAAATCACAACTGGCTGTTGACACCACTAATTATTAACTGCTGACTGTGCGAAAAATAGCCAATATAAAAATACGTAATCGTAAATTTTCATGGCTAGCATTGTTTTTAAATAAGAAAATTTGAAATTTTCGTTTGTTGCAAGATATTTCGCATACGAACGCGTACCCCCGTTAAACTGTTCTCGTACCCCTGGGGGTACGCGTACTACACTTAGGAAAAACACTGTGTTACAGAGTCAAAATGTTTGCGTTGTTTAGGGCAAGCACAGAAAGTTGCTTAAACGACAATAAAAATATTGTATCGAAAAAGAACTTAAACTTAATTTAAGGAATTAAGTACTTGATCCAAACATGGCCTTATTTTATTTATGACTGTAAGAGAGAAATCTTCTTCTTTTGAGCTGGGGACCTGGGACGCGCAGCGGCCCCTATCCCGTCCTTCATGTTAATTTTGATAATTGAGGTAGGAATTTTAAGGTCAGCAGTCTATGCGGTGACTGTTAGCAGGATTCAAGCATCTTGCTTGAGTAATTAATAATAATGGAAATTATCCGAAGCAGCTTGCTTAAACAATGTGTGGCTTTATGGTTAACGTGGTTGCCAGGCTTTGAAATTGAAAAATACTACGCATTTTTAAGCACCATTTACAGTAGTAATTTGGAAGTTTAAATAATATTAGAAGGATAAAATACTATTAAAAGAATATAATACTATTAAAAGGATAAAATAAAGGCATATATTACTAAGAATAAAATAGTTTTAAAATGGAAAAACTATTATCTTTTCCTTTTTATGCACTTATACTTCAAGTAAACTCGTAGTAACAAAGATTTAAATGATCCACTTTGTCTTAAAATAATTGTGTGTATCATAAATGATTTACAACAAATTTGTAGAAAATTGAACTTAAATAAAAAATAAAATCCCATATTATATTTCATATCCTACGTACGTAATCTATTCCTACAACGTAAAATCTATTTTAAATATGTGTGTTGGTTGCACCAAAAGCAAGTTATATTATAATTCACTAATAAGGAATTAATAAACTTTTATTTCTTACAAACATCACTAGATAGAAAGACTAGTATAAAACGAACGTTAAACGGCACATCTTGATTATCATGGCAACTGTTATTTAAAACGACGCCAAGAACAACACTAAGCTAGAATAATTCGCATTTAGTTTGTGGCTGTTTATAGCGGTCATCGTGTAGATTAAGCTTATTTCAAAAATTGCATTTTTCTTCAAAAAACTAGAGTGGAAGTTCTTTGATTTAAAAATTGATCAAAGAAAAAAAACATAATAACTCTTTCTCAAAAAATACTACGAAAAATACCGCATTCCAGAGATGCCAAGTGCTTTGGACACGCCAAAATAATTAAAAAAAAAAATAATAAAAAAAACGTTAAACAACTACAAATTAAATTTTGCAAATATTTTACTATTTTTGTTTCTTTTTAAGTGATATAGCATGACATAAGTACTGTAAAGTGGTGAATTATATAAGCCTACGAATTTAGAAATATTGGTGGATAAATTGAATTTATTAAACCAAGAATCACAATTGATAAACTACCACTTTAAAATATATATTTGCTGTCCAGTCTGGTCTGATCTTGTGGTTTGTCGGGGTGCCTGAGGCCGGAACGGCCCTTTACCCCTTCGTCGTGAAGTAGGAACAATGTGGTAATTCCCTGAGGTTGAATGTAATAGCTAAAGTTCAGGTAGATAAAAATTAGTCTTGGCTGGGTAGTCGGCTTTTTGGAGAAGTGAGAAACAATATGTCACTGGGAGTAGGGATCGGAGCAGCTGAACGAGCTCCTCGTTTTGTAGTAGTTCCTGGAGTTCTCTGAAGATCTGCAGGAATCTGTTTGCTGTCTGGGTTGCACTCCTGTGCTGGTTCTGCTTCTGTGGTGGTATCCTCCTTGGCCTGGCACCACAGCCTGAATAACAGGCCGGGTGTTCTCCGTTGCAGTTAATGCATGTAGCTGGAAGGCTCCTGGGTTTGGTGCATTGAAAGGAAAAGTGGGCTCCCGCACACTTCATGCATGCAGGATCATTGTGACAATTCCTTTGCGTGTGCCCAAATTTTTGACACCGATAACACTGCACTTCGTATTGTCCGCCTCGGAATCGTTCAATTTGAACAGTAGTAGAGAGTATCTCCTTAATGTTGATGCAATCTCTGTTCTCAGGGCTGTCTGGAAGTAGTATCAGGAAAAGGGGGAGGAGCTTATATCCTTGGCCACACCTCTTCTTGAATTGCTCAACTCTGATTGGCCGATGACCGCTGGCTGTAAGTTCAGCTTCCAAGATCGAAATCTTAGAATCTATCGAGAGTCCTTTTATCAGAAATTTGAGTTTTCTGCTATGATTTCGCACTGTGGTCTCATCTGGGGATGTGGCTACAGGTTCCATGTTGTTGCTTGTAGATGGGATGTCCATACTTTCTGTGGGTTTTGGAGGAGGAATTTTCTTCTTTCTTTTTCTCTTTGGGGGATCTGGTTCCGGTTGTTCCGTGGTTTCCTCAGCACTAATTTCAGGTGTAGGTGATGGCTCGGGCTGCTCTGGTACTGTCTCTATTAGAACACTAGTCATTTCAGGTTCTAAGGGTTCGATGGGTGAAATATCAGTCTCTGCAGCAGGCACTTCCTCTATCATCTGAATGGCTGGAGGTGGAGAGCTTTAGGAGTTTCTGTTATGCTTTAAAATAAGCATCTCTTCGGCTAAGGACTTCTTTCCGTAAAGGTGTTCGATCATTTGAGTCGAGTCATCATTTTCACTATATTCGGCAATCTTAGCATCAATATCAATCGCCTCTTTCTGTGAGCGCTCGAACACCTCATCAAAAAGTGAAGAATTTCCTAACTGCATGCAGTAGGCATATTCCTTCCTTTCTTTCCTAATCGCTGCGAGATCCAAAACTGGTTCACGTTGGGTACGGAAGATCTTCCCTCCGCGGCTGAATCGGTGAGATGACATGTTAGCAGAGCTCGGTCTCAACACTACCTAACTCAAGCAAGGTCAGTGAGCGAATCGGTGCTGTCCAATTGACATGCAATATATACTAGTAAATTGGTATTTAATATTTATAGTGGTAGTTTAGCCACATCTACAATTGATCCTAATTATAAATAATTATTGAAAACGTGCAATTTGAATGAAATTTGTTTTTGCCTTGATTTTTATTAAACAGTTTTCCCAATACTAAATTCACGATATTACCTACGAAATTTTTTCTCGTTGATTTTAATTGCTTGTGCTCAGTTGACATAAAGAAACTTGCGTGAATTGTAATAAAATATTTTATTTCCTATGAGCTGCACAATCAGTCTTCCCGATGAGCAGACCTAGTGCGTTCTCCAGAAGTGGTATCCAGTCTTTCAGGACCACCACAATGGGTGTGATACCGTTGGCCATGTTAAATTGGACGTCTAGTTTCTGCCACACTAGATGGCAGCACCGAGACTCTATTTGGATGTGAAAGTGCACTAGGAATTTAATTTTGCCGGAAATGCCAAGAGTCAATAAGGTACTCCAGGGAACTTTTACATGCCGCATAATCATACGACATGGCCGCTGAGGATTTTCTGCATCCCGAAAATCCGGTGTCTGTACCGGGGATCGAACCCGCAGACTTGGGCTCAGAAGGCCGACGACAAACGAACTGCGCCACCCAGCCACCTTATAATAAAATATTAAAGTATATATAATTTACTTTCCTAAATAGATAGAGCTATAAGATAGAAAATATCACTGTTTTTATCTTCAAGATATTTAAAAACTGAATCGTTTATAGCAAAATTTAAAACAATGGCTAACTTTTAACCAATCAAAAAACTGTATTTTGGCTTTCGCTCATACCGCTGGAACGGTTTGTCGTAGAATGTTCTAATGTCGACAGAAACCTTCCTTGTGCTTTGAACCATCTGTATGCCAAGTTTCGTAGCTTTTGGTTTGTTGGTTTAAGTGTCTATAAAGGACACATACAGACAGACATTCAATTTTATATATATAGAAGATTATTAATACCACCGGTGAACAAATTTTGCGTAATGTGTGGGTTTCAAATCTGAAATTAGTTTTATTTCAAAAGCTACAGATATTTTTAAATGATATGTTTAGTTTAATTTATTTTTTAGTCTCAATGCACAGGTTTATTGAACAACGTATAGGTTTATTTACATACGTATACACTTTTATATGCTCCTGTGAAAAAAACAGGCGAAAAACAAATGACCTTAACTTATAACATCATAAACCGAAATGATTATCACCTTCTTCCTATCACTCCCTACGTAGAAAAGAAGTAGCAGCACTTAGTATTCACTCGAGAGAACGTTAAAATATTCTGGTTAGAAATACATTATTAAATTGAATAAACATATTAGCTTGTAGAGAGAAAACGCTAGCAAACTTGAAATAATCTATGCAAAATATATAAGTTCCGTTCAAATATCTCACGCAACTGAAGAAAAATGGTTCCCCACTGTTTAAAGTAAATATTTATATCTATGCCTGAAATCAAACTACAGTTCAAGCTACAGTGGTAGGTAACACAAAAAAATATCTACTTGTTACGAACAAATGTATGTAATTGTCTCTTTTATCCACCGCTTTTTACTGCTAAGCATTAATGGGTTACAGCTAACGGCATACCTTATGACTTAAATTTGTTAATTGCTAAAAATATCATGGAAAACCACTATAAGTATGACATCGAACCACTGAAAAAATTCCGTAGTTTTAGAAAAAAATTTCAGAAGGGGCGGGTATTCGAATGTATTAATATTTTAATAAGTTAGAATTAAAATAATTTTTTTCTCGTATCGCTGGTTCCTTTCATACGAGATAGTGTGCGCTGTGAGGGAAGATTCTTGTGATCACGATTCTGAAAAGGTAAAAAAATGGTGGTACATAACTATTTTTTTTTAACTAAGTGCATATTAATCGTTATTTATATATTTATTGGTACAACATACATTTGCAAGCCTGTGTTCTCAATTAAGGCTTATAAACCCTTGTCAAGTAGAAGGACAAATAGCACAATACAAAGTAAGACAACACGAAGATAAATCCAGGGTAACTGCGGGATTCGAACCAGCTACCTCCACGCTTCATACAGCATTTGGCGGGGGATAACGCTCGGCCTCTGTACTTATTGTGTGGATTAAAAAATTATAAGTGATAGAGTTTATCAATTCAATTATATTCGAATTGACAATTCAATCAAAACAACCACCATGGTTTATATAAAAAATTATTCATAGTATTAATGAAAACTTCCACTGTAATTGGGGGCTCCCTGGGCCGAGCGGTATCGCCCGCCAAAAGCTCTGTTGTGCGTGGAGGTGGCGGGTACGAATCCCACCGTAACCCTCTTTGTATTGTGCTATCTGTCTATGGGTGAAAGCCCTTATATAGCAAGACGGAAAAGAGAAAAACCTGGTACGTAAGACATATCATTCCAGCATTTTTTACAAAAAAAAAAAAAAAAAAAAATATCTGTAACTATCAAGATTTCTTTTAAAATTTTAGCATATATATAAAACGGCTTCTTTTCGAAGACAAAGAAAAATTTCTACGATGAATCAAAAACCTGCACCACCAGCAATTTTAATTCACTCCTAGATAAAGAATTAATTGATGACAACACTAAATTTAGCCCAATCACTGCCTTTTTCCTTAGGGATACGGTGTTGTAAATATATATATGTGCGTGTATATATATATGCATATGTATATATTGTATCTAACCCAGACCTTCCTTAATTATATCGATCATCATAATCTCCATGATTATTTTATTTTATATTGTTTATGATTACATTCATTTAATTATACCCCATGCCGCTCAACACTTCAAGATTGTCTATGTCACACGAACATGCACGAACCCCCTCTCGACTTTTTGGTGCTGAGCACCCCCTCTTCCTCCCATCTCCATTCCTCCTCATCATCGAATTTTCACTACAGATGAATCGGTTAATGCCGCTTCGCGGCAGCGCACCGAGATTTATGTGATTTCTACCATTCGAAGACAAAGTCTGCTGCCCAGCTTTTGTCAAATAAAGTAAGTAAGTCGAAGATAAAGTAAACTCCTCCCCAAAACTAACTATAACTGAAAAGGTTTCACCACCAGCCTTTCATATTTTCCGTCTCGCTTTCAACCCTGTATCTGTCCTTTTACTTGACAAGGGTTCATGAGCCTTAATTGAGCACACAAGCCTGCAAATGTATGTTGTATCAATAAACCAAATCCTCTTTGATCTCTTTCAGTAGTAAACTTTAAA
This sequence comes from Parasteatoda lunata, assembly GCA_949128135.1. Classification (NCBI taxonomy): domain Eukaryota; kingdom Metazoa; phylum Arthropoda; class Arachnida; order Araneae; family Theridiidae; genus Parasteatoda; species Parasteatoda lunata. The sequence goes on from OX421977.1 coordinate 28,771,428, forward strand.
AAATTATGTAAAATAATTGCTAATTTTAATATTTGTACAGATTGTTGCTATTCATTAGTCACCAGTTTTTATCTTTTTTATACGCCCGTGGTCCTGTTCTAGTTAGAATTATTTTGTTTCAGAAAAATTAATCATAAAAATAAAATACTTGAGCTATCAATTTTTTCTATTGAATGTTCATTCTATAGAATAGATATATCGAGACGATTAACATATTTTTATTCACAATATTGTTATTCTCTCTGTCGAATGTCGCCACTTTTGACATTTGACTGTGATATAGAAATTGATAAATTGTAATCTAACTCATTTAGTGATAATACATCATAATGAAAGAACTTATGAAATTAAATAATAATATGAGATAATTTTATGTATTAATTTATAGTTAAAGCAAGCTATATAATTAGTTATAAACTTTTTCATAGACCTATTAAACGATTATCTAATTTAAGATAGATAACATTTTAATAACATTGAAAAGTTACTGAGATTAGAAATACAAACAAAATCATATTTTTTAGTTGATATTCTTTATTAAGCTTCATACATAAGAAAAAAAAATTAAATCAACAATAAAACCTCTTTAGCTGATAAAACTGTCGTTTTCCTGTAAGCATTTCTAATCGAATATGCGGATGATAAGAAATTAAGAGGTCACCGATGAAGGCATGAACTTCGAACGATTTTGAAGTTAACTTGGCTGATTCAGCGACAGCTTTACTCAAGACAGGCATTGATTACGGTTTTTTATCGCCAAAATATGCTGCTTTTGACACGTTGATCATTTTAACGTGTGTGCTTCATAGAATGGATTGCTATGTATTTTGGTAAGTATTCTTTTTTTTGCATATAGAACTATAAAAATTTGAAAGATGTGGGACTAAGATAATTTTGCTTTAGAGGTTTTCTACATTGAAATCATAAATAAGCCACTGAGGAAATAATTTACTGATATCTTAAATGCTGTAAGATTGCAATGATAAACGTAACGGATATTTTCTTACGAAATTCGTAGCTTCAATTGAAAGTCAAAAGTTGCAATTTCAAAATTCTGATTTTCGCATTTAGACTTTCCAAAGGTCATTTTTCTTTTCACAAAATTCTCATAATTTGTTATAAAGTAAACTAACCAGTGAAAGAACAATTAAGCTTCGCTTGCCTTTTAAAAAATCATATTAATTTCAAAATTCGTAATTTTAGTTAAATGACAGTGTCAACATATTTGTTACTAATTGCAAATTATGTAAAAAAATTTTAGAGAACTTACATAATATTGTTTTAAAGTTTTGGAGGTTCAAATAACAAGTAGTAAGAAGACCAAGTGAAGGAACAGCTCTTAACAGTGAATGAACACCCAGTAAAGGAACACTTAATTTTGGTTGTTTTTTAGTGCTCTTTATGAATTTATAAGCCATACACATATTTAAAAACAAGCCTATTCTTGAAATTATAACATATAAATACTTGGAAAATGTTAATTTTTTTTTGTAATCATGAATTGAAAATTAAAGTGTCAGCATATTAACACATACTGTTCATTCACTGGGAAATCTATGTACAGTAAAGGAACATGCCTGTTACCTCGCTGGTTAGAAGTTGTTTTTCGTATTTTTAACATACTTTTGATGCGGAACATCACTAAAGGTACAAGAAAGTTAAAGTTTATCTTTTATTTTCATTAACTTAGCAAAAATACCCAGTAAAGGAACACTTGTTCCTTCACTGGTTTTTCATCGTTTGGTGATCCAGTGAATAAACACACCCTTATCTCAGTACTTTATTATGCTATGATGCTTTAAAAAAATAAAACGTAACTTCAATAACTGTATTTTGAATTCTCTTTTTCACAGTGAGAAAAATAAAATTATTACATGCAATTAATTCCACTTCAAACATATAAATACAAACACTCACCTTATAATTTTTTTCAAAGAAACAAGGTGTTGCAGAGATAATAACAAATTCAAAATTTTTTCCAGAGAAGTCTATTTGACCAGGTAATCCAAAACATTGCTAGATGACTTTCTATTGTTTGGCAGTAAGCTATTGTTACCAATCAATCTAAAGAAAAACTTTCAAATTCTTATTTTTAATCAATATATATTAAATGTTCCTTCACTGGTTGGTTTACCCTACTATTAAGAAAATTTTACGAAGGGATCTCTTAATATGATACCCGGTTTTTAAATAGGTGAAAAAACAAACCTGCATATGTATGTAATTTCAGTAAAGTAATAAAGCAAAGTCTTTACTACTATCTTCAACTGTAAACTGAAAGAAATATGCTTGAAAAAGATATTAATTTTAATCTCTTTTTAATAGATTTTTGCTTTTTATTAATCACCACTCATTATCTTTTTGTGGTCTGTGGCATCTCAAAGCTGAAGTGACAGCTAACACTAAGAAATATCCGTTTGGTATGGCTAATATGTACTACAATTTTTATCAAGAAGACTTTTTTCAAATTAGGACTACTGACAAATTCACTTTTTACAAAATATTTTATAGAACTGTAAGCAGCCAAAAAAAAAAAAGCTTTTAGAATTATGGTTTTACCAATACTTAGAAAGCCTCAAGGCGAAAGAACTGGAATAAAGTAACTCTCTTTTTAAATCTGCACACATGCATGTCTGCCAAACACTATGCGTTTTGCAAAATATTTTATAGAGTGGAAGACATTTAAAAATCAACGCTTTCAGAATTTTTGGTAATTTTGTAAACATTTTAAAACCTTCACCACGAGAGAGCTGGAACAAAATGGCGTTGCATATAAGTCATTTATATGTTATGGTGTGGAAAATAAGATTAAAGGAACAAAATAAATCAATGAACTTAAAAAGCGTAGAAAATTATCAGGCCTGTTTATATAGTGTGAAAAATGACTTTAAAACAAATTTAATAAAAAAAAAGAATCTTACATTAAAATATAAAATTTTTTACCACTAGAGAAAATTTTCCCTCAAAGAGCAGGAAGTTGGAAGCTTGTTTATGTACTATCATTTGTAACTGGGCATCAATTAGTCAAAAAGTTTGATTTATAATGATTTCACCCATCTACATTTACTAGCAATTCAATCAAATATATAAGAACATTCGCTTAACTTTTTTTGCATAGCTGTCTGATCTTATAGATATCAAGGATGTATTTGTTTGCATATTTAAAATGGAAGAAAATTTTAACTATTCTTATTAATTTTAAACTATAATTTAAAATAATTTTGATACACATGATTGACATCGACGCACATAAAGAATTTAAACACACTGTACTACCACTAATTAAAATTGTATTACGACTGTACTAATGTAAAGATGCCTCGTGCCACTATAAATGAAAATAGTGGTAAAATTTCAATTTGCCTTTTTTTTTTGTTACCACTTTAATTATTCAATCGTAATTAACCTTCACCTCCTACATCAGAAAGCCTCCACACGGTTTCTTCTAAGCAATCTGCGCAGATTATTTAAAAAGCGACCCACTTGTGCGCATGAACCCAAATACTATTTTAAAGGTACTTGAGATAAATTTATTATATATATTTGAGAATTGAATCTGTAGTGGTTGACAAGTAAATAAAACAAACTAATTATATTCACAAATTAAAAAAAATTTTAGACATATATTTGTTACCACTTTCTAATTTTTAATAGATTTAATATTCAATGGTTCTTTCACTAATTGGTTTACCTTCATAGTGGTCTAATCAAGCTACCTAAAAACCGTGTGGAGTATTTCAATTATAGGAGGCGTTGAATTAACACTATAGTTTACATTACAAATAATTCTTAATTTCTAAAGATTAAATTTATGTTACCAGTTTGATAGATAAGAAATAAATTTACAGTATAAAAAGTTTCTACTCAGATCAGGTTTTACTCAAATATTACTCAGACCCCTCTAGATATTATTATATTCTAATCATATTTTTTTAAGCTTTATTTCCTTTTGATTTCATCATATGTTCAACTGATTGGTTACCCATTCCTTACTCTACTATTCCGTGCTCGATATTCCCCTTTCCTCCAATTTTACATCCACTTCACACATTACCCTATCATGTGACTCAAATATCCGAAAAATCCGTTAATGGCCCGCTTCGCGGCAGTGTACTGAGATTTGAGCTAATGTTCTAAAATTAGTCTGTATGGCTAGGCTCTAGCAAGAAAAAAAAGTTATAGTTATTAATTGTAATTCTATCGGCATCTGACTACCAATATATAGCATAAATAATTTGATACAAGTTTTAAGTAAATGTATCATATATTTCGAAACTAAGTGCAATACAAATATGCAACTGTTCAGCATTAATTATGCTTATAAAAATTTTTTTGAATAGGATTTCTTTTTAAAGTAAGAAAAATATACATAGTTATATTTTTGAGATCAAATTGAATGAAGATATTTTGTCGATTTCTCTATATTGTTAAGTCTACAAGACAGTTTTTCTTTTCTGTTAGATATGGTAATCAGTCAATAACAAATTGTTACCCCAGTGACGTAACAGTGTTAGGTGCACCAGTGTTTATTTTTAAAAAACAATTAAAAATTTTATGGCATGCGAACGTTTTCCTTTCTTCAATAATTTTTTTACTTGCAAAAACACTCATAACTTCTTTTGATATTTGTTCTCGAAGTATTATAGCACGATTCGACTTCAAAATTAATTTTTAAATCTTATTTTTAGAAGAAACCAAAATACTTGCTCAAAATTTAAAAATAAATGCAGTAATAAAAAAAAATATTATATTAAAATGTAAACTTTTAATTTAAAGAAAATAGCTCTGTTTTTAAATCTAATTATTCTGCTTCTTTTTAAAGAGTCTCCGATGGAAAACTGTAGTTAAATATATCAAGGCATAATAATTAAAGCGAGTTAAGAGGAATATTGTAAGAATGTTTGACGTAATTTGCTGATAAACATTATACACGGCTTCAGTGAATCTGTCTGTTAGGTGAGCGTGCTTTCTGTTTCCTACTTCAAACTCTTTTTTTCTAACAAATTTATTATCTAAAACGTATTTTTCGTAAAATACGTATAATATTTCACGGTGAACAAGACATTTATTTGGGGTAAAATATTGAATAGTAACTCAATTATTACATTTTCGATTGTTACTTCAGAACATAAAATGCAATTACTAAGAAAAATATGTCTTTCTGATAAAATAATATCAAAACAGTCGCAACAGCAACTGTTCCAATATTGTATATATACGGTCACCGGTCCGCCATTCTTCAATCAGCCTGTTTTCTCAAAATATTTTAATGAATTTATTTTTATATTTCATGTGGTGGCAAAATTTGTATAATCACATTTTATTCTTTAAATAAATACAGCTTAAAATGATTCTTAAATGATCTCGACTACCATGATATTTCAATAATTAAAACATATATATGGTAAGTTTGATAGCTTTCTGAAAGTGTTTTTAAAGTGTTGGTTAAATTGTAACAAATTACCAACATGCATTCTTAATTTAATAGGCTTTATCCTACCACTTTAAGAAAGCCCTTTTTTGAAAAGTGCATATATATATATATATATATATATATATATATATATATATATATATATATATATATATATATATATACAGCGTTATTCATAAATCCCTCCGGAGTTTCGAAGCGTTATAGTAAAAACGCGAAAACGAATATAGCAAAAAAGAAAATATGAAATTATTCTGAAAGTATTCAAGTTTTAATTTAAGCAGTTGCCGGTAGATGGCAGTAACATGTACCACTGAAGCCAGTTGTAGAAAAGAAAAATGGCGTTTACAGGGGTAGAGAAAGCTTTTTGTGAGTTGGAGTTTGCAATTTTTTGTGTGATGTGCGTGAATACCCACTTACCTCATCGATGGATTGGACGAGCTTCCGAAGATGACGTACCTCTTCTAAAGTGGCCACCACGGTCACCGGATTTAACAACGTGTGACTTTTTCTTGTGGGGGTGTGTGAAAGACCACAGTTTTGTATCACCTATGCCGCGTGATTTAGCTGACCTGCGTGAAAATCTAACACGTGCTATCAATAACATAAACAGTACCGTGTTGAGCAGAATATGTCAGGAACTGGACTATCGCATTGATGTATGCCGTGTGACCAAGGGTTCACACGCAGAACACCTGTAATGTATGTAAGTAAAACTTGAATAGTTTCGGAATAATTTCATATGTTCCTTTTTTTCATATTCGTCTTCTTTTTTTTACTATAACGCTTCGAAACTCCGCCGGAGGCAATTATGAATAACCCTGTATATATATATATATATATATATATATATATATATATATATATATATATATATATATATATATATATATATATATATATATATATATATATATATATATATATATATATATATATCAACTAAGTTATATGTAATGCATATTTGATTAGTTAAATTAGTAAAGGTTTCCCTCAGTCTGGATTATTTTATAGAGGTAGCAAAAATGAGATAAATCTAGATATTTTAAGCTACCAATAAATGTTCAGTTTAAAGAAAGTATATATGGGTGAGAAATATACTGTTAGAATGATTTCGTAATTCATAAATGAAAGCTAAATTTAAGTGCTTTTCAGAAGTCTTGAAAATTCCTAGCAACCACTCGTTTATTTTTTAAGGTCATGAGAACACACTTTCAACCGTAATTTAATTAATAAAATTAAGAATAATTACATCCAACACTACATAACTTAAATATATTTATATATGAAACACATTCGTTTGCGTTAATATTTAGTCAGAGTTGATAATTGAGTCAGATACGTTAAAACAACTGAAATGTTTTCATTTGATTTTTCAGAAAAAGTAGTCTTACAAGATTGTTGCAACACTAAAATGTAGATATATATATTAAAAAGGTGCATTTAAAATGTTTCTCTTACGTTATGGTAGTTTAAGTGAGTATTTTTTCCCTCTCTCTGAAAAAAATTATTCAAATAAAATATATTTGCTACCTATTTATAGTTTTTAAGGAAAAGTAACAGCCCTTTAAGTGCGGGCAGATTTAAACAAAGTTTTACTTAAATTGTTATTAGGCTTAAAAATTCTCTTTAGCTGGGAGTTCCGGGTTGGCAGCTACAGCTTTAATGTTCGAATAAACAAATGTTATTTGTGTTATTCATCATAGCTTTGGTCAAAGATTATTTCAAAACAGAATACAAGTTGTTTTAATACAAATAATAATAATAATAAATGTGTTTTTTTTTAAAGATTCAACGAAAGTTTACGCATTTTAGTAAATCGTTTGAAAATTGGGATAACAATCAAATTTCGTTCGATTCAAAATTATTTAGAAGTTTTAATTAATTTCATTTAAAAAAAAACTAAAGCAATTGTTCCATTTAAGAAAACTGTGCTTATATTACTTATTAACGGTACTTTGATATCATTACCCAAGCATTATTGAAATATTTTCACATATTTCTTTGCACCTGATTTTCTAGACGAGTTGGAAGTTTGTTCAGGCATGCGTAATCCTCCGTGCAACACTCTATTTGCATATAAATTCGTGACTAGGTCATCAATGTTGTGAGTACAAATAAAAAAAGAGCACTTGGGCACGCAGAAAGATGGAAAAACAAAAAAAAACGAGGAAAATTTAGTAACTCGTAATACTTTGATGAAACTAAACTCGAAAAAAAGCCGACAATAATATTTATTCGGCATTTACTCCAATAACTTCTTTTTTCATGATACTAGAGAAAATATATTTTTCGCGATTTTGTATTTCCAAGTACAAGTCAAATGGTGTTCATATGGTGTGTTTTATTCCATCAATATAAAGTAAGTTATGAGATTATAAGTGCTTCATTAGTTATATTTAAAAACAATATCTGAATTGCCGATTTTATTTGATTAGAGTATATTGAAATAAATGGGAACGTTTTTTATGTGACATGATGCGCTTATGTGACATGACGAACCTATCAGTATTAATAATAGTAAAAAATTATAAATTTATAATAATGGAAGTAAATCTATATTAATAAGGATAGGAATTTTTTTAATCCTCTTATATGAGAACAATCTCAGTTGCCAATTTATATATCTGATTAAATTTGTACGCTTTTTTATGTGACATATTTATGAGTTATAATAATAGTTGTATAATTATAAATTTATAATAATGATAGCAAATTTATGTTTATAATGGCAGGAATTTTTTTTACCATCTTACTTAAGAACAATCTTACTAACAAATTTATATACTTAATTATTAAAGTAAATTGAACTAAATGTGTACTTTTCATAAGTGACATGATATATTTATGTGACGTGAGGTACCTATGGATTATAATAATAGTAGAAATTACAAATTTATTATAATGGTTGTAAATTTATATTAATAATGAAATGAATTTTTTATCCTTTTTATTTAAGAACAATCGTAGTTGATAATTTTCATATTTGTTTATTAATGTAAAACTAAATATGTACGTTTTGTATGTGATATGAGGTACTTATGAGTACTTATACAATATTAGTAATAGCAAACTTATAATAATGGTAGTAAATTTATCTTAATAATAATAGAAATTTTTTAAATCATTTGCAGGGTCCTTACGATCCTTAAAAAATTTAAATGGGAAAAGTCAATATTGCATATGGAAAATAGAAATGTCTTTTTACCGGTGTCTTTTGGGACACCGGTGTCCTTTATATATGTTTTTTTCTGACTCTCTAATTGCAAATATAAATATATATAAGTATTTTTTAATTATGAAAATCAGTCTAATACTTACTAAAAAATTCTGTTAGATTATCGGAATCATATTTGTACTAAAATATAAAATCCAAAAATGTAGTTTGAAAATTGTTTCTTTTTCAATCATATTTGAAACTTTATCAATAATTGATTTTGTAAATTAAAGAAATTTCAATGATGAAAAGCTGTTTTTCATTTCTAAAAATCAGCAAATAAGTGAAAATTTTAAAAAATTTTTGGAAGTGAGCCGTGTTAGGAAGATTTTTTTTTAATCTTTAAAGCAGAAAAAGGCACCGATATTTCATGCTGTATTTCATAATCAAAAATTATTAAAGAGGGAAATATAATAATTTCACTTATATTGACCTGAATTAATGCAATGTAATGAAAATAAATTCTGAAAAAAATTAAAGAAAAATATATTTAATGAAAAATACTGCGTCAAAAGATTTTTCCTTGTTTCTATTTATCACGTGTAGTAAAAGATGATCATAATAGAAATTTTTATTTAATATTCAGAATCAGAGCATGCTAAATATCTTAATCTACGAGTCAGTGCCGTAACTACCACTATGAATATTAAATACCAATTCCCTAGTATATAACACATGTTATCTATATTCTATATTGAGGTACCTTTTGATAGATGAAGGTTGACAAAGTCTATAAAAACATTACCCACAATGGTGACCTGCGGACGTAATATGAACTAGCTAACATGATGGATGGTCCACGTTAAACAGTTGATTTGCATAATATAAACTGCTCAAAGAAATAAAAACCAGTCAAGTAAATAAAGTCTCTCGGTCAATAAACAGAAGAGAAAAATACATAATGAGCAAAGATGTTATTTGGAAAAAAAAATAATAACAATGAGCGAAATGCTAAGAAGAAAAAAAGAGCAAAACTGAAATATATAAATATCTTGAATCAACTAGTGGTATTAATTCATCGAATTTAATAGCACAGATGAAATTCTGGAAGGGGAGTAATGTGGCGTAACTACCACTATGAATATTAAATACCAATTACTTAGTATATAAGACATGTTAACTTTAATCCATTTTGAGGTACCTTTTGATAGATGAAGGTTGACATAGTCTATAAAAACCATTCCCCATAAGTCTAAGAGCGTACAAATTATATCCGGTCATTTTTCTCACTTAACGTAGAAATTTCGACTGTCTGTATGAGTTCTATGAGGACATATACAGAGATGCCAACTGCTCCGGACACGCCAAAGTAATTATTAAAACGGTAAATAACTAAATAATAAATGTTGCAAATATTTGACTATTTTTGATTTTTTTTTAAAAGGCATAGCATGACATCAATACCGTAAAATGGTGAATTATATAAGCCTATGAATTATTTAGAAATAGTGGTGGAAAAAAATCTACTAAATTGAATTTATTAAACCAAGAATCACAATTGATAAACTACCACTTTAAAATAAATATTTGCTGTCCGGAGCAAGTTGACATCTCTGCATATATGATGTAGTAATTATTATTATCACTATTTCTAACTTGTTCCGGGCATATGTCGTTATTTGTTACTTATAGTGAAAAGTAATCATAACAAGAAATATATTCGGATATATATTAATTTTCGGTTTTATTTTTATGTTCATAGGTTTCGATGGTTATAGAAGAATAAATAGAAAACCAACATCATAATTAATCAAGATTAAGCTCGAGTGCTGCATACATATGAAAGAAAAAAATGGGGAAAGAACTGAAAAGAAGTTAAAAGTTAGATATTTTTGAAGCTAAAAAATATTAATACGACAAGATGCGTAATTGCACAGCTTTCAATTTACTTAATTCTTAAAAGAAATGAACTTTTCAGCAAGGAATAAGTTTATTTTATCTCACTTAAATTTCAACAATCTTAAACAAACTATAAGATTTTATCAATTAAAATATAAGAGGATCATTTAAAGTTTTTAAATATCTGTCAACACTAGCATTTTTTTATTTATTTTTTTACGTAAATATATAAACCAAATATTCATAAACAAACAAATATTCCAATAATTTCCATTTCAAAATCACTTAATGTAATATATAAAAGCAAAAATAAATTTTATAAATAAATTAAAACTAGAGTTTGTTTTATTTTTGTTAGAGTTTTAGGATAATTCTTAAAAAAAGTTTTTTTTTTTAAATTTTTGTTTCAAATTTTGCAAATTATGAAACTAAAACAACGTTTATTCATCGGTATTGTTGGAGCTGCTTTAGTAACAACAGCAATGGTAATAACTATAACTACATACTATTACAATGATTCTACGCAAATGCAAAACTACGTTAAATATGTACACAATTTCATACCTAGTATGAGCCAAAGATCTCTCCAAAAAGCAGTTAATGAAGAAATAGAAAGGTTCGAAACACCAAAAAAAGAAAAAAATATTAAGGTTCGGCTTAGGAAAAAACATAGAAAACGTCATGGAGAAGCCAACGTGACTTACCCAGATAGCAACCAAGCGGCAGAAGTGTACCTTTCAGAAAAAGAATACGAAGACCTACTTAAAAATCGAAACTTTCTAAGGTAAGTTCTGTTTCTTAATATTATTGTGTTTGCCCATCACCTCCTACACCTGAAAGCCTCCACACGGTTTTTTATAAGTAGTTGGGGTAGAGCGTAGACTATTTAAAAAGGGAACCAGTTGTGCGCACGAGCCAAAATTCTTTTTTAAAAGTAATTGAGGGAAATTCATATATATTTTAATAATGGAATTTGCTGCATTTGTGTGTGTGTGAGTGTGTGCGTGCGTGTGTGACAAGTAAATAAGACAAACCAATCATATTCATAAATATCAAAAAAATTTAGAAATGTATTTTCTACCACTTTCTTAATTTTACTAGATTGTTTATTAAATGACTCATTATAAATTGGCTTTTTTTCCCTTCATCTCGTGGTTAAACTATCCATACGAAACTGTGTGGAGGCTTTCCACACGGTTGCCTGAGCTTGACCTACAAATTTCAGTTAGAGGCCACTTTTTCCTCAAAGCTAATGAGTCGGTGAGCGATATCGATATGACCTTTTCATTAAATAGCCATTTTTTGCACACTTTCTTAAATTGAATTAATTTATATTTTAAGAAAAAAATATTATTAGAAATGATTTACGGCTATAAAAAGTTAAGTTAATTAAACAATATATATATAACAAAATCTAGTTAAACGCACTGACTTCAAAGAACTTTATTTAATACGTTCACGGCGGCGTGACCCACCGGTGGCCCACGCTAGATTGTCTCATCGGGCGGCGCACCGGAGTAAAAACTGGTAACAAATAAATTTCATTTTTTAGTTTTTTTCCGGGAATAATAAAAATCCATAACTACCAATTGTTTTTAACGGATGCAACTTTTATTTTGAATTGCTTCTTCGCCGTGATAAATTTCCTTACTTTGAATTGTTATTGTTGAGAATAGATTAACTCCTCCTGAATATTATTTAATATTGAAATAGTTCTTCTACCAGTATTTTCTCTTTTCTGTCCCACTATCAGGCCTGAACACTCAGCGTGAACGTGTTAAGAGCCGTCTTCGCGACTGAACTTGTGGAAGTAATCATCCTCATTTATGTTTTACAAACAAACTATTAAGCCAATTCAAAATATGATCTTAGAGGTATTATTCTAATATAGGTCAATGGAATATTAGACAAGGGCAGTTAGAAGAAGATTGAGTCGGTTATCAAACAGTACACCACCCTCACTAGCTAAAACGGCGCTCGTATACATTAGGCATACCTTCTAAATACGACTCTCGTACACTCAGGCCGTCACGTGGATGCCAATTAAATACGGTGTACGTATTGGTTCTCAGCTCGGCAATTTATTTCGAAATTTGAGAAGGATAATGTTATCCAATTCGAACGAAATTGTACAATATATAGTAGCGAGCCATGGTGGCTCAGGGGATAGAGCGTCCGCCTTCCAATGTGGGGAACAGGGTTCGAATCCTAGCGATGGGTGGTCGATACGAATTCCGACCTCGGTTCGCACCGATCAAAGTGCTGACGTAAAATATCCTCAATGGTAGATTGATCAGGGGTTACAGTCCCCTTGTCGTCAGATTGACCGTGGGAGGTTTTCATTGTTTTCCTCTCCATATATAATGCAAATGTGGGTTAGTTCCATCAAAAAGATCTCTACGATGGCAAATTTCTTCCAATACTTGATCCAGGAGTTAGCCTCCTTGTTTCGGTTTAAAATTACAAGCCTACGGATTTGATCATTGGTAGTCGTAAACCCAACGATGGTTATAAAGTAAAATAAAGTGTAGCGGTCTACAATATATTGGGTAATTTTGCCAATAAATGTCAATATGAGTAGGCAAAATGTTTTTAACTCAATAAATGTTAGGAATTTTAAGCTACAATGTTCAGAAAGAATCATTTTTCAAGATTTTCTTATTTTTATCCCTGTCTGACAGTATTATCACGTTTAACCTGCACCTCCTATAACTCAAAGCCTCCACAAGGTTTCTTATAGGTAGTTTGATTAGACCACTCTGAAGGTAAATCAGTTTACGAAGGAGTCATGCAGTAAAAATTATAGTGAAAATAAGAAAGTGGTAGCAAATATATGTCTAAAAATTTGTTTAATTTATGAATATTATTAGTTTGACTGATTTACTTGTCATCTACTACAGATTCAATTCTCAAATATACATGATAAATTTCTCTCAATTACTTTTAAAATAAAATTTGGGTTCATAAGGATAACTGGGTCACTTTTTAAATAGGCTGAGCAGATTACTTATAAAACACCGTATGTAGGAGATTATGGTTAAACCCTTCGCATTCGTGGCTCTTTCTACTATTAAAATAAAAGCGGACGCAACAACTATGATTTTACAATACAATACCTGTTCCTTACACAATGAATATATTACTCGTAGAAACCATTAACTGAAGTGGTTACTAAACATTAAACTATACATATTTTAACACAAAGAGTGGTAGATAATTAATGGTGCAAAGGGTTAAAATAAGCTTAAAAGAGATTTTTTCCTTACGTTAATTAACATAAAAGTTAACTTCTTCTTCATATATATATGTATAGTTTGTTGTCAACGTAAGTTCCTTAAAATAGATTTTTTCCTGACGTTAATTAACATAAAAGTTAATTTCTTCATCATATATATATGTATAGTTTGTTGTCAACGTTAGTTGCATCATAGTCAATATAGTCTAGAGTAATTATATTAACATAAAATTTTTTTTAAAAAAAAGTGCTTCAGAAATCATGTCTTACACTATGACACATTTTGAAGAATCACCCTTAAATATATATTATTTTTTTCTATTCAAAGGCCGTCTGTTACTCCCAATTACTCAACTCCGAAACAACCATTCTCAAAGAAGAGTTTGGAAACGCGATTCATCAAAGAGTGTATCAATGTAAACATCACTCGTAGTCCTGATGATGGTCGAGACACCTTTAATGACTTGGTTGAGATACTCCAGAATGAAATGAGTGCCCAAACAGGATCTGGCCGTCATCAGTATCAACGCAAACGCATTACCATGAAGGATATCCATAACATAGATGTTGGGTAAGTTAAAAAAGCTAATTTTGAAATTATTCTTTTATTATGTCAAATGCCATGATTGCCAATTTTAACAATTTTTAAAAAAGTTTTTTCCTTGTAGTAAAAATTACTTAAAATGAAAATTACTAAACTAAAAATTACTTAAATCTCGTTAAACTCGACGTTTTTTTTTTATTTATTTTTTTTTAAGCGATGCAAGTTTTCATCTCTGCATAGATACCGTATTATACCGAATACGCTGCCCTTTAGATTTGATTTTATAAATAATTATTTAACGAACAAACCTGAATTTAAAAAATTCAATTGTTTTACTTACCACGATAAATCAATATTTCAAACCTGTATATATAAGATTTAATAGCTTTGCCTATACCCTAACGCGTGTTTGTTAGTTTCTAGAAATATTTTACTACCTTAAGTTTTATAATGCTACCACTATCTAAAATCTTTCTCAACAACCGTACAAGTTTGCAGCTATGATAATTTATTAAATAAAGTTAGCTTACTATTTTTTCCCCTCCTTGCAATGCATATTTTTAGATTTAAAAAAAAATTATCTCACTTCCTTAATAAACATTAATTTTTCCTTTTACTCATTTATTTTGTTTATCTGATAAGTGAGAAGAACTATGCAATAATAAGTTAATAAGCTTCTTTAAAAGAGATGCCAACTTGCTCCGGGCCGCGGATAAATATTTTCGAGTGGTAGTTTTTAAATGTGTGATTCTTAGTTTAAAAATGCGATTTAATAGGTTTTTATTCACCACTATTTCTAAATAATTCGAAGGGTTACATGATTCGCCACTTTATTATGTTTAAGTAAACCCAAACCTTACTCTGACAAAACTACAAGATCACATTTATGAAATAGAAGAATGGTGCAGAAATTGGAAAACAGCCGTCAATGGCGAAAAATCTGAGATCATAATCATACAAAATAGAAGATTCAAAATACTTCCTCAATGCAAACGAAAGCTTTTCGATATCCAAATTCCAATAGTAAACAAAACAAAGTACCTCGGACTCACCTGGAGCGACCACATAAAAAATGCAATAGACAAAGCCAATGCAGCAATAAATGCAATTCAACCTCTCATCTACAATCAGAATGTTTCACTTAAAAACAAAAAACTGCTATACACGTCCATGATCCGACCCATTCTAACATATGCTTCTCCTGCTTGGGCCACAATTCCAGAGCATCTTATGAAGAAACTGAATCAGTGCCAAAACAAAATACTCCGTAAAATCAACTGTGCCAGATGGTTCATTAGAAATTCAAACATCCACAAAGATCTCAAAATCCCGACTCTCTCTCAATATATTTACAAACTTAATGCAGATTTTTACGACAAAGCAATCAACTCCTATACAGCTAAGTTCAATGAAATATTTAAATTTGAAAACTTTAAAAAAGACAAAAATCTTAGACCAATAGCTGCACACTTCACCTCTGACGCCTCATACCGAAACTATCAACATAAGTAAAAATCTCCATCTCTAACATCAATAGTTCACAGCAATAGTTGAAAACATCAATAGATTACAACCACAACTGCCTCAACTACAATACCAGACTTGAAATTTGAACCTACTACCTCATGTTGACAATGAATAAATTCACAGCCATCTTTACTATAGCAAGTTGCTTAGAATTATTTTCACTTTCTTTTCAGTTAAACTAGCAAGGTGCTTGCTCTACAATATCAGTCACCCCAGAGACTCTGTATACAAACTGTTTATATTTTTTAATTTTTCTGTAATTTCACGATGAATGGGATATGGGTCTTCTGCGCGGCCGAGGTGCCCAGCTTTTGTTAAATAAAGAAAAGAAAGAAAGATGTTTAAGTCGCCTGCAGATTTTCATGGCAAAGCAATCAACTGCTATACAGCTAAGTTCAATGAAATATTTAAATTTGAAAGCTTTAAAAAGACAAAAAACTTAGACCAATAGCTGCACACTTCACCTCTGACGCCTCATACCGAAACTATCAACGTAAGTAAAAATCTCCATCTCTAACATCAATAGTTCAAAACATGAATAGATTACAACCACAACTGCCTCAACTACAATACCAGACTTGAAATTTGAACCTACTACCTCATGCTGACAATAATTTCACAGCCATCTTTTCTATAGCCTTAAAATCCGAACCTGCTACCTCATGTGGACAATAACTATCAAAACAAATAATGTCATCAACCTAACTAAAAATAACGTTTCCTCATGTTGATAGAACTCTGAACAACTCCAAAATCAAATAAGCACAGCTTAGAGCAAGCTGCTCATATTATTTCGTGATTCATTTTTAGTTATTCAAGCAAAGTGCTTGAAACATTCATAAAAGCAACTCCACTGCCTGCTTACTTCAATGCTCAACCAAAACAGTGATAAAATTCCAGATGAATGGGATAGGGGTCGTTTCGCGACCCAGGCACCCAATAAAATCAAAACACTAGGACTTATAAGTCGTGTTAAACCTTATAAAACGTAAACAAAATTAGCCAAATATCTTACTTTTTTAGTTTATACGTATTTATTTACCGTTTTTTAAAGTATTTTGGTGCATCCGGCTTTAAGCATAATTACTTTATAACTTAACCACACTGTTAAAAATAGCAAATTGTATAACCTTTTGAATTATTTAGAAATACTGGTGGATTAAAACCTTATAAATGAAATTTATTAAATTATAAATCATACAATAAAAACTACCGCTCGAAAATATTTTTCCGATGTCTGGAGCAAATTTTCATCTCTGCATGCTCAAGTTTCATTATTTCCTGCATTTTGTAATAATTTCGAAATTTTTTAAGCCCAGAAAAATACCATATTATCAATTAATAAATAAAATCCGCAGTTTTCAGGGAGCAATATTAACTCGACTATTTTGGCCCTATATGTTTTCTATTTATTCTACACATAATAAATTTATTTAGCCACGCAGGATTTTGTTTATGTGCATAGGTATAAGTACCTTTTTAAATTTATAATTTAAGAAAAACACTTTACTGATGATACAGTATCCGTTTATAAAATATTTATTAGATTTTAACATAATATTATCTGTTTTTGTGCTCAGAAAAAACTTGACCCTAATGGAAATGTTTCACTTGAATATCAGTGACCAGGACTTCTACACAGAAGACGATACATTGGTGCCACACTTACTAGTAGAAATGTCAAAAAATCAAATTGTTCATGTTGGTAAGATAACCAATGCGTTTTTTTCCTCTTTTTACATTGTATCGGCAATCATAGAAGTTCAACTATTTTCTATTATCTTACAAATTTTTATTATTGCTGGGTATTTAAAAGATTAGTTCAGTACACACACACACAAAAGGGAATATTTTTTGATCTAAAGATCGGATCTTCACGTCTTTGGATTCATCTTAAGGATTTGAGGGAGTGACATCGAATATGCAAATTAATTATTGCAAATGGTATTTTTAGTTTCGAAATCAGACGCAAAATCATTCTTTTGTTGAATAAACATTCCTTTTTTTCACCAACGAATTCGGATTTCTGACCTCCAAAGGATAGAGGTAGCTGATATCTAGGAAATATAGTTCCAATACTATAGTCAGGAGAGCGATCCAAACTCTGGACCCCTTGATGTTAATTTGACTTTTTGCGTATGTCGCCATATCCCGATAACTTTATAATCGAATTGAAAATTTTTTGCACTCACGCGTAAAATTCGCTTTTCCAAACATAATTCCATATAAAATATCTCTTTCGGCAAATATTTATTTTTATTTAATTGTAGCAGAAAAAATTTTTGAATAGTGAGACATATAATTTTTCACATTTTTTTCATTTTAAAATATGTAATTTTAATGTGCGCAAGATTTTTTAATTCGCTTCAAGAGTTCTCTAGATATGTCGAAATACGTAAAAAGTAAAATTTACGTTAAGGAGTCCAATCTCTGGATTACTCTCCCATCCAAACTATGGGGAAATATTTCCCATATTGCGGCTATTCCCTATATTCAAGGGGTCAGAAATCCGAATACGTATTTTTATTCAGAAAAAGTAAGTTTTTGTGTCTGAGTTCGACTTAAAATGACATAAAATATCGTCTGCAGTAATTAATTAGCATAATTGAGGTTACCTCTTTGAATCATTAAGAATGAATCTTAGATCATTAGATCAAATGTTGATCTGGGTGATCTTTTTCTTTAGCGCACTGTACAGATTGTATTTCTGAACACTTTTCATCAGCAAAAGTATTTAACTTTTTTTGCTTTTATTAAAATTAAACTGGGTGCCTGGGCCGCGCAGCGGCCCCTAACCCATTCATCATAAAATATGTACAGTGTGTAAAAACATTTTGGTTTTTGCAACATTATGGTAGCAAGAACAGAAAAAGAAAAGAAAAGATAATTACATAATAAAAAATTTTTACATTAAAGATATTGCATGCTTTGTTTGTTGTTTAAGGTTGTAGTTTTCTTTTACATGGTTATATTACTATGGTTTTATGCTATTACTTTCAGAATTTTTAAGGAAATTATTGAATCATTTTAAAGTTCTATTTAGAGTTCAGAGTTTGCTTTTTTCAGTTAGTCGGGAAACACTGTTGGATGATACTCAGTTGATGTTGTTCTGGGTGAATTGGAAGGTTGATGTTATGTACAATGATCGATGATTCGTCCACTGAGTTGATTCAGATGATGCGTTTGAGAGGATGGATGATTCCGATGCTATATTTGAGAAAATGATGACTGTTGGGGTAGAATTTGAGATCTGTGGGGTTGTAGTCGAGCGCGTTATCCATTCAGCTATGCCGGTTTGCTATTATTTGTGCTGATAATGGTGAAATGAGGCGTCTGATGTGTAGAAAGCTGCTATTGGTCTTAGATGGGAATCCTTTTTGTAATTTTCAAAAGAGAGGTTCTGGTTAAAGTTGGCTGCTGTACATTTTTCGGCTTTTCTGTAGAAGTCTGCGTTCAGTTTGTTGATATAATCGGATAGAGGAGGAATTTTGAGATCTGTGTAGATATTTTTGTTTCTGATGAACCAACGGGCGCGGGTGATTTTTCGTAGGATTTTGTTCTGACATCGGTTTAGCTTTTCCATTAGATGATTCGGTATTGTGGCCCAGGCTGGAGAGGCATACGTTAAAATTGGTCTGATCATACTGGTGTAGAGGAGTTTTCGATTTTTCAATGATATATTGGGATTATGAATCAGTGGCTGTATAGTATTTGTTGCTGCAATTGCTTTATTGGTGATAAAAGTATTTAACTCGCAGTATGAATGAATATTATTGTTTTTTTTTCAGAAGAGAGAGCTGGTGGGACTCAGTTGAAATTGATCCTTACCTTTTACGATGGGAGTCAAGCTATGATGAAGCCAATGAGGTAAGTTTTGATTTATTTATATGTGATATATTCATTATATTAGTATACCTGCCAATCTTCAATCTTTTTGAAAATGGATTTTCAAGTGGTAGTAAAACAATTACCGTAAAACAGTCTTGCTCAAAAATATATTTATATTTTGATTCGGTTGAAAGTCGCTATCGTAAAAACTATTATAAGGATGAAAACTGCTCCGCTTTCTGCAAAAAGGTTTAATAAACTGGTAGCGAATTTAATAGTAAAACTTGTAGAATAATGATAACTACGCTTACTCTTTAAAAATGTCACCGTGAGATAACTATTGCTAAGTTGCATTTTATATGATGCTTTTAATTTTGATATGTAGTGGTTAAAAAATTATTTAAATTGAAAAATATTAAACTAAAAATAACTTAAATTTTGCTACCATTAGAAAATACTTTTTTCCAAACAAAAGAAGTTGGTATCTTTGCTATTGTGTTTTTATATATTTGTTATTATTTACATGTAGTGGTCAAAATAATTTATAATTATTGTTATAATTCAAAAAAATTAGCAGAATAACATGAGTTTTGCTACCACTTTAAATATGAAAATAAAACTTTCCTCCAAAACCGGGAAAGTAGGCAGCTATGTATTAGTTATCTACTATTTTTTTTTATTAAGTTGGTTGAAATACTTTTCGCTTTAGTGTCTTTGAAAAAAAAATCTTAGTAAGAAATTAAGTGTATCGTATTATTGACAACCAAAAAGCATACTTTTTAACAGCAACAAAATTTTCGTATTTTCGGAAAATATTTTTCATATTGGTAGCAAAATTAATGTATTAATATTATAAAGAATTAAAATTGAAATTTTTTTTTGTTTACCACTTCACGTAATAATTTTTCAGCATTAATGAAAGGTCAAGTAGACCATAAAGATATGTCCTAGAGTTTTTTTTTTTTTTAATTTTTAAAAAATTGTACATGTTTTAAAATTGTCTGTCTAAGTTCACTATCACTCAATAAATATTTTGGATAATCCTCAAATGTTGTAAGGTAAATGTTGTAAGATCAATTTTAATTTTAAGAAAGTATGATATTTCATAACTACCAGCAAATATTCAAAAGGGTAAACTGTCATGGTTTAATATTTAACCTCTTTCCATATTGTTATCCTTATTCCACCTTCTTTAAGCCCAAGGTGTTCGTTACGATAACTCACCAAATATATTTACTTATAATCTGGGAAAATTAAAGCGTGGAGGCAAACTTTTCTCAAGATTGCTTATTTTTATTTAAGTTAATGTTAAGTTATTATTTTCATAAAATCAGTCATGAAATTTTCACATCATTATAAACGAAATGAAAACATTTTTTTACAGATATGAATACTTCAAATTACGCATATTTTTTTAAAATTAATCTACCACTTTTAAAACAATTTCCAGGTCATGTTTGGGACGTGCGATATCAGATGCAAACTGGTTGATTTATATGTCGCTTTGCCAAAATAATTTTAAACCAATTTAAATATATCAATAAATTTAATTATCATCATCAATTTAATTATCAAAACATAAATTTCTTAGCCAGCGGTGAAATTCTTCCAGGTGAAACGAATTGTTAAAATATATGATTTACTAACCGTTTGCATTTGAATTATTTTCCAAGCCAATTAAATGGCTGATAGTTCTTTAAAATAAGGGCTCCCAGCTATTACGCTTTTTTGCTAAATATTTTATAAAGATATTCCCTAAAGCTTCCTTAGCTAGGGCACATTCTGCCAACAATTTAAAAGCTTAACAAAGAAATAAATGGAACAAATTGACGTTTCATATAAGGTTTTGAATCATTCACAGGCAGTAGTAAAGAAAATAAATTCAAATCAAATTCACTAAACAAAGAATCATATATTATATAACATAAACTTTGCTGCCACTCAAAGTTTTCCCAGAATGTGTTGAAAATTGGCTGCAATGCTTAAAATTTACTCAATCTTTTCTCAACTTCCAGATTTTTTCGGATTATTATGAATCATAATTTATGATACTAAATATAATTTCACCATTGTACCAACTTCTCCCAATTTTACGGAAGAATTTTTTTGGATTATCAGATCTGCCAGCTAAAGTGTATTTTAATTAATTCGCTAAATATGAGAGATGCCAACTTGATCCGGACAGCAAATAAATATTTTCCGAGTGGTTGTTTATTAATGTATGATTCTCAAATTTAATAAATTCAATTAATTAGGTTTTTATCCACTACTATTTCTAAGCAATGCAAAAGATTATATAACTCGCAACTTTATCACTTTTAAATTATGCTACACCGTTTAAGAAAGTAAGTAAAATTAGTCCAATATTTGCAAATTTTAGTTAGAAGTTGTTTATCGTTATTTATATAATTATGGCGCGTTCGGAGCAGTTGGCATCTCTATATCTAGTTGGAAAAGCTTTCGTTTTGTACTCTGAGTATTAAAGAGAAAGTCAGCATAAGGAGTTTTGTAAATTTTTATTACAATATTGGCACCACATTTTAAGTTTTCCAAGGACCATACGGTCCAGGTAAAATAAAGTTTCAATTTAAAATAAAAGTTCTGCAAGTTTAATCCTTCAAAATCTTTCTGTTTAACTATATATAGAGTGTGTTATCAAAAGAAACTTAGAATTTAATCAAAGCAAATGACAGATTCTCTCTTTTCGTCAGACAGATTTGATCGAGACAAAGAAACACTCCCGAACCACTTCTATTTTGTTGACTTTGAACGACACAACAGCGAGATTGCAGCATTCCACCTCGACAGGTGAATCTATTCTCTCCCTTTTATATTTACCTTTTATAACAGAGGTTTACTTTACACTTTGTTTTGTTTTATTTGTGATGAATTATGCAAAAATACTCGAATTACTTCATTTATATAAATCGCACAGTTGGCAGTTCTTAAAAAAATGGCACATTTAAAATTAATGTAAATTTTATTATCATCAAATTACAAATTTTGATTGCATTAACATTCACTTTACATTAAATGAACAAGCTTAGATCGAGTTTATTATAAAATTAAAGGTATTTTTACAAGCACTTTCGCCAAAAAATGAATACATAAATAAAATAAAAAGTCACAGTTTAATTGCCTAAGGGTAAAAATTTAAACAAAGGTATTTTTTCGAAGTTCCTTCGCAAAAAAATGAATAAATAAATAAATAAAAAGTCATAGTTTAATTGGCTTAGTTGTCTAAAGATATAATTTTAAACAATTTACACCATCTTGACATGAAGAATTATCTGGGTTTTAGAATGAACTTACAGCTTGAGGTGAACTTTTTTAAAAATTGCATTTTGGCGAGATCATTCCTATCACAATTCAATTTTGATTTCAATCGCAACTTCACGAGTTTTTTTCCATCTAGAATAAGGAGTTCCTTAAGTGAATGTCGCCAGACTCCTAAGCTCCGTGGAGTGAGACTAGGGGTGCTACCAGGTGTCTATGGCTTCAAGTTTAATGAAATCTATAAATAGTAAGTTATTATTCGCAAGAAAAAAAGTTTTACGGTAGAGTTGACAGAATCTTTGATATACGTAAAATGTGAATATCCCGTGCTTAAGCAAAAATCTATTAGGCTTCTCATTTCCTTTGCTACTTCCTAGCAGGGTAAAGCTGACAGCAATTTATTTGCTCTTAAGAAAAGAAATTGCTGTTTTTAAGAGCAAATATCTGTCGAAAATGGAAATCCAAAAAGAAATACGACTAACTATATCAAGGTCTATTCAACGATTTGAGAAGTTTCGCAATGCAATATAAGTTCAACATTACAATCTTCGAGTATGGATGGTAATAACCACTTATTTCTAATTTCTACTATATTATTAATACTTAGTAATATGTTGTATATTATTTTTAACATTTTAAATACTATATATTATTTTTAATGTTTATATATAATATTACAAATGAAGTATTTGAGTAGATTTTTTAGTAGAGTTGTTGTTAAGTTGACTTATAGGACAAAAGCGAGAGTCATGAGCCTCTTATACATCAAAAAATATCGAATCGGGTATAAATTGATTAACTACCACTTATATTAGCTACCACTTACATTAACTACCACTATCATTCTCACCACTTACACCACTACTTCATAGTCTTCCACGCTTGTGGTAAATAATGCAAGTAGGAAAAAATATTATATTGCAGACGAATATCATATGAGTATGGTGTCACTTTGTGAGAGTGCAGCAACTTGAAAATGTTTGAGAATTTCTGGCTTTGATAAAAATTATTAAAATCAATAAATTATTCGAAATTTTTGGAAATTTTTTATGAACTTAGACAATGCAGCATTGCCGTAACTTTACACATGTTAAAAATTTAGTGGAGAAACTCTATTCATTTTTACAAAACTATGGCTTTTATTCCGATGGCTATTTCTATAATTAGCGTACAGAGCAATGATATGCTAAACTTGAGCTAACAATCATAAATAACTGTTATGAATACATGTTAGATATAAACATAACTTAAAAACTAAATTACAAATCAGTTTAGAACATACATCAGATATGAAATTAGTTAAGAACACATTAATTATAAAAATAGTTAAGAACACAAATAGTACTGTAAAAGTTTTACTAAATAGTTTCCAAATATAAAACAGCAATTACTGCTTTTTTTCTGATGTATTGGAAACTGCACTTTTTATAGGTTTTGAAAATAGATGAAGGGTATATTTATAAGTAGCTTAAAAACAAGCTTAAGGTACAATTGCTATCTGTATTATGATCATCGATTATAAAAGTCATAAAAATTTAACAATGTGATTCAGAAGTTTTTAGCACTGAAAAGTACTAAAATTAAAAAGAACAACAAAAATAAAAATAATTAATTTATTAATATCTTGAGATAAAGTTTTAAACCACAGGAGAGAACATTTTCCCCTCAAGAAGCATACTCAATTCCTCTAGCACTGGCCCAGCAGATGTAATTCATAAACTAATCATAAAAATCATTGTTCTTACATCGCCCGCTACGAGATATTTGTGGAAGAAAAAAAAGGAAGACCAAATTCGCAAAACCTATTATTGAATAAAGATAGGGGCATAAACTTTAAATTATGGACAATCCACTCATATTTATGGACAATTCATATTTATGGACAATCCACTCGTACGTTACCACGACACTTTTCTAAAAAGTTTCTCTAGTAACTAAAACGGCCAGTCGATACAGTGGATTTTAACTCAAACGGTCAATCGATACAGTAGATTTGAATAGTTAGCACACTATCAGTTTAATTTAGTGCTGCTGACATTTTCTTTTGTATATTTCTATACGATTATATCATGAAAGATGATTATATTTATAACATTAAGTAATGAAATACTTTCCTGAGTGTGACTAGTTTAAAAAAAAAGTGTTTTCTTGCTTTATTCCAAAAACAATTATTGAATAAAGATAGGATTATGTGAGTTTATGTTTGTGTTTCAAAATGTTTTTGATATTGTGCATTTATGTAGAAATTTAAGATTTTCTAATCAATTCCAAATCTTTTATGTCAGATTTTAGTTCAATCACTCATAAAAAGTCTTTCTTTTATATTTTTGTTTATTTACTCAAGTTTAGCTCATACTAAAAAACAAAGAGAAGAAAAAATTCTACTTTACTAACGTTTTTCAAAATTTCTTCAATTTAAAACAAGTGATGCCATCCGTATAAAATTGCATTTTATTAAACACGGAAACAAATTTATGAACAAGAAAAATGACCAGGAATTAAATTATTAAAAAAATTGTAATCTGCTTTACAAATGTACTTTTGTCTTCATTAAACCACGACGTTCTTGAAGAATTAACATCTAAACATTTCAAAGAACGAAAAAAAAATAACCAAACATTACAAAAAACTTCATAAAAACAATATAAAATAATTAAAGTAAACGAAAAATATATCAAATTAACCATTTGTTAAGTTTTTTTCCCGTAGTGTGTCACTCAAATCGCCTGAATTACGGTTACCATTTTGCTGTTTATTGAAGAGAAAAAAACGCTTTTTTATTTACTCTAATATTCTAACGTTTGAAGGGAAATCATAAATTTCTATGAGGATAAAATTTTTCATAATAAAAATTTAAAGGATTTTCATGTTCTCACTGATTAAATTCTTCATAACCGCTGATATTCTTATAATAGAATTTATATAGGTTTGTTGTCTCCTCTTTCAAAAATATTTATATATTCTAAAGTGACGGAACAAATATTCTATAGTGACGGAATATTACGCATATAACGTACTATTCACGCTGCTTAAATATTACATATGCCGAGATACTAACTCTCTCACTTAAATTTTTTCATAATGAAACATAGTTTATTCCTATTAAGTTAATAACCATGTGAAATTTAAGTATTTATGTCATCAAAAATCATATTTATTGACTTTTCATACTACATTTCGAACCTGGTGCGTAATGCTCACAAGACTTGTGCCTCCCAAGAATTTGTCTAAGAAGCTCTTTTCGTTTACGTAAAATATGTAATGACTAAACTTATGATCTTCTCTTTATGAATGTTAAATATGTGTTGATTCCTACATTATAATTATTTATCACTTAAATATTTAAAACTTATAGAATTCTAGGCTTCAGACGATGTCCTCCAGTTGTCGGCAGAATATTGAATATTACAACGGAAATATATGCTGTGGCTGATGACGATCTCCTGAAAACTTTCTTCATTTCGCCAGGTAAGACAAAACCATTACAATGGATCAAAATTTTTTTTTTGTTGCATGTACTTGATTTTCCCTAATTGTGTATTTGCAACTCGAGAAGTAAAGTTATTAGGTCTAACCATATGATTTGAATCATATTTAATTGGATATCTGTAATCACGTTTGTGTCGAATCTGATTGGTTTCTGAATTGACAAATGCCACGATTTAACGATTATGACGTCATTTGCAGGTTTCCAATTCTAGTGTGGGGAAATTCTAAAAATTAGTTTTGTTCCAAAAATTACAGAATTTTTTTTCTTTTCAAAATAGTATTTTTCAATTCAGTTTGTTTTTTGTCTGAATGTACAAATTTATAAAAAACGTATCTGTTTATATGTACTGCTCTTTAGACAATAACACTGATGTAATTTTATTTTTATGCAGCGTAAATTTAGTTTCATGCTAAATTATATGTTTACTTTACATCTAAACTTAGAATAGTACAGTAAAGGACAAAGTAATGCAAAAAATGGAGAATGGGTGTTGCAAAGGGGTTGTAATTTTCTTATTTTAACGAAAACATGTCAGCGAAATACTTTATCTGCCCCTTTTTAGATTTCGCGTTAGTTTAAAACTAAAAGAGAGCTGAATATTTTTACTTAAATTGTTAACACGACACAGTAGCAAAATATCTCGTTTTACCCAAAAATAATATCATAATTTTTCTACCACTATTTTATTTTTTATACGGCACTGCGACCACTGTGATCAGAAAATTTAATGAATATTATGAAATAGTTTTTAAATTTTAGTAAAACGTTCAGTGAAATTTCGAAAATAAATAAAAACTTAGCAAGTGAAATAGTTTTTGTTTGTTATAGTGTTTGAAATCGTAGTTTTAAACATCACAAGTGCGAAAATAAAAACATATTCCCCAAAAGTTATGAGAAAGTCCAATTTGAATGTGGGAAGAATTTCAAACGTTATTGGCAATTAATAAAGCAATTCATAGAATTTTTAAAAAAAAATAATTTGAAAAAGAAAGGTCATCTTGATATTAAAGAAATGCCAGAGTAATACCGTTGTATACATCATTTAGAGCATATTGAATTTATATATCTGAAATTTAAAGCAATATCTAAGATATAAAACAGTCATGCAATTGAAAAAATAACTTAAGTGCTTCGCGATAGAGGTTGCTAATGCTGTTTTCTAAAAGAGAATATCAGAAAATAGAGGAAACGAAATTGATATTTGAAAAAAAAAATTTGCTTTCTGCAGCTTATCATACGAAAATGTCAAACACATAAAAATCTCAGGTTTGCAATTTTTGATTCCTTACTTTGATTTTTCAATCGCTCTGAAAAGAAAAAGAGTACGTTTATTTACTTTTACATACCCTAATTCTCTACTACGACGGCAGTGGTAGAAAGAAGGTGAGAACACATCTCAGTTTATGATGTGAAATGTTATGGTCATGTGTTTATTTTAAACACATGACCTTCAAAAAATCTTAGGTGTTTTTTATTTATTAAAATTTTTGAAATTTCTTCCCTTTCTTTATTTGCCCTTTTGCTAATCGCAGCGCCATCTGTAGAAATTTTTTTATAAATAAAACCAGGAATTTTGAGATAAAAAATTTATGACCGGTCACAAAAACTTACTGCAAGTTTTCTTTTTTTTTTAAAAAAAAAAATAAATAAATAAAATAAACCTAATTATTTTCTACTATTGATGGTTTTATCATTTTACTCTTTGGACTACGGAAAGTTCTGTTCGCGAAGACACACGCCTCCTTTAACAGTAATGTAAAAGGTTCTTTTATAAAAGAAAGTGGTAGAGTATTTATCGTTTAACTCAATAGTATCGTTCTAGCCTAATATGGAACAGAATATATCATGCAAAAGAACTTAGTTCAAACTTGCAACGAAAGTATGCGACTAAACGGTACATCAGATATATACATTTAAATGTAAATACCCTACCACTTTTTTTTTTAATGAAGACACCTCTTGCATTGTGTAAGGACAGAACTTTCCGGTCGACATGATATAAGACCAATTCTACAAAACTAAATTCCGATACTTTACTAAACTACTCAGAAGATAAAAGGATTCCATTAATATTTACAAAAGTCACGCAGAATATTTTATTTTGCATTTGTTTTATCCGTAGCTCAGAATTACTGTTTCCACGGGCAGTGCAGCTACTATTGTGACACGGGACACGCCATTTGTGGACAACCAGATGATATTGAAGGAAGTCTTGCGGCTTATCTGCCACCCGATCAACTCAGTGGCCGTAAATCTTGGAAGAATCCCTGGAAAAGAACGTACCACAAACGTCGAAAAGCAGCCTGGGAAACCAACGATGATTACTGTGACGCTGTTCGCAATCAGAAACTCTACAACAACACCAAGAGGCTGGCTGACCTGATTGATGTGTCCATTTTTGATTTCCTCATTGGTAATAAGGAGTTCAATTTCTCAAAACTAATTTCTATAAAAAATGAACCACCCTGAATAATTTTTGATCTAATAATTGCGGCTCTAGTACTCAAATTTAATGGTTCGATAGGGTGACGTCCATGTGCTAATTAGTACAGAGTTACGAAATCAGACGCAAAAACCGCATTTCTCGAAATAAATATATCTCTTTTTCGACGTATATGGATTTTTGACCTTCAGAATATGAGGAGTAGATGCAATCTGGAAAATATGGTCACAATAGCTTGCGAGCGATTCAAAGTTTGGACCTCATAATGTTAATTTTACTTTTTGCGTAGGTAAGCTATTTTTTGCATGGAATTATATTTTGATAAACGAATTTTATAATTGGGTACAAAATTTTTTCAATTTGTTTAAAAAGTTCTTGAGAAATGGTGAAATACGCAAAAAATAAAATTAATATTAAACTTTTGCTTACGGCTGGTACTACAACTGATGGTCCTGAATAGCAGGTGCTATCAGACGCCGTAAGCAAAAGGTTAAGAAACTTTGAGCCTCTCTTCCAACCAAAATATTGGGATCATAATTCTCAGATTGTGACTACTGCTTATATTTTGGGATCAAAAATCCGTCGAAAAGAAAAGTATGTTTATTCAGAGCAAGAACGTTTTTGTGCCTGATATTTTAACTTAAGATATTGCCTGCACTAATTAATTAACATATTTGAAGTCGCCCCTGTGAACCATTAAGATTGAATCTTTAAACGTGTAGAAGATCCGACCATTAGACCAAAAGTTATTCATGACGGTCCGTTTATTATTTTATGCACTGTACATAACAGTAATTTTACTAAACATTGTACGAGTTTTCAAACCTGTAAGCATGACAATTTTCCCCTTAGTGCTAAATTTCAACCGTGCTTAATTCACTAAGATATGGTATATTAAACATTATTTTTTAAGCGAGTATTAAATTTCATAATAATCAAATAAAGTCGAAGTTTTTGCTTTAAAAAATAATGCAAACATCAAAAATACTTTTAAATTTGATTCAGCGTCACTGCAATTTATGTTCCTCTAAGTTATTTATGTAATTTACAGTTGTATTTATTTAGTTGATTTCGAACGTTTATTCTTTTATAGGAAATATGGACCGCCACCATTATGAAACATTCAAAATTTTCGGAAACGAGAGTTTTATTTTGCACCTTGATCATGGAAGAGGGTAAAGTATTAAAGAATATATATTACTGAGTATTTTTTACATTAATGAAGATAAGTAGATTAAAAGTTGTATTTTTATTTAATAGAAATTTACATATAAATTATAAGATCAATGGCAGATTAAACTACAAACGCGAAAAAATGTCTAATTTCCATCGTAAAGATACTCTATATAGTATATATTTCCATACAATATATATCTATATATTTCTCTAATGTGGCACCATAAACTCAGGTATTTGTCTACCTTTTGGCAACACTATAGTTTTTATTCATTTTGTTAGGTTGTCCTTGGATATACAAGTACTTATTTAGAATAATTTTGAATTTTTACAGAAATAAAAACTTGTTTCATAGAAGTAAAAAAGTTGTGAAGTAATTATTTAGATTTACTTTTTATCCTAAAATAGCTGCAGAAGTTTTAAATATAAACGATGCTATGGTACCGCATACTGTCATACCAGTTATTGATGACCGAGCTGGAATTTTGCGAGACATATTTGAGCCGTAGTGGCTCAGTAGAAAAAACGTTCGTCTCCCAATGAGAGGAATCGGGTTCGAAACCCAGCTATAGCTGGTCGATACGAATTCCGCACCCGGCTTGCACCGACCTGTGTGAGTGCTGACGTAAAATATCCTCAGAGGTAGACGGAGCATGGATTAGAGTCCCCTTGCTGTCAGACTAACCATGGAAGGTTTTCGTTGCTGTCCTCACCATGTAGCGCGAATTCGGGTTAATTTAATCAAAAAGTCCTACACGAAAGCAAACTTTCTACCAATACTTGATCCTGAAGTTTCCTTTTTGTTTTCTGGATTCGATTCAATATTACAAGGCTACGGCGTTAAACATTGGCAGTCATAAACCCAAATAAATTGGGTCAAAAAACACAAAAAAGTCGTAAATCCAATAATATATATATATATATATATATATATATATATATATATATATATATATATATATATATATATTAAAAATTAAACTTCAATACGTGAAGAACATTGACAATATCGTGTACATGCGGACATCACAAAACAGTTAAAATTAAAATCAAATTACTTCTTCGCTGGGAACGCCGCAAACAACAGCTAGACAGTGAAAAAAATTTAGTATTTTATTTGAAACTAATTAGAGTATATTGATTATAATTTAACTATAATTTTATAATTTTAGTAGCGTTGAACAATTAAGTTAGGTATATGTCAGATATGTATTTAGAATAATTATGAATTTTTAAGAAAATAAAGAAATTATTTAAGTATATAAATTTATTTTTTATAGTTTCTAAAATGACTATTGAAATTTTAAATATAACTGGGGCTGTGGTGCCGCATATTGTCCTATGTTTTCTGTTGCTTTCTTCGAGCAATATTGTACAAGCTATAACTCGAGATATGCGTAAAAAAAAAAAAAAAAGAGTACAGCATTTAATGGCGCAATGAGATTCTATCTTATCGTACGATAGAGATGGAAAAAATTTTAGAACTCTACTCTTTACTATGCCGAAATATCCTGAACTCATACTTACGGTTGCCGGATCTAATGGTTGCCGGAGAGATTTAAAAATAATGCTACAATTCATTGTATAGAAAATTTTGACAATATCGCAAACGCCTCGTCATAATAGTTAAAATTGATTTCAATGTATAGAAAGAAAAAAAACGGACTACATTTTATCCGATGATTAGATCTTCATGTTCTAGGATTCAACCTTAATGGTTTAAAAGGGAGACCTCAAATATGCTAATTAATTAATGCAGACGATATCAGACTCAAAAACGTACTTTCTCTGAATAAACAATATTTATAAATGTTTCATTAAAGTGCAAAAGCCGGGAACAAATTCAGTCCTCTCTTATATAGTAAATAGTGATTATTTTCCTTTACACTTCATTTCACGCTCACCAACTATTTGTGAATCTAGACTTACCTTTTCCTTAAATCGATCTCATCTTTTACTTTATTGAATTATAAAGCAACAAATTGTATAGCATTAAACTTTTCTAGATTTGGAAGATCTAAACATGATGAAATATCCATCTTGGCTCCCCTGTACCAATGCTGTTTCATCCACGCCACCACATTCGAACGTTTGCTTCAACTTCAAATCAATCCTATGAAATTATCTACACTAATGCGCTGTTCAATGTACAGTGATTCCTTGAATCCAATTCTGAACGATGCCCACTTGAAAGCTTTGGACAGGAGACTTCAAATTGTTCTCCAAATCGTAAGACAATGCTTCCAAATGAAAAGAGAAAAATTGATTCTTTATCATGAATAGGATCACCACAAGTGTTTCGGTAATGTGAGAAAATCTGAATCGTGATGAACCCTGATATCGTTCAAAATTTGATACAATTTTAAGTTTAATCACATCGTGGTATAATTTAATCCTTCAATTTAATTACATGATACTCTCATTTAGCTGGTACAGAAACAAGGTTCAGTTTAATGCTGCGTAAAAGTTGATGCGAATTGGCAAGGTAAAATGATTCAACACGCAGACATCATGGCTGAGCATTGCAATCAATTATAGACCAATCAGTCTATATAAATTATACAACAGTATAACGGGGTAGCTTTACATAATAAAGGTAAAACATTAATGGTGGTAGCTAGAGCTTTTAATGGCCCATCTAGCGTTGAATAACACATATCTGACAGATCAACTGAACTTACAGTTAAGTAAAATGTAGATCATTCTGATTTCCTTTATTTTTTTTTTTTTTTTTGCTATGTACAAAGGAAGAAAATATTACATTTATAATTTAAAGTATTAACACAGATTTTTGCATTATCTGATGGTGCAGTGTGTATTCAGTACTATTTGCTGCTTATTAAACTTACTAAATTCCAGAAAAATTAGACAGCACTGTGAGATTAAAACTTATATGTAATACATTCTTTACCACAGCAACGAAAGAATGCTATTTAAATGAGTGAATCGGAATGAGCAAGATTTGGGTTTTCACGAAATTTTTACTGGATTATTTTGATAAGGTATTGTAACTGACTAAGAATTCACTTAAAGCATTTAGAAAATTGAACTAATATCAAAAGGATTTTGGTGGTGCAAGATGGTTAGATGAAAAATTTGGACTTCCAAAAGGTGTTGGGTGGCACCTTGTGTTAAAAATCAGCATACCTACTGCATTTTATATTAGAAGCTCATGTGAAAATATATTTTTGATTGAGCAGAATTTGTACAAATTTTTATAATTTGTTTTTATGAAACAATTTGTGCACATTTTGTGTTTGAAATAAATCACGTTATTTTCTAGAAAAACAAGTTGTTAAATTTCTTAATAAACATTATTAAGGGGGAAAATTTCTCAAAAGAAAAAAGAAGAGCTATCAACCATTCCGCTCCAGTCAAGATTTTCTAAGATGGTAAGAAATTAAAAAAAAAAAAAAAACTTTCTTATAAATTTAAAAGATTATCCATCAAAAAAATAAATAAAAACAAAATGTGGTGCAGTAGTAAAAAAATATTTTAAAAAATTTATTAAACCTAGAATCAAACTTAAAAACATGCTACTAATTTTTTTTTTTATAAAACGGAAAAGTTATAAACGGGGAAGTTATAAAACGGAAATTTTTTTCTTCTGTGATTTGAAAAATATTGATGTAAAAACCATTACAGATAAATTTCGACTAAAGAGATAAGTGGAAGTAGAAAGCGGGTAAAAAATAAGCTTATTTTTTTTAAAAGTTTGTTTTATTGTACATCAATGATTATATGTGAGATAGCTTCCTTTTAAAGTGTAATTAACCAATTATTGTTTTACAGCAAATAATATACCGATGAAAAAATTAACTTTATCAAAGAAGTGGTAGTAAATATACATTAAAATAAAATGGACACTTTCTTCTTTAAACTACCACTTCAGCTAAGAAAATGTACTATGTAATGAAACAGATTTATAGATTCCAACCCGGATATTAGAGTAGCACACAATGTTTAAATTGGCAACAAAATAACAATTTATATATATTATTAATACTGCAGCTAAGCGTAATTAAGTAATGAAAAAATTGTGATCGCTTTATTACGATCACTGGTCACCCATGGGTCGAATGCTTTTTTTCTTTTCTGGATTAACTCTGATAAACGCCACAACATTTCAAATCATGGGTTGCAAAAACTGACTCAATTGATGTTTGTCGTCGGATTGGTTTTCAAATCCTGCCTTATATCCGTGTTTCAAGATGTCACCTTCCTTCTTCAGTATTCATATTTATATTAAAATCACCGTCAAGACAGTAATTATAAGTTAATAATAAAAAGGTGAGGGGGAGGAACCCTCTCATATTAAGTTGAGAACAACTATAACAACATCAATTAAACATTTATTAACAACTGAAACATAACTAGATAAAAAACAGAAAACTAAAAGTGTGAGAGTGTGCACAGAGCTAAGTTCGAAGCTTCTTATATACTGAAAGGTACAAGGTTGCCGATCTTATTTCCATCATCCCTTGGCGACTACGCGCAATGTCTGGCGGCACAAGGATATAAAAATATTTTAAATTATTAATATGTAAATACATTTAAAATGCCTGCTGGTGAAAATAGAAAGAAAAAAGAATTCTAAAAAAATTATCTAACAGCCGTGGTTGCCAAAGTAATGCATGCAATGACGACGTATGCGCACTGTTTTCTATTACTCTTGAACACAATTGAAAAGTGTGACGAAGTCCTAATAAGGTGCGCTCGCCATCAAACCCAAAAGACCCATTTTGCTATTAGGTAATTGTCTTTATTTAATTTTGTCAGTACTAAAAACTTCAGTGCCCGAAAGTTAGATCTTATATAAAAGTTTAAATTGATTTTAAATACCCAATACACCAGTGCATGTGTCGACCTTGCATTTATTATGACGAGATAGTAAATTTTAGGTGAGTCGGATGTGTAAGTAAGTTGCTGAAAAAAACCAATTATGAAAATTTTTAAAACTAAAAATCGACATGAAAAGTTAATAAGTGTAAAAAATGTCTGAAGTTAGAAATTTTTCACCTTGATAGTTCTGGATAGGATGCATTTTCCCACAAATAATGTTGTTGTAAAATCTTTTAAAAAGTGTGGAATTTCGAATTTTTCCGAAGGGGAGAAGACAATTTTTTGCGGGACTCAGCTTGTTAAATATGTAGCTTTAAGGTACATTTTAAAATTTTTCACTGTGTTCTATTTTTTGAAATACTCCGGAATAAATTATCTTTGAGTCGTGATTTTTTTCTGAGAGTAAAATGTTTCTAAAGTATTGTTTATAAAAAACTAAAATAAAATAAAAACTTTATATGTAATGAAAAGATGAGGATGGAAAATGCGAAATGTCAACAACGTAATAAAAATAGCTTTTGAAATACCGAATTATTTATATCTATCGACATTTTAAAAGTAACTAACGATCAACGAAAGTCCAAATTTATTACCGAGTATAAGGTTTTCATCAAATATTGTGGCTTTAAAAAGTTGACTTATACAACGGTAGTGATGGTCAAAATCATTGCAAACCAAATTTAAATTAAAAATAAAATCACATCATTTTGTAACACTTTAAATATTGAAAAATATCTCCTGTTTCAAAGGTTGGTATACATATCCAGATATGACGGAATATTTTTACCATTATAAATAGTGATTTAAAAAAATTATCTTGCCTCTACAAAATAAATACAAATACTGAAACATTTAAGCTACCACATTATTTTAGAAAAATAAAATTATCTGTTTAAAATAACGCCTGCCTTACATTAGAAAGTTACTTAAAATTTAATTAAAAGTAAAGGATCAAAAGGGTGATCCCGGACCCTAAATTCAGTTTTAAATGCGTATAGATGTTAATGTAGATTAGATATAGTCTGGCCACCGCCTCTGCAATTCACCACCATTATCCACAAACAAGGTTATTTATTCCAGGTGCCCACGGGCACAACTACAGATGAAAGTGTGAAGGACAGGTACACCGTATACGAATTAAGTTCAAGTACGTTACTGAGATAAATTTTTATTCGTACGTTAAAACTAGTGGGGCAAAAAATATTTTACCAATCTCAAAATCCTATTCATGTGCAAAATGCATATATATGTTTTGAAACTAAGAAATAAAATATCAATAAAACTATTTATTTAACGTTAAAATTTAAAACTAGAAATACAATCGGAAATAAATTATCAATAACAATAAATAAAACTCTGACCAAAAATTTTAACGACATTAGTTCGAATTCTAAGGTGAACAAGAACTTGAACAGAAAATCATTTAGCGTTTTCATAGGGGGGAGGTGGGTCCTTTACTTCTGTTTCAGTTTCAGAAGAAACACTACTGTAGATCTGGAAGCTTTGTCTCTGCGGGAAAAACACTGGAGAAGAACTGGAGATTCTACTGGAAATCCCACTAAGATCGCAAGAATTCTTTGAGTACCTATCTAAGAGGTTGACTTTCACCCGCTCAACGGGATCGATCTCATCATCATCACAGTTGCCGCTTAAGACAATTTCGGGAATGATTGTTCTAGGAGTCTCAACATACATATGAAGTTTGGTATTTTCTGAAAGATAAAAAGCTAACTTAATTATGGCGAAACACACATTAATGAAAAGAATGTTTTTAAAAAAAATTCTGCGTCAACGGGTTGAGAAGGGAAAAAATGTGATCGCTTTGTTACGATAACTGATTATCCATTGGTCAAATGCTTTTTCCCCGGATTGACTCTGATAAACGCCACAATATTTCAAATCATGGGTTGCAAAAACTGTCTCAATTGATGTTTCTCGTTGGATTGGTTTTCAAATCCTGCCTATGTACGTGTTTCAAGACGTCACAGCTTTTGCTTCGTCAGTATTCATATTTATATTGAAATCACCATCAAGACAGTGGTTATAAGTAATAATGAAAATAATATAAAAATGCTTTAAATTATTATGTAAATACATTAAAAATGCCTGCTGGTGAAAAGAAAAAAAAGAATTCTAAAAAAAATATCAAACAGCAGTGGTCGCCATAGCAACACAAGCAATGACGACACTTGCTCACTATTTCTCTTGAACACAGTTGAAAAGTGTGATGACATCCAAATTAGGTGCGCACGCAATCAAACCCAAAACAACACCCCTTTTGCCAATGGGTAAAAAATTCTGGTCTTTATTTCAAGCCTCTCCGAGCCAGTAGGGAAGAAAATCAAACAGTCACAGTTATAAATTTAAACTGTGCAAAGTGTTTCGTAAGGATCGCCCTTAAGCATTTTTAGAATCTTTATCAAACATAATAACAAAACAAATGTACGCATACGGGGGGCAGAAAATTAATGCTCAGCAGAGGAAAAAACAAAAACGCTATCGAAATCTGACACATCAATGTACATGAAGGTGAACAAGTTTGATTGCGGGAGAAACAGAGGAGTTAAGAGATGATTATTAACAACACCTAAGAGATACAATAATCAATTAAACCTCTTTTGGTGTTTATTACATCTGCCTTTCTCAACTTTAATTGCTTATATTTCGATATTGTTCTTTTTTTCTCGGCTAAATATTAGTTTGCGACCGCCATGTATAATTTTTAATTTTTGATAAGGGTTTTAAAAATGCATATTAAGGGAAGTCTTTACATAGCATATGCATATAATAACTTTCCTTAAAGAATTTAGAACTGAAAAGTAGCTTAAATATTTATTAAAAAAAAAAAATTAGAACCGCGGTGACCCAGAGGATAAAGCGTTCGCTTTTCAATGGACGTGTCCTAGAATCGAATTTCAGCGGTGGATGATTGATACGAATTCTGCTCCCGGCTCACCCCGACCGACGTGCTGGCGTAAAATATTTTCAGTGGTAGACGGATCATGAGTTAAAATCTCCTAACAGTCAGGATAACCATGGAAGGTTTTCGTGGATTTTGATTCATGCAACGAAAATTCGGGTTAGTTCAATCAATTGTTATTCACGAAGGCAAATTTCTCCCAATGCTTGATACAAGAGTTTTCTTGTCTTCTGGATTGAGTTCAAAATCACAAGGCTATTGAGTTGAGCATAGATAGTCGTAAACGCAGATTGGAGTCAACGCCGGTTATAAAATATGTGTACAAAATCTGTGTACAAATAATGTGTACAAACATTATTCTCTAAAAAGCACTATTTTATGTATCGACTGAGCCTTCGACAAACAGTTATGTTAAGTAATAAATCAGCTAGTTCAGTGTCGACCATATACTATTAAAAATTCCAAGCCACGTTGCACTGAAAATCGGTATTCATTTGCTGGCTTCATTAAATGGAGCTCAATTTTACGATATTTTGATATTTTTACAAGCTCCAAATATCAATAGAAGGTTGCACTTAAAGTAGATGTTTTGAAGGAAAAAAATATTTATATTCATACTTTTATAAAAGGGGAAAAAGCTAGCACCATTATTAGGTATTTTTAAAGCGCTCAAATGCAGACCAAGGTAGCTTATTTACCGTACCAAAACTGTTAAACCGTAAGTAGGTTATTTTACAACATATCTCTAATCATTTTATATAGCCTACCCAATTTACAAAGGCAACATAAAAGAAATAAACTTTAATTTACAAATAAGACATTTATTTACCCAAATATGTTGATACTTGAAACAACATGCATTAGTCGTCCCGATACTCCAAAATCGAGTTGTAAAGAAAACATGGTGCCGTAAACAAATATCGTTCTGCTTACAGTCCCCGTCAAACGTTTTGTGTCTTTTACCAAAATTTGGTGCAGTCAGTTGCACCATGGAAGTATTTCTCGATCGAACTTCACAATTTATGGTGCAACTAAAATAAATTGATCTTTCGTTTAACTAAACTTTGGGATAGTGAGAAAGTTTGCACCGATTTATTAAAGATTTACAGAGTTTTTTTACAGTGTAAACTATGCTTGAAAATCTTATGTAAAATTTTTCTGAATAGTGCAATAATAAAATTGTTTACCTTTTTGTATCAAATCCTTTTTTTCTGATTTGGAAACCACAAAAGTTTCATCCGCATTAAATGAAGGGAAGAGTATATTACTGATTTCGCTCTTACTGCCAATACTTCTCATGCGCTGAAATAAAATATTTTTGATTATATATTAAGATAATCACCATCCATTAAATGGCAGCAACATATCAGATATAAACAGAATTCAAAGTTCAGTTAAAGTGTTAAATAAAGTTAATGTAAAGTCGTACTAGGAAAGATGCCTTCAGATACAATATGTAATTTCAGAAGGTGGTTAAACCGTTTCTAATATTCTCAAATAAAGTGCTGCACAGCTAGTCCTAGTTTTTGCAGATTCAATATGGATCTGCAATGTGCCGTTAACGTTGCTTTTTACATCATTTGTTCATAGTAACAATTTATTCTACACGATAAATATTCGTAGAACGCTCACCTTCTGTCATCAAAAATTTTACTACTGCGTGTTCAAGACCTATATCAGCACAACTTTACATTCACTTTAAATACTATCCTGCAAACTGATTAGTCTATTATATACAAGCGTCCATTAAACTTGTTACATCATGAAAGAAGGTAATATCAAAATGGTATTTATTGGATACGTACATAGTGGAACAAATGATTAAATTCACAGGAAATTAGAGCGTATAAGTCCTGAAAAATCAGTACGAAAATTTGCCACCGCTAGCAGAAATAAAAGTATTTTTGTACCTGGACAAGAAGTCAACAGTGAATGTGTAAAATTTTCGGAGACCTCAATCAATGCAGCTTCAAGCTATGTTGTAGTTTCATTGACAGTAGTAATTGGTGAGAAGTGGCAAATCAGTCTTTGGGCAACCTTTAACAACGCGTTTTCAATTGGTCAAAGATTAGAACATCCTGCCCACGGCGACTGTCGAACGTGTTTTGCATCAAGGAAGGTCATTACTATGCATTCAGTCATGTGTTATTCTGTTAAAAACAATAGGATTAGGGATGCTTCAAAGATAAAGAGACACGGGTCTTAAAAGGTCTGAAATATAATGGTTGAGATTTTAAATGCCAGGGATGCAAACAAATGAAAATAGACATACGTATCCAATGGCTGTAGATGATGAAATACTATGACGATGTCGAAGTCCAATTGGAAACTTGAATTCTTCACGATGTTGCCAAACACTGATGCGACCATCATGGTTCTGAACCCATCATTAGTTAGTGAAGATGACGTGACACCATTTATGAAACAAGGTTGGTCATTGGTCACACCACTGATGGCGCTCCTGTCTGTGATGCAGCGTTAAGGATAGCAGAAGCCTCTGTTATGGTTCATATTACTCCTAACGATCTCGAACTGTTTGAGAACAAACTTTATGTCTAGCAAACGATTCCGTTTCCATACTCATGGTTCGTAATGTGGTTGTGCTAACCCTTACGGCCAGCCATGCGGATAAGATGTTGATTTTATTGGCTACTAGCCGCTTAAGGCGGCCAGCTGTCCGCCAGAGTTTTCCCTGTCTTGCCACAAATGCAATCGAGCTTGGGATATTGAAGCATGATTTTCTTCTAGCCTATTTCGACGTTCCTGGGATGTTTCTCGGGTCCTTGCATTTCTGATTGAGACACGATTATTTTCTAATCTTCTCCCGCGTTCTTCAGATGTTTCTTGGGCCCTAGCACTGCTAGTAGAGACACGATCCTCTTCCAATCTTCTTTGACGTTCCTCGGGTGTTTCTCGGGCCCTAGCACTGATAGTTGAGACACGATCCTCTTCTAATCTTTTTTGACGTTTCTCTGATACTTCTTGGGCTCTAGAATTGCTTGTCGAAATTTGGTGATGTTCCATCCTTCTTTGTCGTTCCACAGACGTTTCTTGGGCCATTATTCTTCTTTGAGAATCTCTTAATATCTTTTTCTTTGACAAAATACAAGGTTTTTTGGAAGGCGGTTCTGCCATGTCAGTAATCGGGTTTTTAAGAAGTCAACGAATACTTTAGAACAACAATTACTATGAAAGCAAATCATGAAACTTCAATATTAAAATCTAAGTGCTTACCTGCAAACTGAAACTTTCTGAAAATAACTAATTACATTTAATAAAAACTGTTAAAATAAGAAATAGAAAAACCAAAGAGTTCCAAGGTGTGTGATCGTCCCTTCAAAAACAATTAAATTCCTATTTTATATATTATATAGCTACAACGCTTAAGGAAAAAAAAAAAAAAAACTAAAATGCTAAATACATGAAAAGAACACGAAAACGAATTAATTTTTTATGGTATCAATTTCTATTTCTATATAATTTTTTATGGTATCAATTTCTATTTCTATAACGCTATAAAAATTATCGTCTTCGCTTAAGAAAAAAAAAATAGAGCGTGGAAAGAAGAAGAAAAACTTATTATAACAATTATGAACAGCGACAAATATATCAAAGCGAAGCGTTCTATTTACGTATCGAATATGTTGCCACATTTTTAATACAAAAGTTAAACTTTTCTCCACTTTGATAAATGTAAACTAATGCGAACCTTACAATTAAATTATTAATTCCTTCGTATATTATTGGTTTAAGTTGTCGAAAATTAATATTTCAATTGTAAGGTTCGCATTAGCATACATTTATAAGAGTGGAGAAAAGTATATGCATTTTTTAATAGTTTTTTGAATATGGCTCTTTGAAGACGAAAAAGCATAGATTTTCTTACAAAATGACTGATAACTAAAAAACTAATCCAAATTTTTGAAAAAGAAAAAAATACTTCTTCATTATGCAAAAACACAATTATGTGTCAAGTTTCGTGCCTGGGCGAGGCTTCTGGGGCGATATATTGTGATTACAAACACACACACAGCCGCGTTTATTATTATGTATAGATTAGTAGAAGAGTGTAGCTGAAATCCAGAACAACGTTTTATATGACCATTCTAAAGGATTAACGAAAACGGACTCATCTGCGGACAGTTAAGGTCTCTCGGCCAACATGAGAAGTAATAATGCAGAACGATAAAACACAACCCTGATTTAATCTCTCTTTAATCAAAGTTTTTCACATACTAATAAGTATTTTACCGCAAAAAATTTTTAAGCCGAAAATAACATTTAAATGCAAACAGAATATTAAAAAATTGCTGACGAACCTCAGCTTTTATACGTAAAATACTGCCATGCAATAGAAAAAAAAGCAACGTGATTCACGGTAGATTTCAAGGAAAGTGGCTTGACAGCTATTTTCGTTCTATTGATAATGCTATGAACACTAAAATAGAATTTCAAAAACCTAATGAAACAAAATTTTAAAAAAACCTTCTGCAATAAGTAGCTTAACTATCACACAAAAATGGCAAATATTTAAAAATATAAACTTTGAATTCTTTGTCGCTTACGTTAAATTATTTTTATTGCACGACAATAATGGGGTCACTATTACCATCTACACTAGATGAAAGAGCCGAAATTCATATCATTTGCATATCACTCCAGGTTTTATCTGCTATGTAAATTTTACAAGTGTGGTATGCTATCTTCATGGCAAAGCAGTCAGTAATGCTTATAGGTTATTTGTTATGCTCTACTCTAATGACCTGGTTCAGGACAGGTCGGCGTTGCAAAACGTTAGCTTGAAGCGAGAGCTAAGCCTCTGATTGGTCAATTTGTGAGTTAGACAGCATACGTCATCGAACGCTCAGCTTGAACGACAGCTGCAGTCCGAATCAACTGCAGTTGGATTACAACAGAAGCAATGGCGGACAACAGCCAACAAAGCATTGGAATCGGACAAGATTTTGAGGAGAAATTAATCTCTGAAATTAAAAAATGACCTAATTTGTAGTAGTCGTAAACCCATGAAATTGGGTCGGCTGTTCAACGACGGTTATAAAATAAAATATAAGATCTAAATCTTACAAAGATTCCGTGCTTAAAAATAGCATGTGGTTACAGAGTGAAAGGTCATTACCCCCCCCCCCCTCCCTCTAAAGCTCTGGTCGACTATAACACATAAAGTTATAGGAATGAACTACAAAATCAAAATAAATATTTGTTCGTCATTAATGCATGCAAGATAATGTCTGCGTTGGAACGACTGCTCACGCTGAGCTTGTAAAAGAGTATTTTGCCAACTGCTCCAGACTCACCGTAATAATTTAAAAAACGGTAACCAATTACAAACTAAAATTGGCAAATACTTCACTAATTTTGTTTACTTTTTAAACGACGTAGCATGACTTAACTGTGGAAAAGTGGAGATTTATATAAGCCTTCGAATTATTTAGAAATAGTGGTGGATAAAAATCTAATAAATTGTATTTATTAAAATAAGAATCACACATTAATAAACTACCACTAGAAAATATTTATTTGCTGTCCGGAGCAAGTTGGCATCTCTGCTGACATCCAGAGAAGGCGCTTGTCCTAAGAAACCAGGCCTTTACTTAGCATAACTCTGTGCCGCTGCTATCGTTACGATACTTTTAATGTTATCACGTGTTTATTTTCCATATAGGAAATTCATATAAATGCATTAAGAATAAATGAAACTAATGTGTTTCATTATAATCATAGAGTTTTATGAGGAAATTCATTCTATATGTAATTTTGATATAGAAATCTAATTTCATTGAGAAGAACGCAATTAAATTAAAATTCCTAAACTGCAACAGGAAAAATGAAAAATAATCTTTTAAACAATTATATTTAATAAATAAATAACAAGTAGAAAAGTTCTCTAAGTCCTAAAAATAGAACTGCTAGAGAAAAAAAAAAGTTTTTATTTTTTAAAACAGCAATGTCAATACAATCAAAATCGATTTAATTTTCTCAGACTTTTTTTGTCTGTCCACTTTATTGACAGTCAAAATGTTTGATGGTTTTCCATTGATGGTCCAACTTAATATTCATGGTAACCATCAATAATTCCATCACGAACCATTATATTTTTTTGATGGTAACTGACATTTGTAACCATAGCAAAGTAGGAATTCGGGCTGATTTATGATGGTTCAACATAAGAATAACAACTTGTTTTTATGGTTTGTTCAAGTTAAACCATCAGAAATTTCCATCATAGTTTTTAGAAATCAAATGCTGGAACGATCATGAACAACCATCATCCCAATGTAGGAATTCGAACTGCTATATGATGGACCCACATAAAAAAAAAAACCAAATTGTTTTGATGGTATATTTCATCATAGCAATTTGGTTTTTTCCATTAAACCATCGTGGAAATGGTTGGAGCCATCACGGATCATCATGAAATGTTGGACCATGAGAACCAATTTCGCTTGATGGTTAACCATCATAGTATTAAAGTAGCATTTTCCGGGACCATCAAGAATTTTGACTTTGGTAAAAATTCAGTAGCTAAAAAATACATACTAAGCCCCCTTTTTCATTTTCTTCCATGGCGCACTTAAAAGAATGATTTCTTGCTTCAAGCCCTTGTATAGCGCATCGTTGAAATTCATACGCTCGATCAATGTCGGCTAAGGTTGGGGGTACATTCACTGTTGGCAAAGTATTGTTGTTTCTTCGGACATCACAAAATCCATACTTTTTGCTGAGGAAAAAAAAAAAAGTATAACTTTTCACAACTCATTTTTTTCTCTCCATAAATTGTGAATTTCATACATAATTATGCAATGAAAAATCTTTCAATTTTATTTTTAAAATATTTTTGTTGTTTACAAAATTAGCCATTCGTTTTACTGTACAACATGTTGTTCTAAAAAGCAAGCTAAAAAGGTTTCATATTTTAAAAGTATTATTTAAAAAAAAATTATACATTTTAAAAATCTTCAAAAATGTGCATTTTCGTCTTCTTTC
The DNA here is from genome assembly GCA_949128135.1 of Parasteatoda lunata. Lineage (NCBI taxonomy): Eukaryota > Metazoa > Arthropoda > Arachnida > Araneae > Theridiidae > Parasteatoda > Parasteatoda lunata. Next base: position 28,816,204 of record OX421977.1, read on the forward strand.
CGACTAGAAAGTGTGCTCAAACATTAACTGGGACTTTGCGCCAGATGATTTAAGTTAAAATGTTTGTAAGCAGAATTCTATTTTTTATAGCCCATTATGTATTACAATGAAACTTAATATAAATGTATAACCATGGTAAAGAATATTTACTTATATTCGATATAAATTGGATACTTCTTTTTAAAATAGAATCACTGTCTTGTTACTGCAATATAAATAGTTCGGACGTTAAAGTGTTAATGTATTATTCAACGTCAATGTTCTCATTTTCGCTTTGCTTTTTTAAAAAAGATTGCCTTGTAGAATCAAACTGGACTGTCATTAAAAAACTCAAAATAATGGTAAAAAACATATACAACATATTGGAAAACTATAAATTTTTATGACAATGAAATGAGAGTAGACTTTGTTTGCAAGAATCGCACTTATATTCAAAATATAAAAAGTAAATGTTAGGTATAAATAAAATGAACAATGAATTACCTAACTAGTTTTGGAAATGACTAATATTTTATTTAAAGGTCATATTTAAAGTGGCATATAAATAAAATATGAGGTAAATCATTTTTAGATATTATTTATCTAATAATAATTGCTGCATATTTTAAAGCATTAACACGTAAAATATATTTCTTTTTCTAAACTAAACAATATGCAAAAAATAGAGGCAGAATAGTGTGCGACGTAAGTATAACTTATGACGTGAATTGTTTGATATGTGTAGTTTCCTTGTTCAAAAAAATTCTGAAATACAACTTGATTTGAGTATTGCGTAAAGATAATAGATGCAGGGTGCTTCAAAATGAAAAGGCAAAGCAGGCGTACTGAATGAATAACAAATTATCTAAGAACAAAAAATAAATAGGTAAATAAATAGGTAAATCTCCAAGAAACACGAACTCACAAGAAACACGAACTAAGATATACAAGAATAAACAAAAAATCAATCCACGTATGCTTATTTTTGTTGCATTTCCACACGTGTCAAACATTTACGACCAAATACAAGGAGAATAAACAACAATCAATCTACATCTGCTTATTTTTATTGTATTTTTCAACATATTGCTGCAATTTTACGACCCATTATACTATCTTAAAGTTTTGGAATGACGCTTGGATACATGAGATTACTACAACGATGAATGGAATGGAACATCATCTGAAATATACTTGATGTTCTCGAATGCATCCTACTGCCGACTAACTTTTTTAGGAAAGAAAATCTTTATACATATAAATGAATGGTTGTGGATCTGTGTCCTTTAGAGACTGCCTTTAGAGATCTGTCCTTTAGAGACTCCTAAACCATTCAACTGAAGGCGGTGAAAATTGGCAGGTCAAAGCTCGAGGAAAGTTACATTTACAGAAAGTCCAAGGCATATGTATGAATACTCACAGGATGCAATGACATATGTCATCGCATATGGGCTCCAAGATATATTTATAACATTGACATGCAATCTTGTTTGGGTTAAAAATTAAATAGCTTTTGTTACCTAGGCAAACATCATTGGATCGTCATATTACCGCACGTGTGTTCAAACAAAAATTAAAATATTTACTTGATTTCATTGTGAAGCGTCATGTTTTTGAAGAGACACGGTGTTGAATGTATTCTACTGAATTGCAGAAAAGAAGATTACCACATGCACTCATATTGATTTGGCATTTTGAAAAAAATCATACCCTGCCAAATTGGTCAGCTCATATTAGCAGAAATAACTGACGTCGCCATATATCCAGACTTATTTCAGATTATCATCCAAAATATGATTCATGATCCGTGTGGCTCACTCAACGCATCACCATGCATGTCTGATGGAAAATGCACAAACGTTATCCAAGAGAATTAACTGCTGAGACTATAACTGTTTTTTTCCCCCACCATTAAATAAAATTCTCATTTCAAATCACAATCACAAATCTCATTTCCACAATTAAATGCAATTCAAACTGAAAGCGTTGCAACGTGTGCAGGGACAGTAAGATAGCGATAAAACTTAATCGTCCCAGCTAGAATTTGAACCCCGGATCTCTTAGAGGCAGGCGAACAGCCTAACCATTACACTAAAAATACAAACCAGTTGGAGAGTTGAACTATGTAAATTAAGTAAGTTGCTCACCGAGGAAATGAACTAAAACTTTAATGGGGCATATTTTACCCTAGATGCAGATCAGACGGCTAATCTGTAACCTATCCAAGGTTTTCAAACATGCTCTTTAATTTTAAACTCAACCTTGTTTTAATGGGAATTTTCGAGAGGCATAATTCCCTTGTTAGACAATGACTTAGTAAAGGTCCAACCTTTAATAGCGTACCGTATTTTATTGGTGACTAGCGTCTAATGTATTGTGCTAATATATTGGGCGCTGTATCTCAGGAGGATATTATGCCTAATTTGCAAGAATGACATCGGATTACAGTTTGCAGCCTCATATGTTGTTTTCTTTTATTTTTGTATGCCTGTTTTCCCTTTTTATTTTGGCTTTATTTATTTTAAAGCACTTTCTAAAAAGAATAAATAAAGTTAAAAATCTCGGGATTGATCCATTTGTCTAAAAATAAATTTTGTAAACGTACTTCAGAGAAACACTTTTACGAGAACCTTTATCACTCTAGATTTTGTTTCAAACCACGCAATTTTAAATCTACTGTTCATACAAAATTCTTCTTAGGACAAATACAAAAGCAATCTACACTGTAAAAAATTTTAGTGTAACTCAATACGAAAAATGGAGATAATTATGCTACATCAAGGTAGCGTAGTGAAACACCATAATATAACTCTTGGTTCTTAATGTTGTAACACACCAAAAATGTTCTTTTACACTACTTTGTGTCAAGTAGCCGCTACCATTTTTGTTAATCAGTAACACTAAAATCAACATAAGAGTCAGTAAAGTTATTTTTACGACAATATTGTGTAAGAATCATTCATTTGGGATGCATATATACGACATTTCTTAAAATAAAATAATTTATTTAATCTAATGTACACATAGAACGGAGAAAATATTTATATGAATTTGAACAATGCTTAACAAAACCGAAGCGGATAAAAACTAAATTTTATAAAATTATTTAATATGCTTTATAGATTCATAAAAAATCTAATGAGAATATAATTATTTTTACTGAAAACAAAAAATATGTATGCCTTTTCATAAGCTTACTTCTGTTTCTGTTTGAATGTTCAACATCATGGGAATCAAACTTTTACTTCTCTGCTCGATTGTAAATAATCAACCTTTGTTGTCTGACGGTTTCCAAACGTACGCCAAAATAGGTGAAAATAATTCATGAAAGGAGTTAATGCATTTGAGCTTGGCTTAAGTTTTATAAATTATTTCTAAAATTTAACTACAGCCTTCAAAGCATGTATGAACGCTCGATTCGGCATCAACTTAAAATAAAGTATCTTTAAAGTATACTTTTGGAGTTTTTCTAGATCAAATTTGGATAGGTATTACATCCCAGTTTACAATAAAAGCCAATTAATAAACTTGGTGATTTGTTATTCTGCCAGATTTTTGACATTCATAAAATAGACTGCCCACCTTTTAAAGTAAACTGAAAGTGGATTTAAAGTAATACATACCAGTAATGAAATAATGCTGATGTGACGATGAAAATGAGAAGAAATAGAGCAACAAACACAACTTTCCATGTCCAGTTGCCAGACTGTTCAATTGTTTTAGCTGTAATGAAATAAATATAAAAAAGTAGGTTTTCATGATTTTGCGAGCATTAGTTTAGTAAATACTTAAATTGTAACTAGAGGGTTATAAGCTATCCAACGGAGTTATAATGTTTCGTTTATAGCTCTTCGTGTTTTTAATCATCTGTAAATAAATTTTTGTATTTTTTCATCAGTCTTGTTCATTAAAAGAACCAATCAATAAAATACAGCGTAACAATGCAAACAATAAGCTTAAGAGTTTGCAAGAATCTCAGTAAAAGCAATAAAGATTAGAGATTACAATAAAGATAAGATTGTTCCATAATTGCAGCCAGTTTGGAATCCTTGACAAAAATAGAATAAAAATGTTTTGACATTTGAGCGAAGAAAAAAAATAAAAATACTATTAAAATCTTACAAATCACTCTTACAAAAGTCTAGTACGCAAAGCACCAATACTTGTTTGAATTTTGGGATTAACAGAGGAATTAAACAACGATGATTCCAAATACTTTTAAGTTTCAATCACTTCTACGAAAACCGCGGTGGTTCAAGGAATTGAGCGCTCGCCTCCAAATGAAATGACCCAAGTTCATATCACCGCAATGGTTAATCGATATGAATTCTGTTATCCGAGTTTGCATTGACCAATTAGATCATGGGTTAGAATCACCTTTCTGTTGAGCTACCTGTGGGAGGTTTTCTTGGTATTCCCGTTCATGTAACGCGTATGCGGCTTAGTTTCATAGAAGTCCTCCTCGGAGGTTAGTTTGTCCCGGTACTCGATCCAGGAGTTCCCTTCTCTTCTGGTCTGGGTTCAAAGTTACAAGCTTACGAATTTTTGCTTACGAAATTACAAGCTTACAATAACCGTACACCTTTTTAAAATGAAACAGTAATAATATTTCATTTTCTAAACAGCTGTATTCAATTTCTTAAACACGTATTTTGAAACTATTTCTATTCTTTTAAAAGGGTACTTTTTTTAATACACATTGCGTTTCGAACTTTGTCTAGTTTTTCAATACGCACACATTTCAACATCTTTTTCTTTTTCAATAAACATATTCAATTACCATTTTTCAAATTCTTCTTACAAGTTTCATTATCTTAAATCCGCATATTGACTTATATTCATTTTTCTCAAACTAGTACTTCAAGTGAAATCGATAAAAAAAAGTTACACTGTTTGAAAATGAAGCAAAAATCAGTTATGTCCGAAATAATTATTATTGATAACAAAAAAAAAAATTGTGAAGGTTGATGAATTTTATTTTTAGATAATCAAAGTATATACCAATGTTAAAATATTGTAAGCTATAATTAAATTAGAAAATATCACAATAGATCGTAAGTTACTCATACTTCCTAGCGATATATTGAGATATAAAAAATATATTGCCCAGCATTAGTTCAAACTATATATGAGGGTTATAAATAAAGTAGTGGCAACATAGCCCAGAAAGTCGCATAGCAATGGGCATGCTTAAACTGGATACCGGAGCAGTGAGATGGTACTGTTGTCAGTGGGTAGAGAATTTAAAACCTTAGATCCAGTACAGGTAAGAGTTCTTGCAGTGTGGCCTTGAAATGGACTGTCATTTATTCTCTAAATCCTATGTTTTAAAAAAATGGTCGGCGGTCGTGGATTAAAATCGAAATTGACAGAAACAAACATGCACCGCAATGTTAGCAGAAGTTAATTGAAGCCTGTGGCGAGAATGTATTGTGAGATGGTTGCTCTAGGACTGAGAAGACGGCTCGGCCATCCATTCCTCGACACCACGTTGACATCGTTGAGTGGTAACCATTCCATAGAGTGTGATGGTGAGCTCGGGAATTATCCGTCTAGTTGGGTTCAGTCATCAAAAGATGTGACACAGGAAGAAAGAGGGTCCTAATGTGAAGTAATTTGCTTCCCAGTTTCATTCCACGCTGACACATTGACCTGCATAAATGACACTGACACGCACATGTGTCTGGTAACCACCTCGACTGATACTGCAATGACGGAGGACGCATTTCTGTAGTGTCGCCTTTGATAAGTCTCGAGTCTACGAGTCTGAAAATAGAATTCAGCTTCGTCAAAACCTAATTGGGTGTGTAACACGCAGGTTGTGGCATAAGACTAGGAGGGTGTGACTCTTACGCATGCCGTACCTCAAGAGGAAAGCAGACTACCACTGACCGCAGAAGTATTTCAAGAGTGGGGGGGTCTCTCTTCCCCCTCTTTTGCATGTATGTATATATATACTCTAATTATGTTAACTATTTTCTCCAACGTGTTGCAGAAAAATGCTCTGGTTCATGATTCACAAAATGTAGTGATCATTAGCAAGGGGGGTATTGACTAAAGCCTACGTAGCTTAAGTAGGAACACGCCGCCATTTTGGTAACTGCAACATCTTGTGACCGCCATTGTCAATGTAGAAATACGGAGTTTCTACTCTTAAACGCCACTTTTTATTGATTAATATTTCTCTATTCTTGAAGATAAAAGAATAAATATTCAGGTTAACAAGTATGAAACAAATAAAGTAAAAAAGAGAGGGGATAAGAAATGACAGATCGAGCGCAATGATACTTTGCCGTTCAAACTAGTCACCAATATGGCGACTGCTTACCCATGCGATCGGCGACAGAAAAACTAAACCGAAAGCGGCAAAGGTCGTGGGGTAAAAGAGTGAAGCTACTTACGAAAGGTAATACAGGGTTTTAGCGTTGGGAGGTGTTGGAACACCCTCCGCACTCACATGACATTAATCCTAGCGGCTACGACTTCTTAAGTTAAAAGAGCCTTTTTCTGAAATTAACAGACAATATCTTAAAACCGGCACCTTTTGCTTTCTGACATCTGGCAAAAGGTAAAAGACTTTACTGGTGATTATATTGCAAGAGTGCAGTGTATTTTCGCTTGAATGTTCATTAACAATGATTTCCAGGTACGTTGCCATTATTTTATTTGTAACCCTCGTGATTCAAACAAATTTTACTAAAATCACTCACCTTCATATGTAATAGCCACACCTTTACCTGCTGCGTCATTTTTTAATCCAAATGGTGCATAGACTCCTGTAAAAATCCTGATTTTCACTCTTCCATGAGGAACAGTTAAGTTTCTCATATCATCCAAATTGCAATAACGTCGGTAATTTAATTTGTTCTGAAAAAACCCAGTGGAATCACTTTAAAGAGTATGGTTAAAATTTTACGCATTGGTTAAATTTTTTACACATTCCTTACATCTCAACACATTTTATGACTATGGTCATAAAATGTGATGATTTATTTATGACTATAGTCATAAATAAATCAGGTGTAAGATGTAAAATTTATTTCAATTTCTTACGCAACTTATTTATTTAAACAACAAAATACGTTTACCCTTTTAATAAAAGACAACCTGATTAAAAAAAAACAACAATACGTTAAACTTACATTCTAGTTATAAAGGTTATTTTAATATCTAATTACATGGTGCTCTGTAAAGAGCACCCTTAATATATATTTTTACAATTCTTGCTAAAAATGAAGTCATGCACATTTGAGATAGTAAATGAATATTTAAGATAGAGAAAAAATGCATCGAATTACAATGAATCATAATTGACTAAAAGTATAAAACCTGTTTGGTTGCTGGGAGAACAGAGAGAAGTTCAAAGGCAATTATTATGAACGCATCTATGCTTCCTCAAGCAATTGAACTAATTTTGATATTTATAATATTGTTTTTCTCACTAGTGATTCAACCGATTTCGATATCGTCCTTGTTTTCCCCTCTCTTAAGTTTTAATTTAAGACTCATAATAGCGTTTAGGATGTTCTTTAGGGGATTAATAGTTTCTTTTACAGATATTTGCCGGACAATCAGGCAATTTTTACTTACCCAACTTCCATACATAATATCCATGTTTGGTTCGTTGAGATTACAATATAGTTTAGATGACTTAGCAAACAGTGAGTGAAAGTGATGAAAAGACAACTCAATAGTGTGATCTTCATCAAGCATCAAATCCCATTCACAAGTAACATCGTAAAGGTTGACCAAAGGATATCCGGGCACTTCTATAAAACCAGAAGTCTCCTTTATAGCATACTGACAATCTGTAGGGGAGGAGTATAGCATTTAAGTTTCACCAGAAGAATAAGTAACTAAATGTTAAAAATGTTAATATAAATCACTGTGTAACGAATATGAACATCAAATTCTGAAAATCTGATATAAAGAATTTACAGCCTTATGACAAACCGAATGAATTCTCGAACCTCTAACACTTCTTTGTGCTCTCCTTACGGCCCATCACAATTCTTAATTCCAAGTAGATAAATCTAACATTTGTGCTGAAGTAATGTTTCATGAACTGGGCTGAATTTCTTTCTGCAAATAAGTTTGTTCTTTTTCTCACTTCTTAACTTTTTTTTTCTTCAATGATGTATGGAAATTTTCCGTGCTGTGCAGAAGAAATAATAATAATATCGGTTAATGTTAATTAAGAAATTATGTTTTAATTTCGTTAAATGTTAATTTTTTTAATCACAGATACTTTAATTTTATCTTTGGTAAGTTCATGCATTCAGTTATTTCGCATTCTGTTAAATTCAGCGACGAATTCATAACTCTGTAGATGTAAATGACGCATAATCCCTAACCACTTTTCATAAATGACGCATAATCCCTAACCAATTCTTCTCTCTGAAAAAAAAATCACGCAAATTACACTGGCATATATTTTTCTCTGTTTGGTGTAGAAAACTTAGAAATTAATTTTGACTTTGTGTATTAAGCAGATTTCAATGATATCAAAAACTTTATTCTATCGGTTGTACCCCTAAGATCACTGTTTTACAAACGAAAAAAGTGCTTGTTGGCTATATATTTAAAACTGATCGTCTATTTCTAATTTGGCCATCTCAAATATTGAAATTCAATACCTTTATATAAATAAAGCTCTAACAAAATCTATTTACCACCGCATGACAGATCTGTGATCGCCTTACAACTGCCGACATTGACACTGTTCCATTCGCAGTGTGAAACGTTCTGTTCTTGTCCAGTGCAACTGAAACTGTTTGGCTTCAAACCATAGAATAGTTTATCATCTGCAGATGCTGACAGTTTACTGTTCATGCTAATAAATGTCATGAATCCCATCTGCCGACAGATGATGTGTGACAAAATGTAGGCTCGTCGATAATCCTCACTGTTCTGAGGAAAGCACAGGAACAGAGATTCCGGTGCACCCGGTAGAAATAATTCAATAAGTCCTCTCTGGTTTGATTTGGTGGGGATGTACTCAGCAGTTCCAGGATGCAGTTGTGATGGATCACGTAAAAGAACGTCAACTGAAAAAAACAATTGATGCAAATTAAATCCCATTCAAACAGTACCTAGTAAAGACATACATAAACTTTCACTTCGATTGAAATAGGCTTTCCTTTATTTTCCTTTTTATATTCCAAATGGCATGTTTAATTTGGTGTAAAAATATACCTTAAATTTAAACAATTTTCTCATCACTATTAAATGGAGAAAAAAAACACTAAATTAAGCATAAATGGATTAATTAACATATTAATCCAATATTAATTTCAGGCAAGAAAGCCTGAAATTAATATTGGATTAATATGTTAATTTTTATTTTTAGTTTTCCTAAGTAATTTCTGTATAAATTACATTAAGTGGTAAAAATATTTATCAGCTCTTCTAATTAAACCACTTTGATCAAATTTTCTACAAATTGCGGCTACCCCCCATATTTTGTGTGTCAAAAAATAAATAGTTTTACATAAAAGGGTATGCCTATTCAGAGAAAGTTATATTTTTGTGTTTGATTTTGTAACTTATAAAATATTATCTTTACATGTTAATTGGCATGTTTAAAGTCTTCTCCTTGTACATGTTAATAAGGTTTCAATAAGATCCTTAAGGTCTATGCCAGGACCTAACATCTAACAATTTGGTTATCAATAAAAAAAAAAGTCACCTCATCTGTACATGATTTAAATTCATAAAATCAAATAGCACTTTTGATTACTCCTTTAATGAAATACAAGTTTGCCTTCCTTTACACATATGGTGCAATTTCTTCTGTTTTTGGACGGTCATTTGACTCATTCAAAATTGGAATTAGCCATGAATCCTGTATCCATTATGTTACAGTTACTAGGATACACGACGCATCTCTTCAACCACTGGAAAAGTTTTTCAAGTCCTTTAAAACTGTACTTTATTCAAACAGTTAAGAAATGGTTGAAGTTAACCTGGCCTGATCATCACACAATACCACGATTCGAATCTAATGACTGAGGTTTACAATAAGTACAATAAGTACAATAAGTCAGCAATAATTGAAAACTGTTAAAGGATTAAAGTGTTCTGGTGTGTGACCCGTTGATACACCAGTTTCATCAACAGAAATTTGAAAAGAGAAAAAAAAAAACAAAAAAAAAACACTGGAACTATTGATTGACCTTACACTCGCCAAAGAAAGTGTTAAAGAGCTGAAGATAATCATAAAATTAGACAAACTAGATCAACTCCCCCCCCCCCAAATTCAGTTTAAAAAATCGAAAACAGTAAACTAAAATAAAAACAAAATGCTCCAAGAAGCGAGAAATCGAAACAAGTTAGGTATATATTAAACCTAACATCTACTTCTTCACAGGGTGGTTAATCCTGACGTATGGTTTATTTAATGTGTGAGGCTCATTCAGTTGAAGATGTGGCGCGTTTGATTGATTGAGTGTAAGGTTTAGTAACACAAAGTCCAAATGAGCCAGGCAATACGGTAAAACAGTTCAAAGGCTAATATGGTGTGTTTGCTGTGATGATGTAATGTTTGCTTACGTTTACGAAAAGTGTGCCGGTTAAAGAGTATGCCGTTCCTAAAACTAAACCATATACCCATCAAATATTGAACCAAGTGATTTGTTTTATAAGTAATGATTGTTATGATAATTAATTATGTTTTTATTTTCAAGTAAAAGTCAGACTTAAGCTTTCTCTTAATGTTTTTGGCAAGATTTTTTTATATTTATAATGCCATTTACTGAACTCGTAACATTTCAGAAAATGCAGTACTGTATTTTACATTATAATACTCAACACTTATTTTGGATTACTTATTGTCTAGTATATTGTATTATGTTTAGTCAATTTTGCTCCAATTTTCTTGGTCGGTACGATTAAGGGAGCTAAAATTCTAATCGTACCTTGCAAAACTTGTAAGTTTAATTAAATTCAAGTAAAAACACAAAATAATATAAGTAGCTGAATTATTATCTTTTACTAATAAAGTATTTCAATTATAATTGTAACTGATAAAAAATAAAACGTGAAAATTAGTATGATTTAGGTAACTGTCCATTGGGATTAATGGGTAAGTGTAAGGAATAAAAATTTCAATTTTTAATAAACCAATATAACGTAGAAAATTCCTAGATATTATTTTCTAGTAATTTTTTTCACGCTAAACTGAATAAAACATAGTCAATAGAACAAGTGGTTCCATAGTTGTTAAAGTATTATGCACAAAAAGTACTATTTTGCCCTTAAAACTCTTTACACCTCTGATATTGCTATGAAGGCAAACGAAATATTAGATTTCATGTACTTTTTTTTACGTTCAATTGACCAAAACCAAATCGATAAAGCTAAACTTGAAAAATTATTATGGTTTTATGAGAAGGTAAAGGCTTCTTGTTAAAAAGAAAGTACTATTTTGGTACTTTTAAATAGTTTTGCAACTGGCATGTCTATATAGACAAGTGAGGTATTGTTTTTTTATGTATACGTTTAATTAAATAAAATGTAAGTCTATTTAACAAACAGTTTCAAATATATAAGAGTTTTATGCGGAAAAAAGTATCAGAGAAATATTAGAATTTTAAAATTTAAACTATGATAATGTAACTTCTAAACTACTATAGCCCAATCTACTTTGTATTGATCTCATACAATTGAGTGAAAAAGAATAAATGTGACCCAATTCCTCTCTTATTTTAGATAGACTCGTAAGTAGGCATAAGTACAAAACTGTACTTTTTATACACAAAAACTATAAATAACTTTACTTTGATTACCGATAACTTCTAAACTGTTAGTTTAAGTTTGTTTTTAATTTATTCGATTTAGTTTATAAATATATAACCAATACCACATTTGTTTAAATGAGTATCTTAAACGTGAAAACAGGTATAATAATCAAAATTGATTTTTTTAAATTCTTATTAAACCCATTATAAATTTTGAACTTAATCTGTTATCCGGTTGATCGATTTAATTTAGGTAAATTAAATTCAGCGTATATAAAATGCATAGACACTATTGCTACCACTTGCATTTATAGTGATATTTAAGTTTTACCTCCTTTTGAACCATCTCCTCAGCATCAAATTCAAGATGGCGCTTAAAGCTAATCTTAAGGAAAGAGCAAATTGCAGTTATCAATATTGAGACCATGTAGCAATTTTTAAAATAATTTTGAACTTTCCCCTAATTGTTTCCATATTTAATAATTTGGAAACTGATCCATGCCTGTTCTTTTTGATTTGTTGCTTATGTGTGAACGATGTCGATTTGTTTTCAAGCTATGAAATTTTTAAACATGAATTTAGCATTTTTTTAAAACACGCAACTTGAAATATGTTTATTTTTTCAAACACGTAGTTCAAGCTATCTATCTAAATTCATTGAGTTATAGCCTTTTTTTTTTCTTTCAAATATGTATTTCAAGCTATATGAAGCTACCCATTGCATTTCAAGCTACTAATTGCATTTCAAGCTACTAATTGCATTTCAAGCTACCGATTGCATTTCAAGCTATATCAAGCTACCAATCGTATTTCAAGGTATATCAATCTATCAATTGTATTTCAAGGTATATCAATCTACCAATTGTATTTCAAGGTATATCAATCTACCAATTGTATTTCAAGGTATATCAATCTACCAATTGTATTTCAAGGTATATCAATCTATCAATTGTATTTCAAGTTATATGAAGCTACCAATTGTATTTCTAGCTATATAAAGCTACCAATTGCATTTCAAGCTACATCCAGCTACCAATTGCACATCAAGCTATATCCAGCTACCAATTGCATTTCAAGCTATATCCAGCTACCAATTGCAGTTCAAACTATATCCAGCTACCAATTGCAGTTCAAGCTATATCCAGCTCCAATTGCATTTTCAGCTACCGAGTGTATTTAAAGCTATATCAAGCTACCAAGTAAATGCATATAAAGCTTATTAAGATAACAAATGCATTTCAAGTTGTAATAAAAGGTTCACCGATTATTTACATAATGACATGAATCCCATAAAAATTGTCAACTAAACGGACTCAAAATCATATTTGGAGAGTAAATAGTAAAAACATACCTAGTTTGTCAGAATAATTACTTGGTTGATAATTCCACTTTGGAGTATCTTTGATTGTAACCTAACAATAAAATTTATTTATTTAAACATGATATTTTATAATATTTAAACTAATAAAAATACAATTTCAAAAATAGGCAATAACAATTGGGTCTAATTAGTTCTCCAAAAAAGATAAAAACTGAGAGATAATTTAATTTCTACCATTTTCTTGAGAGGAGTACGCTATACGCAATTATCACTACTTAAGTTATAAAATATGTTATTTTATAACTGCCGTTGAACAGCCTGTCTAATCTTGAGTTTAAAACTACCAATGTTGAACTCTGTATCCTTGTAATTTTGAACCCAATCCAGAAGACAAGGGAACTCCTGGATCAAGTATTTGCCTTCGCGGAGGACTTTTCAATGGAACTCGTATTTGCGTTACACAGAGAGGGATCCGTGAAAACCTCCCATGGTTAGTCTGATGACAAAGAGATTCCAACTCATGATCTGTCTACCACTCAGGATATTTTACGTCAGCACTGTGGTTGCTGCTTACCGGGTGCGGAGTTCATATCGACCAGCCACCGCTATAATTTGAATCCGGTTAACCTCATTTTTAATTTAATTTTTTTTTAAAAAGGAGTCTTAGAATGTATATTAATGGAGGTCGATACGGAACACCCTATTTATTTAAATAAAAAAAAGTTCTTATCACAGCGATAATTTTTTTGAATAACTAAAAACATTAAGCTATAACTGTTCTTAACTATTCGTCAATTTCTATTTTTTTCGGACCAAGAGACAACTATGAACAATTCAAATTAAGAATTTATTGTGTTAACTCCAGCAATATAAAGGTATAGTCTTTCATTTTGTAAGTAAGACCAAACAAGATAAACATTTTTATTACCCAATATTGGTTATCTTTTTGGTCAATTATTTTATGATTAATAAAAATTCTAACTTACTTATTGTTCATAAGCAATGAATAAATAGTTAAATATCGAAAACTTGTGAAATAATCAAATTAAAACTTCCAATAAACAAAATTATTTTTGAAATTATCTAAAAATAACTTTGTTTAGGGATAAAAATTTCCTATTTTCGAATAGAATAAATACAATTAGAGAACTATTTTTGTTCTAAGAGGGGGTAAATTCAAACCAAAGTAATAAAATCAGTGCCCCTGTTCCATGCCGCTCGCCAGGCTCCCATAATGACTGTTACTCAACTGAAAACAAATTTTGGCGAAATCTGAAAATATTAACTTAAAAAAATATTTTCTGCATTAACGCTCTCAACTTTCCTCCTACAGTTACATTTTAACACTTAAGTTACATTTTGCGATTTCAATTGTAACCCAAATCACTTTTCTCTATTACCACTTTTGTGAAAATATTTTAAATACATGATTTTTCTGTTCTTATAACAAATTTAGTGACTTTCACTGTTATTAATAATTTCGTTTAACGAAATTAGAAATACAGTTTTACTGCATGGATTAGTTTTTAAAAACATTCACATTCCAACCATTCATGCTAGACGTCGAAAAAAAAGTTTGTTTAAATAAAGTAGGATTTTTGTGTGCGTGACTTTCCTAAGTTAATATATTACATGCATTTATTAATAAGCATAATTAGGGTATGCCCTATCAAATAAAAGGTAAAAATCTGATAATTTTAAATCAAATTTTTACAGTTTTTCCCCTTTCTTTGATGCATAATTTCAACTTTTCTTGATAGCAAATTACTTCTGCAATAAGCATCTTTGACATACTAAATAAGAATTAATCAATTAGGGAATTTAAAATTTAATGATCTAATATTTTATAAAAAAAAAATCAAATCTTGGACTATGAAATAATTGGACTAATTTTACTTGGACAAAATTTTAATAATTTTACGAAGGGCCTGAAAGCACACTGAAAATTTAAACTTTTAAGTCCTTGTAATCTTCATATATTCTACAAAGAGTAAACAATTTCAAACTATTATATTTCTTTATAATAGTTTGAAATGTTTAGTTAGGTTTGTTTATAATAGTTTTGCCCGATCACTCAAAATACGTCGGGGAAAAAATCCATTATGGTCTAAAGAATTGCTGTCCTATTTTACTTATTAGTTCTGAAACCTTTTGTACGTTTAAAAGCTGCATAGCTTTTATATTAAAAGATACTGAAAAAAAAAATGAAATGAAATTCCTTCGCTGCAAATAAATATTTACAAAATGATCCTCATCTGCACTTAAAAGCTCTTTAGATAAAAATGCAACTACATTATTCTGAACTTTCTTCCATTTTTATTAAAATAGAATATTACGTATAAACAATCATTCTTAATTAAACACTTTTTTATAGTATTCTGGAGCTAAATAAATGATATAATTTTCAAACAACGAAGATTTTAAGTTTCTTTTTTTTTAAATTTTCAATTGATCTGCTTAAATGCAAGCATTTAGATTTAAACATTAGATTTCAAAGCAACTAACATTCAAATTTAGTTTTTATAATTAAAATAAACATCAAAGTTGTTTGGAGAAAACGCAAACAAATTCTATTTTAAATATCTAATTTCCGAATTATAAATTGAATATCATAATACAAATACAGAAATAAATCTAAATACTAAATTTTAACTATTAAAATAATTATGTAAACATTTAAATAAATAAGAAAAATTGTGCTTACTGTTTCCCTCTTTTTTCTTCTTACCGAAGCACAATTTAAATGACTAAACAGTGAAAGAAAAATAATAATGGCGATTCTAGACATTATTTATTTTGTAATACATAGATATCTTTAGCACCAATTAATTTTGTAATAGCTTATTATTTGCAATCATACGCCTTGTATCTATTGTTAGGTAGTGGTGGAAAAAGGATCATTGGTATTAGAGTAAAAGTACAAGTGAAAATTTCGACCTTGCTGAAAGCTCATATTTTCTGATAATTTAAGAGGGCTCAGGGTCATGACTATGACCCAATGGTCAATGAGTATTGACCCTCCACCTAACAGTTCAAAGTGTAAAAGGTAGAGGTTCGATTCTTGGAGCTACTGTGACCTCTAACTGTATTGGTGGAATAGCATATAATTTATTGACATACTTGTTACTGTAGTTCATTTACGTTGCACTAGAGCTGCACAATGGGCTACTGGCGATGGTCTGAGGAACATCCCTGAGGATGATCCGAAGACATGCTATCACAATTTTGATCCTCTGCAGAGGGGGTGGCACCCCCGTTTCGGTAGCCCGATGACCTGCACGCGAAGTCGAGCACTTTACGGCAGACCAGTTTAACGAGGACCAATACCGCATACCCTCGGTCTTTGAACAGACAAATCCAAGTGGTCACCCTTCCGCACACTGACCGCAGCCAGTGATACTTGACTTCGATGATCTGCTGTGAGCCGTGTCTTAACGATCAGTCCACTGAGGAACATTTATTGACATACATACGTGGATTTGTGCACTCAATGCACACGAAGAACAGGTTATAAGCCACTGAAAAATAGTACAGAAAACACAAAGCAGTACAAAGAACAGATACAGGATACAATCTGGGTTGGACAAGGCAGGCATCAATCACTATTTCATCAAATGTTCTATAGTGTAGAGGTAGCGCATTCAAATCCCACCTTACACCAGGATAAAGCTTTGTGCTGTCCTTTAATTTGTACTACCTGTTCTTCAACTTGACATGGGTTTATAAACTATATTCTATTTTATGATCGTACAAGCAAATATATGTATGCATTACAATAAGTAAATAAAATTATACATCTGAGGTTGACACGAAATTTGAAGCCCCTACCTTTGAGTTTCAGAGGGTTTGGAGATACCGCTTGGCCAGAGAAGCGCAAAGAACACGACGAGAGTTTATAAACAAGTCTTGGATGAAATATACGAAGGTGAATATTTTTGTATTAAATATGTATTTATGGGCTGATGTAACCTTTAGTTCAATTCCGGAGTTGCAAATCGTAAATTAATCATATAAACTTGAGAATTTATGTATGAAATCAAGAAAAAAAAATAGACTAAATCATCTGTGGTTGTGGTCTTTCAGTCATCAAATATTCAGGAACGTGGAGGTAGCGGGCTCAATTCCCGCCGTAACTGTGATTGTACCAATGCCATGCTTTTCTTCATTTTAGGTTATCTGCTCTTCAATTTGATAATGGCTTATAAGCTTTACAAGTCTTCAATTGCTCACTCCTAGATCTACAGCTTGAGAAGCTTTTACAATTAAAATATACAGAAAAACAATAAGAAAACTAGGAAAATTTGGAAGATAATTTGACCAGAAGTTTTGGAAATCCAAATTAATCTCTTTATTGAGCAACAACTTTCGGGTTTTATTGTTCACAACATGTCTTTTTGTTGTCTTGCTTCTTTTCTGCACTGAATTATTATCTAGTTAATTGCTTCTAAATATCGACAAGTAAGTCGTTTTCAATTTTGTTAACGCACGGTAGGTTTTGCTGAAAGGACGGATAACTCATATTAGACCTGAATCATAAGGCTGAGACAAATTAACCATGGCTAATCTAATGCCCAGCTTCTATTTTCCAGAAATACTAATTGCAGATGAATTAAAATTCGCTACGGAAAATGGAGTTGCACTATTTTTGTTAAACCAACGAATTGACAAACCAGCTGAACTTGAAAAAGAACTGGATATAAAACTTAAAGGTGCAGTTGAATATTTAAAATTTACACGCTGTACCCAACTTCGCCCGTGCACAAATGTACTGGATACCGCTATTAACGGTACTTCAATTACTGAAAATCTAGGCATACCCGTGAATACAAAGATCTTCTTTAACGAACATATGTCCATCAAATTTCTACTAAGAGAGATAGAGCCGGAAATAGTCTTAGAACCTTTAGCTGTGGAAATAACCGCTAATTCTAACCAGTAAGTTCTTGAACTAATTCGATTCACCAAAAGAGGTACAAATAGATCATCAACAACTACCGTCCTCCTTACTATTCTTGAACATTACACCCGATTAAATAAGAATCTGGTACTAGATCTACGACATTACGTTATTCATTGACAGAACCCGTGACTGCTTCAAATGCATTCACTTTGGTTACCTAACATGTTCGGAATAAAGTGTGCATCCGCTGTGGATAGCCTACAGAACATGGATCTACTAAACACGATGATTTAAAATGCACTCGGTGTGATGAAGTTTACCCCAGCACAAACATCTGGTGTTCAGTTTATCAATAAGAGTTATGAATATGCAAACCAAAGCAGAAAACCACATTACTATAGCAGAGGTCAGAAGCCTTTATCACTCAAAAACTAAGAAAACCTACGAGCAAATCACAGGATCCAATTCCGACACATCTTCCTTCAATCACCTTCTCCAGTTTACCATCATCTACATCTCCCTCCATCCCGCTTTCCACAAGGTAAAATGACTCCGCTTCATACATAAATGGATGACCAGCAAGAACATTTCAACTCAAATCCCTTCAAGTGTCTCAATTTATCTAGATAATTTACCATTTCAAGACATAAAATTACTTCTGTTATAGGTTCGAGCCTTATTTGAAAAGCTTCGCCTTGTTTCAGAATCTTTCACACTGTATCATTCTGGCAACCGATGGAGCAAACAATACGACAAAATTAGCGTGGAAATATATACATCCGAAGGTTACACGATCTCTGGTCGGCTTTCTCCGCATACATCGCTCTTAACCACTGAAGGATTGAACATATTCTTAGCCCTCAAATATTGCGTTACCAGCAACGGACACTATATTTTTCTAACAAACAGCTGTTCGATCTTTCTGTCTCTCATCAAAGGCACCAGGAAATCAAGAATATCTCTTCTTCTTCTAGACAAATTTGCTAAATAAAGTCATACAGCAAGATTCCTCTCATTTATTTGGGTTCCATCCCACACAGGAATGAATAAGTAGACCAACTTACAAAAACAAGCACAAAACCATAATTTTATATTTCACATTATTCATCGCTTCAAGACCTTAGCCAAGTCTTCCTTAAGGAAAAACTAAAAAAGAACTCAGTGTATGGAAGAGGTTCAAATACTTCCTTTCTTTTCCTCACCTTAATGGATCACAGGACTACCGTCCCCTTTACAGTTCCCGAAATCTTGATGTTCTAATCACCAGGCTCACAACGAAGTCTCCATCTTACACAAGTACAAACTGACAGAAAGCCAAAACTGCTCGTACTGCTGAGGCATCGACACGAACGATCACTTCTTTTTGGAATAGCCCTTGTTTCCAGAATGCTTGGGAGCAATGTCGTGAACTTTTCTTTCAATCCTTGGACTAAACTCAAATACTTTCACAAATTCTTCCAAGCCACAAACTGCTTCTGACTTTTCACTGCAACTTTCTGTCATCTAGCTAGTCTGAACCATAAACCTCATTAATGGAAACACAGAGCTATAAGCTAACGCAAAGAGCGCGAACGCTACAAAACATACAATAAACCGCATTTAAACTTGACTATTTCATTTCAAACACCTAGATGTAATATGGTTTATGTGTTAATATTTTTTATACTGAAATAATACGTAAGAAGATATTGTATTTGTAAGTAGGTCAAGTGTTTTATTTATAAAATGTCTTATTGTACAAAACAATTTAGTTATCAAAAGTGATTGATTTCAGTCACTAAGTTGGCACAGTGCTGCTACTCCTCGATTAATCCAATGGGTTTCTTCTTTGTCAGATGGCAGATCAATCATCATGACAAAGTTGGTGGAATGTCCGGTGGTGCTAAGAATGCCTCTTCTGGCACTTGTCTTGTAGACAGGGCAGCTATAAGTTGGAGCTGGCTTGATGTCAGATTTTTTAACTGGTATGATCCATATCTAACAGAAAAGTTAAGTGATTGGATAAGTCAAACGTAAATGAGAAGAAACGTTTAGCACGCATAATACACACTATTTCAAAGAATACAAGGCAAGGGTGCATACAAATAGGCATCACATTTCTCTGAATAAAGACAGTTATAGACATAAATTGCTTTTATAGAGTATTCTGACGTTATTCCATTTAAAGTGCTGCGATTACAAAAGATTGAATTCGCATTATGTAACTTTAAAAATTAAATTATGAAGAAAAAAAATGTTGTAAGAAACCAAAAAGGATACCACAGGCAGAGTGTCGTATAAAACTTTTGGATATGATTCATTGAGTAGCATTCTTTCTCGGTCCCAGCGCGCTCCTTCCACAAACAAGCCCTAAAAATACACCATAATTTTCACTATTAAAAATTACATTCACCCAAAGATTTCAATTTTACGCTAAATAAACAGTTGATATTTTTACGAAACATGAATTTTATTGCTAAGTTGTATTAATTTTATTAATTAAACATTAATTTTATTGCTAAGTTGTATTAATTTTATTAATTAAACATTAATTTTATTGCTTAATTTTATTTATTGATACTTATAGAAGAAATTTTCGCAATCCCCCCTTCAGGACTAGAAGGAAAAAAGAAGCGCTTGCCTAGGCCCGCATGCTCCAAGTAAAAACGTACTAAAGAGTACGTATACGTACTATTAAAATAATGCCATATTCAGAAGATATCAGTGTGATCTTGGGCCGATATAGTCAGAAAGGCTCGTTTTTTGTATCATCTATGATATCGTAGTAGACAGTAAAGTGGCAGAATCGTAGGGAGTCTTCAGGACCGGGATCACATAATATGTGATCCCGGTCTGAAGAGTTTAAAGAGAAGATATTTTTATATTTAAAGAACTGAACCGGCAGATAAATAATTTAAGCAACTTAGGCGTAATTTCTTGGCTTGGGAAAATATTATACTTATCATAGCTAAATACTGTTACCATAGCAATAAAGAAACTTTTTTGATGATCACCGTTCATACAATTTGAAATTAAATTAATTATTCCAATTAGTTATCGTTTAAATAAAAATAATATTAGATCCCTGCAAGTGACCTCAGCGTGTATATTGATTATGATTGGCTGTTGAAATGTGGCATTTGCTTAAGTCAGACATAGTTCTTTCCAATCTATTTTGAATAACCCTAGCCCGTCAAATAAGAATTATTTCAAGGGACACATAATGTATTCTTTTACAAAGAAAGATATGGTTTACTTCTTACTTAACAGAAAAACAAGCACGAAGCCTCGTAGAATATAAACAAACTAATTATGAAACGAAGTTGCAAGATACACGAAACAGAGTACCTACATAGTCGTTTTCGTTTTCAAGAACTGCTTCAGATCAAAAATTTTAATTTTTGTGGTTCCGAAGGTTTTTCAATAACAATATGGAGTTTTTCTTCAAACTTTGCTTATTTACAAAGTCACTTAACCATTAGCACAAAACTCTTCCCATATAGAAATTTTTTCTAAACATTATCTTCACACTTTGCTTATCTACAAAGCCACTTAACAAAAGCTTAGCACAAAACTCTTCCCAGATAGAGGTTTTTTAAAAAAAAAAAAAACAATTTCTTATATGCTGTCCGGCAGTGTATCTAAACATGGTGATTTATCTAATAGTATTAAACACAAATATCAATTGATTATAGAGAGAGAAAAAACTATTGCTATGATGTTAAAAAAATATAAAGTAATAATTTGATCACCCTTATTAATCGTTTTAAATGTGACCTATCTGTATTTAATTATTTTGAAAAATTGGAAAATGTCTGCTATTGTTTAAATATACTCATAATATGACACTAAAATGTAAAAAAAAAATTTGAAAATATTCGAATAGTAAAACAAATCACTTTAACATAGGCTCCATCTTCAGGTTTTACTTCAGAATCGGATTCAAAGTTCTGCATTTCAAACTGATAGCTCAAGAAATCAATTGGAATGTGATATTTTCTTGCATAGTTTTGAGATATGCCTAAAATAGTCAATTTGAAAAAGAAGTAAGTGTTACAAATAACACACAAATGTATTTCGCAGAAAAAAAAAGAGAAAAAAATCAGAATATATGAATATGTATAGTACTGTGACAAATGTAAAATGTACAAAAAAAAAAAAAAAAAAAAAAACTGACAACTCTGAATAACTTTTGATCTAATGATCGGATCTTTACGTTTTAGGACTGAATCTTAAATGCTTCAAGGGGGTGACCTCAAATATACTAATTAATTTGTGCAGGCGATAGTTTAGCAGGCGATAGGAGGTAGCCGCAATCTGGGAAATATGGTAGTTTGGTCAGGAGAGCGTTTGGTCCCCGTAGTTTGGTCAGGAGAGCGTTCCAAAGTTTGGACCCCTTTATTTTAATTTTACTTTTTGCTTATTTCGCCATACCCTGGAACACTGTAAGCGAATTGAAAAAATTTTGCACACAATTATAAAATTCGTTTATACAAAGATAATTTCATGCAAAAAATAAATTTTAATAGATATTTAGTATTTATTATTATTTTATTTGATAATAATCAAACAAATTTCCAAATACATGGTATACAATTATATTATGTAATTTTACATGGCAAAGTAAAAAATTTAAGCGATATCGGTTGAATAGTTCATGAAAAATCAAATTTTAAATATACGTCTTTTTTAAGATTCGATTTCTCACAGGAACTACTCAACCGATTTCGCTCAATTACATGCCTTAAAATGACGTACGAAATTGTAAACTTTACATTTCAAAAATGTTCAACTATTATCAATTAAAATAATTATAAATACTAAATATCCATTAAAATTTATTTTTGTATGAAATTATCTTTGGCTAAACGAATTTTATAATTGCGAGCAAAATTTTTTCAATTGGCTTAAAAAGTTCTCGATATATGGCAAAATAAGCGAGAAAACAAAAATTTACATTAAGGCATCCAAACTTTGGATTACTCTTTTTACCAAATTATGAGAATTATATTTCCCGGATTATTGCGGATACTTTGTATACCCTATATTTTGAGGTTCAGAAATCTGAAGCCGTCGAAAAAAAATTTATATTTAAATATTAATATATATATTCTGTTATAAATATTCTGTTTATTCAGAGAAAATACCTTTTTGAGTCTGATTTTTTAACTTAAAATATCGCCTGCACAAATTAATTAGTATATTTGAGGTCATCCCCTTGAAGCATTTAAGATTCAGTCCTAAAACGTAAAGATCCGATCATTAGATCAAAAGTTATTCAGTGTGAATATTTAATAGAAACATATCTGTGGCGTAACTACCACTACGGAAAATAAACATCAATTCATTAGTATATAACACATGCTAACTTAATTTAATCTAGAAGTACCTTTCAATAGATAAAGGTTGGCATGGGCGATTTCCACTTTAAAAAAATCATAACTAAGAACATAAATTTCTTGGGTATAAGGTGGTACAGAATTTTTTATATTGGATAACTAAAAGCTTTGAAAACAATATTATATTTATTTCAGCTTAAGGTTTATAATGAAGATATTTATTTACATCTATCTATAATTATAAAAGGAAAAAGTGTGAGTGCGTCTATCACAACTTTACAAACGTTCGAACTAAGAACCTGAATTTTTTGTCAACGGATGCTAAGGGAAATGTTAGCTCCCGATTCGAAAAATCATACCAAAATTTCAATATGATAATGATAACTTTAAAATATTTTTTAACGTGTTGTTGTCAATAATACCTTCTTGAGAATGCTTATAGATTCTTAATAAGAAAATCCTGTATCAATAACAACGATAATAGTAGTACTAATAAAAGCAAAGTGAAAAAGTCTTCAAAAAAATCCCTACCAAAATTAATTTTCACTTTTTTGTAGCTCGCTTATTAAAAAAATGATATTTTTATTGAATTCACTAAATTGTTTTTTTATTACAATAAGGATTTTTGTACCTCATAATTCATTTTTTTGTAGCGAAAAAAAAAAAAAAATAAAAAAAAAATAAAAAAAAAAAAAATAAAAAAAATTAATCAATAATTGTTCTAAATCAATTGATAAAGATATCCAGCTCAAAAACTAAATTATATAATAAAAAAATACCTTTAGTCCATTTCTTTTTCTTTCTAGTACATAGCTTATTTCTTTTAAGTCAAAATACATATATGACATTAATTAATTAAGCATAATTGGCTCAATTAAGCCCCATTGGCACCGATTTTAATGTTTCTCCTAAACAAATTAGTACCCCTTTCCTATTAATTTTTGCTTTTGAATACATAAATATTTGCTTTTCGATTCCATTTCCGTTGGTTTTAAATAAGTGATTTTTTTTAGAAACGCGTTTAAAAGAATTAATAAAAAAATAAAATCTCGTTGTATCAGAGTAAGTATAAATTTTGTGACGTAGACCACGCGTGCTACCACGTAATGTTCATTGAATTTATCTGACATAGCGAATATATATATAAACATAAAAAAAAATATCGAGCAGCAGCGGTCGCCATAGCAACGCATGCAATGACGACGCATGTGCACTGTTTACTATTAATCTTGAACACAATTGAAAAGTGTGATGACGTCCACATAAGGTGCGTACGCCATCAAACCCAAAACAACACCCATTTTGCGAGTAGGTAATAAATACTTAATTTCAACGAGGGACTATGTTTATCGGAACATTAGAACAAGATGATGTTTGGATTATCAATAATAGATTCACTAGGATTAACATTAGGCACTCTTATAAAGAAAACTGTAGACGATTCTGTTTTCCCAAAGATTTAAATGATGATATCAGTGATGATTGATAGCTTACAGATCTATTTGATAAAAATCGACTTCACTGAGAGTTAGTTATACTTTGTTTAAATTATTTAGATTTGACATTATATCTGTTGAGCATAGGCAAAATCAACATGGTGTCACCGAAGTTTGAAAATTAATTGAAATTAGAAGTAGTTTGAAAATTAACTGAAATTACGTGATTATTTTTTTATACAGTAACGTACTTGTAACATTATTCATAAATAATTTAAATAAAGAAAGTAGTCGCAGTACTTTATTTACGACGCACTGGAGCTGCCTGCTTGGCGACGGTCTGGGAAACATCACTGGGGATGATTCAAAGATATACTATCACAATTTTGATCCTCAGAAGAGGGGATGGCTAGGCCGCTTTAGTAGTCCAAAGTCCAGCGCGTGAAATCGAGTGTTTTAAGGTAGAACAGCTTTAGGAGGACCGATACCGCACACCTTCAGTCCCTACGCAGTCTGATCAAATTGGTATTGTTCAATGACCCTGGGCAGTCACGTCATTGAATTTAGTTTAGTTTACTTATAACTAAAAGTTACTGTATTAGTTTGAACGAAATAATTCTTCAATAATATGGTAAGAGTCGTGCACAGGGGCTAGAGCGTTCGCCTCAAAATGAGGTGAACCGGGTTTAAATTGCAGCGACGGCTGGTCTATACGAATTCCACATCCGGTTTGCACCGACCACAATGCTGAGGTAAAATATCCTCAAGTGGTAGACGGATCATGGATTAGAATCCCCTTGCGGTCAGACTAACCGTGGGAGGTTTTCCTCTCTATGTAACACAAATGCGGGTTAGTTGTATCAAAAAGTCCTCCACGAAAGCGAATTTCTCACAATACTTGATTCAAGAATTCCCTTGTCTTCTGAATTGGGCTTAAAATAGTCGTAAACCCAAAATTAGGTTGGCAGTTCAACGACGGCTATAAAATAAAATAAAATACCTGTGAGAAAAGATTGGGTGAAGAAGAAGCCAGATATCCAAAAAACGTTAGGCGTTCCTTCTTCTATCCAGGTGTTAAAAAAATGTAGTCTGAAAAAAAAAAAAAAAAAAAAAAAAAAATTCATACAATCTTTTAAATGCAAATATATTGAACAATACAAATATAAAAAAGTACTATAACTCTATCTTTTTAAATGCTCAATTTAGACAACATATATAATAATTTGAGAGGTATTTGCGTGTATCGTTCTTGGTTTCGAATCTTGTCAATATTCTTCACAATATTACAACATATTACTCTTGGAGGGTTTTCTCTATTAAAAATGTCAATTTTCTTAAATTTTATATTAATTTTGATTATATATTAGAAACAGTTTTCATAAATTTATAGATATTAATTTCTAGAAAACATTTACAATTATTCTACACTCTATGTATTCAGTGGCGTGCGCAGGGGGGCCGCAAAAAAAGGGTGAAACTCCTTTGCATCTAGTCGAAGAAGACATACAATCAACAAAGCACACTAAATTTTAAATCTATTAGAGCAGCGGTTTCTCAGGGTGAACCGGGTTCGAATCCCAGCGATGGCTGGCCGAAACGAATTCCGTATTTGACTTGCACTGACCACAATGCTGAAGTGAATTATCCTCAGTGGTAGACGGATTATTATTAGAGTCCGCTTGCCGTCAGGCTAACCATGGGAAGTTCGTGGTCTTCTTCTCCATCCAACGCTAATGCGGGTAAGTTCCATCAAAAAAATTCCTCCATGAAGCCGAATTTCCCCCAATATTTGGTTCAGAAGTTCACTTGTCTTCTGGATTGGTTCAAAATTACAAGGCTACGTAGTTGAACATTAGTAATCGTACACCAAAAAAATTGAGTCGGCTGTTTAACGACGGATATATAAAATCTATAATTATTTTAAAATAAAACTAATTCTTTAGCACGTAAATATTTGACTCAAATATCCAAGTAATATTCAAGTCATTTTAAGAAGAATAAATTCGTTTTGCTACAAATTTTCCAAGCACATTCATTTGAAAAACTCAGTAAATCCATATGAGACTTGTCAAATTAAAATAAATCATTTAAGAAACAGGAATTTTTTTGATGATCAATATGGTTTAGAGGAGCCTGGATTATATTCTATTTTTTTCCGGAGCATCCAAACGTATTCGCATGACACTGAATTGGAAAGACATTTTTCTTTTGCAAAAAATAAATTATCTGGAATTCTTCAAGCATGTTATATTACTAATTCTTGTTTATGAACTCAGTTATTTCGAATCTTTTTATTATAAATGTTGCAATTATCCTTTTATAGATGGCGACACCATAACAACTTTCAATTGAAAGTTATAAATATAAGTTATAAGTTGTGAACATAGATGGCGCCACCAAATATAATGAAAAGTATAACACTCGAATGAATATATTTTTTCCAAAAAAATTAAACAATTAAAATCATTTAATTAATTCTAACAATTAAAATCAAATATATTTTATTTTTTTCTCAAAAAATAAATAAATCAAATAATAAATAGACAAATAAATAAATGAAATAAATAATATTTAAAAAATAAATAACAAGAGCGGAAAGCAACATTTTTTTACGATCACTCAATTTGTTTTTTATTGACTTACTGAAGAAAATCAAAAATTAGAAAAAAAAGACACACACAGACATATATATTTATATATACAGATAAGACAAAAAAAAAAAATAATTTAATTCAAATTTTCCATAACAAAATTTTGAATTTATTAATTTTAGGACTGCTACCATGAAATATTTACCTATAAAATGGATAAAACAAATTTAATAGAAAAACTAAAATCTATAACCAGCAAGCTTGCAAAATTTTTCGAAAGTACTCTTAATTTTAAAAAATTATTTAAATTTTGATGACCTAAAACAATGAATTAGAAAATAAATAAAAATACTAGAAATAGATAATACTAAAAATGGAAATAATACTGATAAAAAAGTACTAGTAGTAAGTACCTAATAAAATAATGCTAGCAATCTAGAAGCAGATTTATTAAAGTTGTTTTTGGGTTATTTCTCCTTTCCCTCTGCACGCTACTGACATTTAATAATTATTAAATACCTTATTAAAGAATTCTGAAATAAGTAAAACTTCCATAAATGAAAAAAAGAAAATAAAAAATTACAACTGGAAAAGGATCCCGCCAGAAACTTAACTTGCCGTAGTTAATTTCCCTGATCCATGGGAATAATTAAAAAACATAGATAAGAAGAAAAAAATTGAGTATACATTTTGATTTTCAGTTCAGAATTTCTTTATAACTGCCCATTGTGAATTCGATCTCCCCCAGGGCCAGCAAACGATTATTTTTATTAAATTTTATCATTTCGTTATTTAAATACAAATAAGTGACACAATTATATTTTAGCCAATTTGAATTTTTATTATAAATAAATATTTATAAAATTATTTAAGCAGGATTATTAAGTTCATGTTGCAACCTATCGAATAAATAAATCAAGAAACAAATTACGCTCTGCTTTTACATTTCTTAATTCAATTAACATAAAATATTTAGACGAATATTTACAAAGTGAGTTTATTAAAATAAAAAAAATAATGAATTATTCAACATTAAAAATAATTTGGCCCATGGGGGGATCGAACCCACGACCTTCGCGTTATTAGCACGACGCTCTAACCAACTGAGCTAATGGGCCACGATTGCAAGAAATTAAATTTGAAAAATTTTTGATTAATAAATGTTAGAAGTGCTGACTAAGATCAGAGACAACATATAAATAAACTAAATACGTAACAATTTTTATGATGAAATGTTTCATTTTCAGCTTCATATTTTTTAACACTAAAAAAGAATTATTTTTGGATATTTCTTTGTAAAGGAAATAAAATCTTATTTTTAAAAGATTTTTATTGAAATTATTATTTTAAAATAACAGATATAAACAAAATTATTATTTTAAAAATAATTTTAAAGGAGTAAATCTTGAAAAAAAAAATATTCGCCAATTTCAAAAACAAAATGAAAGATTTATGTGAAAAAATAAAAACTTGCATCGGCCGGGAATCGAACCCGGGCCGCCCGCGTGGCAGGCGAGCATTCTACCACTGAACCACCGATGCTTGTTGTTAAGAGACCAAGTCTTTTAATGATCAAAATAACTTTTTATTTAAATAGATTTTTTTTAATAATTCTTTAAATAGATTTTTAAACTTGCAAATTTTTTTTAAAAAAACATTTAGGTAGATGCTTGCCCGGGGCTGGCTTCGAGTTATACCTTTCGAGTTTGTCCCTTTCTGGGATGTTTTTTTTAGTTTCTCACGAACCTCTGCCCGGAAGTTTCCAAGACTTGGCGGTTATTCTGCCATAAATCACGATACGGAAATCGCGAAATTTCTAGAAAATATCCCGTTAAAGTTACTTATAGTAGCTTAATGTAAAACTATTTAACACAAGATGGCCCAAGGAAGTCATTTTGACTGTTTTTTAATTTCAATTTAAATAACCGTAAATAATATAAAAAATATTAAAAATTAATTTTAAACAAATTTCTTTACACATTTTCACTGCTTTTGTGCAATATAGGTATATACTAATTAGTAAACTTAAGTCTTTCTAGTGTTAACTAATGTTAATAATAATAATGAAAAACGAAATAAAAAGTTTTATGAAATCATTTAAAAGTATATTTAAATAATTTTGGATATAATGGACACGAATTATGTTTTCTTATGAAACCTATTCTATTTAACCCTGTTATGAAACAGACTTTTATAATAATGAATATCTATTATTTAGCTTTCTTAAATTTTTTTTTTAAAAATTAATATTTATTTCTTAGCTTATTTTTTATTAATTTAAGTTTTAAAAATGAATTACATATAACTAAAAGAAGACTATAGAATGAACTATATAATGAACTACATTAACTTTAATATATTGTATATTAAATTTATTATCACAATATATTAAATAAATTGTGATAATATATATAGTTTTTCATGTACTTTAATATATATATATATATTTTATTGTCTAAAGATATTGTATTCAACATAAACTGCCCAAACTAACCGAATCGAACTTTTTTTCATTGGCGACAAAATTTATCCTAGCAATTATAGTCAATATGGTACTGTCATGAAACCCAACCCTAAAAATTCATTAAATTATAAAACTTGCATTTATTTACTTTATTATTTTTTTTACGTATTGCTGTAGTAGATTAATATTTATTATGTGTAGTAATAAAAATAAAAAGGAATTTTTTTTTTTTCTTTTTCATTTGTGCTCGCTTAATGTCTAATTAAAGTAAATAAAATCAGGATTTATAGTGATTTTTTTATATTTTACAATTAAATTTAACTTTGTTAAAACGTACTTTTATTTTTCTTTGTTAAAAATCGCTGATTTTGTTGCTTTGATTAATTTATAAACTATATTTTTCGGAAATGTAGGGGAAAAATATTTTCATAAAATTTTTGTCTCGAATGAATTTTTTCCCTGATGGCCCCTCTTTGCCACTGAAAATTTTTTAAAGGGCATCTTCCTTAGATATACATATTTAAACCATTCTCTTACATAATTTATTTTAGAAGCAAATTTTTTTTGTTCTTAAATGTAGGTAGGTAATTTATTTACGTCGCTCTAGAGCTGTACATTTGGCTATTGGCAACGGTCTGGGAAACATCCCTGAGGATGATCCAAAGAGATGCCATCACATTTGTGAGGCCACTTCCTCAAATTAGACATAGATCTAAACAAGAAAAATATTTTCTCCAGCTTTCTGTACCCAGGGTACTGCTCAGCAACCACGACCACAGGACTTTCGATTCTTTAGATTTCACGAACACATATATCGCACGCACTCCATAGGTCTTAGCGGAGTCGAGGATCGAACCGCGGCCTTCGGTCTGAAGTCCGATTCTTTAACCACTGGGTAACCACGGCCCCTTCGTTCTTTACACTCAAAAATTTTGTGTTTCACCGGTAGTGAGAAAAAATAAAAGAATAAATAAATAAAATTAAATTCTTACAGTAGAAGCAACCATAACAAATATATTAAATAAATAATCCTAAGAAACTGAAGCGGTAAAATATTACCCGATTAGAAACTTCATTGTTTCAAAAATAATTAGGGCCGTGGCAGCGAAGTGGTGAAAGAACCGGACTCCGTTTCGGAGAAGCCGGGGTTCGATCCTCGACTCCGCTAAAACCTACTGAGTGCATGCATATACGTGCTAGTAAAATCTGTGGAATCGAAAGTTCAGTGGTTGGTCTCTGAGCAGTATGATGGGTACAGGGCTCTGGAGATAGTCTATGAATTGAGAAAGTGGCCTCACAACTGAGATTCCCTCTTCAAAAGATCAAAATTGTGATGGCTTGTCCGTCGGATTATCCCGAGGGTTGTTTCCCAGACCGTCGCCAGTAGCTCATTGTGCAGCTCTAGTGTATAATGAGCTACTGGTATATAAAATAAGTACCTACCTACCAAAAATAAATGGCAACTAACAGTCGACATGTTTCAAGCCCTTAAAATAAAAAAAATGGACGCCCATTTTCAAGACTTGCCAGACCTGAATGAGAAGAAATAAAAGTAATAAAAAAAAAGCTGGCAACTTTACGTTTTTTTTTTATTTGCGATCGCAACACTCGAATACGCCATCTGAGGAAAAGACTGGTTCCCTGTCTTGACCCTCTCCCCTCCTCCTTTTCTTAGTTGTATAGGAATGTACTCGATATTTTCTCCTTTCTAAAAATTTTTCACATTTAATTGCCACAAACATTATTTAAAATTTCCACGATACTTACTTTTAGAACGATTACTAATGTAGTTCACCGTTCCATATAGTTTCCTAACTTAAATGTTTTTAATCTATTTGAAAATCCAGACAGAAACAACCGTACTTTCTTCTCCTATGACTCTCCGCACGCTTTAATAGTGAAAGCATGCGAAGTGTTGCTATAGGTAGAGAATTTTGCTCAACGCTACCTGTAGCCCATTTCGATCGCCAATTGCAAATCACTTTCGTTTCTTCTCATTCACGTATGGAAGCACTTGAAACATATCGACTGTTATTAGCTATTTATTTATTTTTAAAACGACTGAAGTTTTAATCAGGTACACTTCAATAATAAATCGAAAATTTACCTCGATAATAAATCTGCAATGTAGCTTCCAAGCGGCTTCAAAGAAGGATAGGATTTTGCGGACCACATAGCGGGAACTTTTCCAATAAGCATACAATCGAACACTTCCTCTAATTCAGCAGACATTACAACTAATCCCTTCACAGCCTTTTGCAAGTTTTTTAAGGATTCTCGGACGACAGATGTCAGTCGGTTATACCGTATCAATTCTTGGCGCAACACAGTATTCATAGATTCAGTATATACCACAGGGTATTTTTCAATTATCTGGGAAATTAAAAAAGCTACCTATTAGAAGCTTTAGATTTTTTTTTCTCTGTGAGACGTATGTTAACTCTCTTTAAAACAAAATTAACAACTTAATTTCACAAATGAACTGACAATGGATATATACTCTAATCGGCAGCATCTTTAGAGGCATGCAAAATGCACACCCAATCATAAGTTGAGATATAAAGCGCACAGTATGTTTGCTTCTCTATTAATTTTTTCTGGCACAATTCTGCAATAAGCAGTTTTTGAAAAAAGGTTATATACTATACAGTTTGTTTTTACGCAATTAACGCTAAAAGAATTTTTAGCAACCTTAATTTGGTGGTTTTCATCAGACTAAACTGTCATTAAATTAAATTTTAAAAAACCTAAAAACTAACAAATGTGTAGTTTAGAATTACTTAATGAAACGCTATTTCTCCATATCTTATAAAGAGATCCGTTTATTTACTACCTAAAGATATTGTGCTGTCTAGTAATATTATAACTTCGAAAATTTGTAAAAAGTACAAAAAATTAAACCAAAAAACAAAAACGTTCAATTTGATTTTCAAAATGGCGAGGATAGTTAACTCAGGCTCAGAATCACTACCGCAGATTTTTTTGGGTTGAATCTGAAATTTATATCAGTTTTATCTAATTTTACAAAATACTGCCACGAAATTGTTGAATTCATGGAACCAAAACATCATAAAATATTACCGTATCCATGTCAAAGTCAGCGGGAAGCTTTGCCAGTATATCATCTGCAAGATCGTAAATCATATCTCCTGAAGACTGGGCACCAGTCCCGCTAGATTTTCCTTGAGTTAATAAAATTCCATCTAAAAGCTGAAAATAAATAAAACCGCGTTTGAGAAATTTATAGATGGTGGTCATAAGATTTTATATTCATCCTAAAAATTTTTTTTTAATGTACTTAATTAATGTTTTCTATTTATGGGCATTTAATTGAAATATCGAGACGTAGACGAGATCCCCGAATTTTATTCTATCGATTTTCCTTGTCTATTCACAGTCAACGAAACCTCTACAACGTTCTAATTCTAAAATTCATGTCCTAAAATTTATCTGCAGAACTTGTTGTAAAATATTTGTATTCAAATGTGGCACTATTTCGTAGGTTTACAACAGGGGTGTCAAACTCGCGGCCCGAGATGAACATTTTTGTGGCCCAGTCAATATATCCGAAACAAAGTAAAAATAAAATGGAAATGTGAATTATAAACGAAACCAGCCTATAAAATTATAATATACTTTATTTATTAACTATAGAGGATCATTTTAAATTGTACGCGCGAAAATGTAAAATTCTAATTGGCTGAAATGGAAAGCTATCAGTTAGATAGCACATATTCAGGTTTATCCTACTATATAGAGGTTATCTTGCTCCAAGGTTCTCAAACAATTCTGGGATGCGAAAGAAGAAAGTTTTTGCAAACTAAAAATAAAGATACAAGCTTGTTCACCGATCAAATAGGGTTGCAAGATTTATGGTTGATGTAACCAAACACTTATCCGATTTAAATTTATTGTTACAAGGCAAGGATCAGATCATTACGAACATGTTTGACATAATTAAAAACTATTTCTTTGGGAAAGGCAACTGAAAAATGAAGATTTAACGCACTTCCCAACGCGCAACAAGAACAAATCTAGTTTAGATGATACTGCATCGTATCAAAAATACGCATAAATTTTTTTTCTTCAAATCTTAGAACAGAATTTGAAACAAGGTTTAAAGATTATAAATCTTTGGAACACAAATTTTGTTTGTTTTCTTCGATTTTCTCAATAAATATAGACTCAGATATATGCAAATGGAAGTGATTGAGATTCAGTGCGACTCAAATTTGAAGGCAAAATTCATTGAAGTGGGTGTGCCTGAATTTCACGAATATTGACCGGCAAGGTTTAAAAATACGTGAAAACTCGCATATGAAATTATTTCCATGTTTGGAAGTACTTATTAGTGCGAGCAATTATTTTCTGTTATGAATGGAAATAAATCTCCTGTCCGAAACCGTATTAATAACTCTCACGTTGGGTCAATTTTGAAAGTAGTCTCGGCCAATAAATTTTCTCCCGAAATAGAAAAGATAGTAGCAGAGAAGAGATGTCTAGTATCAGGACGTAAACAATAATTTAACTTTATATATGTTTATTACAATGTACTATTAAAGTTAATAACAGTTCGAACAAATAAAAATATTTGTTTCTATGAACATTGATTTTTTTTTTTTTTTTTTTTTTTTTTGCGGCCCACCTAAAATTAAGCATTGTTTATTTAGTCCGAGCTAGCTTTTGAGTTTGACACCCCTGGTTTACAAGTTTTAAAATCCAAGAATGTCTAATACTACAATACATGATGAAATAACAGCCCTGTGTTCCTTGGCCTGCATTAGACATTTATTTCAAGCTGCATTATATTTAGCTTTCTATAAATAAATGCGCTACTAAAAGAAATCACTTAAAATTAATTTAATGGAACATTATGTCATTAAAAATCAATTCAATGAGAAAAAAAATTATTATTTTGTAATAGTAACTTTAAAATCATAAATATTCTTGATTTAATTATTTTAAGCTTGTTGGAGTAAACCACTTCTAAAAATAATATTTAAAAAAAAAATATTATATAACACTGGAGAAACTAACTAAAGTTAATTTAATAAATAAATAAAGTTTAAAACATTCTAAATCTTCAGAAAATTTAAAGAATGAAATAAAATAAATTTGCATTTCAAAAGCTGTTCTAAAAACTAAACAGAACGTTTGGATACAGCTGGAAATGAAAAGGATGTTTTTCGCATCGAACTGTTATTAACCTTAAGCCCTTTCCCAGGAATCCACTAAAGAATAAAATAAAAAATGTGTTCTCAAGTTAAAAAAAAAGTAAAAAAAAAAAAAAAAAGAAAGAAAGAAAGAAAGAGAGAGACATTAAAATTTTAAGTTGAAAATAGTAATACTGTTTTTCGTCCCACAGAATTAGTTTTATTAAGCAAAATTTTTAAAATATCACTGTTAAAATTTAGAAAATGACCACTTTTAAAGAAAACGATTTTTCAAAAGTTTCTGATTTTGGTACTATTTTACGTAATCAGTTTTATAAATTTACCTCCGAAATTATTTTTGAATCCCATGGACTCGGGAAGTTATTTTCCCACTCAAATTTGCATGAAAAAAAGGATCATAGCGCATTAACGCGTTGCGAGAGTCGATAAAGAACTAGCTAACTATAATATAGAAGATATTAATTTTGTCGGCAAAATAAATTTTAAATGTTGTTCATTTTTGATTGCAAGGCATTTTTAACTCAATGTATTAATGGAATTCCAATGAGATTTCGCAAAGCAGCGAGTTCGCCCACGGTTTTAACACATCCGATTTCATTTAAAATATGTTATGCCATTTTATTTTAATTCTCTACTTAAGATAAATTCTAATGGAACCGCAAAGCAGCAAGTTCCTTACAGTCACGAAGCAGCGCGTTGGTGAAAGCAGGCGGCTTAATATAGTGACAATTACACTTATAAAATTTAATATGAAGTAGCTAGATGGATTCTGCAAACAAGTCTCTCCAGGCGACTGCGGACAGAGATGTATTGTTTGTCTACAGTAAGAACTCCCCCTGCCACAACGTCTGAGGTCGCCTGCTGCTATCGAACTGTTAACTGGAAACAAGAATAGCGCATTTCAGGGGGGTGGCTTCTCTTCACTCTAGGGTTAACACAATAGACCAAATAAAAAGATTCCCCAGCCAAAACTTATCCTAAACAATGACTCACATCAATTTGCATCAAATGGAATTTGAATAAAGAAATAAAGTTTTTTTTAAAAACTATTTCTATTACTATTAAATTTAATGAAGAAACTTTTTAACTGTAAGCGAAAAAATAATTAAATTGTATCAGAAATTTTTCATTGTTATGAAAAATTTGATGTGCCGTTGCAGTTGAAAATATTATTATAATTCGCCCTTATTTTTTTCACTTAAAAAATCGTTTTCTTTTTACAACGCTTTCTTAATGTACTTCTTAACGTCTCAACATATCATCAATTAATATTTTAAACAAATATACAACATCACTTTCAACTATTCAAGCGTTTCATTGTCAAAGGATTACGTTTTCTAACTTTTGAATGTAATATTTGCAAATCTGCTAGCTCACATTTTTTTGTAATGCTTCACTAAGATTACGTATTTTATTACCCACAAAGAATTTTCTTAAAACTATATAGATTCCAATTCCAAAATGTCTATATGTAATCATTAAAAAAAAATCAATTTAAGATTATTCAATTTAGTAAAGTAAACTATAACGATGCCGATTTATTTTAACTCCCTCATTTTAGGCGCAATTAATTTTATTTATCTTAAAAAAAAAAATCATTATTTTAAGGTTGAATTTTAGACAAATATAAATGACATGGTCTGCGCTTGAGGAATCTGTGAAAAAAGACCAAGCATTCACAGCAATGCTGCCAAGGGTACTGGGGGGAGAGGGATATGATGCGTCACAAAACGTTGTAAATGCCAAAAATTCATATATATATATACAGGGTTGCCACAGAAAAAAATGAACAAAATAGTTGCTTTTAGTAGCCTAAAGCATGAAAATAGTAGCCAAAAACTAGGAAAATAGTTGCCTAAATAAGAACAAAAGTTCATCAAAAAAATGACTAAAATTTTGTTAATGACTTAATTGTCATATACCATGATCCATTCAGTCAAGTTTGAGGCAAATATGATAATTTTTATATAAACGTTAATGTTTATATACATATATATGAAAAGTGATTACTCAAATTCGAAATTCACGCATCGTAATATCGTATTAAAAATTGTTTTTTTTTTTTTTTTTTTTTTTTTTTTTTTAAATGGAATCTGTGCAGATTGAACAAATTAAAAAGTAAAGACTCAAATTTGCAATTCAAAATTTTTTATTTTTTAAGAAAAAAAAAGTTCAGTGTATTCAGAAACTACCTTGTGGAAGCAGATTTTCTACCCAATATATGCTTGGAGAAAAAAAAAAAAAAAAAAAAAAAAAAAAAAAAAAAAAAAAACGCTAAGAGTTCAGAAAAGTCTCCCAATAGTCTCCTTTACCTGAAAATAGTTGCTTTTTTAGCCTTTTCAGTCAAAAAAAAGTTGCCATAGTCGCCTCATGCCAAAAATAGTTGCATTTTAGTCGCCTGTGGCAACCCTGTATATATATATATATATATATAAATCTCAATTTTTGCTGATTGGCTAACGGTAGAACACATAAAAGTTACCACTGCTTCACAACAACATTGTACAAAATTTCAGAATTATAAGTTAATTAATATGAATTTTAATGAATACACTGAATTTTGAAAATAGTGAACACACATTTTTAATTAAATAAATCATACTTCATTTGAATGCAGTATAAATAGATAGTTTTTTATATAGGAAATTCAATACCGTCGAGGAAACAGAAGATATAAACTTATAAAGTTTTGTACAAATATTAATTTTTACAGTAAACCTATCAACAAATTCTGTAATATTTTAAAATTTTTTTTTAAATATTAAGCTGTTTTAGTCTATTTTCCCAACTTTTGGACCATTGAGGCAGCAGAAGATTCTAAGTCTGACGATAAATTCCTTTTGTCTATAAGATGGAGATAAAAAAAAATTTATGATCAATTCTACTGTCAGGAATGTATCACCACAGAGAAAATTACGCAACAAGACAGTCGAAAAGTGATTGCAATTTTGATTAACATGAAATTCTTCTATTAGAGGCCAGGATACACAATTGAAACTTGCATTGTTATCAAGTGCAGCTACTCCAATATAGATTTGAGTGATCCAGCTAGTTGGAAAGTTGTCAAAATGTTGACTGCATCTTTTTTTCCAATCAACTTTGACCCCCTCTTAAAAACAAAATTAAAAAAAAAAAAAATATATATATAAAAACTAAGAAAGTTAAATTTTGTCTTAAATTCGTCTCATCAATGTTAAAGTATAAAAATTCTCAACATTCATATTTTAATGAACTAAGAGCTAAAATAGATTTCTGCATAAAGCATTCGTCTCATAATGTTGAAGTATAGGAAACTTAACATTCGTGTTTTGTATGAAATGTATATTTAAATAAGATTTCAAATTTTGAATAAGTTACAGATTATTGTTGTAATCTTATTTTATTCCAAAACTAAAATTTAAAATTTTAATTCTCACAAACACAAAAACAAGTAAATAAAAACTAATAAAATCAAGTTTTTGTGTAAAACGTTTGTCTCAAAGTATTGGAAAACTCAACATTCTTGTTTTGTATGAAATATACGCTTAAATTAGATTTTAAATTTCGAAAATCTTTCAGATTAGTGTTGTTATCTTATTTTATTCAAAAACCAAAAATGAAAATAGGACAACAATTCCGATAATATGTCCTAGAATCATTTTCATGAACAGTTGTGATTTCCTTTCTTTTTTCTAACAATTATTTTTTAATATATGTGTAATCAGACACAAATTTATGGTAGCAATTTTTGCTACAGTTCAAATTTTCTTTAATTTTTGAACTTTGAATCATGTAAAACTACTTAAATTAACAGGGGTTTCATTATGAATTATAAAAGACTCTAGTGAAGAAGATTAAAATAAAAACAAAAATTGAAAAAGCAACAAAAATAAAAATATAATTTATTATCAAATAATATACACACAGTAACAAAAACTATAAGTACAACTGATAATAGATACATAAAAAAAAAATCATTTCCCAAAAGTTATGCATTTGTTTAACTATCTTGAGCAAAAAATTGCATATTATTAAAAAACTAATTACTCACCTCTTGCTCATCAACAAAAAAAAAGAAAAAATAAATAAATAAAAATACTACTTTTACGATTTCATTAAAACAGGTACTGAGTGTTATGAATAATAAAAGTAAATCATTGTACAATACTATATATTCTAATATTTTATTGCAAAAAATAGTTTAATGGTAGTTTGTGTTATAAAATAGATACTTTGTCACTAATCTTCCAATTCAATGATTCTCTATTTATTATTTTAGCCAATGGATGGCGCAGTTTAAATTTGTAATGTATAACTTTTAATAAGTTTCACTTCACTATGCATCTATCTTCCCTCTTGTTAAAAGCACTAGCTCCCTCACTTATATTTACTCATTATGTTTATTTAATAATAGACTCGTATTTTAAAAGGCAATCTGAACGTTTTACTGAATAATTAATGCCTCAATTCATTGAGTAAGAGTCACACTAGGTATTCCTACACTATTGAAGAATATAAAGTGAAGACAACATAAGTGAACATGTACAAGACACAGGTAAGTGATATTTACCTCTGCTATATCTTATTCACATAAGTACACGATTACAGTTGTTTTTGAATTTTTTATTAATAATTAAAATGGATTACTAAATGGCATTTTATAAAATACATTACTTCTAATTTATTCATTAATTTATTTGGTTAAACAAGAAGTCATTATAAGGATTAGACCCAGGTAGGCCTACATTAAACAGAAAATTAGAATCTTGTTGAAGCACTAGAAACATGAGGACCAAGTAGGCAAATTCTCAGGTACAAGGTAATGAGTGACAAAGGAGCGTTACTAAAATTTAATTGATAAGCAGAGGAAATGTGGCAGGAGCCCTAAACACCAGAACAGGCAACATACATGGTCAAAACTAGGGTGCTCAGCAGCAGTGACAATAAAACATCATAGCCAGAATGATACCTAAATTTAAGTGCTTGACCCGTGATTACAGTTAAACACATAAATTAAATCAAGTTGCACATAAACTTGCTAATTATATTTCATAAAATTGAATATAAGAATAATTTAGATAGTAAAATGGATTTAGGTAAGTCAGCTTTTAATCACTAACTTTTAAATGATGTATTCTTTACTTGAATGAAATAAAATAAAATACAATGAAAGTCCAAAGAAACTGACTTGATGTGGATTAACACAAACTCAGATTACTGAGTACTTAGACCGTCCTAAACATTAAATGAATGCTATATTTAAACATGATTATTATTCAGTGAGACATTAAGTATTAAAAGAATGCACTGATATAGACAATTACATAATATATAACGAACAATTCACATGCAAATGACAGAGATGGAATTAATTTTAATACTTCTATGCTGAAAGTTCAGACCTCATACTTATAGTGGTTGTTACTTACCATAATTACACGTGACTGTCAGTTTATGTTAATAAATCACTAAATTATAACTAAAATTCAATACATAAAGAACTTTTGACAATATCGCAGACATCTCTGAAAAATAGTTTAATTTGAAATCAAAGTAGCTTTGTGGGGGCAAAGCCACCAGCAACAGTTAGGTGGTTTAAGAGTTTAGTTAATATATTGTTGAAAACTAATTAAGGTGTTAAGATTTTAGAAGGGGTTAAACAATTAAATATTAAAGTTTACATGTTAAACAGGATAATTTTGAAAGGCAACCAAGCTGGTTGCCAAAGGTTGCTAATTGTTTTAAAATACATAAGTTTGAAAAAAAGTGATTTACAATTTCCAATAAAGTTTGAAATAAAAGTTCAAAGCATGTTTGATACTAGAAAGATAGAGAAAAATGACCTGGATAGAAAAAAACTGTCTACAAACCTGTTGAGTTTCTTGATTGTCTTTCGAAATATCAGCATTTTCATGAAGTCCAAATACTTCAGGGTGAGGAATAATCGGCAAACTCCGAATGTATTGTAAGAAACCTTCTTGTTCAAGATCACTGGGAGTATGATAAAGTCCACTTTCAGAGAATCTAGAAAAAATAAAAGTGTTTTTATCTTTTAAAATATTTTTAAAGAAATATAAATAAAAACAAATAAATTTACAGACATTATTTTGATAGTTTAAGGAGTGAGAATTATACAAATGGCGGAAATTCAAAAGCAGGATTTAGTTTAATCAAAAGAGTATTACAAATATTCAACTTCAAAATAAAACAATAATTTTCAATAAAAGATAATTCAATTATGTAATTAAAATAATCCAATTATATGCTTGTAAATGTACGTTTTTAATTTTAACAACTGAACCAAAGATTTTGATTTCTTTTTTAAACTTTATATAAGCATAATCATTACGAGCAAAGTCCTGGACTCCCCGTTCGTGGTGGTTGAGTATATTATAGATAATCTTATGATTAAGATGAATAATTATACATTTAATGATTTCCATCATTACATTGATTTAGAAAACTTTGGTTGGTAATCAAAGGTCAAAACAAAATGAATTTATAATAAATTTTTCTACAATTTTTTTCAACTGTGTCTTTCCCTGAAGTTAAATACATTCTTTTAACAAAACTTTAGGCTAACGGTTTGATGCGTATA
The DNA here is from genome assembly GCA_949128135.1 of Parasteatoda lunata. NCBI lineage: Eukaryota > Metazoa > Arthropoda > Arachnida > Araneae > Theridiidae > Parasteatoda > Parasteatoda lunata. The sequence continues at coordinate 28,857,702 of OX421977.1, forward strand.
AATTTCAGGCTAAGCAATAGCTTTTTAAGCTTATTTAAACCTTTTTTTTCTTTTTGAATTCAAATGCATTTTTTTAAATAAAACTTTGTTATTACTTGACATTTTGATTTTATTTAGCTTACCATACACAAATAAATTTTGACTAAGTATAATAACTCATTGGACTTTTATCAGTTTTGGCTTCACTTTTTTTTAAATTAAAAGTATTTCTTTCGTAATTGCTTGACATTTTAATTATGTTTATGTTTCAGAATAAATTTAGACTAAGCAATAGCTTATTGATTGAAATTTTTACAACTTTGTCTTCAACAGAAATTAAGCATATTTCTTTTATATTGAATTGTCATTTTGAAAATGTTTTTGATGTTTCAGAATAAATCTGAGCTAAACAATAGTTTGTTGATTGAATTTTTTTCCCAACAATGTCCTTAACTGAAATTAAACATATTTCTTTATAGTTATTTGTCATTTTTAAAATGTTTTTGATGCTTCAGAATAAATTTAGACTAAGCAATAACTTACTGATTGGACAATAAGCTTTAATTGAATTAAACATATTCCTGTTACTAAATTTTATAATTATTCGATACATTGATTGATTTCTAGTTGTATATGAACAAATTAAGACAAGGCAATAGTTACAAATATTACTTTACATCATTTAAAAATGCTCACTTGTAATTGTCATCTTCTATAATTTTAGGAGTGTAAGCAAGAGACAGCAAGGAAAGTAAAAGTCTGCGATCTTTATCATCTGTTACTCTGCCACCATAATTACACTCTCCAGTTAGATAAGTCAGGGCTTCCAATGGTACTTCTTCATAATCATTAATAAACATCTAAAACATACATTTAAAGTTCTTTGGACAGCTCATTCAAAGAATTTGTTAAAAAATTCATGAATAAATATTAGATGTTCAAAGAATGACAATAATAAATGTTTATGTATCATTAGATTGTAATAAAAATACACATTTCAATTTGAGAAATATTATTTTGGCTCCATACTTTTATTTAAAACATAAATTTTAAAATTAAACAACTGCTCAAAACTTCCCATGCATCATAAGTAAAGCTGTAGAATATTTTTTTAAATCTACCCTCATTTTATTTCCTTATAATTTGTAATTTTAACAGGTGTAAATCTGTTGAAATGAAAAACTTTTTTTTTTAAAGGTGGGCACTTGGAACTATTATCCATTGGCCACAGAAAGTGCCTGAACTGCTAACTCTCTTTTCGTTACCCAGTGGGCACCTGTGGGGAAGCCACGGCGGTGGAGCAGCGTCGCCCACGTCACACTATTTATAGGGCGGGTCACATTCACACACAAAGGAGAAAGGACATAGAACACAGATAGAGAGAAAGAAATATCCATGCCTTGCCCAGGATTCGAACCCAGAATCTTTCTGATGCAAGGATAGTTCCCTGCCCTCTACACAGGCCGGTTGGCGAAATTACAAACTAAAAAGAAAGTAAATGATGATGAATTTTTAAAAATTTATGTTTTACCACATATCCAATTTGATAATTTTTGAATTTAGTAAAAACATTTGCATGGAACACAATCTTTTAAATAATTACTTTTATGTAAATGGTCAGATGCACTGTAAATAATGTAATGTAGTTTAAGTTAGATTTTTAAAAAAAACAGTCAAAATGCTACATTTTTCTAGAAAGCAAAATTGATTTACTAAATTTTTGAAACTCTTTTAAACAATGGGAATGAAATCCAATTCTTAATTATAAATACTGTTTATCAAAAAAAAATTTATATCTTTCCAATTCTTTAACAATAAGTTTGATAGCATATTTTTTAAAAAAGGAAGTGAAATGTTTTTTTTATAAATAAATTATTTCAAGTTTTTGTTTTGAGCTAGTTTTAAAACTACTCATCTCATTTATTTGACATAATTGTGAAACATTATTCAACAATATTTGATAATTGCTTCCCAAAATAATGTCAGATAGTTGCAGCTTTATTATTAAAAATAATGCAAAATATCACAGACTTTTAAGAAATTGCAATAAGATTTTTTAAAAAAATATATTTATTTTTACAAAAATGAATGGTTTCAAAATTCTTATTTAACTAATATAACACATTTTTCAAATTAGTTTTTCAAATCATAAACTTATTTTGCACAAAATTAATTTTTCTAAATATTATAAGCACTTGATAGCTATTTTTAATTTGTATTTGTTTGTAAAAGTTGTTATAATTGCAAAAAAAAAAAAACAAAAAAAAAAAACCCGTCTTAGTATCATTTTCATTATCTGATTTATTAGGCCAATACATTAGATGCAGTACTAAGTAGTCTTCAATGCATAATGATCAATACACCAGACATCTACCAATAATGAGTGAAACATACATCATTGTTTTATGATTTCCTGGTACTTAACCAAAAAAAATAGGTTCTAGATTTTAAATAACTTAAAAAAACTATAAAACTAATGTCGAAAATCTCCCATGTATTACTTATTGCTACACTTACATATAAATGAACTCATGGAAGCAAGTGAATAAATTAAATTTTATCCATTTTATGTAAATTTAATTTTTGTTATAATAATATTAAGTGTTGTTATTTGACTACTCACTTGTAATTGTGTCAGACTGATTCTCAAATCTGATTCATTGAATTCATATGGTATATTCCAACCCAATGGTCCAAATTTCCTACGTTCCTGAACTAATGCATGGAAGAAACATAAACCAAATAGAAATTTTCTCCATATTTTGGGCTAGAATGATTGAAGAGTAAATAAATTGTAATGAATATTAAAAAGTAAAAATATTTATATTACATATAAGTACAGTAACTCATTATGCTAGACACAGAATAGAAAAGCAGTAAAAATACCAAAGTTCATATTTTTTGACAAAAATATTTTTTTCCCTTTTATATTAGTTTTATTATTTGTTTTAGCGGAATTATTGAATAATTATTTAGTCGTAAAGGTCCATAAATAAGGTCACACTTCTTTTTCCATATTATTAAACCTATCTTTCTCTTTGTCACTCTTTACCATACTCTTGTGTCACATGTTATACAAGTATATTACCATATGCTAAAGATCATATTTCACATAATTAGATATATACTTATTTTGATGGGGGGGGGGGGGGGGGTATTTTACGAACAATACAAATCTGATAATTTCAAATATTTTTTATTTAAACCAAAATAAGGAAAGTCATGCTACTGGTTACCCTTTCATCCCTCTTGCCACAATTTCCTGAATATCTCCCTCCCCTTCAAGCACCACATCTTTTATGAATAGCACTAAAGGTTTTTAAAGCGATTAGGTAAAACAAAGCAGAGCGTTACTAATCTGGACATTAGCACTCTGTAAAATTTGGATAATATAAATTTTCTACATAGCAACCTGAAGAATTGAATTCTTAACAGCAATTGAGTTCTTAACACAAATAGTTATAGCAGGGCATTTTTATTTTTGAAGCTCAAGACTTAATTGAGGTTTCAATCCCAAAAATAAAGGTACCTTGTGATTACTAATTTTTTCCCCATCAAATATTGTTTTATCCCATCACAATGTGTACAAAAAAGTGATTTAGTGGCAGTTTTTTTTTCAAGCATTAATATCTATAAAGTGTCTAATTTTACTACATGGTGATGCTTTACAACTTAGTATTTCACTTTTTTTCTCATATCTTATAACGTTTTCAAAACAGAAATATTAACTTCACACTTTTTCACTAAAAAGTTCACTAAAAGTTTCAATGAAAAAGTTCACATCTTGTAGAACATAGCTACTTAGCTATACCTAGAAAGCACTTTTATAAGGACATCTGCAGCTCTTACACAGTTCAGAAACACACTGATTTTAGTAGGACCCTGAATATCATAATCAATTGACACAATTTAACTAATTTTGTTTATTAACAAGGGGTTATTATTTGAATTTATTATTATTTTTAAGGGGCTCTTTAATACAATGTAAAGTGTTTATTATAAAAATATAAGGTAAATATTAAATATAGATATGAAAAAAAGCAGAAATGAAAACATTTACACACAAACCTTGTTACAACCATCATAAAAAGATGGATTAGATATAGGATCACTCAAATAGGAGCGCAATAAGTTCGCCCTTAATCCTTTTGGAGGTTCATTTGTCATTTTGATGCCTATTAAAAATAAAATATTACTTTAAGAGTTAATATTATATTATTTTTCAATGCAATGAAAATATTTAGATCTAAAAATTATATGACATCTCCATATATTCTTTTGAATACCAAGAGTTTTCCTCAATCTTACTTCTTTATTCCTTCACTAGCTTTTCGATCCACTCATTTATTTGCTTACTTAATCTAGATTACATTTATTATGCTGTTAGACTAATGTCATTTTCAGACTAATGCTGGGAATAATGTTGCGTTTACTATAAATAAATATATCTTTGGGTAAACCAAATAATTATTGCTCCACATAATTATTGCCTTTAAAATTATCACGAGCAGTAAAAGCATATTATTATTCATTAAATCAAGAATAAACTTCATAATGAACTTTTGTTACAGTAGCAGTTGCTATTATGACATGATATGTATTACGGAAAAATATTAATCATCACTACACTACAATTGAATTTTCTCAGCCACAACTTTCTCATTGATTAGCCAAATAAGAAAAAAAAAATTTTTTTGTTGAAGGAAACCCACCAGCATTAAGTTAAAAAAAGTAGAACAAATGTTTAAATTAAATGAACGATACTTTGTTAATGAATTTATTTAAAAAAATCAAGAGAAAATTCAAACATAAAGTAACTTTTCACTTACCATTTTGTAATATTGAAACTGGAAATGAGTTTGATGGATAACTAGTTAACCACAGGCGGAAATTCAAATCTGTTTTATCAGGAGTTACAGCCTGTGGATCAACATTTTACCTTAAGTTCTTTTGGTATTAATGAATATTTTTGTTCATTATCATAAAAATAAAAATTCAGATCTAAAACATACATTACTTAACTAATTAATAAGTTTATAAGTAAAGAGGTGTTTTAACATAATCTAAATATATGTAGTAAGTAAATATAAATAAATTCAAACCATTTACCTAAAAATAATTATATTATCAGAATATATTCATTTTTGTTATTTGTTAACAAAATGCATTTATGATTTGCTAATACTAACTTCTGGATTATAAATAGTTAGCAACCATTAATGCAGTCAATTTAAAATGAATGTCAATTTAATATATTGATTTCTCTAATGATTCAGTACAGGGAGAAATAGCGGAATCGAAGAGATTTCCTTTTTTAATGAAATGGCTTAATATTTATTTTTGGAAATTCAGTTAGGCAGTTTTTCATAGAAACAATATTGCATTTTTTATCCAGCAATATAAAATAAAAAGAATTTACCCTGAGCTAATTTCACTTTTTTTGGCCATTTTAAAATTTTTACTTGTAACATAATTATTTTATTCTTTGCTGTCTACATTTATTCAGAACTATTTTATTTAAAAAAATTATAAATCAATAAAGAAATAGTAATAAAAATAAAATAAAAATTATAAGTAAATTGCTATAAATTTAGAAATAAAATTTAAAAAAAAAAAAAAAAAAATGAAATTATGAATTTTGTTTATTATTGGCTTGTTAAAATTTTAAAGAAATAGATATCGAATATTTCCTGTGATGTTGCTGTGTCACACTTGCTTTGATTTCAACAGCTTATTTGTACGTTTGTCCGAAATTTAAACTTTCTTGTTCAAGTCAACTTAGTTCTCATTTGAATTTATTTTAACTGCATTGGCATTTGAACTCTTAAATTGATTAATCGATCTCCTGATATAGATTCACTTTTAATAACTGCAATGAACAGAAGTTTACTTTACTGCAGAAATTGGTGACTTATCTTTGAGTGCTTGTATTTGATATTTTTTTTAAATATATTTTTAGGCCTCCCTGTGTGCTTGGAATTTCAATATATTTTAGAGATCCAAAGTCTAATTTATAATTTAAACAACCACTGTAAGTCTCAAATTTAAATATTTTATGAGGATTTAAGACATGCAGTTAGTGAAATGGCATGCAGCTTCTGTGCTTTTAGGGAACCCTTATAGCCATAAAAGCACATGTAAGGTTCTACATAACAGCACTATTGAAGATAATCTGCCTTTTTTTCCTGAGTTAGTTTCATGAAATTGCTGTTTGACCAGTTTACTGTGAGTTTTTGTATTTTCATTTTTGCATTATATTCTCAAGATTTTGTTAGAAATTTTTATTCTGATTTGATTTTATGTATTTCTTTCTGGACTTTTGCAAAACCTTCGGGGTATTGAGGGAGCAAATTTTGACATTTGTCTGGCTCTCTCAGTAGAAAAGGTTTTGTTCTATGGCTTCCGGAGCTGGTACCCCCTGAAGACGTCGGCTTCAGTAGCCAAATTTTTATTTCCATAGTTTTCTTTTTTCCTTATTGCTTCAATTGTTCTTTCTTTTGGAAATACTGCTGCTTTGCGTGTTTTTTACTGCGCGTTTTTTACAAAGAAAGTTCTGTTATTATAGAATTAAATATTTTGTATTCTTTTACCAGCAATAGAAGTTTCAGAAATCACTTCTTTTGACCTCAGATTTGTTCTTCAAACAATGGTAAAAATTTCCCAACATATTAAAGTGTAATTTTATTAATTCAAAATGCTGAGTTAAAAGCAATATTACCCAAAGGGATATACACACTTTGATTACTCATAAAATGCAATAAATGCATCTAAACTGCAATATAGAAAATATACTTCAGTTTGAAAAGCTGATTTTTGATTTAATAATTTTGATTAAAAGTTCTAAAACTAATTTTGTTTAATGATAGATACTTTAAAAATCTTGAAAATTTTAAATTAAAGATGTCATAAGACTAAAATGTTTGAAGATAGAATGTTACCTCATAACATATACTTTCCAAAGTATTCATCCAACTTGAAGCTAAATGGCAATTCTGTAACACAACCCAAGATCCATCTTGAAGTGCTTTGTCAATCATAGTTTTAGCGATGGGGCCCTATGAAGTTGTTCAAAATTTTAATCTAATACAAACTGATATAGTAAAATTTATTTTATATTAGATAAAATTTTTAACCTAATATAGTAAGTTGCTGTACCAGTTAAATTTTACATTAAATAACCAATATAACCGTTGTTTTTAAACTTAGGATTAAGGTAATGATAGTTATTTTCAAAATAAGGACAAACAAAAATGAAATGTGAAAAAGATCTTTGAAACAAAAATATTTATTTACACTAAATCCAATATAAATTATGATGATATACCTAAATCCCATATACTATTTAAAATGGTAAAAATAACATTTTATATGTGAAATTAAATACATGTGTGAAACACTTGTTAATATATGTTTTAATTGTTTATATAATCACACATTAACACATATAGTAAATTTTCTAATAAAATTAACTTTTAAGTGTATAAATTTCATAAGTTCATTGACGCTAAATCATAAATTTGTTTAATATATATTAAATTCACAATGAATTAGTACTAACAGTTGAACACAAATAAAGTGAAAGAAGTAAATAACTTCTCTGAATTATTAATTGAATAATTTTCTATCCTAAATACTTGGATTTTAACAATATGTTAAGCAATTAAATTGAGATATTAGATAAAAAAATTATTTACTTGTCCTTGACCCAAGGAAATGCTCTGAATTCTGTTGGCTTTTAAACCTATGTCTGATCCAAATTTTAAAAGTGCAGCCATAGGATCAGCTCCAGGTGACAAAATGAATATGAGCGGAGTACAACAATTGGAATCTGCATATGAACTAGCCAAATCAAACGTAGGAGGCTCAATATAGGCTTGCCCAATATTATCTCTAACAAAATTCTAAAAGAAGAATAACATAATATAAATTAATCTAAATACTAAAATTCTACTTTAGCAATAGAAAAAAAACTATACCTGAACAGCTGGAATTAATTTGTCAGGCCTCAAACACCGCAAAACAACCATTTTGTAGAGACCTGACAAACCATTGAAAGGATCTGGATATCGAATTTCATGAGGTTTAAGGGAATCATAAACTTTTTTCCATTCCAAAACGTGTCTTTGCATACCTAAGGAAAATGAAAATAAATTAATAGAAATCTTAAAATGAGCAATTGCACATGCGTGAGAACCAACCCTATGCACTTGAATAAAAAAAAAAGCCTTAATAACTATTGATACAATATTCTGATTTCAGACCTCAAAAAGGCAAAGAAATTTATCAAAGGTATAATCATTATTATACCTTTGTCAAAGAAATTTATTGCTAAATGCAAATTAAATCATAGTCATAGTGCATTTTTGATCTAAAAATCACACTCATTCATTTAACTCTCATTTCAAAATCTCAAAAGTAATGTGGAAATAAATACATTTTGTAGAAAAAATTATTGTTTACAAGAAGTTCAGTAAAGACCCGTTGAAATTTTAACGTTTTAATTATTATTTTTTTTCCCTTTAAGCAATATCTCTCAGACAAGCAAAAATCTAAAAACTTTTGCACAGGGATAATTGTATAATTTAATTATATTTATTTTTTTGCTTATTAATGATAGAAATACACTTGAATTATAGAGCATAAAAGTTTTTGCATTTGGTATCTACTGCACACATCCAAATTCAAAAATAGGACTTATTGATAATATACTTTCTAACTAATTTTATATAAATTTTGATCTATAAAATTTGTCTACTTTTATAAAATGGAACATCTTATATCATATTATTTAGATGTCTATAGTAAATAATAGAATAAATTATAAGTTTTAGTTATATAATGCTAGTTACACAGATGGCAAGATAAATAGATACTTGAAACTTGGTGATGTAAGCTTTCTAAGCTTCAAAATTACCCTTTTATTTTCTACAATAATTATAACCAGTTTAATAATTATCAGTTTAAATAATCAAACTAATAATTTAAGCCCTCGTTGTGGAAAATTAGGGACCCTTGTGAGATTTTGCAGACCACCAAACTCAGAAGGCACATAATGCTCACCAAATATACTTTTTCACACTATTGGTTTCAAAAGTGTGGCGCTCTAACCGTAATGATCCTTTTGTCTGATAACTGCCTGTTTTAGGGGGACTTCACTTTCTTCTCTAAACATTTGTTCACATAATAGATAGATTTTTTTAATAAAAAGCAACAAGTTACAAAAAAGGCCAATGAAAGTTAAACAAACATATTTTATGTATGGATAAAATACTAAAGACTTAACCCAATAATTTAAGCATGGAGGTCACAAGAAATAAATCAACTTACCTGATTATGGGCTGAAACTGAACTAAATATTTTATTATAGATAAGACGTTATATTAATGACAACACTGCTGCCATCTATGTCAGCATTTGTGATGCCATCTATGTACAACAATATAAACTAACTCATTCAACAAAAACCTTTAGTCATAGTTTCAAAAAAGACTGAAATAATGGCCCTAGAAAAAGTTTGCATATCTAAACATAATATAGAAAGAAGGATACATATATGCAATTACATGCAGAAAAATAAAAAAAATGCATTGTTGACTTACTTTCCATTAAACCATTTAAATTAGGTAATTCAGATGCCCGAACTATCTCAGACCAAGAGCGGTCGGTCAGCCAGTCAGGAGCAGGATTAGGATGCGGATTATCAAATGCAACACCTCCAGTTAATAAAAACCTCCAAATCTCCTCATTAATGGCATTTCTAAAAAAAATATAGAATTAAAATCACTTTTGGGGATGAATTGCAGAAAGAGAAAATTATTAGCTATAACCTGTTAAAACTTCTAAACTAGAAATTTAATATTAAAACTAGTGGTTATACTATAATATAAATTGAGTGGGAATTTACCTGCCACGCAAGATACCAACACAAAGAAGAAACGAAAAGAGTAATTTATCCTTTTCAAAGAGAGATCTGCACACATTTCTGTAAATACTTGCAGTGAAATGCTCATTAAGGTTAGTAATACGTCTAGGTACATCTGTGGATTTAGCACTGTTATCTATAGACTAAGAGAAATAGAAAGGAGAAGTAAAGAGAGAAAGTGTATTTACTCAGTTTATTTTACATGCCTTCACCATTTAATAGTAGTAACTAGTGGAAAGTTAACTTATAGTGTGTTAAATGAACTATACACAGATTACAAAAATTAATAAATGTTTAAAAAATATTTTAGTTTCTGAAAAGACTGTATAAAATATTTATTCTTATTTTTAATATCTTCATGACGAAAAACTATCGCAGTCGTGTACAAAAAATTTAAGACCAGGAGTTAATTTTCAAAATTTTAACACACACTGTTTGAAAACTTTCACACATTGACGGAAATTAGGGGTATTCTATTAATATAAATTAACTTCCTCATCTTGCTAATATAAGTTGTTTCATGGCAGTACACAGTATAACTGGCTGGTAATGAATAAAATGCCTTTAGTCATAGTTTAAAAAAAGACTGAAATAATGGCCCTGAAAAAAGTTGGCTTATCTAAACATGAAATAGAAAAAAAGGGTACATATAAGCAATTACAATTTTGCTCATAAAACTGTAAGTAAATTTAAAATTTCTGGAAGGACCAGAAGAAAAGTGATCGCACAAGGAAACAATCCTTGCATGTGTAATCATGTTAAAAGAAAAATAGTTGCATGATTAAGCATATTCCAGCTGAAAAAGGTATTGATGGCATTAAGTTTATTATTTTAAGAAGTTAGACCACAAATTTACTGAAAAAGATGGATGGTCTTAAACTTTTATACACATTTGTAGAACTAAAATAAGAATCAATCAAATATATCATAATCACTGATGATAACTAATGATTATGATGTAATTTATTGACATACATCAGATAATTCATATTGTCCTTTTGTAAGTGTAAAAAGTGATGCTAATTTCTCAAGATACTATAAATAACTCCTTTCAAAAAATAAATATGTCATTGTAGTTTTATATACTGTAAAAATCCTCCAAAAACTATGGAATTTCTGTTGTTTTAAAAAATGTGTTTCCTAGTAGTAACTAAGATGTTGTAATAATGTTTTCATAAATTAAAATATTAAAAGAATTCCAGTAACCAGTACTTATAAATTATTTAAACGGTTAGATGGAAGATCAGATGGACCAACGCTGGTATTAAGAAGCTCTGATAAACAATTAAAAAAAAATTCTATTCGATTAGAATATTTAACTTGCAGTTTGTTACCATAAAAAAAATATTTCGAGGAAACCTCTACTGTTGGAGGGTATAAATACAACATATAAAGAACACTATAAATTAATTTTAAATAATTTTCTTGACTATATATAAAGAACATATGGAACGTGCAGAAAATATACCTGATGATATAGTGAAATAAACCACGATAGTGAATACTGGTACATGGGATCAATATTACTCAAACTAGAAATGCAGAAGAACAATATTGAAGAATGTATAGCTACTGGTTGATACCCGTTCCTCACAAAATCAATCTCCTCTTTGGTCTTTTCTGATACAATCTGGCAAAAGAAACTACCATAAGCTAAATTTATCCAATAAAAAAAATTAATACTTGAGAAATTATTTTCTTATTCTTACCTCTTTAGCAGATATCTCTTCTGATAAAATTTTAGATGATGTTAAAATTTGACAGCCTGTTTCATCCTCTAGGATATTACCCTGTAAAAAAATTATATACAAATAAAACATCCAACAAGATTTATAGCTAAAATGACTTATTTCACAAGGTATTGTACGTCTGATTGTTAAGGTATTGTAATAACCAATTCTATGCAATTTCCAAATGAATAATTGAGCAAACCTAGGAGAATAGCTAATTAGCTGTGTGATATAAAAACGGGTGAAAGGTGCACATCACTGAGTTGGGATTTCCAGTTTATTAACAAAATGATTGGCATTAATTAAAAAAATATCAAATTATTTATATTTATTTTTGTCAAATTATGAAAAATCAATTTTTGTAAAAGATCCTTTGAATCTATGATATTTTTATTCAATTTTAAGGAACATCAGTCAGTTCAGACTTCGGTTACTATGGTCAAGAGATGTTCTCCATTGAGAATCCATAGTAGTAAGATACAAAGAGACTGCTGCTGTATCGATCACTTATCAAGAAAAACTTAAATCTAACAGATAAAAGTCAATTATACAAATGGGTCTTTGCCATTTTCATCATAGTTTTCAATGACAATTTCTTTTAAAATCAATAACTGAAAATTGATTTGCACAATGGTACTTAGGATGATTGTAGTTGAATCCTTGATATCAGAGTCGTCAATATGCAAGATTTTAATGGAAAAATTTCTGTACAAAAGCTGATACATTCTCTGCTTAATTACATATCAAATAACTGATATTTTACCTATACGAAAATTTTTTATTAGAACCAAATTATTTTGTATATAACTAAAGTTAAATTTTCTTGTTCAAACAGATATTTATGGTTGTCTGCTTAATTGCATAAAAAAGTAAAAAACTAATTAATTTTTTATTTTTTAAGAAAAGCATCACCAGCAAGAATAGAATTTTCATTCTTCAGTTAAAAAAAAAAGATAAAAAAAAGATAATTCATGGTCATTTCAGTAGGGACTTCCTATCTATTTTTGTTTCAAAGAGATGACAGGAAGTAGTATAAAAGTTAATCAAATCTTGTTAGCAGATATATAGCGGGCAAGGTTTTTTTTTTTTTTTACCTCTTTTTGAAACACTTTACTCACACATCCTTTAGAATGTGGGAAGGTAAGAAGTAGAGAAAAAAAGTCTTTGATTACTAGTGTCAAAATAGTCTTCAGTTACTTTAAGCAGGCCAGACTGTCATAACACAGGTAAATTGTTTTGACCGATTCATATCATACAAAACAATTTTTAATATTTAGCATAATACTGATGCATTCAAACCTATCCGTTATTAAGTCTGCACTTTTCAGTTTATAATAATTTAGTAATAATTTAAATTAAAAATGTAAATAAACATTATGAGTTATTTCAATAAGTTTTAAAACTATAAAAAAAATTTCATTTTGAATTTATTCATTCAATTTTTGGAACTTTCAAAAGAAACACTAATTAAGAAAAATTGTTTTTTAGATAAATGAGTCCTTTCTTCAGCAATCATGGGGTAAAAGTTGGAGTTCATAAAGATAATTGAAGAATTTTATAATACTTCTCGCATTTCCCTATCAAAAAGATATTTATACTTGATAAAATTTCATTTGAACAATGAAAGATTTTAAATTGCTAGAAAATTTGATATGGATCATACCGAATGTTTATCTATCTATTCTGAAACCTGTTATATCATGAAAGAGCTTTTGATGACTAAATAAACATATTTAAATGAAGATTTCTTTTAGAACAACTCAGGATATTTACATATGTTTTAAGGATTTTAGAAATTGCATAAAACAGGGTGCATGGCCAAATTTTTCAACAAAAAATAAGCACATTTCAAGCACTTTTCGAGCACTCAAAAAATATTTTTAAGCACTTTGAAAAATATCATAATTAGACAGGGTTGGCAAATTTTTGACAATTGATGGTTTTATTTACAGTGACGAAGACGATGGCACGTCACAAACGATGAAATTAACATGATAAATGAAATTTTCTATCAGTAATAGAGAAAAAAAATTGACAATGTTCAGTTGGTCCCCGTAATAAGCAAAAATTCGAGAGATTTTTCGATTCTACTACAGAGGGCGGAAAATGAAGTCTGAAATTGAGAATCTCTTGCAAAATGCAGTAGGGTTGCACATGAGAGTCAAAAATCCTTACAACTGAATACAGCTCAGTATACGCAATTGCGGACCCGCAAGTATTTCATCAAACATGTAATACAAATGGTGCTTTCACACACTACAGACCGGCGGTACGGTGAAATAGATTGGGGTTGAATTAGTTGTGAAAGCATTGAATAGGGCAATGTCTTTTTGCCTAATTTGTGGCAAAAATCAACATGGTAAAGAAAAATATCACATTTCCGAAAAGGGAAAATTAAGCACATTTTAAAAGCATCCATGGAAAAAAAGCACCTTTAAGGGCTTTTAAAAAAAGAAAATCGAAAATAAGCTCCTTTAAGCACTTTTTAAAAACGCTACGCACCCTGATAAAAGTAATAGACTTTCTACAGAGGGAATAAGTGAGCAGCGATGTATTCATCATTGGTTTATTACAGTTAAACCCATTTACGTATCAGATTAATTAACATTTCTATAGGAATAAATCTTTTAGTTATTAAAAAAATATGATGCATTCTATTAAGATTTATATTATTTTAAGTTGAGTTAAAAATTCAGTCTTTGAAGCTAAAATCAAACATTTAGAATCATGTATTTTTTGTCATAAAATAAAGAATCAAAGATTACGCTAGTAGCTAATTGTAATTTTCATTATAAATGTCCTCAACGAATGTGATTAAATTTTAAAATCAATATAGTTAAAAATAAGCATTGGTTATAGCAGTTTTTGTGCAAGGTGTTAATAGTAGATAGACTAATGATTTTAAGACTTTAAATGCGTTTATCTCAAAATCAAATATTCTTTCACCACCTAAAACATGATATCTCATGTTGTTTTTAAAATAATTGTCAAAAAATTTTCATGAGGATTTATAATTATAGCACACATGTTTTGAACTACAGACTAAGATAAGATAAAAAAAAATTATAATTTTATTTTTTATGCATGTTTTTTTTTTTTTTTTTTTTTGCAAAGACCATACAGAAATTTTTAAAAATTTGTATTTTTAACTACATTATTCCTTACCTCCTTAGTATATGCAATTGTTTTTAAGATAAAAGTTTAAAAAATAGTAGATGGTTTTCTAAATAAAATTCTCAAAGGATTTTTTGTTTTAGGCGATAGAAATTTTTTTTACAGTGGAATGGATGTCGATTATGCAAAAAAAGGGCTTATTTTTCACCTCAAAACGGCTATTCAAAATAATAATAATTTTTGCCAGTTAAGTTTTTACTCATAATAAAAACAAAACTATTTTTTGAAAATTTGATATTGATATTTTTTAAAAAAAAGTTGGCAAAACGAGTCGGATACCTTAAGAAAAATAGCATGATTCTTGATTTATCAAAGAAAGAAATTAGTTAAAATATTAATAAAAAAATTTATATAAATGTATGAATTTACAAACCTCTGATGATGAAAGGACTTCCAGTATTCTGTCTTCAATTTCTTTAAGTTGACGTTTATTATCAGCACTTTCTAGAATTAACTTATTTTTATTTTCCTCTAGTTGTGGATCTTCTTTTGCTGCTACTATTCCTAAAAGTTGATCCTGAAGACCAAGAGGTGTGATCATGAAATTGATAAGTGTTACCTAAAAATAAAAGCTAAGTTTTTTAAAAAATAATTTTAGCAATATATGAATATCATGAAAAACCATAAAAAGTTCATAAAATATATTGTGTGATTAGAAAGACAATAAAGCTATAAAGTAGTTTAGTAGTAAATGCATTGGATATTTTTGTAAGTAAATTACAAATTTTGAAGAATTACTAAACAAGAAGTGGTTAATTTTATTAGATAAAAATTGGTAACATAATATATTGGTAACATAATTGGTAATATAATAGAACATTGAGGAGAATACAGCAGTGCAAAAGAAAAATCAATGTAAGTGACAAAAATGTCAAAGTTTAGATATTTGTATTTTTTGCATCGCTACATATTGCAATTTTTTTTAAAAATAAATTTTGTTTTATCAGTTTTTAGAAATTCTATTTTAGCTTATACAGCATTCACAATGGAGAAAAAAAAAATAGTTGACAAAGCACTTTTCTTGAAATCAATCATTAAGCAGTTACATTGCTTTTTTCAATTACACAACAGAATAATAATCTTACTTTTACTGATATTTCTGGTAAATAGTGAGGGTTTTGCAATCTGGTTGTGACATAAAATCTGAAATCTTTTGAATAAGGAACAATGTTATCTCCTACTTTAATCATCTGAAATAAATAATAATAAAAATAATTAACATTTTCAAATAAACACTTTAACAATCTGAAAATCTAAAAAACAACTATTATAAATAACAAATGTAATTCTTGTTGTAAAAGCAACAGTTTCACTGATTTAAAAATATCATGCTAAGTAGAAAAGAGTAATTATACACTTTTCACTTACATTTCTGAAATGAAGATATATGTTAAATTTATGTGTAAATTATTAACATGTTCTCTTTTTTATGCACTGTATACAATTGATCGACTATCTTTTGACTAAATATAATATTCATAACCCCTTCCTAAAAAGGAAACTCTTTACAATCATGTAAAATGAAAATTAAAATAAGTCATACAATATGCTTAATGTATATAAACACAGCAAAATGTAATAAAAACTTTTTGAAAGTTACTTTTTGTCAATATCATTTTAATTCTCAGTTTATTATTATATGTAACCTAATAAATTGGATAAGATTTATAAATTATTAATTGATAGTTTCTCTCTAAATAAGTGCTTCTTATAAATATTCAAATTTTAATTTCCTTTTAGCACTATTTGCATGAAAAGTTATACCCGAGTTACTTTAAACAAGTAAGAAAAAATTAAAAATGAAAGTATACTAGGAATGATAGTATACCTCCATTCCACCTTCTTTAAAAACAGCTTTTGTCAATATAGGCTCTAGCACAGGATCGATACTTTCTGCTATATTTTCTAATAAAACAGGGTGCCCAAATTGCAAAGCAGATTCTAACACTCGAATGTAATTGGTGTCACTTAATTTGATGACTTTTAAGTTGCTTTCTTTTTCCATATTTTTAATCCATTTGCTTGCTTGACCTGAATCAACATAAGAAATAAATAATATTTTTATTACTATTACAAATATACGTTTCAGAATAAGCTGGACATCTATATGTGAATTTTGAAATTAATATACATAAATTAAAATTTGCTGAGTATTAAATCCTGTTATAGAAGTCTAATTTTGTTGAAGAAGTTTTTCTAATCTTGTATTATTTGGAAATTATTATAAATATGGAGAGCACTTTAGTTTAGTCACAGTCTAAAATAATTTATGTATTGGACTTATAGAAGCAATTTAAGTTTGAAAACAAAGGAAACTTAATTGAGACCTAAGTTTTTTATTTAAATCCTGATTTCAAAAAAAAAAAAAAAAATTCCTAAACAAGACAATAATTTCTTTTCTCTTTATACCTTGAGGATCTATGAGTAGAGGCCATCTTTGCCCAGATTTAACAATGATGCTGTTTTCTACTGAAAAATTGTCCACAGGAAGACCAGAAATCTGCCAAGCTCTTATCAGGACAGGATCCCCAAGTGTCTCAACAACAGAAAAAGATCCAGAGCATGGTACACTGTAATCTTTACACAATTCTAACCAAGAAGAAATGCATTCCTATTAATGAAAAATAAAGTAATTTATAATATACTGATTGTGGGAATGTTTTCGACAATTTCAACCTTCATCTATGAAAAAGTACCCCAGCATCGGATCAACTTAAAATGTCTTATATACTAGAGATTCAGAATTGTATTTTTGTACTGGTAGATAAACTACATTACTCCCCCACCAGAATTTTATCTGTGATAGAATTAAATGAACAGATGCCACTAGTTAATGCATTGCTGTTTTGTGAGATGCCGGGAGAGCTGTATTAAGATCACAAGATCATGATCGCTCCTGTGTTACCATTAGCATTTGAGTATATGTAGGCTATTGTTGTTCGTGATCAAGACTGAGTAGCAACAACGCTACTGAGGTGGATAATGTCCAGTCACAAGTAGCAAGTCCATTGCTCAATAAGAACTATCCATCAAAGTAGGAGTTTCTGTCAAGGTAGACATGTTCACATCCGAAGGTCACTGATGTGAAGATGGTCACAACGTCAACCTTTATCTATGAAAAGGTACCCCAGCATAGAATTGAGTTAACATGTCTTATATACTAGAGATTCAGAATTGTATTTTTGTAGTGATAGATACACTACACTGATGAAAACAGGTACAAAATTAAAATCCTATTTTTTTCTAGTTTCTCTCTTTTAAAATTATTATAAATGTTAAAAGAAATTATTGTTGTAAAATAATCATTAAAAGAAATTAATGCTATAAAATAGTCATATTAAAAGAGATTGAGACTGAAAAAAAATTGGTCCTAGGGTAAGTATAGACTTTAAAACATAATGATAGTATTTTATCTACTTTTGACAACAAAGAAAATGAGAATGTTTAAAACTATAAATTAAGTCCTATTTTTTAAAAATCAAAGTAAAATCCTTCAATAGTCCCTTTATAAAAATAAGTTACTTCTTTTAAGTATTGTATATTTTATTGATACATTTTTAACTAATTTAAACTTGTAAAATAATTGAATAATATTTAAAAATGATAATACACAATAATTGAAAATGATTTTAAATTCATAGTTACTCTCTTTTGTTGTCACTGAGGATAAATATTCTTAGTGGTTGTAATATTTAATCTATATTCTCTCTCTTTTTTCTTAAAGTTTTAATATTTAAACAACCCAGACTAATCAATAATTTAAACAAACATCAAATCATTAATTATTTTAGCAATTATGATTTTAAAAGTCGGTGAAATCAACTCATTTTTGAGAAAATTCCTTACATTTTTAATTATAATTTTATGACCATTTTGTAAAATTTTTTCAACAATTATACAAGTTGGCAGCTATGTAAATTTAAACATGGATTGGCAGCTAAGTAAAAGCTAGTGTACATTATGATTTTACTTTTTAAATAATTAAAAATAAAAAATGGCACAAGAAAAATGTCTCCACTTTGATGATGAAGCATCCTTCTCATGACACAAAAATAAATAAACAGAGAAGATTTTATTAAAGACAGTTTAAAACAAAAAAAAAAAATATTTCACTAAAACTTAAAGCAAAAATTACTAAATTAAAATTATTTACACAAAACATACGAAACAGAATTCAAAAAGTGGTGGGAGAAAAACTAAAGGCTCGATTCTGTTAACGTCATCCTGTGAACTGAAGAGTTCACACGGTGGCCGTAACAGTTTTGGTTAAAGTTAAAGCTTATATGCTCATTGTAAAAGGATATTTAAAATTGGTATAATTGGCTTCTTTACTCCATAAAATATTTTTTTATTTTAACACAATAAAACATGAAAGTTCTCACTTGAAGAACATCAACTGTGAAAGCTACTAAGTTAGCAATAACTCACTATGATAAGAGAACATTGCCAACAATGTTGTTAAAATCGAGTTGCATGAAGTTAAAATTGCATGTTAAAAGTATTTACAGGGTAGTCATAACAGTTTTGGTTAAAGTTAAAAGCTACACGCTTATGTATTAATTTTTTTATGCCTCTTATACAATAAAACATGGAAGTTCTCACTTGTCGAAAATCAACTGTGAAAGCTCCCAAGTAAGCAATAACTCCAGATGATAAGAGAACATCGCCAACAATATTGTTAAAAGCAAGCTGCAAATTTTCAGCAGCTGCATTCCATCTATCTTTTTCTCCACCAAGTCCCTCAATCATCTTAGTAGCCCTCTCTTTTTTCTGTTCACACAGTTCCAAATTCTCTTCCAAATCCTTCTTCTCTTTCGTTTTGCTGGTGAAGGTGTCATTGAGCTCTTGTAATTTGTCAGTTACCTAAAATTCAAATGAAACAATTCACTGATGTATAATGATAAGATTAAAAGAGAAAAATTTAGGATACTAAAATTTTATATAATTATAAATGTAAAGTTAAATGAATTACTAATGACTATTACAGTCATTAAAACCTTTATTACCATGAATAATTACTACTACATTTACTTCAAAAAATAGAAAATTTTAAATAACTGAGATTTATCAGTACCATCAACAAGAGTGTAGAAAAATCTCAGAGCCCGAGCACACAGGCTTTTTGGTTTGAAATTTCCCCTAAAATTATAACTTTTTTTTTAGTTACAATAATTTTTCAAATTATTTTTAAAAAGTAAAATGTGTATATTGTTAAAATGTTTTGAAAACAACTTTTTAATTTAAAAAATAAAATAAAAATTGATTTCTTATGATTCTTGTATAAACTAACATATGAGTTAAAAATAAGAGAAATCAAAACACACATCCATTATTGAAATACTAGTATATTATAAAACTAAATTTAAGGCCCCACTCATAAACTTAAGGAATTGAAATTGACATATATTGTTATTTATGTTATATTTAACATAACAGAAAACATTCCCTTTTTTTAACAGTAAAAGTAATGTAGAATAAGAAATTGAAATTTTTGAAGCATGTAGTATTTTTTTTTATTAAATCAAAAAATTTAACAGGGCTACCTGAATTTTTCCCAATATTGCTTGTGCCATCAAACATTATTTTGCACAACTGCCATCAACTTTCACAAACTGAAAAACTTCAATAGTGCATATTTCTCGAAGTTGCATCTCAAAATCTTATAAAATCTTAATCTTAGTGACAATAAATTGCCATAATCTGACTATTAGAGCTAAAAAAAAATAATGAAAAATTCACTTTTGTTACTAATTGTTGTTAATTATAAAAAATAGATTTCATTTAATGGGTGTACTTTGCATTTCGCAGATAAAAAAATAGAGATTACATGGGTTGTAATATCTACTGTGGATTACAGGTTCTCTAAATATCTTCAAACTTAAAAAGCTATTATTTCACACAAAAAAAAGCATGAGTTATTATGTCTTAAAAGAGTTGTAATATTGCATCACAAAGTTGACATATCATTCTGAAGTTCACTATACAAAACTAAAAAAGACACAAAAATAGAATCTATTAAAATTAGACAGAATTATAAATAATTTACGATAAACGTAATCCTGATTGACATGTACTCACAGCTTTTAAAGCTTTCTTTTTCTCATTTAAAACTTTCATCTGTACTGAAACTTCAGCTGTAGCTTCTTTCAGTTTTATCTTTTTAGGTGCAACAACTTTGTTCACTCTATTATAGACATCCATAGCTAGAACCCACCTACACAAACCCTCACAAGCAACAGATACTTTTTTTATTACAGCTGGATCAAAAGCAGGATTATTTGAGTACCTATATGGTAAAAAATTTAATATTAAGTAAAATTATATAACAAAGAGATAATAGAAACATGCAAATACTGCATAGATAAATAGAAATAAACTTTAATTTTTTTAAGTCATTTTAGAACAAGTTATACTTTTATCTTAAATTTTTTTTTCAAATTCAGGTGACAAATATTTTAACTAATGAAAGAAGTTTTATATAAAATTTTGGCTGAAGACTTGTTTTTTTTTTTAGAAAAATAAATAATGTGTTGAAAATTTCAAACAATAGATATGATACATATTATTTAATTAATTCAAACTGCAATTAAAATAAATAAAGTAATAATGGGAAACTGAGCCATGGAAGCATAGTGGTTAGAGAATGGGCTCAAGTCTGGAGGGAGCGAGGTTCAATCCTCGACTCCGTTAAGACCCATCAAGTACATGCGATATAAGTTCTCATATAATCTGAGGAATTGAAAGTCCTATGGTTGGTCCCTGAGGAATACCATAGGTACAACGACCTGGAGAAAATTTCCTTCCCCTTCAGATCCAAGTCTAAACAGAAGAAGTGACCTCACGAATGAGTAGTGCTGCTATCTATATGTGGGATTCTGAGCTAAGATGTACTTTCACCCTTGCGGCACTCTTGTCAAACGAAAGGCACATCTTACTGACTTTATTCACAGAAGATCAATGACTGACAAGTTTGACTTGTCCATGCGCCATTAGTAACAACAAAATAATGAAAAACTTGGATTATCAGTTTTTTT
This sequence comes from Parasteatoda lunata, assembly GCA_949128135.1. Lineage (NCBI taxonomy): Eukaryota > Metazoa > Arthropoda > Arachnida > Araneae > Theridiidae > Parasteatoda > Parasteatoda lunata. Next base: position 28,879,541 of record OX421977.1, read on the forward strand.
TCATGAATTGAATTGACATAGTTGAAGAATAGAAACCGATGGAAAACCTATAGAGCATTTTGTAAAACATCTTACAATGTCATTCTCAGAAAATATTGCTCAAAATTTTTGGTGAAGAATAAGCCTTTCTCATCAGGTCATAGGAATACAATAATAGAAAACTCAACAGCAAAATGGATAAGGGAAATGTCACAAAGTGAAGGAAGAAGGACAAAAAGTGAATGAAAAACAACAAAAATGGAGGAAAAAGCAAGAGAATGGGAAAATAAGAAGACAGCCTTAAAAAATGTCAGTTTTTTTAATCAATAATAATGTTCATATTTATAAAACGGATACATTTTCAACAACAAAAAAAGAAAAGAAATTAAATTCATAATCAATTAAAGTTAAATTTCAAAAATAATCTCAGTATATTAAAATTTCATAGGTTTGAACATAGATTCCAAGAATGGTTAGCAACTGAAGATTTAAGTATTTCTTGATCTGAATTTTACCTGGAATATTTAGTAACTTTTTTCTATTACTCATTTGGTTTGTCAAATAAATTATCACAATCATTGATGGGAATATAATATAAGCCACATTTTCAAAGATCTACACCATTCCTTCCCATTATGTTTCAAATATAACAAATATTTATAAATAGATCAGACTTTTATATGGTTTTTATATCCAGGAATAAGTTTAGCCTCTCAATTATAAAATATCTTGTTACTAATGCTATAATAAAAATAAACAATAAATATTATTTAGAACTTAATTTTTTTTAAAAAATTATCTGAGAATAATGGTATTAAAAAATTACAAATTAGGATTCAAATATATTTAACAATGCATAATTACGCGTATTCTCTTTTATTTATTTATTTATTTTGGAATTCAATTCAAGCTATATTTAAACACTAATTGCAGCAGCAAAATGAATAATAGATGTATTTATAAAAAAATGTTTGCTTTAATGCAAATTGTAATTATCAAATTCAAATTATTCCATTTTATTTAAAAAGTATTTTTACTTTTGTCTTATTTTTTGAATCACAGGTTCTGGTATATTGTCTTTGTCATAGGCTTTTAAAGCATCTAAGAATTTCAAATCACCCAACATTTTCTGAGATGGACCCCAGTAATCTTCAATCATTTTCCCTGAACCACTAGGATCTGGTTTCCTTTCTGGTTTAACTCCCCTCATTATGCAGATTGCTTCCATTACCAATTTTACTCCTTTTGGAGGATTCTGAAATAAAATATTATAATAAATAATATAATAATGCACCTAGAGAAATTAAATGACGCAACTAATAAGTAACAATAAAATTATTAATTTGTCAAAATGATTAACTAATAAAACTGCTTTGTGCATTTTTTAATAATACAAAATAATAAATTACAAATTAAATTGAAACTAATTTTGAATAAGTTTTGAAAATTTAAGTTCTACCCATGAAAATTTTTCTTTAATAATAGAAGGAGCGAAATATTAATAAAACAACTATTTAAGAATAGTAAGAGCTTTTAACACAAAAAAAATTTTTACTTAAAATTTCAGGTATCTCCCAAAGGACTGGATAGTTTGAAAAATCAATTAAAGAAAAACGAAAGGGAGTAAAAATGCATGGTTGATTTTATTCTTAAAAATCTAGAAGATTTTCTTCCTACAAACTTTCAATATTAGTCATCTGGTGCATTAGTTATTAAGTTCCTAAACAGATGGTGCAATTTATTAATAAAAACTATTTAACATAGTTTTCAGTATAATCACCATTTTAAGCAAGCCATGGGGTGGACACAAACTAAGTTTTTGCTGATATTTTAATTGATTTTTATAATCAATTGTATAGATTTTATTATTTATTTTTCAGTTATGGCTTGTTCTTACATTTAAAATATACAAAACACTTATACTTGCTATTAGAATTGTAATAATTTATATATATTTTTAATAAACTATTGAACCTAAATGTATCGCAAACTCATATTAATTAATTTTTTCTGACTCTTAGGGTGTTTTGATAAAATTCCCTAACATTCTCTGATTTTACCAGATTAATAAAATTTCCTGATTTTTTCTGGTTTTGTGACAACTCTACACCACTTTTGAGAACAAAATTGACAGGCAGACATGCAAATATTTCAGTTCAAATATTGGATATGCAGCAGATAGCATTGTTTTGAAATTTTTGAAACCAGTAGTGCTTCATGTTGATAAACTTTGTAACTAATTTTCAAATTTGTTGAGAATAGTTAAACTCCTTTTCTAAGCAGAACAAAGCAAATAGTATATTTCTATATTATTATGTTTTCCTTTACAATTTTCAAATTGTCAGTCATCATGTATCAAATAATATGCAAAAATATACAAAAATTTAAATTATAAAAAACCTTACGTGGATAAAAAGCAAATAATCTGCCAACAGTCAATGGAAGTTCACTTAATTAAAAAAAATCTTTTTAATTTAAAAAGAAAAACAATTAATTTATAAGAAAATTTGATTTACCTTCATAGCTTTTACAAGAGTAATGTCATTTGGTTTTAATGTATCCAAAGCAGCAACAGCAGCTTCCATTGCTGGAATAGCTTCAGCTAAATCTCGTTCACAGTCATCTTTTATTGCCTGAGCCTGGGCTGCTTTTCTGTTCGCAACCGCTTCTTCAGCTGCAACTAACTGCACACAATAATTTCATTTGGTGCAAGAACAATTTGTATAACAAAATACAATTGGATACTCATTTTCATTCCAATAAAGTGCAATAATTATGTATCATTTATTTTTTCCACAAATCATTAAGGGCCTTCAAAATTTAATTGACCATTTGAAATATCAATTATAAGGAAAAACTGCAGGAGCTAGTTATAAAGTTCATTCACAAATGGTGCTTAGAAATGAAAAAAAAAATCTATTTTTCATGATTGATGATTTTAAAAAAAGAGAAAGAAGTAGATAGTTCTTTCAATTGGGAGCACCATCAATAGATGAACTTTGAAACAAAACTAGCTCCTTCAGTTTTTTCTTAATCAGTTTTTAAATGATCAAATTTTTTGGGGTTCACAATCTTACCTCTTTTTGGGATTCAACATCTACTGTTTCAGATTCAATCACTACCATAAGATTTTCAATTTCTTCAGCTTTCTTAATCAACTCAGGTTGAAGGGCAGTAATTTGATCTTGCATAACTGCAATTTGAGAAGCTGCAAAGTCCAATTTTTCTAAACCAACCTGAAAATGAATTTTTGTTTTGAGCACTGCATTTCTAGTAGTACATAATCATAATATTAGTAAAAACATGTCTTCCTAGATTGAAATATTTATTTTCAAAAGGCTAGAAATTTGGCTAAAGAAATTTTGAAAAATAATAAATTTAAGAGAAAAAGCTTCTAATTATGCCTAAACGTTTATTTTTAATCTCCTATTGAGTTATAACAATCAAAAGTTTTAATTTTAAAAATTACAAAATCAGGGCGAAAAAAATTTAATGAATGAATTTTTAATAAAACTCTTGAAAATTTACTTCACGATTTTCAAAGCTGACATTTAAGTTAAATTTTTTTCATATTTTAAAAAACTATGTCAGCGACGTAAATAAACAGAAATCAAAGGAAAGAAGCTAAAAGAAAATTTTATAAAAAGCTTTTCTTATCTATAGAGATTTGACTAAGATCAACCAAGTCTGAATTTCACACTACTAAAGAACAGAAAGTCAATTTTCCTCATTGTTGAATTAATAGTAAAATCTATAATGAACAAAAATGAACTAGGATATGAATAAAAATAGTTTTCATCATGTTTTATTAGAATAGAATAATATTTTTTTCTAATAGAACAGTTAAAAAAATTTTTTTTTTCTTGCCGGGGGGGGGGGGATTAAACAAAGTGAATGTTTGACGTGCAACATGCACGGCACAAAATATAATCATTATCACCTATCGATTCATGGAAAGTTTACGATTCCTCAGAAATCGCATCTGTTTAGTTATCCATCATAATTACTGACAGATTATATGTTTTACAAACATTTGGTCAAAAACATGTGCATTAGACATTACATTTATTCAACGGTTTGACTAGCAGCATCATGCATAAATTATTAAAATTGCACATTTTACAGCTAGACAAACAAGAAATTTTACATTGATTCTTTCTATCTATACATAATTTTTGAAAAATTTCAATTAATTTTTCAAATAAAATAAAATTTTGAGTAAGTAAATACTTCTTTTGGCAACAATGCTAAAATAATTTTCAAGTAGTTCAGGAAAAATTTCTCATTAAATCAAAGCATGTAATAACAGGCTGGTACAGGCTTTTTAACATTAAACCAACCTTTATTGTCAATTTTCTCATTAAATTAAGGATTTCATTAGATCAGGGCTCATAATAAATTATGGAATGGAATTGTTTATTGAAATAAACAAATCATAATGCATGCATAATACTCACAACATAACGATTTCTCTGTGTTAATAAATCTTCTTGTTTTTTAGCCAAAAGATTTTTAAATGTCAAAATTAGACCTAAATATGAAGTAGGAGTTACATAGTTTTTTCTTTGAAGTTCAGAAAAATACCTGAAACAAGCATTACAATTTATAAATAAAGCTACACAATAGGAAAAGAGCATAAATAATGTCACATAAACATATATTGTAGCAACAAATACATAATGACAAACCAGTGGAAAAACACAGAATGAAAAGAGGAAAACAGGAAAATGAAGAAATATTTTACAAAGTTACAACATAGAAAAAGTATGTTGGCTAATAAGGGGGACAAGTTGGAACAAAATAATCAAATAATTCAGGTTAAAATATTGAGAAAATATGGAATATAATAAAAAATAATGACATGAGAAGAAAAATTATTAAAATTATTTTTTAAAAGTATTAAAATTTTTTTTTATTTATCTAAAAAGAAAAAATATTAAAAATTTGGAAAACAAAATAAAGAAAAGATATAATCTCTTCATCAGCTCACACGATTATATCCGCAAAAAATAGTGCTTTCTAATATTGTATCAATATAGCCAAAGCAAAATATTTCAATACAATAGTGTGAGGAGTACTAAAAAAAAAACTAAATAGTTAATAGAACAAATTAAGTAAAAAGTATATACAAAATAAAACATATCAAGCAAAAAACTGCTTCGTACTGAAAATAATTAAAACACTTAATCGTAAAATATTTACATCAACCATATTAAGAAAGATAGAATCAAGCTGAATGAGTTAGCATTTTTTTTTCAAAATGTATTATGATTATTTATAGAAATAGTATCGTTACAAATAATTATTTTTGACGTTATTTAAAATAAATCATGTATAAAAATTTAATATGCAGAAGAAACAACAAAACTTTACATTTATAATCTTAAAAAATATGAAAATTAAATTTAAATATTATAGTATTAGTAACAAAATAGTATTAGTAACAATTTGAAAATAAGTAAAACAATGCATTATTTAAAGCATACCTTTCAGACATTTGATAGACACTCTGATGGAAATGTTTGCATATGGAAACACATGACAGCCGAATTGAAGGTTCAATATCAGAGGCCTGAAGGAATTTGTTTGCAACCATTTCAAGGGCATCATCTGGCCAGGACTGCACAAAAATTTTAAGGAACAGTTAAATTTAAAAAAAAAAAAAAAAAAAAACCAAGAAAATTTTTACAAGTAAACAAATAATACTCTGTTAACATAAAGTAAGAGTGTTAAAGTATATTATCAACACAGTTGCAAACTGTCTTTTATTCATTAAATTTGGGTCATTTGACAGTATTCATGTATATTATATTCTGGAGGACACCAATGCAAAACAAACTGAAAATGAATAAAGTGCATTTATATAATAAGTTTAAAAGAAAAAAAAGATAAATGTTTTACCTGAAACCAATCAATTGTGCAACAATTAATAAGAGATGGAAACATCCTCAGTCTGTTTCTCAAGGCTCCTCCAATCGGACTCATAGCTAACACTAGATGAAGATTTTGTCTGACTCTTTCAATAAAAAAATTGTACAATGATAAAGGAGCAGGATCTATTTTCTTTCCCTAAAAGAAAACAAAAAATTTAAAAGGTTAAGAAGTATTTCATAAATAAACTTTCTATTTTTTATAATTTAAAAACTTAAAATATTTTGAATTCATCATTTTTAAATGTTGACTCATATATTTCACCAGTACAGAATTGTAGAATGAATATTAATTGATTATCTCGGTAATTATATAAAACTTATATAAGCACTTTTTGGCTTGATTAAAATCATTACTTTAAATCTTTTTAGACTTCTGAGAGAATTTTTGTGCCAAGACAGAAGAAAATTGATTATGATTTTTATAATTAGCTCAAATAACAACAACTAGTTCTGAGGATATTTTTCAATTTGAAAAATAAAAATAGATCAATCAAACGCTTAGTAAAAGAGTTGTCACTGTGATTATATATTTATCAAAAATATTTATTGTCTTTTGAAATGGGTCGAAAATTCAATTTTTTGAGACAAAAATATAGATTTTAGTTTTTTTTAATAAATAGAAATATAATACAAATTTTAGGTTTTAAATTCAAAAACATAAAATGTCAGAAAAAATACCTATTATATAAAATTCTTGCAAAATCTATATGAAAACTTTAATATTCATTTATAAATTCATACATTTAAATCGTCAACCCATTCACTATATACATATTCATTTCTAAATCCATATATTTAAATCATCAACCCTTTCACAGTGACAGATTTTGATGTAGATTTCAGATTAGATTAAGGTTTTCCCATAGATTCCAGAGGACCAAAATGTGATATTAAATACATTAATTTTTTGTCAGAGTTACTTTACATTCTAAACTTTCCATTTCTGAACTGAAATTTGTTTTGAATTCATGCTTTTGAAAAAATTTCAAATTTAAGTTTTTGACTCAAAAAATGAGTCATTTGCTCGGTTCTGGGAGACATAAATATTTTTTTAATTTGACTAATCGGATAAATATACAACAACTTTTAATAGACTTAAAATTCAGAATTTTGTTTTAAAAAAATGTGCCACACCAAGCTGCATATACCGCCAATTGGAGTCTAAGCACTCATTTAATTATTCTAGCCACAGTTGTTGAAATAATAATCAATAGCGTTATTGAAATGATTAAATCTCACAACGTTCTTGAAATAAGTACATTATTGATCTAAAACAAAAAGAATGTTACAAGATTATGCCAACTGTAGATGTTAGTAAACTCACTAAATCTCTTGCAGCTGTTTGCATTTTTTCCAAAATTTCAGCTCTCTCATCAGCAGCATAAAGATTGGGAACATCTCCAGTATTCAATATCATATTGATATCTTCCACAAATGATTCATCTTTGATTTGGTTGTCATTAAATAAGAAAACAGTTGCTTTTCCATCAGCACCGGCTTTTCTCAAGACCTATACATCACAATAGCCATTATTTCATAGTTTTTACCTACATCTGCCATTGCATTAGCAATGCACAATAAGAAAAAAATAATGAAACATACCTTTTTTAAGTCCTCCCGCCATTCAATAACAGTGTAGTTTTTGGTGATTTCAATTTGAAAAATTTCATATCCGGCCATGTACGCTGCAAGTTTGGCAGCACTTTGTCGACCACTGCCACCAATTCCTTTAAAAGAGAAATCGAAATTTTTAAATATGCCTAAATTTATTTCATATTATAAGCTTGCATGAATGTTTTAGTAGTATTTTTAGTAGTGAGGGCTTTTAGAAGGAACTGCATAATTAAATATTTAACCACCTGATTTTAAACCTAGATTTTTTTAAGAGGATTTTCCTCCATCTAGAGATTGATCTTAAAAGGTTCTTTCTTATCGGAAATACACTTCATGTAAAATTTTATTTTTTATTATAATTAAGTATAGTAAAACATGAATAGAGAAAAATCTAGTAACATTGTAATTAAATATAGAAAAAATTAGAATACAACATGAAATTTCAAATGCGGAATATTTTTTCTCTAAAATATCAAAATGTAAACAAATTATGGCTGAATTACTTAAGATTACCCAATAAAGATATCCTGCCATAATTTGTTTGCATTTTGAAACTTTGAAATTTTTTTTCAACATTTGAAATTTCATGATTTATTCTAGATTTACCCGAACTCACTGCTCTGTAAACTTTGAATTTTAAAATACCAAATTGATGTGAAAAAATTCGCCATGAAAAGTTTTCTCCGTGGTATAGCATACTCCATGAAGTTAACTCACAGTGGGGCAAAGTGGGAGTTATGACCTATTTTTTACAAATATATTTTTCAAAATTTTTCAATAAAATTAAATTTTCAATGTTACATTATTTGATTGCTTATGTTAGTCATCTGTCTACAATACTATTTTTTTAAATTATAAATTACTCTTTTTATTAGCACTTTTCGAAAATGTAGAAACGTGGTCAAATCTTCCTACTAAAGGATAGTTTGCTCACTACGGAAAAGTTTTGATAAAAAAGAGATATTAACACTTACAACATAAAGCAGTAATAAAATATCTGAAATAAGCTGCACACAATAATTGTGTCTAAAGAAATATCGAATATTTATTTACTGATGGAAAATAACTAATTCGAACTGATTCGGAAAGGTTTTGATAAAAAAAAATTAAAAAAAGGTGTTATATAACATTTACAATAAAATGCAGTAATAAAACATCTAATCTGGAAAAAATTTGAATAAAAAAGAATTAAAATAGGTATTAACACTTACAATATAAAGCAGTAATAAATGTCGGAAATAAGCTGCAAACAATAATTGTGTCTAAAGAAATATCAAATATTTATTTACTGATGGAAAATAACAAATCTGAACTAAAATTATTAAATAAATTTAGTTTGTGTCAGTAAACTGAATTACCAGCAGACAATTTTATCATTTATTTTTCTATATTTTTTTTCACACTGTGCCTCTTATCAACTTGCTTTTTTTGACAGGAATATCTGTCAAAAATCTTTATTTGGCACAAGCAGTCTATCATCTCTTAGTAGTCATTTTGTAAAAAAATTAAAAATACATTACAATAGAATGTTAAAATAAACTATAGGAGTGATGGCTTTTAGATTAAAAATAAACTTTTTTCCACACATGACAAACAAAAGTGACACAGTAAATTAAAAATAAAGATATAAAAAGGTTATTATCTATAAAAGAAATGAAAACTTGTATGCATTCAAAATAAAGTTTTAAAGTGGTCTCACCTACAAGAAGTACATGACCATTATCTTGTTGGAGGATACGGCATATTCGGGAGACATGTTCAATAGCAAACTTAAATAATACCAGATGCATTGGAGTTTTGCTCATTTGATTATAGTCCTCAAGATAACTAAAATAAAATCATGAAGGGTTTAGCAAGTCTGTAAAAATGTCAAACAATGTCCATGTTATTTGCATTTTTTTGTTTGTTGTGAACTACACCAAGAAGCTAAAAAATATTTTTTTTTAACCTTAGAATGAATGAAATCATAACCCTCACAAAAACAATTGAATTAAACTATTTGATGCAAAGAAAGGATAAGGTAATTTCTTTTATGAAGAACCTTATTCAGATAGTCAAAATGTCAAAGGGGCAGTAAATAAAAATATACACTTTTTTTCGTTAATGATTATCTTTATGCATTTAAATTATTTTTTTTATACATCTGAATTATATTTATGTTTAAGTTTAATTATTTTTTAAAAAAAAATTACAAAGAGAGCAAAAGAATACAACAATTTGAAGCAAAAGTTTCTATAAATTTCACCTTTCTGAATGAACTCTCAATTTTAATCTTTGCCTTTTGAAAAAAATATGATAGCCAAAACACTTTTCGGTTTTATAACTAGTGGTGAAAATATTTTTAAGAGTAAAAAAAATAAAGCTAGTTTTATATTCATCATAATTCAAAGTTTGTTTATTAAAAAAATAATATTATAAACAATTATTTATTACTGAATAAATATCATACAATAGGAAACAGAATATTTCACTACACTACCAACAATAAAGCTTAATTTAACATTTAACAAAAACAATAATTCTTTTTTTTTAAATGAAATTTACTTCACGCTTTTAAGACATCTAGTAATAAACAATACATTTTTAATTGCATTAAAAAATTTTGCTTTAATTTTCAAATTAAAATACTTACACATTCATTACTTGGGATAACTGATCTAAATCTTGTATTTCATCATATATTTTTGTTTCTTCTTCTGGATACATGTAGTTACCAAAGAAAAGGTTCCTAAAATAAAACACAATAAAATGCTTTCTACAAAGCACACTACATACTTTTTTACTAGTTATACAAAATGACTTACAAAATTACCACAAACTATAATGTTTGTTATGTAGCTTTAACCATCTTAAACTAACAAATAAAATCCTTGTAAAATGCAAATTGAAGCCATATTTATTTAATTAAGTTGAAAATTTTGATATTTCATTGTTGGTTTTATAATACCAATTTAGAAAAGTAGTAGAATATAGCAGACTGAAATATATACATATAGGTTTTTTCTATAAACACGAATAGTTCAAAAATAGTTGTCATGCAATAATAATAATTCTGATGTGTTAGAGATCAGCCAGCTAAACATTCAACATCTGTGAACTGTTATTTAAATTAAAGAACAATAACTAAAAAAGGAGGAATTTTAAAAAAAAATAAGTGTAGAAAGTACCTTACTAATATTTAATTTTTCCCCATAAATATTTTATGCCCTTTTTTACAAATTGCAAAGCATTGCAAAATAATGCTAAATGATTCACTGAAGAATCGTTGTCTAAAATTGATTAATCTGAATTTAAAATGATAACTTATAATTTTCTATGGAACTAGGTCATAAGTTAAAACGAAAAAGAAATGGAATTCGAGTAGGAAAAAAAAAACAAAATATGTAGCAGCTGTAATTTAGTTATAGCTGCTAAACTACTAAAATTTATTTACTATATAGATAGCATAATTTAACTAACCACTTATTTTAGATACGTTGCTCACAGCAAGTCATAAACATTTAATTATAGCATTACAAATATGATACAGTTTAATAAGTATGTAAAGGAAGTAAAAAAATTTCTATTGAAGGGTTTGTTGATTGAAAAATAATGTCATATTTTGAATTTGTTATAAATACTTTCGAGAAAAATTATTTACAAAAATAAAATGAAATCTTTAATTTTAATCTTATATGACACAATATTTTTAAGTGATTGAAAAATTATTTTTAAAAAATACTGAAAAATTCAATTTAAAATAAATTATACATATATATATTACCTAATATCTGAATCCTCAAGAGTTCCTTCAGATAAATGAGCAAGTATTTTGTTGAGAGGCTGCTTAAAGTGTAAATTAGTTGTTTTCGACAACATCTCAAAAAAATATTGCCTAAAAAGTTTGAAAAAGTTTCAATAACAAATTAACAAGCACAAAAATTATTACTGTTAGTAAATGTTTTGCTCATACCTGTCTTTGTCATCCACAAGTCGATCATAAAAAACTCTATAAACCTCATGAATCCATAATCTAATTAACTTAGAAGTTTCTTTCAAATGAGTTCGTGGCATCAACAAAATACCATGGATAACTCGAGCAAAATCTCTGAGGTTGAAAACGTAGTGACTTTTTGTGGGAGTCGGAAGAAAATTCTCAATTGCTGCAGAGTATATATCTTTGGTAGCTTCTACAACAACCTGGAAACATAAATGAAGCTGTTGTTACGAAACTATTTATAACTAATCAGTTCATTACTAATAATAGCCATGAGAAGTGCTGATTAATGATAATAGAATTCCCATGAAGAAACTAAGTAAAAATAAGAAAAATAGTGACGTTTCACACTAAAATAATGTCTGCATTTAAGAAAAAATTGCAACATATACTCTTGACTAAACTGAGAAAGAATTAAGAAACTACCTTAGCTAAAGAATTTTCAATTTCTACCCAGATACACTCTCTTAGAAAAAAAACTTTCTCTATAAGATAAATAAATACTTCAGCATTAGAAACAGTTACAATAGTAAATAATAACAGCAAATTTTTGTTTTATTTTTAAGCAACTATTTATTTCCAAACTAAAAAGCATCTCTTTAATAAACTTGATCTTTGATAAGAACAAGTTCCACGGATGACAGCAATAATGCAGAAATTAAGCTTATTCGTTAGAATTTTCCTCTTCATATTTTATAGCAAAAGAGGGAGTCAATCTCAAATGGTATACCTGCGATCAACTTCTACTTTTTACCCACGAAGTTAAAGCTTTAGCCTTGACTTTAAACTGGTTACAATTTAGCTTTTGCCTGCTGGTTGTAGAAAAAGTGACCAATTTGAACTTTTCCAATGCAAAAACAAAATTTTAAATATAAGAATAATGGCAATGGGGTATTTTATTAAATGCGATTTTTCAACATATTTTTCAAAATGATATCTAGTGACTTTGGACAGAAAAAAGTGAGCAATTAAAAAAAAAGTGACTTTTTTGCATGAAAAATAGTGATTTGGTACGAGTCCTGTGATTATAATATAACAAATAACAAAAGCCTACCTTTTCAAGTTTCAGAATTGATGGGTCATATCCTTTAATGAATTGCCAATGTACCACAGAGGTGAATATGTGGCAAAGAGTTTCATCATCAAAAGCATCAATTCCCATAACATTTAAATGCCGAACAAAACGTGAGGTGATCTCATTTCTTCCTCCTCCCGGTGGACCCATAGCTGTGACAAGGTTCTAAAAATTTAAAATATGAAATGAGTTTTGAATTTTAATTATATTTTTAATCTTAAAAAGGTATTTTAATTACATTTGATAAAAATCAAATCATTACAATGGAGTTCCAGTGGGTAAGAGTCTAATTTAAAAAAAAACAGAAAATGTTTTTTTAAATGAAAAGTGGCAGTTAGTTTCTTGAAGATAATAGTTTTAAGTTTTTCATTCCAGCTTAAAATAGGTAAACCAGAGGGTATTTTTAACAGAATATTTATATTTTCTTTTAGTTTTTATCAGTTGTAGTAGTTGCAGATTAGAGAAATAGACAATGCATGAAGCAATATTGAGAGTACTTTTAAATTTAAAAGAATAACACTGTCCTACAAAGATTAAATAATAAAAAAAGGCAGTTAAGCATAAAAAAGAAATTTAAATTTTTAAAATAGGCACGCTTAATTTCTGGTTTCTGAATTTTTCTCAATTTCTGATTTTTATACTTTTTCTTCTAGTTTTTGAATACACGATTTTTTGTGTATTTTTCAAAAATAATAATTATTTATAACTATTTTAATACACTTGGGAATGGTAGAACACTATTTTTTCGTATTTTACATTTGCTGGCAATGAACTTGTTCTGAATGCCCAAAACTAACCTATTAACTTAATGTTAATAAATAGCTTAACAGTTGTGGTAGTAATAGTAAAAATTCTATTAGCCTAGTGGTAATAAAATGCTAATCTATAATTGTGCACAACGTGTAAAAAATTAGAAACAGTTTAAAGGATTTTTTACACAAAGCTTTCAACTATTTACCACATCCACTATTTCCAGAACAGATGTATCTTTCTTGTCAAACCAATAATGATGATCAATCCACTGACGAAGAAGCTCAACAGGAGGTTGAGCACCATAAATTTCCTTCATTGGCATATTCAAATCATCCACAAAAATGATGCATTTTTTACCCATACTGGGTCCAAACACACCTTTCCTTCGCCTATTAAATAAATATGAGATATAAGTCTGAAAATATAGCATAAATGAAATAAGTATAGCTTTAAATATTGAGTCCTTGATGACACAGTGAAGTCCTCATCTCCATTCCTCGTTTGGCAGACAATTGACTGTTGAGTGAGTATTTTATTTTTAATTCTAAGTATTAAATCACATAAAAATTTAGTTTTCTTAATTTCACAGTTCAAAGTTGCTGATAAACAAGGTTAATTTGGTCAAAATTGATTAATTATGTATCTTATCAAGATAAAATTGAAAAAAAGAGCATAATTTTAACTCAAAAGATAATACAAAAAATTCTATCAAATCCCAAACTTTTATATAAGTGAAAAAGCGTTCCATATAAAGGTAGCAGAAATGTTATTTTCAAAAATACTGAAATTTTTCCTAACATCAATAATTAAAAATTTATTTTGGCACCTTTGGTTTTAAAGGAATGACAATTTTTAAACAGATTTTTCTCCTCCAATTTTATAAGCAGACTTTACACTTTTATTATTATTGCTGCTTTAATTTCCTATAGATTAAAATTTACTGTAATGAAATGAAATTCAGTATACAAACTTTCTAAATTTATTTTCTAACACGTCTTCAGAAAAATTTAAATAGTAATTTATATTTTGAAGTATGGATGTGAATGGTTGGCCTATTTCATCTTTAAGCTTTTTTCAAAAGAAAGATGTTTTAAACCGTGTATGGTGTTAAAGCATTGCAGTATTAATAAAGCAAGAGCATTATACATAAAATATGAAAAATTGCACTATAGTTATAAAAGACAGAAAATACAATTAATAGAAACAAGAAAAAATATCAAACTGCATAAAAACGAAAATCTAATGCATCTTAACGTAAACTTACATAAACCTTTTAATCAGGGTTCCCACTCAATTTCAGAAAAAAAATTCCCTGACTTTTCCAGGTATTCCAGGTAAATTTCAATGAAAATCCATACCATATTTTATCTATACTACGAAATTTTTCATCAGAAAGTTTGGATTCTTTCATTTGTTAAGTAAAGAATAAGATTTTTTGTGTAAAATAAATATCATTATATAAGGAAGGAAGCATTTTAGTATGTCAAAAATGTAAAATTTTTGCAATGAATAATTGTAATAGATGTTAGATTTATTTAATTCGAACCTCAATAACTGAGTATTGTTACTGACAATTTTAAGACAGATTTTTTCCAGGAATAATGAAGGAATTTTCCAGGTTTTTGTAAGAAAATTGCAATTTTCCCTGACTATTCCCTGATTTTTGGAGTTGAAATAAAATTCCCTGACAATTCCAGGTTTTCCCTGTTCTCCCTGACCAGTGGGAACCCTGTTTTAATAAAGTTTGAATGATAAGACATAGGCTTATTTAACCCGACCCTTAAGTAAAAATATTCTTTATTGACTTCGACTAAGTCTATCTATGAATAACTTAACACAGGTTAAATTTACTGATGAATTCTAATGTTGCTGTTGCTTATTTTCATAATCTGATATATGTCAGATAAGTTCCAGAAGGTCACTGATCACAAAAAAAAAACCTACAACAAAAAGGGGATCTGAGGTAAGATCCACCTTAGAAAGTCCAAAGCAAACCAAAATATGTTTCAGTAAAGCTGGTTGAACACAGCATTTTTTGCAAGTAGGGATGATCTTCACGCCTCCCTCAAAAATAAAGCACTTAAGATGGCCTCTTACAAATCTGTTGAAAGCTGTCTGGGTTCTTCTGTCGCATTTAATGTCCAGCAGTGTACCAGGGAATGTCCTATAATACCTGTGATGTGTAGTCAGTATATCCCATAATTGGTGAGGCTTGGATCTTTCAATGGAACAGAATTCCTGATAAATAAATGAGAACCCAGTGGCTGGTTCACCTTCACTGCCCTCTTTTGTCAATCTATCCGCTACCTCAATACCATGAATATCCCTGTTTGATGGGATCTATTGGAAGTGGACATTGTGATTTTTAGAGATTGTCCTTAGTTTTGTGTAAAATATAAATCAGGGTTGTGTTGGTTAAGTCAAGTTTCAAGAAGAGCGGTTCTAATGTAAATACCGCTGCCAGTACAATCTTCTGTATGACTACCATTAGAATAGAGCTGCACGGCATCTTTAGGAATACAACAAATTATTTCCAAAGCCAATTGTCCAAGATGGTTTTCAAGGTGAGTTTGCAGAGGAATTCAAATCAAAGTGACAGAAAAGTTTCCTGTCCGGTCCTTAGTTAGTGTAAAATATAAATGCTAGTTTCATCGCATGCTGAGGACTAGCTACTTAAATGTTGTAGTGAGCTGCGGCTGTCTGATAAAATCCGTAATTTAGTAAAATCCTTTTTGTAGGGTAAGACAGCATCAAGCCTTACATTGATTGCAATTAGCTCACTCCTAAAGACAGAGCAATAACCATGGTTGCATTGTTTAAGTCAAGTTTCAAGGAGAGGGGTTTTAATGTAAATACCGCTGACAGTACGATCTTTTGTATGACTACCATCAGAATAGACCTGCGCAACAAATGATTTCAACAAATGAAGGAATACAACAAATGATTTCTAGAGCCTATTATCTGGGATGGTTTTCAAGGTGAGTTTGCTTGTTTGCAGAGGAATTCAAATCAAAGTGACAGAAAACTCTTGGCAGTCTTTCCAAGGGATCAACACAAGATCTCTAAGATACAGATTCAATCTCACAAGATATCAGGTTTTGAGCTTCAGCTAAGCTAAAGGAGTTGCATTTCTTTAAATAATGATTTCTTAATGATTATTATTACCTACATAATTGATGATTATTACATAGTTTTATAGTTAACTTCAATGTAAAATTAATATTAAATAAAATATATGATCTTTCATCTTTTTGATATTACAATAAATCCACAATATAATAAATACAGAATTTTATGAAATAAAACATAATATTAAATTCTGGTTACTTAAAATACTATACATTCAAATTATTGGTTAAATTCATTTTAATAAATATAAAAGAAATAAAAAGGTTTCGAAATAAAGTGAATACCTATCTAATTTACTCATTATGATATCTTGAGTTTGTCCAGCACTGGTTCTGGCAGAGAAATTTATAAAGTTAGGAAGATACCTAAAATTAAAAGAATGAAGTTTTATGAATAGATTATTAAACATAAATTAAATATTAATATCTTAAACTGCAAATTATAAACGAATCGAAATACCTTTCTTTTGGAAGATGGATCAGGAA
Organism: Parasteatoda lunata; assembly: GCA_949128135.1. Classification (NCBI taxonomy): domain Eukaryota; kingdom Metazoa; phylum Arthropoda; class Arachnida; order Araneae; family Theridiidae; genus Parasteatoda; species Parasteatoda lunata. The sequence continues at coordinate 28,896,485 of OX421977.1, forward strand.
ATTGTTTGTTATTGCTGATTTTCCAGTTCCAGTGGGTCCGACAAATAACACTGGTATATCATTAGTGATATATATGTTCAGTATAAATTGCTGACGCACAGTCTCACTAGTGGGGATTATTAATTCATTCACCTACAAAAATCATAGTGGGTTTAGAAAAACACAGTTCTTTACTAAATAATAACATGAGATATACAAGAATTAAATTTATAAGATGTTCATGACATTGCATAATTTTTAAAAAGCAAAATCATATTACACAATTTAAATCGGATCAAGAAAAGGTTTCTACATAAAGGTTCTTTGGTTAAAGAGTTAGGTCTGTAGCATAAGAAAAAATATGTTACATGCAATTTATCTTTTTAAAATCCTTCATTTTGTCTAATTTCTAAGATGTTAAAGAATCAAAATATAGTTTAGAAAAAAAAGGATGGCTTTATGAAATAAAATATAGTTTTTACAAGTTTTCATCAGAGACTACACATTCATAGCATGAATGTAATTAAATTATACTCAAAAATACAATTGATGGAAGAATTTTCTATAATTTTAATTTTCTAATTATAAACTTTCTATAAATTTTATGGGATTCAACCATTAGATAAGACTTAAAAAACACATTTTTAATACAATTATTCAGTTTAAAGCACATAACTATTCACTATAAACACATTATTGCTTACTTTAACAACTTGTAAATCCTTTAATGAGGGAGCATGTACAAAAGAAAAATAGATTATTTAAAAACTCAGGGAAACTTTTTTTAAGAGCATTTTTTACCTAATAATTTTTTTTTTTTTTTGTGAAACAATAATAATAAAATGAGAATTAAAGGAATTTTTGTAAAATAAAATGACATGTACTTTATTATTAAATTATTTTAGTAGCCAGAACTTCACTAAAGTTGCACCAATATTAAAAGAATGAGAGCTTCAAAATAATTTTTTAGTTAAACCCTATAGGAATAATATGAGACATCATTTCTGTTTTTCTGATAACTAGGAGTATGTAAAAATACAGTTAACAAATGTGACAAACACAGAAATTTGTGGAATTCTTTTGTAAAATAGTATTTTTCTCATTCAAGCATAAGCTGCTCCACTTGTGCAAAACTGAATTAAATAATTGTTTTATTTGCTTGGACCATTCAGTTTGATTTTTTGTTTAATGAGATTTTATTGCAGGCAAAATTAAGAAAAAGTTGAACATAATTTTTTTTTTTTTTTTTACATCCACAATCCTTATAACAATAGCACATTTTAAACAATCAAAGGAAAATTCTATACAAAAAAAAGTAAATGAACTTTTCAGATATGACATAATCTGTAGCCAAACTTGAGTACTTATTGCATTTAGAATTACTTTTTAATTACTTATCTCAATAACAGTAGAATTAACATGCATTGAAGTCCACTTTAATAATACTAAAGTAAATGATTAATTATCATTTTTAAACTCTCTGCAGCACATGTTTGCTTAGTGTTTTATGTTTAATAATGATTTATTTTAGAAATATCAATAAATTTTATATTTTTTTATTAAAAGTACTGGATATTTTAAGAAATTGAACAGTTTACATTACTTTAACAAAAAAAAAAAAAAAGGATTCTATTTTGTTTTGCATAAAATTATTATTTTTAAAAAACTATTCAGTTTTCAAAAGTTTAGTTTAAAAAAAAACATCATTATACAACTGACTAATACTAACTAAAAAGAACAAGAACAAAAAATTAAATAACTTACCCTAGCATCTGCTGCTATATCAAGTTCTTCTTTCTCTATCGTTGCCAACCAATTCTTCCAAGAGTTGCTTTTTTGGTCAAAAACATAATCATAAACTAGATCATTTTCAGGAAATAATTGCTGCTTTGTTAGCGTGAAACTTTTTGGTTTCATACATTCTTTATTACCCCCCAGCAACAGTGTTCGATAAAATTCATCAAAAAGAATGCGACTGTCAGTAACCATGATGCTTCCGATTGTCCATACTAATGAGAATATGAAATAGGATTGTATACCACGCTGAATCTGAAAATGCATTTCAGAATAAGTCACAAAAAGTAATTCAGAAACAAAATTAAATGAGCACTTCATAAAACTAGCACTAGTATAGTACAAAATTTAAATCTTTAAAATTTGTGGAGAAAATGCATAGCTGTCAACTTGTTAAAAACAAAAAAAGGGAACAGAAAGCAAATGAATTGAAAAAGTGAAAAACCGTGAAAAGTTTTTGTGCAAAAAATTTATATCAAGATAGCCATACATGTTTCATATTTAGCATATTTTTTTGAACTTACATTTTTAATTAAATTATTCACTAATGAAGAATATCACACATTTAGAATAACTAATTCAAGAAAAAACTTACTTCTTACAAGAATTGGGCTAATGGATTTTAAAATCGGGGGAATAGGAATCGTGATATTGGATTTTAAAAACGCAAAAATATAAATTGCGATATTGAATTTTTAAATTGCATAAATACGAATTACGATGCATAATCTTTAGATCACAAGAATATGAATCGCAATGAGTAGTTTTTAAATCGGGTATAAATACGAAAATCGATGCTTGATATTACAACCGCGTAAATACGAATCGCAATATCGTGTTTTAAAAATGCGTGAATACGAATCGCGACATTGGTCTTTAAACTCGATTGAATACGAATTGCGACCCTGGTGGAATAGGTCATGAGATTTTAATGGCAGAGATAATTAAGACTCAGTTCAAAGATAAACTCAGAATTACTCAATGGAACTTCAAAAAGGTAAATTGGCAATTAAACTGCCACTCTTCTTGAAAAATGCACTATGGATAACAACAGTGATAAAGCACTAGACTATATTGTAATAACTATTCTTGAATGTGCAAAAGTGTGGTGTCTGATGAACCACTGGAATGCCTTTCTGGAATGATGATCTTCAATAACTAAAGGAGGAAAGAGTTCGGATAAGAATTATTGCTGAATATACTTGTTGGTCTCTTAAAAAATTGTATCATCTTAAGACATTTTTAAACAGTCTCTCCTCAGAAAGAACTTTGAAGCTAACAGTTAGCTTGCTTTAACAAATTTTAACCTGATTAGGACTATCTAAAGGAAGAAACTAAGACTTTTAATTTTTTATCAATCTTAAATTCTAAAAGGGACTCAACTTAGTAGAAATATAATTTAAGTTTCTGAAAAGTTTTTAAGAACAAACATTTGAAGGAATGAAATCAAACTAAATGCTTTAAATCAGTGGTTCCCAACCTTTTATGGACCATCGCCCCCCTCTAGGGGTTGGCTGACACATATCGCCCCTTCCTCTTTTAGCGCAAAAGCCATTTATTGTTGCTTGTGAGCAACCAAACACTGAAAATATGCTGAGTTATATTTGATTTGATTTTAAATTGTAATGCAAATAAGGAGGCAATTTTATCCTGCCATTTTTATTATCTAATTTTAAAAAAATTGTGCATCTTTTGTTTAAAAAAAAAAATGATATTTAGGACGGAATAATCAAAACAAAAGAACATTTTTTTAAAATTCATATTTTAATGTAATCAAGAAAAAGTTAAAACGTTAACAACTAAAATTTGAGAAAAAAATGAAGAGTGAGAAAGTACATTTTTACCACTTCAATGACTGCCCTGTGCTTGGTATGTTTCAGTTAAAGCTTGAATGTCAGGTTTTATATTCGTAAGATATAAACGCAGGTCTCCTTTGAAGCAAATGTCCATCCAATTTCTTTGCTTTGTGAGCAGCTGGACGACAGAACTAAATCCTCTCTCCACTAAATATGTTGACGGGAACGAGATGAGGAGCGGCTCAGTTTGGTTCCACAATTGTGGATAAGTGTCCATAAGCTTTACCCAAGAAAATTCGTAACCGTTTTTTTTTAAAGACGACTTTAGCCTCACAGTCATACTTCAAATCTAAAAAATCAGTCTGCAAAGAGGAAGTGAACTTATCCACAACTTCAAAAGAGAAAGGTTCGAAAATCCAATCCTGAATTTCTAATTTCATTAAATCTTTAAATCTTGATTCCATATCAGTTTTTAACTGACCAAGGTGATCAGTAAAAATTAAGATTTTATTTTCGAGGATCTCGATATCTGCCATTGAACACTTTTTAAGAGTTGGACATTGCATTAGCTCTTTGCGACCAATGTTTGACTTGTAGATATCAAACTTGGCGATGAATGAAGATATGATTCCCTTAGCCATGATAATGTTCATTTTATTTCCGTGAAGATTTACGCTGATTTCGTTCATTTTTTCAAAAATATCCGTGACGTACGCAGTTTCCAACTTGCTTTGCTTCAAACAGGATCAGTGGTGCCGAGAAACTCAGTAACCGAGTCAAACAATTCGAAGAAACGGCGCAAACAGTTTCCTTTTGAAAGCCATCTCACAGCTGTATGCAAGAGCAAGCGTTCGAAATCTTCATCATTTTCATGGCAAAGTTCTCGGAACAAAAGGTCATTGAGAGAATTAGCTTTGATTTTATTTATGCCAGAAATAACGAATTGTAAAGTGTCATGCAGGGCACCACTCAACTTTTTGCAGCCAAATGTTGATGATGAATGACACAATGGTGATGAATGGTGATGACCTCCGGTACTTCATTTTTAAGCTGTGTCAGAAACCCAGTATGACGACCAGACATGGCAGGAGCACCATCTGCTGCACAAGCACTTACATTTGTAAGGGGAATTTCTTTTTCCTCAAAATAATCTTTGACCAATTTAAAAATCGACGATCCTTTTGTATCAGTAATCAAAGTTCTTGTAAACAACATTTCCTCTTTAATCTCTTTATACTTTTACTCATTTATGAATCTCACGTAAGCTAACGCAATAGCTTTGTTATCTATCAGAGTTGATTTATCAATCTGCAACACAAATTTACCTCCTTTCAAAAATTTTTTGAGTTATGATTCAACGTCTGCGGCAATCTCATCAATACGTCTGGAAACAGTATTATTGCTCAGAGGAACAGAGTGACTTATCTTATTGCTCGGCATGATTTCAACAATTTATTTAGTAGCAGGTTAAATAAGAGTTTCGCCAATTGTGTGAGGTTTACCACATTTAGCAATCAATAAAGAAACTTCGTAGGAAGCTAGTAGACTTTTGTCAAGATCGGTTGTTTGTTTTTTAAATAGTTCATTTAAATTAGGCCGTTTTTCAAATTTAGATTTCAGATCTTGAAAATAACTTAGGGGTTTGCTTACTTTATCACTATGTAATCTCGATAAATGGTCTCTCATTCGCGAGGGTTTCATCGCCTCATTACTAGTAAATGTTTTAGCACAAAGTTTAAATGTTTTAGCACAAAGACAATATGGAAACTGCACATTTTGCAATGACGCGATAAAACCGAATTTTAAATATTCGGATGAATACTGACGACACTTCCTTTTTGAATCCATTGACACTTCAATATAAATGCATGGAAGCTATAACTATAAAAAATAAGCTAACAATTTATGGTTGTGCAAAACAGTTATTAACGGTGAAAAACAAGTAGCCATTAATAACGATAAAAACAATTAAGAACGATATAAAACAACCTAACAATTAACAGTCAATAACTAATTACAAAATTTAAACTATTAAGCGATGCGAGGGAAAGAAAACGATTTAAGTACTGTACAAGAGTGAGGACACTATAACAATGGCGAGGGGAGTCAAAGAGTTGGCTGACCAGTACAAAAACATAGCCAAAGCGCCAATTATTTAGCCTTGGAAACTTGCCAAATTAAAACCTCTTCTTCTCAGTACATTCGCTTTTCTGAGAGGGTATTTATGGTATGAATACATTTAAAGACGAAAAATACATGTTTCAAGATAAAATTGTCTTACTATACAATATATATTTATAATTGTACTCATACTAAAACTGTAACTAATTCCAAGAAAATGCAGAACTACTTTTCAAAAGCGTAGTGTCACATTTTCCACCTTTCTCTCTACAACTTTTTTATAGCTCTCAGGCATAGATTTAAAGGCAGCCCTATATTAGTCCCCGCTCTCAGGTCTATAAGAAACTGGTCTGGGGATGTCTACTTCTATGGTTACAAGCAAGAGCACATTTCTAATGGGGGTGTAATGAAGGAATGAATGTGACGATTGGTTTACTTAAGGTGACCTATGCCAAGATTAAGACAAAACTATTCCCCTCACGCTCTCCTATACAAGGTGAATTTTCCTCGTAACCATAGCACTAGCAACGACGCGACACTGATATATAGAATTTTCCTGAAAGCCGTATTATAACTGCCAAACCAGAGTTATCTAGCAATAATTGTTTCGTCTATCAATCCGTTTCTCTTATGCCTTTCAAAATCGGAGGGCAGGGAATGAGACGAGAGTGGAACATTTGAGGGGAAGATGCGATACCAAAACGTATGACGAAAACGATCCTGAACTTGAAATTTTTTAATTTTTAACTATCATAATTCTTTGTCTACACCAGAACCATAAGTTTCATTTATGTTTTCAATTTGGATCTCAAATAGATTTTGTTATTAATGTTATTAGCAATTTTTATCTTTAGAGTACTCGTCGCCCCCTTGAAAGGCTCCATCGCCCCCTTGAAAGGCTCCATCGCCCCCAGGTTGGGAACCACTGCTTTAAATGAATCCTAGGGCCTTCTCTGTTTTGACCCCCTTTTGAATGAAGAATTCAAAAATGCCTTGAGGCATTTAAAGAGGGACAAGAGTGTGGGACACAGTGTAAGAATTTTATCTTTGAACTCGGTTTTTTGATTTTTATTAACAGAACTTAAAAGGGTATTTTTACTAGTTTTAATTTAGTGGTCATTGGACATTTATGGATAAAAGATTATTATTTACTTCATATGTTCTATGGGTTTCATCTGAGTCAGCAGCTTGAGATATCAACAAATCTTTCAAGAAGCAATCAAAGAGTTTTATCAATGAGGAAAGTAAGTGAATTTTTGAAGTTTTCAAAAATGTCACGCAATGCTGTTTGAGGAAATCCAGACAGGGCTCCACCAACCACTCAAACAAATCATTGATGAGAGAGATACACTCTTCAGAAAGTTCCAACTTAGACAGATTGTTTAAATAAGAATCTTTAGAAGGTTTCCAACCTAACTGTAAATAGAGCAGAATCAGAAGGCACATTTTTTTTAAAGAAAAATATTTAAAATGCATAATAAACCAGAATAAAAATTTAAAAAGGTTATCAGAATTATTAAGAAAGTTTTTTCTGCTCAAATGGCACACTTTTTATGAAATATAAAAGAATTATAAGTTTTTACACTATGTGAGGTTTGACTGTAGTAATAGTACTCTATTACTACAGTCAAACCTCGCTATAGTGAAATTTCTGTAAACCCAGTAATAAGTCCACTCTCTATACAATGTATCACTATATCAAAATTTTAAGAAAAATAGTTTATAGCATAAGTTGAACTATTGAATATAGGGATTGCAATTTTGCATAATTTGTTTGAATAGTTATTGATTAATTGAATAAAAAATTTTAAAAAATCAAAGCAAAAAATATTTACTTAGCTAAAAACTGCTTTTAATTTTACATTTTAAGAAAGAAATTAGTGATTTTAAATTAAACACAATTTGATAAGCAGAGATTTTATTTTATTTTATAACCGTCGTTGAACAGGAGACCCAATTTCATGGGTTTACGACTACTGATGTTCAACTCCGTAGCCTTGTAATTTTGAACCAATCCAGAAGACAAGGAAACTCCTGAATCAGTACCCCCAGAGGTATTGATTTGTTATGGGAAAATGGAGGGCTTTGAGACTCGACAGATTTAACGTGCATCAGTCACCATTTACTACACGGGGAGTCTTCGGCCGGCGAGGATCGAACCCACGACCTCTTGGACATGGGCCCAGTGCCCTACCGACCAGGCTATCTCGGCCTGATAAGCAGAGATTATCAATTTTCTTATCTACAATGGACAAAGAATCATTATTTTCTGATCCACATTTTCTGCAGAAAAAAATATTCCAAGATATTTAGTGCTGACTTTAATTCAAATACAGGTGGTACTGAAATTTCATTTCCTTCTTCTAGATTTTCTTTTGACAAATCTTCTTTCTCAGCTTCATCGTTTGTTTTGTTTAATTTCAGAGTCAATGTCATCATTGGTTACGGGTACCAGAAGTACATACTTCATCATCAAACATTTAAATTACTCTGAATGGCTTTGTTGTTAACTGGAAGTTTTTTTCAAACATTTTTAGAGTGCTTAAGTTTTTGAGATTTACTTAAGACAGTTAGCCTAAATTCTTCCCCCATTCAATCGTCAAGGGGTGATTTGTAAAGAATAGGACTTGTAGAGATAAGAAGATTCCAAGAACTAAGCAAGGAACCAGGTTAACAAGCTGTAGAACAAGCCTAGATTTAGGAACAAGCTGTAGAACAAGCTTGTTCCTAAATCTAGGAGATGGGCTATGAGAAAAATGTGCTGTTTAACTGCAGCAGTAGTTAAAAGCGATAAGCATAAAGGAGTAAAATATGACAATGTAAAGGAATGTTAACAGTTGTAGTCCCAACACTTGCAAGTTTAAAGTTGAGGAAATTAAAATAAAATCTGCAGGAATGAAATTTGAGTTTATTATAACCATACTATCAACTTCTCAGTTGTTCACTATAAGTATTTGAAATAACATTATTAAAATGGAAGTTCAAACAGGACTACTAAGAAAGTTCACTTCAACCGAGTGTTCACTATATTCTGGGTTCACTACATGCCAGGTTTCTTGATGTAAATAGATATGTTAATAAATATAAATTTTTTATCTATATTTGTTACAAATAACTGATTGTTTATAAGTTAAAGTAAGAGTTACTTTTGACATTTAGTGATCAAAAACAGTTATATATGCTGTGATTGCTTCATATTTTTCCTCCACACTAAAAAACGTACACAAAACTTTAGGTTTTACACAATTTAAAACTTAATGCGATTTTGAAAATCCTGAGTGATCCTGTTGATCAGCAACATAATATAACAAACAAAAACAAAAAAACAACTCTAAAACTGAGTTTGTTTCTATCCACAAAAAATTCCTACTCTATCTCTGTACATACAATAATCAGTTCAACTATGAATATCAAATAAAATACGTAGATAAATATTTTCAAAACACTTAAGTATATTGTCAGTTAAAATAAGCATTTATCACTTTAAACGGATGAATATCACACTAAAAAATAATACCTGATGGGGCTCCATGTAGATCATACCACATCGAGAAACTGTGGCAGGTGATGCTTGCTCAAGGTCAGCTGGTTCAAAAATAAGATTCATCGTTGAACTCATTTGTATAATCTCTCCACTCATTAGACACAGCTAAAATCAAAACTTAGAATTGAATTCTTAAAATATTTTTGAGTTTAGCACTCAGATTAAAAATTATCATAGCTTTTAAGACAGTTTCTAATAGTTAAATTCTTTATAAACTAATTAATAATAAAATGACTCAATTCCTCTCTTTCTAGCAATTTAAAAATAATACAAAATTAAAATGACTTAATTTTTTTCATATGGAATATAAAAGAAAATATTTCAAAAATTAAAAAAACATTATAATTTATCTAAAATGAAAATTTTTTAATATTGATACATGAAATCTTCAAGTAAGTTTACAGTGATGTCATAGCTGATTAATTCTTGAAAATAAGAAAAAAAAAAGTTTTACAAATGTTTAGAATATGTTAAGCAAATATAAATGAGACAAAAGGGAGTGACAAAAAATTCAGTGAACTATATTTTAAAACTAGAACAGAATTCTAAAAATTTACTTTTAGAAACATACTACTTATTTAATAAAATGCAGATATTTTCAATTAAAAACTTTTATTAGTTGAAAAATGACACACATACCTTCTTGTTGTCGTCAAGAACTGTATTCATGTTTTCAATCCAAACCGCATCGACTGGACCATCAAACAAAATCCATTTTCTGTCTTCAGATTGATCACTTGCATATTGGCGAAATGTAGTTGCTAAAACACCTTAAGAATAAAATGTTACAAAGTATGAAAAAACTGCCTTTCATGTCACTTTAAAGATATATAAATGTTATAAGTATAATGGAAAACATAGTTGATGACAAACAGCAATTCTGAAGCAATAAATCAGGATCCTCCAAACTTTTTTGTTATCAACAACTTTCAATGAATGTTTTAATTAAGTTTAAGATAGAATAGTATTGGTACTTAATGATCCTCTATTTCAAATTGAATCTTAATGAATCTTTCTAGATCAAGACAACTTTTCATGATATTATATGGACAACTCCAATAAACAAATAAATGATCATCACAATTAAGACAAAGAAAAGAGAAATGCGGAATCAATTGAATTTCAGAGAGAAGTTAACTCAATATTACAACTTTTTTTACTGTCATTTTTTTCTTAATTTGGTGTTTGAAATCTGATGATTGCCATTAATTATATATAATTTAAATTGATTATTTTATTTTGTATTATTTATGTCAGTACAAATTTTATGCTCATTTTTTTGTAAACAAGTTAGTTGATTTAATACAACTGTTAATAACACAACTCTCGACTTTTGAGAAAACATAATAATTATGTGCTGTGATTATCATAATTTTTCAAATAACAAAACTTCACAATTTTGCTTCAAAATCACAAAAAAAAGAAGAAAAAAAAAGAAAGGAAAAAAAAAGAGAGAAAAAAAAGAACTCATTAGTAAGTCAGTATCTTTCTTTTTATAGAAAATATGTAGAAATTACTTTTGAGAATTTAGGTCAATTATGCAAATGATTCTATCCTATAACTACAATAAATACAAATCTAAATAACGAACTACTTTTGTTTCATAAAAACTGAAAGATGAGACAAAATAAAACTACTTTTATTTATAAAAGTTTTGGGATCTTAAATTACTGTAAATTGTTGGCACTTTAATTTTCAAAACCAAATTTTATATAATTATATCTCTTTGTAGAGAATTACAGTTTTTAAAATACAAAAAACAAAATTTTTACCAGAGTGCTAATCAGAAAAAGCATTGAACAAAATTTTTCATGCCAAATTTATGAATTCATAAAATACAGAGTAAAGAAATTTTTATTATAAAATTGTTTCCTATCTCCTACAGCATTAAAAATGAAATATATTTTGTTATTTACAATGTTCTTATTTTTTGAATACTACACAAATATTGCACATAAATTTACATTGAAAAAAAAATACCAAATCATAATAAATATTTAAATACAATTAAAAATCATTAAAATAAGCAGTTGATATATTTAGCTGGGAGGGGCAGTTTAAAAATTAAAAACAAAAGTAGTTATTTTTTAAAATTACCATTTTTCAGAATCAACTTAAAATTTATAATAAATTTGTATCAGGGTTAAAATTAAGAAAACTTAGGGTCAGGGGAGAAAAAAAAATTTTCACTGGTCCAAATGACTAATAATTAAGACGTATTACTAGTCTATGTGTCTCTTTTTTAAAAAAAAGTTGATAATGAGAATTTGGAAAAAAAATTACAATACAGAGAAAGTGAAATATTCACAACTACAGTGAAATATACTATTTTGAGACAAAAACATAAACCAAAACACAAAAGTGAACATAAAAAAAAAAAAAAAAAAAAAAAAAAAACAGCATACCATTTTTTTTCACCAATTGTTAGTGCAGATAACTACTGATTAATCTATGGCAGTCAGATTCAAATTTTATGAATCCTGAACTAACAAACCACATCTCCTTCAGAGCCCTGCCTCTTTACTAAAGTTTTAACAAAAAATATCCTGTTTGGATGTATCACTGACAATAAGTATATTTCTATCACATTTAACAAAACCACAAAACCTACCACTGCTTTATAATCTCATAATTGTATTAAACTTCATTCAAATAAAATCATATTTTTAGTATCTAATAGAGCTTTAATAATCTCATCATAATAAAAATTTACAAAATTAACTAATAATTAATTGGTATAGATTGAAATAGATTTATCAGAACAAATATGTATTTACCATCCGTCCATTCATGTGATGCTGGATCAAAACATCCATAAAGCTGCCCCATAGTGATTGCCTTGGGATTGATAATTCTGTACTGAACTTTGTTTTCAGTTATTCCACAATCAGGTCCTAACTTCTGAATATCTCCTAAGCTGGCAGCTAAGATTTGGTAGGCACTGCTCTTTCCACCCATTGGCTCACCGACAATCATCAAACCATGGCGAACTAAAATCATTTCATAAATCTGAAAACAGCAAAAAGAGAAAACACTAAATCATAATTAATGGGGATACTTCTATGTGGTAACCACTTAAGGAAAACAAAGAAAATTTTTCCAGACCTCTTTTAACAGGCTTATGCAAAATGTAAGCATTGTACACAACATTTTCAACTAATAAAATATGGAGTTTGAGTTTATGAACCAATAATGCCACATGAAATTTTAGTTTATAGGAAAAATTAAAATTATTACTTACAAAATGAATCTGAAATAATTGTAATCATAATGATAAAATTATATTAAAGATTACGTATGAATATCATTGGCCATAAATATAAAAAAATTTAATAGAAATTTTACTGTTAACTGTAAGGACACAAGAGGATGAAAGGAAACACCATCAAGAAGACCTCAGTATTTTAATAATACACATCCATTTTACAATAATGGGTAACATTGACTGAAAAGAAAGTTACTTGAAGTTTTACCCAAACTGATTGGAATAAAACTAGAACCAGGGAAGGTTCTTGTGTCTCTGGCATCATCTCACTTGTTCAGAGTCAAAACGGAGACTATTGTTTTTGTTTGCTCGGATAGAGAGGTAGCGCCATCTGTTTCTACGAATTAACTATCCGTTACATAACTCAAATAATATTCAGACACCAAAAATTTTAAACTAGCATTAAATAACCTGAACGTTCCCTAAATAATTATAGCTTTTTGGGGTAATAAATATTATGAGAAGTTGAAAGAATATAATTTGGAACAAATGAGCTGTATTTTCGTCAAACTTTAAAAAATTTGTCAGTTAACAAATTAATTTTTAAATGCCATTTTTTATATTTAGTCACCTTGTGGTCAGTGGTGACTATTAATTTTGCTGTACAATGCACACTAGTTTATAAAAAGTCACAATTAAAAATTAATGTAAAGGCTTAGGATAAATTACACTTACTTTTTTAAACATTTTTTTGGAAAAATATAATATTAAGAAGAGAAACATGTTTTTTTTTTTCCTTTAAAGAAAATAATATTTATCTGCAAAAAGTGAAAAATGTTTTTTTTTTTAAGAAAATAATATTTATCTCCAAAAAGTGAAATTTTTAATTACTCAATAAGTAGTTCGAGGAAAATTATGAATGACATCCATGATTAGAATTTCCTCTTTGAAAACCCATCACTTTCAATAATAAAATTTGCCAATGAAACATCACTGGGTGTTGCACAGAGTAGGTGTTTCAGTTTCAACAATAAAATTTACCAATGAAACAGCAGTGGGTGTTGCATAGAGTGGGGAAGATAATGTTTTAACAGATATTTCCACTTTTTGTACACCATAACTCAAATTCCTTACTTGAATAATCTTATTTATGAACCAAGGTACAGGTTGCAGATTTTGTTTAGCAATATTGTTCTTCAAGGCATTAAGAAGTACTGTATAATCAGATTTTGGAAGACTTATAGAGGGAAACAAATCAGAAATTATTCCTTCAAACAATGGAACATCCTGAAAGAACGAAATTAGTAGTTATTATAAGAGAATTTTAATAATAAACTCTTTTATGAGCAAGTGTGTTTAATATGTTTTACAAAAATTAAATAAAGAGTTGACTAATATGGCTTGCTTTTTTTATGTTTTATGTATAAATGTAGTCAATTTATTAATTTCCATATATTATAATTCCAACTTTTTATAACAATATAACTAATTTTTGATTTATTTGTAAAGGTAAGATTTTAAAAAAAATTTTTACTAAAAACTTACAATCAAATAGTACATGCTATTTCAAAATTTCCTTAATAAAAAGTTTTATATTAAAAAAAAACTATTAATGCTCTGAATGATTTTTTTTTTGCTATTAATTAAATTATAAAAAAATTATCTCATATATCAAACCATTTCTAATACATTAAAAAAATCAGCTTTGCTAATTAATTTTACTAGCACACTTTTTAGATCCCATAAAATTAACTGAAAAGAATATCATGTTAGTTTTGAGGCAACAAGTCGCTAAAAACATCATGAAAAAATTCATACCTCAAAAAATTGTGAGAACATAGAAATATAAATTTTTTTAAGACAATACACATTTATGTTATTGTGAGATATTTGTTTAACCAATCATAAAAATTTAATATAACGAAATTCATAAAAATAAATAAATAATTTTGGTATTAAAAATTTTAGAACTTTTTCCTTATTTTATGTTTTTTTTTAATTCAGAAAATTTTTTCAATCTTTAAACTTTTATTCATAATAATATATGATTAACAAAATTTATGCATGCACGTAAAATTTGTATGAATTTTATATGCATATAAATATTCTCACTATTTTTAAAAGCTTTATTATGGATTTCAAAAATGTGCAAATAGTCTATTGTAAAGCACAAACAAAATACTTTCTTGGGCTAAAAACTTTGCTAAGTTCACATCATTTATAGCTCTCAAAACCAAAACAGCTTCTATTTCTTCTGGGTATTTCAATTTTAGATTTCCAGCAGCTGTCAATACAGATTTTACGGCTCGCATTCCATAATCATAATGATGCTGAGATGAGAGTTGTTCTGAACAGAGTTTGTATGTTGCCACAATCTTAACAGCTAAGCTGAAAAGTTTCAAAGAATTATAATATTAGACGCAGGTTGGTACCTATGGAAGAAGTATTTTTAAAAATTTTATTTTAGAAAATGTAATACCTTTTAGCATCAACAAACCCCATAGAATAAAGTGATATCTCTCCAATAAGAGCATAATCGGGAACCATCATTGCAACAGTTCTGAAGAGCACCTAAATTCAAAACACATTTGTCATTATGATAAGAAAATAAAACAATTTTAAGTCAAAATAATTATAAAGATAATAAATCTAATACAAATCTTGAAAAATTAAATAAATGGAAATCCTTTAAATGATGCTTTACACAGTTAATACTTTAATTCATTTTTTCAAAAACTAGATTCAGAGGAAACTCATAAACATTTAGAAAAATATAAATATGAAATAAGTTTAGAATATTTTTTTTTATAGAAGATAATTTATTATTTCAACATAGTTTGGTTTAGATGGTTTATGGTGTTTGGATTAAAAAAAACGGTTTAGCTCTACAATAAGCCCTGGTGTGTTACTTGCTTACAAGCATTGGGATTCATCACTAACTTGGGAAGTGCATAAGAGTAATGAACCAGAATTGTACATTTTAAGTCAACTTAGTTTATGAGCATGTGTTACATTAAACTATTCTATTAGCTACAAGAAAATAATTATATTTATAATAAAGCTGTAGCACTGAGCAGTAAATACTATTTCAAGTATCTATAAAAAAATTTACAAATAAATAAATAACAATAAATAAAAGAATGCAACCTAATACAAAAATTTTGTCAATTAATTACCTACTTCGCTTCAGTACACGGTATTTTGTTTGGAACTATTTTTTAAATTTGCAAAGTGGGACATTTTTGAAAGCTATTTAAATATCTTGTTTCAAAATTGTATAAAAATATCATAGTTATAGCATATTTAAATAATTCAAACTAGTAAAGATACAAGAAAAATTTAAAATAACTACCTTTAAGTTGTCAGGCAATTCTTGACGGCCAGCATAGCCAGGGTTCATGGTGATGAACATATTGCAAGATGGATTCAGGGATAATTCTGAGCCTTCAAAGATGAATGTGGACAATTTTTGGGCCTTTGCGTGTTGAATACTGTGAATCTGCTGTGCCACAACAGATAAAACTTCCAGTTCAATCCGATTAAATTCATCAAAACAGGCCCACGCACCAGACTGAGCTAATCCTTTGAAAAATTTCCCCATAGCTTTAAAATCTAATCCGTCAGAACAGTTGAACACTACACACTAAAAATAAAACAATAAAATATCAACATTGATTTGTTTTAAGAAAAAAACTAAGCAAATATTGGGATGAGTTGTAATTAACTTTCAATATTAAAATATGCTAAAAAATATTCTTAAATATGTAAATTTACATAATGCCATATCCTTCAAATAAAAACACTACAATCAACATACTGAATAAATAATATACTTAGCAAATAATACTTTTTATTTAACTCGCTAAACTTTTGAAAAAAAATAATTTTTAAAATTTTTTTTTTATATTTTAGTTTTTTACAAAAATAATGTAAAAAATATATAATACTGTTGTAGTTAGTTGATTTTTTATAGAAATATTTTTTATCAAAAATTTTGGAAAAAAATGAGGTGAAAGTTAAAACAGCTAAACAATTTCAAATGTTAAAATCCAAAATGATAAATCTTAAAACAAAATACTACAACATTTGTGATGAATGTTCCTATTATAAAAACAAAAATAAGATAGTTTTCATTCATTTCAATGTAAATGTTAAAATATTTGACAGCGTCCGAATTCTAGTTTTCCAAGATATTGGCTCTCTAAATTTGTCTAGAGTCCAGCTTTTAGAAACTAATATAACTTCATAACTAACCAAGTATACAGGTTTATGTAAAATGGAAAAAAGTTGGAAAACTAATAAGCAGAATTGCATAAGGTCAACAATGTACACATCATAATGGTAAGTATTCAATTACATACATTCTTGAGAAGGTACAATGTTATGCAGATCACACAGTGCATTGTAATCATAGATTTTGGTGACTTGTAAACAAATTTAAAAAACACTCACAATGTTGAGATCTGTCATTAAGATAAAGCTGTAATCCAATATATGCAAGATCCATTTATTTTTTATTTTATAGTATTCTTCCCATATAATAATTTTTTTTCCTTAGGTGCACATAATGAAAATTAAATATAAAACAAATAAATAAAAATGTTTCTTTTAAAATAATTTAAACAAATATAGTTACAAGGTGAAAAATCAAACTCTGACAAAAAAAATTTAAAAGAACAAAAAGAAATTTTTATTTTATACTTTAAAAGTTAGTTTTTCATAAAACAGAAATTATTTTCTTAAGTTAAATAACGTTTCATCAGAGTATTCAGTAAAGTATCATTTTATCATTAAAGTATCAAACTAA
The DNA here is from genome assembly GCA_949128135.1 of Parasteatoda lunata. Taxonomy (NCBI): domain Eukaryota; kingdom Metazoa; phylum Arthropoda; class Arachnida; order Araneae; family Theridiidae; genus Parasteatoda; species Parasteatoda lunata. Next base: position 28,913,731 of record OX421977.1, read on the forward strand.
TAAGATAGATGTGATTGCAGATGAAAATTTGTAATTTTTTATTTATTTACTTATCTTATCTTTTCAATTGTAGACATTTTCTTTTCTTTTGTATTTCATTCATACATGTTTTTTTTTAATTAAATACATAACAGAAGTTAAAATCCAAATGCTTGTGGTCATAAATTTGAACTCGAAAGATTTTTTGTTACTTTTTTTCACTTATATTTTTATTGTTATTTAAGGCAATTAAATTTCAAAGCAAAGACATTTTTAAGACATTTTTGAGCCACCGGCCATATGTTGTGCGTCTATCGTAGATTATAATTACTTGCTGTCATGATTACAATTCTAATGATTTTTGCAATTCCAATTTCAAGCAATTGATTACTTTTAATCGATTTAATTTTTTTCAACTCTATCTGAAGGTCTCCATAGTGCAAAGAATATTTTTCAAATATATCATCAAGTGAATGTTGCTGCTGCAGACCGAGACAAGAAAGCATTTACTTGTCCGTTCGGAACTTACCGCTTTGTAAGAATGCCTTTTCGATTAAAGGTCTCTATAGTGCAAAAAATATTCTTCAAATTTGATAACAAGCTACAGGAAATACCAGAAGTGATGTATGCAGCATGTAACCAAAAAAAAATATCTGTTTTAAAGTGCAAAAGAAAAAAAAAACACTTACCTGTTTTGCTACTGCTTTAGCTAAATCTTTACAGGTTTCTGTTTTACCAGTGCCAGCAGGACCTTCAGGAGCACCTCCCAAGTTCAGCTTTAAAGCTCCCATTAAAGTCCTATAATAAGGCAATATATATCTCTTAGTACCTTCTAATTATTATATTTAGAAGACTCAACAAAAAGAACACATAATGCTTTAGGTGCATAAACTATTCCCTTCAAAAATAAATCAGAAAATTTACAGGAGCAGTAACTTGAAGCTTTTTAACACACATTTTGTACAGTGTGCAAAAAAAAAAAAAAAAAAAAAAAAAAAAAACACACTTTAACTTTTGATCTAAAGATCGGCTTATCACATGAAAGAAATCAATCTTTGCAGATTCTCCTTCCATGCTAATGGTAATTAATTAGTGCAAATGATATTTTAAAGTTAGAATATTAAACAGAGAAGTGTACTTTCTCTAAATTAACATAAATGTTTTTCAACAGATTTTGATTCCTGATCCTCAAGATATGTGTATGTGGTGAAAGGGGGCGGTAATGGCAATCTAGAAAATATGGTCCTAATAATTTAGGCAAGAGAGTGGTCGATAGTTTGGGCTTTTTAATGTTAATTTACCTTTTTTGCATACTTAGTCATCTCAAAAGAATTGTTATCTTTAAACTTTCATTTCCACAGAACTACTTGATGTATCCCCTAAAATTTTGAATTTTGTCATTTAAAAATATGTAGATTTATTTAGTCTATCTGAATACTACCTGATTCAATCTAAATACTTTGCAATTCCAAATTTTTAGATAAATAGTAAATTAATTAAAACCAAATAATAAATAAATATATAAAAAGAATTTTATACACGGAATTGTCTTTGGATAAAGTTTTATAATTATGTGAAAATCTTTCTAGATTCTAATCAGTTACTGAGATATGATGAAATATGCAAAAAGTTAAATGAACAATAAAAGGCCCAATCATAAAACTGCTTTGCTGCTCTAACTTTTGAGCCTATTTGATAATAATATTAATAACTAATTGGCCTATTTGAGTTTAGGCCCTCAAACAATTAAGACTGAGACCCAGAAAATTGAAATGATAAAATAAAAAGTTGTTAAGGTTTGCTGTTTTTTACATGCATAGGAATAAGTTTTTTGTTTTTTTATTATTATTAAAAATTTTTGTTGTTGTTGTTGAAAACAAAAATAAATAAGAAAAGAAAAACAGCTGGAATTGCTCACATTTTGTTTTTATAGAGCTAGACTGATTTTCTAACAGAAATTATAAAGCTATTTAATTTTCTCCAATTATTCAGATGAAAAATGAGAAAAGTGACTATTTAAATGAATTTTTTTAGATAATTCAAGAGACACCTCATAAAATGTGATAGAAAACTTTAAAAATTATTTTACATCAATAATACTAATAAATAATTTTTGTAGGCGCTCAAAAACCTTTTACTATAATGTGAAGCCTGATTTCTGGTACTAATTCTGAACTAAACTAGAGTATCAAAACCACAGAATTTATAATTACTTTAGTTTCATCGTATAATTTATATATCTGGTATGGTTAACAGTTTATTTCTCAGACAATGAATACTACATGAAAATGAAGGTTTTCTAACACTCACATAATTCACATTGTAGGTTAACTCTGTGTGATCTTTATTTCCCTGTTTAGAAAAACTTCTTAGAAAAAAAGACTTTCTAAAATTTATAAAAATATAAAATTCAATTTTAGCTGCAGTCTCCCTAATTTATTTGTAAGAAAAGTTTTATGTTAAATGAAAATAATACTATAATGTTTAGGCACAGTCTGTACAATGGAGAAAAATTGTCAAACCATCATAAAATACATTTCTTTGCTAGTAAATACCTATAACAGCGATCTGTCAGAGGAGTAATGACCAGCCGAGGAGTATTTCCCAAGTACTCATATCCGTATTCTAAATCAGTGCTGATCATCCTCACGATAACAGTATTATTCTCCCAATAATAACGAAGCTGGCTGATCCAACTGAAATCAATTATATCTGAGATTTTCTGTTCTGCAAGTTTAGTTACTTCATCACGAGCTGAAAAATTACAAACATGAAATGCATATTAGAATGAAATACTAGAAGCTTAATAGAATCACCTAGTTGGAAATAAAACAATTTAAAATAAAATAACTATAGTTTTGTTGCATACAACTAATTTACTAAGATGATTGCTGATTAACAATTAACATGAGAGAAAAGAGAACATTCCGGCACATTAATTAAACCATTCAATTATTAAAAAAGTTAAGCCTTAACTAAAACATAATTCTTAAAAACTGTACATTTTGAGTAATCAATAAACTTTGAAAAATGCAGAAACATAATTAGTCAAAAAAGCTGATCTTAACAGAAAAATGTAGTTCTTAAGCAGCTTTACTTAAATGTAAATGCAGTAAAATCTCAAATTTGATGAGGCCGAAGAAAAACTTGAATGATCTATGAAAGGTTTCCCTTACACAAATTCTTTTTTCCATTTTTAAGTACTAAAAGACTTTGTCAATGTATTTATTTTTTAACAGTGAAGCAGAAATCAAGACTAATATTAATAACGGTAAAAAAAGATTATATTGAAGTGGTAGTAATAAATATCCTCTTTTAGCATAAATTAATTAATGCTGTACTTTTAGAATTTAGAGAAAATAAAGATAATATTCTTCTTTCGGTAAAACTTTGCCTATTACACGATTTAATAAACACAGCGATTTCTAGATCTATGTAGATTAAATTTTATCACAACTCAAAATAATTAATTATAAGACTATATTAATAAATAATTAAGATTAAATAACAAGAAATAATGATTAGCAAGAATACAAAATTATAGATTGTCTAAGACAGATTACATTTTCTTCAATAACTAAACATAAAAATGGGTTTTAAAAAAGTAGGATAACAGATTTTTGTGTAAAAGTGCGCTATGAAACATTTCCAATGCAACTCAACAGTAAAATTTAGTCCATAAACTTTAAAATACATAGCAGCAAACTCTCACATAATTTATTCTTTAAAAAGTGATACCTTCCAAACTTAGCTTGAAATTCCTTAGTATGGACTTAACAGAATTTGATGTATACATTTTTATCTGATTAAATAGAAAAGAAAAATCTCAAAATAAAAATAAATTGTTTAAAAAGGAATCTGATTATGCAAGTAACTATTTTCATAAAACTATTAATTACTACTTGGATTTAATTTAGGGTTTTCACTCTTTTAACAAAACAAAAATTAAAGACTTATAAGAATTTTTTTTCCTTTTAAATTAAGGATCTGAAAAAGAAAGGACTTTAAAAATAGTATGATTGTTTATTATACCACCAGCGACAGTGCCAATTATTTACCTTTGCTAAAAAAAACAATCAATAAAAAAATAATAAAAACAATTTTATTATAATGTAAGTACTGATATAATTGTATTAATTAACAGGGTTTGCCAAAGTAGGATCAGGCAATTTTTGTAAACTTGGCTTGGTTTTTTTTATAGATATTTTCAGATTGTTAAGGGTTAACAGCATCTATGAATCTAATCCGTATTCCATTTTTAATGATTTCATTGAAATTGATGTGTAAAACCAAGTGCAGAAGTTAAGATTTTTAATTTCTTTTTCATATATTAAAAAAAAAAAGAGTAAATAAAGAAATTTGGGAAAAACATTAAACAATTATTAAAACAAGCTTTTATATTTTGCTGCAAGACAAGTGTTGTTAGAATTGATAATTTATCACAAAAGATAAAAAAAAAATTGCAAATTTTAAATTTCCTTTTTTTGTTGTTAGAAAAAATTATAATTTTAAGAAAATATTTATTTGCTGTTTTTATTGTTATTATGCCAGGTGATTATTCTGTAATATTAGGTTATGCATAATTATTATCTTTATTTAAATATAAGATTGACAATTTAAATGTTCAGCTCAAAATTTTTTTCTGATACTTCTTTACTTAGGGTATTACTTTGTTCCTAAAAGAGAATGCGTTACCAGCAGAACTGAATTTCTTAAACTCTTTCGATTTTGAAGCCCAGTGAGGATCTTCTACCTTAGAACCTTACCTTAGAGGTACCTTAGAACTGCCCCCTCCCAAAAAAAGCACAATTTCTTCCACGTACAGTATCTCCCTTGTGCACACTGTATTCTTTTCTTTCAAAATGCTTCACTCTCCTCATAGACTACCATTCTAGGCAAAAGGAAGAATGTAATAATGAAAGAACCAATACATTAATGAAAGGACATGCTTTCTTCCCTGTTAAAACATTTTGTTTTAACATCACTGATGATGAATTCAAGTGAACAATTTCACTGATAAATAATTTTCATATTAACATATTGTTTCAACATCATATGTGATGATTTCAAGTGAACAATTTCACTGATAAATAATCATCATACTAAAGGCTAAATTCTACGAACAATACCTATTCACACAAAAGTCTAATGAATGATAAATCTATCAGCTGAACTGAACTGTTCGAAGTACTACATACAATCAGAAGGGAGAATCATTTGTTATTCCGAACACCCTTTCCGCACCGCAAGAGGTGAGAGAGAATGGATTCTGGTAGTTAAGCTACATTATTGGAATGAACTTTTCCTTCTTCTAAGGTGGCAACAGGCTTTTACCTAAGCCGGAGAAAAAGATCTGGCGGGTGAGTTCGAGTGAGGAAGCTCTCAAGTGAAGGGGCTTAGGCCCCCAAGCTTTCTATGTTTTAGAGAGGGGTGTAGTGATATTTGAATGCACTTTGTGTGCGATGATGGCTTTATTTTTTGCATCTTAGTGAATCTGAGATATTGATTTCTTTTCTGCTTTAACAAGCAGTTCAAGTATACATATCTTTAGTGATATGCAAAAAGTTTTTAATCTTTTTAAGAAAGATGATGTTTTTGTTTAAATTTTTTGTGTCGTCACATTTGTACCTTGCCATGTTTTTTCTTGCTTAGTCTGGAATAAATTGTTGTAAGTATCACTTCCATGTTTTGTTTCCTTTTAGAATTTATTGTTTTATTTTTCAACCGTAACGCATGAGCCAAATCATTAGATTATACTAGAGATGATATAAAATAATTGTACTGCACGTGTAGTCATTTTCCTATAAGTTCTTAATTTTGATTCGATGACTATGCTTGTAGTTTTACTCCAATGCAGTAATCAAATTATATTATTTTGCACGTGTCGTAACACAGATTTAAATTGAATTTTAGTTAAATTTCATGTGCTATCGATCACAGCCATTTCTGAGCTTAAGGAAATGTATTATTTCTTTAAAATACATTTTATGGAAAGATTTAATTTTAGGAATATAAATTCATGTGTAAATTTGTTTATTCAATCAACAGTAAATTTTGTTGTTCTTTATCTAAATTTCATTCTATTATTTTAATGCTTTCCTTAAGCTTAGCTTAACCACACCAGTCGTAATATTCCCTTTGCTCGTAGCCCCCTCACACACTTCCCTTTTTGTCACTCTAAAATGCTCTACCCTTGTTGCATAGTCTCATTCTAGCTGATAAAATAACGTTTTTTTTAAAAATATTCTTGTAAAACTGAAAAAACTTTTATTATCAAGTATAGTGATGCTGAAAAATTAAGGACTTTTAAAAACCTTGAACCAAAATTGAGTACTTTTAAGGGCCCTTATTTTCCAAAATAAATATTAAGCAGTTTTTAAGAACTTTTAAGGACCCCGAGACAATAGAATTAGGAATTTAGCATAGCAAAAAATATAAATAATTAATAACATACAATGAAAACAAAAACCGATAAAAGAAAATAGTGTCTAAGCTTACCATGAACATCCATTACAATTAAAGCTCCCAAAGTCAATCTCTCATTTGGAGCCAGTTTCCCTCTAACTAAGGCAACTATGTCATCAATCTGTTGGTTACACTTCATTCTGTATTGCTAAATAAATTAGTATTGATTATCTTAAAACATATATAGTTTTCAGTTTAGATGAATATCAGAATATATTAGTTAAAATTAATATTTTAACTTATAGAAAAAAACGCATAAAAACTCAACATTAAGCACAACAAATAAATAAAATTGTATTTTTTTAACAAACTAAAATTTTCATATTTGATTTTGAAGCATGGAAATGCCTAAACAATTTAAGGTTGTTTATCGGAAAAATGAAAAATAAAAAATCATTTTTGCAACATATATAAATTAATCATTCCTTTTACCTCAACAGCATTATTTGTAATAGCTTCAGAAACTTCTGCTGTCCAAAATATGCAACTAACACACAAAACCACTTGCCCAGGCCACTTCAAGACATATTCTGTTCTAGGTAGCTCAGGATACGAAAGCATTGATTTCCCTATGACATCACGCATGCTACGGATCATATTTTTTTCGACTTCTGCCAACCACTTCTCAACCATACCCTGTAAAAGAGATTCAGCAATAAAAACTCCATTATTACATTTCTAACAGTAATCAAATACTACTTATACATATGTTGCATTTGTCTTACACTCAAATACACTTAACAAATATATATATATACAGAGTGTTTCATATTGAATAGGACAAAAAGAAAACATGATTATAAATGTTATAATTAATATATTTAGAAAATTCAAATTTACCTCAAAACTACATTTATTCAAGTTTCTACAGGTGTTCAATATGTGCCCCTTCGGTGACACAACAAATGTCTACACGGTAATCAAGCTCCTGCCACACGCGTGATAGCATATCCCCTGTGATGGAGTTCAACACTGCAGTTATCCCCTGCTTCAGTTTCTATAAGTCCTGAGGAAGTGGAGGCAAAAAGACCTTGTCTTTAACGAAACCCCAGAGAGAAAAAAACACAGGACGTTAGATCTGGTGATCTCAGCGGTCAATGAAGACATGTCAAATCCTGTGGCCCAGCACGGCCAATCCAGAAATGGGGTAGACGTTCGTTCAGGAACTCACGTACGTTGTTATTCCAATGTGGGGGAGCACTATCTTGCTGCAAAATTAAATCAGAAACAGGTTCCTCCAGCTGGGGGAGCAACCACTCAGAGAGCATGTCTTGGTAAATGTCCCCATTAATCGATTTTTCAGCAAAGAAAAATGGACCAAAAACACAACTGTTTGATAAAGCGCAGAAAACGTTCACCTTGGGAGAATCACGCTGATGTTCTAATGTTACATGGGCATTTTCTGTGCCCCAAAATCTTAAATTATGGCGATTAACTTTGTCACATAAGTGGGATGTGGCTTCATCGGTAAAAACCAGTGTGTTCTCGAAATCATTCACCTCGAGCTTTTCGTGAAATTTCACTCAGAAATTCTTACGCAACGGTTTGTCAGTAGGTTTTAAAGCCTGGACCATCTAATATCTGTACGGCTTGAATTCGAGACGCTTCCGTAAAACACGCCACACCGTTGTGTGAGGGACAGCCAGTTCTGCACCTGCACGACGCGTTGATTTTGAGGGACTCCGTAAAAACGAATCACGAATTCTTTCAACCATTTCGGGTTTTGTTTCTTTTCGTCCTGGTCTTTTGTTCTTGCATAAGCAGCCAGTATCCGGGAACTGCTTTACCCACCTGCTTATGTTATGCCGATGCGGTGGCTCTTTACGAAATTTCGTGCGAAAAAGTCTTTGCACAACAGTTACCGAGGAGATTTTGGCATATTCAAAAACGCAGTATGCTTTCTTCTGCATGGACGACATTTTGTTTAACAGCGCCTCTAGCGGCGAGTTCGTCATTCGATGATTTTTCCCTGTTGCCAAATAAAACTTGTATAATTGTAGTTGCAGAATAAATTTGTTTCGGCTGAATAAATCCATTACGGCAGTCACACTGCACTATTCCTTTTGTCCCATTCAATATGAAACACCCTGTATATAAATACAGGGTGTTACAAAATTACAAAGGTAGAAATGCCACGTCATAAGGATTGAGAATTGCAAAGCAATCTATGACCGAAATGTCATCCTAGTCATGTAGGATGGCATTTTTTTCCTTATGATAGACTGGTTGCTAAGAATTACATAAATTATTTAACTTTTATGTTTTTTGAAGACTATTGTAAAAAAAAAATTTCAAATAAGACTAGAAAAATAGTTCTTTTACTGATATTTCATGTTTACTTCATAAGTTTCAAGTTGATACTTAGAATTACCTAAATTATCTTATCTAACTTTTATGTTTTCAAGTGATTATTGTCAAAATTTGTTTTCAAATAAGAACAGAAAAATAAGTTTTCACTGATATTTTATGATTTGGATATAAATTTGCCAAATCTGTCACATTACTTACTAAATCATTACAGTGCATGTAAAAGTGTACTTTTATTTATCTAAATTGTCATTATGTTTTTTAATGATTATTGTCAAAATAAAAAAAGTGTTGGAATAGGTTAAAAAATTTATATTTAATAATTTGGGGGATAAATTTGTTGAATCCTCCAAGGTGATCACCAAATCATTTCATTACATTAAAACAGCTACTTCTGAGCATATTTTGATGCAATTTTTGGCAATAATCACCAATAATAAATAAATAAATTTATGACAATTTAGATAATTAAAGTGCCACTCAAATAAATATCCTCCTCCAGTTCATAATGGAGATGTACCCCCAGCGATATATGATGACTTTTCCAGTCATAATGTGTGCAATACTTCCTCTCACAGTTGTGACCATATATTAATATAAGACGAAGTCAAAACAAAACATATAGAAAAAAAACCTTTATAGATCTGTTCTTAAAATCAGTCTTATGAGACTATAGTTTTAATTAGTTCAAATTAGGACTGGGAGATGTAATGATTTTAACATTGTGATGTATCGTCACTCTAACATCGCAATATTTTGATGCATCACGATGTTTCGGTACATTAATGTTTTATATTTAGAACTGTGTAAATTCTCAATCAGTAAGTTGCATTTTTTTTAAAAATAAAGGTTGCATTCCCCCCCCCCAATTAGTTCTCAATATTCAAAGACGTGGATGTCAGCGAAATAGCAGTTAAAAATAATTAAACAGCTGGATTGATTGTAAAAAAATCAACAGGATTTGCACAGCACTTAGATTCTCAATCACATTCGGATTCATCATGTCAGTGAAACGATGAGGCACGATGTAAAAAAAAAAACGGGTAAAGATAACGATCATCTCCGCAGCTATCACTGCACACTTACTGAGGAAAATAGTCTTCGCGTGAGCTTGCAGACATCGATGTACTATTGGGAATAATGCCCAACATCACGCGTGTCGATATTGATGTCAACGATACATCGGGAAATGTCGTACCCATCTCAGTAAATCACAATTTCTAATGCATCGTAAAATTGCCTATTCATAAAAAAAAGTTTGGTGATGATCGCATAGAATCGATATTTTAAGATGCGTCGATTTATATCCCAGTCCTAGTTCAAATATTTTTAAGAAAGTCATGCCATCAAAAACCGAATGAAACAAATAGTGAAAGTCATCTAAGAATAGGCACATTGCAGTTAGTTCACTTATTGATTGAATTAGAGAATTTTAATAAATTGAATACCTTTGCGGCAGCAGGAACAATTTTTTTTGTGAAAGGCACAACTTCTTTTTGAGCGGAGATCATTCCAGTAATCTCATTATCTTTCGTGAACTCTAATCGAGATATGCCCTCAAAGCATTTCTTCAGGTGAGGTTGAACACGCTGGGGATCTTTAGTCTCAGACAATATCTCAAGTAGTTCATCATTAGATAAAAAGAAAAATCTAAAAATAATTAAGTTGGTTACAAACTGTGACACAAAAGATATAACAGAAAAAATAATAGCAATGAAATCTTTTTTTAAAAATAATTATTGAACAACTGTTAAATTAAAACTAAATCTAAGTAAATATTCAATTCCCCTGTTTGAATAATTAATTGCTGATATTGCTAATACAAATGGCGACATTTTTTGGAGGGGAAGTTCATAAATTTTATTTTTTATGGGTTAGCTTCAAAAACTTTAAAATAACTAATATTAATAATAACTAAATACAAATTATAAATTTTACTTTTGCATACCCATTTTCATTGAAGTTTTTCTTATTGAATTAAATTAAATGAAGAATAGAGAGGTTTCACTGACCTCTTTTCTCAAAGAATGCATTATTAAAGCTAACACCAGTTAGATATAATATTCCTCTCAGTAATTATAAAAACATATACTACTTTACAAACTGTACTTTTTTTTAACTAAAAATTTCTTTTACAATTTTAAATAGAGTTTTTTTCAGAATGACATACTGATTATAGCTTACAGCTTGATTATTTTTCTTAAAAAATACAATTAACAATTAAAATTAATATGATACTTGTAAAGAGTTTTGACTAAATTTGTAAAAGAATAAACTCAACTTACAGAAGAACTCAAAGAACTGTTACTAAACAAAATTTGATAAACGTGGATAACAGGTAAAGTGAAATTTTACTCAACAAATCTAAAATTGAAACATTTATCTCTCTCGATTTACTGACTTGAAATAAACAAGACAAGCAACAAAAAAAAAAAAACTTCTTTTTTAATGCAAAATATTCTCAACCTTCACAAAACATTAGCGTAGGAAATGATTAAACAACCTATATTATGACATATTTGAACTTTTGCTAAATTAAAATCATAAGCAATCACTAAATTCAAAAGTTTAAATAAAGTCTATCAAGTCTAGGTTTTTTTAATAATTGCACAGTAACTATTATTATTCATAATAATATCTGTTTCAAAATTGTTTGTTTTAGGTATTTTACTATTAAATTTTATATAATATTGATCCAAATTAATGAGTGATAGTTGGCAATGTTCTCTTTTGAGGAATTTTTTATTGAATGGCATAATAAACCAGTTTATTAGAATTATATTTATTTAATTTATAATAATAAAAATCAACCAGGTCTAAATAAAGACAAAGTTAAAACAAGATGAGAGATTACAATTTGAACAACCTTTTAAAGAAGATTTAAATTAAGAAAACTGGAAATATAATTTTTAATGCAATAATACATTTTGAAACATCATACTTACACTTAAAAATTGAAAAGATTATTATAATTTTATTAAGATATCACATAAGGCAGGAAAAAAAATATTTACCTGGGAAAATAAAGTCGTTTTTTCTCCAAATAATCATTTAAACCTTTTTGGATCTCATCAAGCAGAACATTACAACTTTGCAAACATTGCAACATATTGGGATGGGAAGTAGCTACTAAAACATGAGGGTCAGTAGCCTTTGAAAAACAAGTCATTACACAATCGTTATTGGAATGCAACTTACAAATAGCATTGTAACAACAAAAAAATTTTTTTTATTTTAATAAAATTTTTTTTGTATTCAATCATTATCAAATTGTTTCAATATTTAGATACCATTAGTGTTTCGAATACAATATATTTTAAAACAAATAAGTATGTTAGTTTCATGGTACATTTCTGATAATAAAAAAGTTAAAAGAGGGGAACAAAAAATACATTAAGTAAATATTTCACTCTGCTGACTGACTAATTTAAAACTATTATGACGATTCCACTAAAATGTTTAACTTAAATGAAGACAAAAGAGCTTTGAAGCTTTTGAAATACAGAGATAAGATTGGCCAAAAGACAAAAAAAGCTGAATTTTCACACGAGTAAATTTTATGAGTGTGCAATTGTTTAAATTAAATTCCAGACAATAAATAACTGTGTGTTGACATAAAACTGTGTACTAATTTATTAATATATGAATAACTACATTGATACTTAACATTCAGTAAAAAGTAAAATGACCAATCATTAACATTCCATTTTTTTAATAAATACTATTCTATATTTTATAGCAAATATATCAGTAACATGACTTTTTAAATTGTTTAGAAAAGAAACTTTTACAATTGGAATCACTATGTTCATATTATAATCTAAAGCCCTGTGAAACATATCAATAACTGTGCAGTAGAAACATATAGTAGCTCCTTAACATACAAAAATTGCTATTTTAGATTGAAAAATTACATGATAATCAGCAACTGGTTACATAATTATTTTTTGATATACATTTTGAATTTTATAGCGTAAATAACAGCAACATTATTTTTTAAATTTTGGGTTTTGGTGCTGAGTTCTCTTTTTTTAAAAATCACTTTTTAAGTTATTGCTTTTGATTGCTATATCTTTATATTAGCTTTTTTTTATTAATTTTTTTTTTTTTTTTTGTTTTTGTTTAATTTCCGATTGCTGCAAATGCTTTATGTTTTACAAAACAAGCAAAAAATCCTTTAACAAGGTCAAATTGCTTAAATAAGAGTATATTTTTATTACAAACATAATCACAATAAATGCACAAATACAATAAAAAGGCTAACACAATATAAGACTTTTGGGAGATTTATATACACGCGAATGATACATATTATAACAATAGCACTTGCAACAAATTTGAATTTTTTTTTTACTAAATACACATTATATATTTTATCTAATCAAACTATTATAGTTGACTAAATTATTTTATAAATAGTTGTGATTACAATTCCATGTTTTATATATTGATGGCTAGCTATAATCGTTTGACTATAACTTTTTCTATAGCAACTCAATGATTTTTTTCTAGAATTAGGAAATAAAAATATGATTTTCCTCATTAAAAATGTAATATATAACAGATGGTATAAATTAAAATGATTTTAATAGTGTTGATACAAAACAAGTCTGGAATAATAATTAAAAGAAGATTAAAAGCCAACTTACAGCTTTCTTAGCTGTTTCCCTCCAGCTTTTATCCACAGTTGAAAATTTTTTCCCTTCTACCGGCATTTGCTGCATGATGTCTTCAGAGCTAAATATTGGTTCCAGGTACATCCAAGTAGATTGACACTGAAAGAATTAATTTATAAATAATTTTTAGTATCAAAAACATAACAGAAACAGAACTTTAAATAACAGACTAAATTTATGTAAAATATAATCATAAAAAATATAATCATTATTAAAATATAATAATAAATTTTTTTTTTTAAATTTACGTAAAAAACAATTGACTTAGATAATTAAAGTTTATTATAATAATTAAATAATAAATATTCGAAAGGTTTACGTGCCAAAAATTTAACTGAATTATTTAAAAAAAGATAAAAATTGACTTTTTCTGTTTTTGTATTGTAATTAAAATTAAAAAGAATTCTTTTTTTTTATCGAAATCATTCATATTAAAATAATAGATTTGTAAGATAAGTGGAGTACAATACATACATTCACAATATAACTTAATGGAGTAACTAGTCCTAATCTCTAAAACTTCGTAGGTAAAGTAAATGAAATAATCAACTGATTTTGTCCGAACACAGCAAGAAAAAGTTATAAAAGAATGAATTATTTAGAACCTACTTTCAACCATGAATCCAATACATCTTGAACTAACAATAACTTTTCTTCCCACATCTTGATTTCATTTTCAAATGGCTTGATAAAAGGGGAGCCTCTCATTGTCTGGACTTTCAAAATATGATCATCCAATAACACTTGAATATCATCAACAGCAGACAAAATGGGCACATCCTGTTTCACATAGAATAAAAACACACATTTAGTCAATGGTTCACGTACCAATGACTGAAAATATGAATAACTCGATGAAAATGTGCATGGACTAGTAATATAAATAGTCAGTACACAATTTCACTAGACCATGGGTCGGCAACCTGTGGCTCGCGAGCCACAGGTGGCTCTTTTGATGTAAAATTGCGGCTCTCCAGTTCCACACGAAAAAATTAATAATTTGTTATCAAAACCCTTAAAAATAAGAAAAATTTTTTTTAAGTACCTAATTTCTCAAGAGCTTTTTTTTTTATAATCGTTAATTGCAAACCGCTACGCTCAGACCCGTTGTGAACGGGGAGGGGGGGTCTCATTCCAACTCGATTCCGAGTATTCGCACAGAAAAGTGGCAAGTCTGTTGTCTGTTTGAGCATGCCATTACAGACACTATGAAAAGGTGCAAAAAAAGGATGGTGTTAGCGGCTCTGATCTTGTGAAGCAGCAGACAAAACCCCGGAGATTTCTGTCAACTTGAAAAAGCCAGGGTGTTTTTAAAGTATTTAGCTAGAAATGCCTTTTTCTCACGTTTTCTCTTACTCTTTCTAAGAATAAAGACCATATCTTTGTCGTTAAGAAGGTGAAGGAAAGGGCTCAATGCACATGCAGCAGTGGTTTTCTCTACAAAACTGTCCAGTTTCTTTTCCCTCATCTCACCAGTCCTGACCTGTCCTTAACTGTCCAGTAGCAGTTTACCAGTATTTAGTTACTCAAAGCGTATTTTATAAATTAATGTTATTATTGAACGTAAGTATAAATTTTTTATAAATATTTACTATTTGCAGTCTTATTGTTTAAATATTAAGTTTAAATTGCATTAAATACGTTGTTATTTTCCAATAAAATTTATTCCTCAATTATTGTTTCAAAATTTAGGTATAAGACTTTTTTTCAAAAAAGAAAAAAAAATGTTTTTTTAAATATATGTGGGTAAAAATTGACTTTTTATGAAGTAGATAAAAAAATTTTAATCTCTTTTGTACAGTAAAATGATTAAAAGAAAGAAAAAAGAACAATTAAAAAATTTTATGTTATTTATATTCATTAGTAGGAGCGTGAGAATAGAAATAGATAAATCACATTTGAATTCTAAAATAGTAATTTATTTTTAAATTTAATTTTTTCAGTTGAGATCATTTTTCATAGATCTTATTTAATTGAAATTTCAAAAATCAAATTCTATATTTGCTTGTAGCATTTGTTTTTATGATAAGTTCCAACTGCAATCCTTTATAAACAAAACTGCACTAATACTTATTTTATTGAAAATGTGATGTGTTTAAAAATAGAAAAACTTCTGGTTTATTTATATTTTTTTTTCTTTGTTAAATAGTTTGTTTTTAGTTTTTTGTTACTATGCTGAGTATTTAATGTTTTGTTTTTTTTATATTATCTTTTGGACTTAAGTTAACAGTTTTCCATTTGTTATTATTAGTTAATTATTAGTAAAAAGAAACTTAATATCTCTGTAATTATGTGAAAATTCAATTCACAGTTTTGTATTAAAATGGCAGAATAATTAACAAAAGTGTACTTTAACTGCCTTAACTAGAAAAAAAAAATCATTTTGTGATTTAAGGGTATTTTTTTTTTTTAATCTATAAAATAACGCCTTATTTATTTGTTTCATTTTTTTATTATTTATAGTAAGGTGCTTTTTTCTTTTTATATTTTAAAAAAAGAATTAAACATTCTTTGGTAAAGCATTTTTAGGTATTTACAAAATATAATTTTTCCAAATATTTATTTATGATTTATCATGCTATAATGTTTGAATAAATAGTTAAATTTTTTAAAAAGTTTTATTTATTATTTATATTGTGTTGAAGTTGTATTTGTTGTGTAAAAGTTTTATTTATTATTTATATTGTGTTATTTTCATATAAAAAATTTAGCATTTTACAAATTATTTAAGGCAAGAATGCGTGAAAAAATTTATCTGTACTTCCAAAACTTGTTCATTTTTTCAACAAAAAAAAAAAAAAAGAAAAAAAGAAACTATTTATGTATCCCCATGCAAGATTTTAGTCACAGTTCTTAATAACAATGTAAATTATAACACAAATAATAAAAACGAATAAAATCATTATTCACAAATAAAGTTACTGAAATTAAATAAATATTCATATAATATTTAAAATGCATCAAAAACAATCATACTGAGATTAAGATTTTTTTTAAAAAATGCACGAGTCATAATTGATGCCTCATAATTTTTCAGTTTAATGAATAAATACTTATTTAATTTTTACCTACATTTTTTTAAGCCTTTGATGTGTATAACATGCAATTATTATGTAAAACATGATGTTATGAAAATACCACTCTTAATATAAATTTTTATAAACCTTGTTAAAAATAGAGATAAAAATCTACTTCAGTGGATGTAATAAATTAAAATTTAAAAGGGAAAAAATAAGAATATGAATTTAAAAAATATCTAATACAATATATTGATAATAATCTTAATATTAATAATAGGCCTGTTTGATTGCCAGGTGAATGTTAAAGTTTTTAATTTATAAAGTTATTTAATTAGGTAAAAAATCGTTAATCATATAGGCTTTGATGCCTTTCTACACTCGCCTTCCTCAACAGTGATTTGTTTGTTTTCGAATGTTCTTCGATTATTAAAATTCAAACGTGCAACCTCAATGTGTTCTTTTTCACGTTCACTTGGAACAAAATTTCTTTAAATGCATATTAAGAGCAGTCATTCCGAATAGCCTGCATATTATTAAATTATATTATCAAACACATTAATGCTGTTATTTTGCATATAAAAGATATTTAAAATAATAGAACATCGTTACTTTCAGTGACTTTCATTAAATTAATTTTTTTAAAAGTCACGTTTTTTGAGTTGGAAAGCTCGAGACTCTATAAGTTTTAAAAATTTTTACGATAAATATAAAAAATATGTGACCATCATTTCTAGCAATTAATCCTGAGTTGATTTAATGCTTGCTTTGACAAAAAAATGTAAAATTTATTTAAATGTTTAGTAATTAAGTGTTTAAAAAAACGTTTTCAACAATAACAAGAAAAGAAGGCACATTTTTCTTAAAAAAAGAAATTTAATCATCGAATTTTAATGACTCAAGTATTCTTATCCCCCCCAAATAAATAATAAAAAAGAAATTAAAAATTAAACAAAAACTAAATTTAAAAATTTATTAATGTATTTTAATAATAAAGAATAAATATTATTCCGTATTTAAAACCGTTTTTTTTAATGAAAAATCAAACATATATAAGAAAAAAATACTATAATATTAAATCAAAAATTTTTAGTGGCTCTTTTAAAACGGAAAAATTTTGTAAAATTGTAACTTTTGGCTCTTTCATTTCAAAAGGTTGCCGACCCCTGCACTAGACCATTTGCATGTTTCAAATAAAATTAATAAAGTGGATTTAAATAAAAAAAATTACTATACAAAAAGTGAGTAATGTTCACAATTATGACGAAATATGCTATTTTGGGACAATAATACAAACCAAAACACAAAACTTAAAATCAAAGATGAAAATAGCATACAATCTTTTAGCATCTATTGCTTGCCAGAGGGACTACTGATAATTATTTTCTGACAGTCCTAAGCAATTTTTAGTGGTCTCGAACCAATAGAATCATCATAGATTTTGAGCCCTGTTCATGCTTTTAACTTGTGGGTTGAATAAAAAGTATGGTTTCAATAAAAAAAATAAACTCTAACTACAGTTCAAAATGAAAACTATATGAAAACTATAGTTTTATAGCATCACAGAAACTTAAATTTAACTTTAAGAGTACAAACAGAATTAAAAACCTTTTCTCACACCTCACTATAAAAAAATATAAACTCAAGATTTACATTTAAAAATGTAATTAGGTATAATTATCACAAAATAAATTAGGAAATTATATAATGAATACTCAAGTGAAGTTGTCTGTTATTATAATTTGATATAAATTTTAAAAACGTTTTTTTATTTATTATTTTCTTATTTTTATCATAATAAACATGTTAACATATAATGAAAAAGTATTGGTTCGCACAAATTTAACTAGATGTGCATTTTTATTGAATACCAATTATTTAATTTCTTTAATTACGAAAGATAATAATGAACAAAACTAAGAGCAAAAAAAGTGAAATACATTTTTTCTTCTTATTAAAAAATTTAATATTTAAAGTTGCACATTGAAAAAGTCCCTCTTTTCTCAGAAACTTTAAAATTTTTCGACTTTGAAACTTAAGATTTCCTTGACTTTTTCTTGAAAACAAAATATTTTTTTCAATTTCTCCAGCCTTTACAAGTTTATCCAGATTGCTAGAAACCTTGAAGTCTTTATACTCCTCTAATCAAGGAGTTTGCCCCAGTTATCGACACACCTTCTGGTTACATTGAACAGTCAGTGATTTTAAAACATCCTCAGTCATAGGTAATTACATTTATTTAATTATGAAAAAATTAAAAGCTATTTGTATGTAAAATACATATAAAAAATCATGCTTACAGTTTCTCTATATGGCTTGAATTCAAACTCAATATCTTGCCATTCTTCCTTCATTTTTGCCATAGCCTTTTCTAAGGCAAATTCTTTGGACACAGTAACAGATAATTCTTCCACCCTATTCAGAAATATTAATTACTATAGGATTCATATATTCAGATACTACATACATGGCAAATTAAAATCATACTTTTCAATATGTTTGTGAAGTCCAACTCTAATCATATCTTCTAGTGTAGCCTTTGGACCAGGGCTTATAATGAATCCAAGAAATTTACTTGCCTGAGAAAACAAAATATAGGGTCATTATTATCAACAACACAGATAAAAGGCATAAAAATTTAAGTTTGTTGATATCTTAATGTGATTTTTCTTATGTAAGAGACTAAATGTTTTTTACAATATGTTAAAAAAAATTAAAAATAAACTAATTAATTAACTATGTATAAATACCCGTTTTTTAAATCATTATTTATGAGACCCAAAAGGCATAAAAATATGACATAAAGTAGGTAAAAGTATAAGTTCAAATTCATCTTAAAAAATAATATATTATTTAATAACAAAATATTTTTAAATAAGACTTAGTATTACCTTTGTGAACATATTCCAAAGTAAAGAAAATAAATGAAACAGATAGGAGTGTGTTAAATAATGGGAAATTATGGTAGATCAAAAAGTTAAAGTACTACAACTTTAAAATTACATAAATAAAATACAAGAGGAAAAGAAAAAAAAATCAAATTCTTTTTTCTTTTTCAACATTGATTAAATAGAAAATATGGAGGAATATTTAGCAATTATGTAACTAAAATATTTTCAAAATAATTAAATAAAAATATAAATATTTACATATTTCCAATGCCTTTCTTTAATGCCAGGATTGCAAATTGCTAACAGAAGTGGCACATAATTGCGAAACTTTTCTATTTTTGCTTTCAGGGACTTTGCAACCATTCTTGTTTCTAATTGGCCAGCAAATGTTTTGTCTAACTTAAACATCACACGCCACATTTCTTCCACTTGATTCTGAATAGCTTCAGCATTTAATCCAGCAAAAGGTCCTATTTCAATAAAATATAAAAAACAATAACTAAAGTATGAACATTTAAATGAAGGCGGATAACATGAAAATAACAGAAGTAACGCCACATAAATAATATTTATGCTTTTTTTTACATCGGAGTTGTTCAAATATTATGTTAACATGTTTTAGACAATTTTGGTCTCTACTCCCCATTATTAGCAAAAATAAGCAAATAACCCTTTCCCGTTTTTGTGTAAGAGCATCAAAATACCCTTTACCTTGACTTTTACTGAAATAGTTTGATTTTAAGAACTTCAGGATTAAATTTAAGTAAAATAAGAAAACATACATTAAAGAATTAACATGGAATTTAATTCATTTCATAAAATTTTGGAGCAGCTTTGAAGAACTTCCCCCCCCCCCCCTCAATTATAACGTTTATCTCAAATAAGAAAATTTTCCAAATACATATACTTTTTTTTGCATTGAAATGGCATATTGAAAAGTATATTTATTGGGACTTATGTAAGCATTGTTTAAACGCTTCTTTTCCCCCAATCATCAAAACACAAATCCCCTCCTCCCTTACATAATATGTGATAAAGTCACTGTTTAGCTGCATTTACATATAAAACAAAACAATTTTTTCTTCACTTGTATAATTTATTAAAAGAAATATTGTTAAAATTTATTAAGATAATTATTTAAAAGCATTAAAAATTTGGCTAACCATAATACCAGATTTCATAATTTTTAAAGAAATCAAGAGCAGTATTCCACATTTTTTCATAAGGTTCTTTCTCTTGAAACATATCAGGTATTGAAGGATGCATAGTAAGATCATGATGCAACAGTCTTTCTTCCTCATTTATTGCCTAAAACAACAAAATTAAAAAATAAATAAAAAGTAAAAAAAAAAATTAATTGCTTCACAATATTCAAATTTATTGTTAACTTATACCAGTGGTCTTAGTGAATCAAATGGTACTGAGCCACCCAAGGAACATAAAATTATTTCCTTTTTATTTCTCCCAACTTTGTACGACTTTCAATGGACGAGATGTTAACTGGGCACTGAGAGATGTCACTTATAGCCGCATCAATAACAGGCAAGCAATTGTATTTTTGAATATTTAAAAACAATTAAATTAAAATTATTAATTTTGAAATTTCCATTTTTGTTTGTTACAAAAAATCAAAATTTTAAGAATAGATTTACTTGATGTTTTTATTGTTATACCAGATGATTATTCTGTAATATTAGCATAATAATAATAATAACTTGTAATATTCTGCATAATTATTTATGTAAGTATGATAATTTAAAAGTTCCATAGTAAGCTGATGTTGTAAACATTTTACTTAAGTCAAATTCACAGAGAATTTAAAAGAATAAAATATTAACTTTATATTAATTATTTTAATGTTATTATGAATTTTCTATTATTACTTTGAACTTTCTTCAAAACAATTTGAATTTGGTTGAAAGAAAGAAAAAAAAATATTAATCACATGCTTAACACTAATCACATAACACTATAATAATCAAGCACTATTAGGGAGTATATCTTTGTACTCTTGATAAATGATCTATTTAAAAAAAAATTTCAACAAGTTTTCAAGTAACTAAATATTAAATAGAAATTTAAAAACAAATTTGTGAAAGAAGTTGCGATGGTAATCAAACAAAAGAATAAGGATTAATTTTTATCCCTATAAGTCAAAACATTAATTTGTTGAACTAAATTTGTGCAATAACAATTTTAAAAAAATTTTGAATCCTTCAAATGAATGTTATAATTGTTTGAAAATTGATGACACTGAAAAGCTTTAAAAACATTAAAACTAAAAAAATAGGTAACTGACAACAAGAAGAAACTCATTAGGAAGGCCCTGGTCTGCTTGGGGTTTTAGCGCCAAGAAGAAGAATGTTTCAAAATAATGAAGCAGCAATCATGAGGGTTGACAGACAAAGAGAGCAGAGGATTATAGAATAACATTTATATAATAGCTGTAAAGGTATCCACCTCTAATTCATCTTGGGATTCAACAAGACAATCATGAAGATATTTTAGACCTTCAACAGCAGTTCTTGATTCATCAAGGGACACTTCCTAAAATTAAGCAATAATATGTTAAAAAGCATAAAACACATGTTTCTAAAATCAAAAATTCAGAATGCTTAAAGGAGTAAAAAAATAAGAAAGGTATTAGGTTGACAAGGATGAAATTTGTAGGTTCAATCAACTCAACAGCTTCTGTCAACTTTAAAATTTTTTTATTTAATATTAGTTTAGAACATTTTTTCCTTTGCTGAAGGAACATATCTCATCAACTGAAATAAATAATCATAAACTCTAAAAAATGTTAAAAGCATTTATAAAAATTAATTTTATTGAAAAGGGAACAGTCAGAAATTCACACTATCATGAAGTGTGAGTTCTTACAAGGGAGCAGGGGGTGGGTGACCACTTTGATCAACCTGCGAAGGGACCTAGGGGTGCACTTTATTGTCCTCATTAAACTGTTCTACGTTAAAGCCCTCATTAACTGCCATTTTTTTCTAAATTTGAAAATTTTTTGAATAGGAAAACAATTTAATTCTGAAAATGTTGTAAAAGCAGCTTTCTGCAGATTCATTTACTCTTCTTTGACACAGTTTAATCTCATTTGCCTAAAATACGGCAAAAGTGTAGAGAAAATATGGGTGCATATTTTAAATTAAATAATTTATTATATTTATAAACTATCAACCAACGCGATCTTTTTTTCTTTTTTTTTTTTACAAATTTCAAACTTGATGTCCTAATATAAATGAGAACACAAACTTGAATGAGTGGTAAATTCTTTATTTTATGCTGGCAGAAATCAACGTTTTCGTTCAATATTTTAATTCTATCAGCAAGAAGAGCTTCAGCTTCTTCTTTTTTCTTCCTTAATTCAACATGTGTCACTTTAAAAAGTTTTCTCATAGCTTTTGGCCATCTCAACATAGTGCTATGTCTAATTAAATCAGTATCTGAAAGAAAAAGAAATGCTTATATTTAAGAAAACTAACTTCTATCAACAATCTCAAACTTTTCATAAAAATTAAAATTTAAAAAAAATCATGGCAAAATTTTAGCAGTGACTCATAAATTAATAGTTTGGCTATAAATATTAACTTATTAATAAGGCTATAACTATCAGGGGAAAAAAATTTTTTAAAAATAGTTCGGTATGATTGAGAATTAATTTAGTTTTGTTGCACAATTATATGAAGCTATATTAATAGACAGTCAGTGGTAATATGAGATTCACCTTTAATGATGATTGAAAGAAAATAATGACCCACGCGTGCAAAATTTAGATGGGAGGCCAGATGGTAAGAATCATGCAGACTCAGCACCATGCTCTCAAATGGCCTAACCATGATTTTTCATGGAATTGATTGAGGTGACGATATTACATTTGAATGGATTCTGTACCACTAGGATATGATTTGAGAAAATAGAAACAAATTACACATCCAACCTGTAGAATGAGGAATCAAAACCTGGTCCAAGCCATAATAAACAAAGAATAATGCCAACACACAGAATGGCCACTTTTTTAAGATCATCATTTAAAAGATTGTTCAATCGTAACTTAATTCAGATAGCTTGCAGCTTCTTTATTTATTTATTTTACTTTCAGTTTAAGTAAGAACAAAAAGATTTCTATATGTTTAAACAATTGATTCAATATTCATTTTTTTTAAAAAATAATAAAGTTAACCAGCCTAACAATGAATTTAAAATTATATTTCGTTCAGGACTGAAATTTAAAAAAAAAAAAAATTATTTTAGAATCATTAGCTAGAGTCAT
This sequence comes from Parasteatoda lunata, assembly GCA_949128135.1. Taxonomy (NCBI): domain Eukaryota; kingdom Metazoa; phylum Arthropoda; class Arachnida; order Araneae; family Theridiidae; genus Parasteatoda; species Parasteatoda lunata. Next base: position 28,937,345 of record OX421977.1, read on the forward strand.
CACAATAATTTTTGCATCCTATGTGAATTCATTACAAGCCATAAACTAAATGTATGTTTATTTTATGTCTCAGCATAAAAATTTCCAGTTAATTAAAGTTGAACTATATTAATAAATTATATTACTAAATTCAATTTTATTGCTATTTAATAGAATATAGTTTATAACAACAAAAGTATTACATTTAAATAATTTATAAATTAGAATATCACTTAAGATGTTAGCCTTCTTCAATAAAAAAATTATTTTTAGTTTTATTTTGACTAAATAATGAAGTAAATTACTGTTTTATCTAATAATAAAAATATAATTAGGCTAAATTAACCCCTTGATGTAAAATAACAAATATTATTTGTCACTGACTTTTTATACCATAAAGCACAATGAAAAATCATACTCATCATGCAACTAAAGCTTCCGTTGAACATGAAAACAAATTTGTTTTAAAATTTCTAGTGTACTGAATATGGCAGGACTTTTAAGTTCAAATTATTCTTTAAATAAAAATTAAATAGTTATTTGATGCATAATTTCAGATTAATAAATCTTACTGGAAGGTGTTAAAGAAAGAAATAAGTATTTACCGGGTAGGAGAGCATTATCTAAGAGAAATAAAATCCGAGTAATTGCTTTTTGAATTTCTCTTACAAGTTCTAAAAGTTTTGTTTCTGCCTGGAAAAAAATTCAATATTAAAAGCATGAATAATTAAAATTCAATTAAAATTTTTATACTAATTTTAAATTCTTTGAGATTCCCAGGTTTTTTAATGTATATGTACCCAGTTACCTACATTTTCAAGTTTTATATCCCTTGTAATTAGTTATACTTTTGTTAGTTTTGAAGGTAAGAAAAGTAGTTGTTGCATCTTACAAAATAATTTTCAAGAATCTAAAAATAAATAATTTTTCATATAATTTTGAGTTTTTTTAAACAAGATGGTTCTTTTTCAACTCATTTGCAGGGTAGGAGAGAGAGAGAGTATTAGAGTTAACATTGCTCACAACAAAACCTTTTGGATAAACATTTCATTTAAAAGTAATCATAATAATCGAGGGGGAAAATAAAGCATATGGAATTAAGAAGTACCATCATACTTGTATAAAAATAGCCAACATAATACAATAAAACACTTGTTCAGCTTACCACATAAGTTGACCTCAAATAATTAAGAACTGAATTTATCCAATGTAATTAAAGGAAGCAAAACTTTTCTAATTTGTATGTTGACCCCTAAAATAAATAAAACTTGTCCAAGGGTAAAAATTGAATGCTATTCTAAGCACTTTATAAGTTAAACAGAACAAAACATAATTAGGAAATTTTTATACTATTAAGTTATGTATTACAATTTCACAGAATGTGAAAAAGTTTTAAAATTTAACAAAAACCTCAAAGTAAGATGACCATATTGAATATTATTAAGAGTTTTTGTCATACATAGGTTTGATTGTATAGCAATAGATTTGAAAATATTGGAATGAAAAAATGTTCTAATACCATATATGCTCTTAACTAATGATATTTCAGGAAGTTATTTATAAGATATAACTGCCATGCACACTAATAAAAAATGCACAACATTAAACTAATCAGTTTGACATTAAATTAATGTGACAAATTGAAATACATTTTGTAATTAATATCATTTATTAAGACAAGAGATTTTAAATAACTAAAACTTCAAACTCATGTTAAAAAGATTAAATTACAATATTTATTTTGAAAAGTAATATAAAAGAAATACATGATTAACATGATGTATAGATAAGAATAAAATGAAAGAAATCATTAAAAAAAAAACATTGAAATCTCTATAAGTTGACCACTAAAGAAATGTTTCAAAAGTATCCAACTCAAACATATTTCACTGAATTGTACAATACCATAGAAATAAAATTATCTGATTTAATTCTACTATCTCAGTAAAGGATAAGAAAAAAAGGACCTGTTATTTAAGAAAAAGGTAAAATTTGGAATGATACAAATTTTAACTATATATTAGATCAAATTCCAGAAGGCATGTACAAATTTAAACATATCTATTTAAATACATGCAGAAATATATTACATTAAATGAGTTGTTGAAGCAAAAAATAGTCATGGATGAAAGTAATGATATAATTTCATTTAAAAGTAAATGTTGAATTAAGATTTTTGCAAAACAAACAAATTGCATACTAATTTTAGATTTAGATCCATTGCAACTATTTCTTCGGTGTTATTAACAGGTTCAATTAGTTGACTTTGCATTGTGCTGAATTCTTCACATATCCTAAGAGAAAATTACAGTAAATTTTTTATTAGGAGACAATGTCTAATTTTTACTTCCCTGTAAATTAAAACATTATCTTTAAAAAAATTTCAGATTTTTCTATTTTCATGTCAGATCTAGTTCAAGTCATTTATTTTTATTATTTTTCTTAAAGGAAAAAGACTTGGCATCTGCAAAAAAAAAAAAAATAGAAGCTTTTGTTCAGGTTGTTGTACAGTGCTATTTGCTGGCACTGCAAACCTTCTACAATTCAGAAAACAATTCTGACACTAAATGATTTTATCAAGTGTGATATGCAGAATTTACAGACTTTGCATGGTAACAGTGCAAAATAATACTCATAAACTACTTTGATTTTAACATATTAACTAAGTTTATCATGATATTATCAACACTTAGAACTTAAATTTTTAATGTAGCTACATAATTACATATTTAAATTATTAGAATTTAAAATACTATAAAAATATGATTTAAAGCGTACACATAAAAAGTTCAATAAAACTCACCATTCTGTGTGAGTGGTATTAGTTGTTACTTGAAAATCAATTAGCTTCTGACAAATAGTATCAATTTTTTCACAAAGCTGTTTCTTCATTTCATCGCAGTTCAAGTTAAATAAGTTGAGATGTATGTTACTTTTTTCAGTATGAATAGATTGCTTATGAGCCTGCACTTCTTCAATTTTCTAAGCAAAATATAATAAACAGTGGCTATTAAGCATGAAAACACATGGAAAGTTTTCACAATTTAATATGTTTTGTAATTTAAAATGTGTGTAAATCAAAGAGGAGAGTTTATGTAAATATCTTAGCAGTATGTTTTCGAGAAAGGATCTAGATTTTTCAGTCTTGATTATTCAAAATCATGAATATTTGCTATGGCCTTTCACAATCTAAATATAGGGTAAAGCTTCTGTTAGATCTGGGGAAAGTACAGAAAAGTATAATTAATTCTTGATAATTTAAATCTAACCACACCAACGAAGAAAAAGTATTAAGACCCTGAAATATATCACTTTAAAATAAAATTAAAAAAAGTTCAATTTAACCATCATTTTGTTAGATTAAAATATTGTGCCTGTAGCACATAATAGGTCTTTCAATTTAAAAAAAATAGAGGTTATAAAAGAAACTAATATAGAGTAAAATAGAGTGAAAAGAGAAAATTACGTAAAATTTTTTTGTTCAACAGTTTTTTAATTTAAGGTTTATATGTGTAATCTTACTAAATCCATAACCAAAATTGTTTTCAGTAATACTGATAAAATATGAATGGGCTATTCTGATGAAATTCTTCAATGAGCAAAATATGATGAGATAAATACTTGAAAAAATGAAGATATTTGCACCTGACAGAGGGGTAATTGAGACGCAAAGTGAAAAACCATCAAAATTTCATGAGCAAAACTCGATATCAAAATATATCATACACGTTTAATATTTAACATAATATTTTGAACTATACTTGAATAGCCTATCAATGAAGAATAACACACGTTTACAGAAGAAAAAAAACTTAGTTCTTAAAAAAATGGTGATATTGGATTTTAAAATCACATGAATACCAATCACAAGACTGTGATTGGTACTTTAAGAACATGTCTTAAGAAGACATGAATATGAATTGCGATATTGATTTTAAAAATGTGTAAATACAGACTGTGATATTAGATTTTTAAATCACGTGAATGGAAATAACAATGTCTAACTTTTAAAGTAGGTAAGTACGAAAATCGATGTTTGATATTAAAAGCACATAATTATGAATTATGATAGTAGCGGATTCTGGCTTAGTTCCAAGTATTAAAAAAAAGCAAAAATCCACCAAATAACAAAAGAATCACGTGCATGTAAATGTCTTAGTAATGGGATTTGACAAAAGTTTTCAAATTAAAATTTTAGATTGAAGAATTCCATGAAAATTTCAACAAATTATAAGTTTTTGATCAAGGAAGTCTGAAAACTAAATGTCATGAGATATACGGATTTCAGCAAAATTTACAGAAAAATCATATGCAGTGTTTTTAGACCAAGAAGGATGATACAAATTACCCTCCCGAATACAATCACCCCTGATCAGAGCAAAAAAAAAAAAAAACCAAAAAAAAAAAAAATAACTAACTGTCTCACATGCAAACAATATTACATACTCAATGCAACAAAACGAAATGGTGCCAATTTTTAAATAAAAGATCAATAGGGTACATTGGGAGCAGTAGACCTTTATTCACTTAAAACAGGGCTGTCCAACTGGCGGGCCGCGGGACGCATGTGGCCCGCCAACTTCTTATTCAGGCTGATCGGCCTCAGTTTTCTCATTAAAATGTAAGCAAATTGTTTTATAATCCTTCTGTTCCATTGTTTTATAATTAATAATTCAACTATTAATTGTTATTGTATAAGAGGTAAATGATTATTGTTCAACTCTTTCAAACTGCGGCCCGCCCTTTGAAAGTTCAAATTTAAAGGAATAAGGAAAGGAATTTGTTTACTTTAATGTTCAAATTTAAAGGAATTTGAACATTAAAGTAAACAAAATTCATTACTAGTAAAAGGATTTTAGATAAACACAACTAATAAACTTATATTTAAAATTTTAATGGTATAAAAGATGAGTGCAAATCTGAAAACATGAAACATATAGTTTAAAAACAAATTTAAATCAAATCAATTCAAAATACTGGAAACAAGTTTGTTTAGAAAGTAGAATGAATTTACTTTTGGGAATTCTTTTATATCAATTTCATCACTTTTCAAAAAGTTTTCAATATCATCATCAAGAGTACCATCAATAATGTAAGAAAACTTGTCAAACTGCTTAATGTACCTGCAAAAGAAAAAAAATACATTATAATTAAAAAAATACTTTGTGTTTGGATTTAAACTGAAAAAAAAAAGTTTACATTTACTTACTGGTTTAAACCTACTTCATTAAATTTCAAATCATTTTCAACAGATTGAAAACAGAGTTCAACCATTTGATCATTTTCTGGTATAGGATATAAATTAAGCTTTTCATCATCAAATACTCTCAAAAGAATTTTATCCGGCTACAATGAAATTTAACAAAATTTAAATACATCTAATTCACATTAATCACATGACAAACCATGAAGATGTATTCATGATTTGAATACAGAAACATTAGAAACAAGCAAAATTCTTACTTTAATTTTAAAAAAGAATTAAGTATAATGTGAATTTAATGATCTAGATTTGAAGCGAATCTAACTTAATAATATTATCTCTAAGCTTGCTGATTTATTACTAGCTATTAGAATGCGAAAACTCACAAAGTTTTTACATGCCAGAATGAAACTTTTACAAGCCCAAACTTATTTTTGCAAATTCATATTAAAGAAAAGAAGAAGAAAATAATTACATTTAGAAAATTATTCACTATAAATAACACAGCTCACTTATCAAAAAAACAAAACATGAATGGAAATAAAAATTTAGGAAGTAGGAATGAAACAAGAAAGAAATTAAGTGAAAGAATGAACAAGAATGAAAATTTAGGAAGTAGGATTTAGAACAAACTTTATTTATAAAAAATCATTCATCAAATTTCCTCATAGACTGGATGCAGATGTTTAGTTAGAGTTATTAAAATGACATCACCATTGCTTCACTTTCATATTTCAACTTTTTTTTTTATTTAAATAAATTTATTTTCTTTTAAATAAAAATAAACTTGACAAGGTAAATAAAAAAGAATAAGCTAATTTTGTTAGCTAAATTCTTATTTTTTAATAAAAAATTGAGGGGGTGCTTAATCGATATTTTATAGTATTTCTGATGTAATATTTACATGCTTACCCCTAAATCCCAGCATTTAAGTGTAAAAAATACAAGTCTGATCTGAATATTTAAATTCATACTGAGAAATACAATCTTTGGTTCTACCAGTTATCATAATTTTTGCTAAGTTCAATAAACAAATCGAATTTCATGCTAAAATTATAATGGTAAATACTTTCTCTATTTTAAATTTTTGCTCAATAGTTCAGTTTAAAAATAATCAAATAAATAAAAACTCCAAATTTATTTATTTATTTTACAAAATTTTAACCCTAATCTAATAAAAAAAAATTTATTATGATTTTTTACATCCTACTAAGATAAATTTAAGCATGAGGGAATATCTAACAGCAAATTACTGTATATGTTACAATTAGATACAAAATCTCATATTCTATTAGATACCTAAATACGTTTTATACATTGCCTTGGCAATGTATAGAATGAATAATGATAAATGTGCTAAAGTATGAATAATTAATATTTCACATATTAGTTAAATATTCTATAGAATGACTGATAAAAAACCTACAGGATATTTTACAATGACTAGGCATGGTATAAATTAATTTTCATAAACCATACTTCACTTGAAAAGAACGGGCATTCTATATGATGACTAGACATTCTATACAATGCCAGTATTTCATAAAATGACAGTAACATTTATATATTTTATTCCTGTTGTGTTTATCTTAATTGTAAGGAAAACTTACCCTCGGAAGATTTTGAGAAATCTGCAAAAGAGAATGTATGACAAAAAGGAATTCTTTTTCCCATTCATCAAATGTCATTTCCATCATTATTAAAGAATCTTTCACGACAACACGTATGGAAAGAATAGGAAAATGAAGAAAAGTTTTGCACCTTGAGAGGTCATTTCCAATCTAAAGGAAGAAGAAAATCAATTGTATTTTGGTCCACTTATTTTACACAATAAAACAATCATAGACAGAACAGTACTATAATAATACTACACTAAATGGTGCTATAGTAAAAACTCGCAGTTACGTTTTAAATAGCTTGAAATAAAATACTGTTTTTGTCCCCATAACAATTTAATCATCTAACTCAGGCCTCATTGCACTGAACATTATTTTCCCTTGATCAAAATGAGACACAGTAAGAAATAAGCAATACTTAAAGCTGAGCATGCATCTTGGTAGGACATTGTATAGAATTTCTGTAGATGATATGGATAATATTTTGAATTTAGTTATATTTCACATAGCTATAGTTGTTTACCTTTACAATTTTTGTGGAAAACTTTTCCAAGTGGTAAAAAAATTTACGCTTTTATATTTTATTCATTTTTTGTTATGGATTAAAATAACTTTTGAATACCATGACTAAAAAAATTAAAAACTTTGGAAAAAACTTTCCACACGCACCTAGATTGAGTCACGAAAATCTAAGTGTATCTACTTTAAATTAAAAATCAACATTTTAACCCACTGACGGTTCTGCACGTAAAAAGTCGTAATTTAACCTGCGGTCTTCTCCGCATAGCAAAACCGGTTTTCCCATGTTATTAGATAGATAAATAATGTATAGGGGAGAAACATTCTCCCTATATCACCCATTTGCTAAACCGCCAGGGGGTTAAAAGATGAAATTTACACACCAGGTATAAATATTTGATTGCCTTGAACTAACCAATAAAAAATTAAACACTTGACTGGTAAATAGATATAAAAGTAAATACAATATAAGAACTGCTAATAATATGAAGGAAACATAAACTGGTAATTACGACCATTAGTTCTGGACAAATTATGGGACATAGGGCTCACATTAAAATTTTTCAGCAGAAATTACTGTTGTGAGTCACAACTTTAATTTTAAAATGAACTAATTTTAAACTATCTCTAAACTTGAATGAAAGGAAGAATTTTTTGAATTTTTAAAGAATGAATACAAATAAGTTCATAACAGAACAAATATTTTTTGAATTGTGAAATAATGATTATGAATAACTATTTTTAAAAATAAAATACTTAAACAATAAATCACACATCATCATACATACAAACAATAAATCACACATACACATCAATAATAGCTTTTTAAAACATAATAAGCACGATTCCTTAATTTCATTTAACAGTTTCACAGTAACTTTGTTCTAGATTTTGCACATAATGCTTTTTATGAAAAATTTTAAAATAATTTTACAGTAGCTTGTTTGTACTACATAAAAATAAAGTTTTTCTTATAAGAGTTTAATTTTGAATTCCATTAAATAGAAAAAATGACAAATAAAATATGAATTGTGTGGCACTATCTCTATTTTTAGTAATTTACAAATAAGAAACAAAAATTTTACAAGAAAATTTTTACTGATCTAATTGGATATCAATATAAAATTATTACATAATATACAACAGCATAAATTTTTACCTGGAATTTTTAACTTGTATTTAAAAAATTCTTTTACAATCAGCATGAATTGAAAAATGACAGTTGCACTTTAAAATCTATTCTTAAACCACAATTAAATGAAAACCTAATTAACTTTAAAAATTAGTGAAGGTAATAAAAAATACTCACAGCATATTTGTGAATGAGTTCCATATAATTCCATATGCATTTAGTAATGAGTTGTCTAAGCATTGATGACATTATGACAGCCACAGATGAAAAATATCTTTGAATTCTTTCAGTGGAAGCACCAGATTTGCGAGAAACAAGAGGCTCCCAATCTTGTTTGCGGTACTTGACCAAGATTTGTACACTTTCAGTAATCCAGCTAGAAGTGGACATTATCAAAACTATTGTTAATATATTAACAAAAAATACTACTGAATGTACCAAATTAGTGGATAATTTGAAGGAAAAAAATGAAAGAAAAACGAAAGGAGATAGAAATATACAGCCTGCTTTATTTAACAAAGGTATATAGTTATTTATTCTTCCAAAGCTTCAAAATAAGTCAAATATCATCAACAGAGACTGCTGTTAACCAAAAAAACTATAGAAAAATAATTTCAAAATAACTACTATTTGCAGAAACATTTTAGCAAAGTCTGAATATAAAATTAGTAAATGCTCATGTAAACTGAATCTGTATTTAGGTTATTATTTAAATCTAAGCAAAATTAATACCAACTATAATAAGTGAAAGAAGATTGAAAATTGATTTCTTCTTAAATAACAATAGTGTTAAATATATTCATTTTTTGATACTGATGAGTATTTCTTTATCATTGCATGAACACCTCTTAATTATTCATGAAATAAAAATATATTTTCTCTGTTTTTAAATAAACTGCTATTCATATTTGCATACACTTCAGCTATTTATATTTAGCACAAATTTTACATGGGTAAAAAAAGCAAAATTTATAATAAAAATAATTTAAAACAAATTCCAGGTAAATACAAAAAAATACTTTTTTATAAAGTATATAAGTATTCACATTGCAGTGAAACCTCTCTGGAGCGACCACTTTTTGTTCCACAGTAATGGAAGTTGGTCACTCTTAAGGGTCACTCAAGTGACTTCAAAGGTTATGTGTTGGTACATGATTTTTTGCAAACTATTTTAATTTTACTGTGTCATTTTCTTGGAACAGAAATGCCATTTGTGTTAGCGTCTTGAAAATCGGATCAAAGAATAAAATTTAGCGTCAATGACCCCTACTGATATAATTAAGAGTAAAATCAAATATATCAATTATGAATCATAGAACTATTTTAAATAAATAAACAATTATTTCTTTTTGTTGAAGTTTGCATTTAGTTTTATTTCATAAAAAAAATTTTTTTTGCTTGAGAAAAGGCTTTATATATACTATAGAGGTATATTTGAGAAGAGGTTTGTTTTTTAGAGATGCTTAGTTTTTTCTAAAATAACTTTTTTTTTTCTAATTTAACTCTCAACTCTAAAATAAATCATTGATGGCACCGTCTTTAGTGCAATTTGGTTGCAACATGAGGTTACCAGTCCGTGTCAGAGATTGTAAAAAAGAGCTGTCTTAGTAAAATCACTCACAAAAATGTTGAATGTATTTGAAACTATTTATTATTTAATTTAATATTTTTTTTGCTCTGATATTTTTTTGTGTTTCTTTACTTGATATTTTTAGTATTTGGTACAGAGGTTTACAAGGTCGCAGGGAGAGGTTATGATGGTCTCTCCTAAAGGTTTTCTTTAATGCAAAGTCTATGAAAAAAATTCCAAGCCTGCCAAAAGTGGTCGTAAAAAGAGGAGGTCCTTACTCAGAGGTTGTCTTTCCTGGAGGTTTCACTGTATTTTGTCACTTATCTGCTTATTTATATAATATCAGTAGACTAAAATTACTCCACAAAAATTAATTCCAAAATATTTTACTAACTAAACAATAGCATAAAATATCTATTTTACCCATTAATCAAAGTTGATCTAGCAGCTTCACACTGAGCCTGAATAAGCGAACGGAAATCATTGGCAAATGGTGCAATCTGAGTACTTGCAAAATTTTCAATCAGTATTAGATCTAAGTTCTGATATCTAAAAAAAAAAATAGCTCAATTTTTTTTAAAACTGGTAGAAATTCAAAGCAATAAAACAAGACACATACTAATTATACATTTTCTGAGATAAATATTTTTTCAGAAAAGTAATTCTTCTTTTTGATATATGATTTAACCCTTTACCAGTGAAATGCATTTCAGATAAATGTATCAAAAATGCACTAATTGCTAATATGTTTAATATACATTTTTACAAATTGCTAATTGGGCATGTAAGTTAGAAAAAACTTATTTTGTAAATACAATCTAAAAGTGTACGTTAACACAAAATCTGCTACAGACAATGATTCAGAGCTTATAATGACTGTTACTCACAATTTTCATCAACTAAAAAAATAATTTTAGAAACACTAAAAAAGATATTAGTCTTTTAAAATAAAAAATATTTTGTTTTAATGTTTTACTTGCTTCTATAAAAAAATAATAACATTGATAAAAGTCTACAATAAAAAAATTTTTAAAGCACTTTTGCTTGAAAGTTTTAAAAAAAAAATTTGTTTCTAAGAGACAAATGTGAGTGAAACTAACAAAGATTAACGGAATAATTTTAAATTAATTGGTCAAAACATTATTTGATATTGCAAATTTCTTAACATTTGTAACAAGAAGATTGAGCGCCTGATATAAAGATACAGGACAAACTTTAAATATCTGTTCATTTCTTAACATCTTTAAAACATTGAGACAATTAAGCTATTATGATAACAATTTGAATACTTGTTCAAAATATTGTGCGTATTAAAATTCCAAGATGTTTAAGACACACATTAAGCCAAGCCTTTGAGAAAAATTAAGTAATAAATGGTTTCAAATCCTAACGAAATTTTATAAATACAATTTTTTAGAAATTTAAATAATTTCAGCAAATTTCATATCATTATGTGTATTTAAGCAATATGTCCCCTGAGTAAATATTATAATCAAATTAGTCTAATAATAAGTCACGTTATTTATATTAATTGATTCTTTTCCCAACAAAGTTTAATTCCAGGCCTTAAATTGATATAGGGTAATTTAGTGTTAAAAAGGAGCTGTATACATACATGAAGTGTTATAAGTATGAGAACATTTCTGATGTTTAACTTTTCTGATATTTATTTGTATTTTAATGGCATGTGAATAACATTGAAACCATCAAAACTGTTTTTCAAATCAATATCAGCATTTTTTAGCAAGAAACATGTTTCAGTTTTCACCTGTTAACGTTTTGAAAATTATTTATGTTCCTTGTGGAAATAGTGGCAAGCAAAACCTTTAGTCTGGCTAGTACTTTCGAAATGAAATTTCATGCCCTGTTCTAATACATATTTTTTCTTAATTATTTTTATAAAAAAAATAATTATTCATGCTTTATCCACCATAAGAAAGTTTCATTTCATGCTTGGAAGCAATTGAGATTGAATACTATTTAAACATTACATTCTGTACACAAGTTATATCTAAAATATGTAGTTACTTGTCAGCCCACAAATAAGAGATTTTTTTAATGCAAGGACGCAGCAAAAAAGCTCTTGAGTTCAAAAATTTTTTTGTAGAATGAACAGAACTCTCCCAAGGAAGAGGAGCAGGCGTGTTTCTGAAAAGACATTAATTAATTAGATATTACTAATGGGAGAGCAAGAAGTAAAATGAAGATCTACACTGAATTATAACATTTCATTTATTTCAATTAAAAAAATAGTACATTTATTGCAAAATACTTCTTGGTGTTATTTTGTGCAATTGAATGAATTTAACGAAAAATATTTAAATTTCACAAAAATAAAAGAAAAAGGGAAAATAAGGTAAAACATTTCATATTTATAGCTAGGCATCTGTAGTGACCAGTAGATCCACCTTAGTCTACAAGAAATTTTTTGCAATTTAAAGTTAAAATATTATAAGTTTCATGAAAGGTTTCTTAAAATTTTCTCTGTTCTAATTACATATTTATAGATGGAAAGTATTTTAGAACTAAGCAATGTAGCATTAATGCATCTTGTTCAATGATTTTAGATCAGTCAAAATAATGTCTAAATGATTGCATCATGTATAGCTTTATACAGATAGAAGTTCATTTATAACATACAATTTTTTAGACAAAATTTTTATGAAACCACAAGTTCCCACCCCCCCAAAAGAAAATGTATTATCTCTACATAAAACAACTTACGCATGGGACCACTTTGGATATACACTTTTGATGCCTAACCTTTTTCTTTCTGATTTATCCATCAAAATATAGTCAACTGAAAATGAAGAAAATAGTTTTGATAAAACCAAATATCGAATGTTATGAGTAAATAAGTAATAAAAACAAAAGAATTGCATTATCCTTAAAAGTAAAAATTAATATATTTTTTAAACATTATCAATATAAATAAATAAAAATTTCTAGATTATTGACAAATTCAAATTACAAGTGATTATGTAACCATATATTCATCAAATGATTTATTAGTTACATTTTAATCATATATATGATATATATAACATGAATAAACAATTAAACTAATAAAAAATAAGTAAGAAGAAAGAAAGCCCTAAATAATCCATGTTGAAACAAGTCCTTAAACTATTAAATAAATCAATTAACACAAAAGAAATTAATTAAAATGCAATGATAATATGAGGATAAATGAATTAAATTCTATATTTTAAAACAATTAAATTTACATTTTTAATAAAATGCTCCAAATGGATTAAACTTGAAAAGGCATAAAAGACACTTAATGAAATTCTAATAATAAAGAAGATAATTTCTTTGATATTATATATATATATATATATATATACTTGAAACCTCCTGTTATGGACACTCCTGCAAAACGGACGCCTCTCAATACGGACATATTTTTAATTCCCCGGGAATCTTCTATGAATAAACCATTATGAACATACTCCACAAAGCGGACACTCCCGAAACCGGACGCGGACAGTCATTTTGGCCCTGAAACGTTATTTTCTATCTCTTCAAACCGGACACTACTTCTTCTAAATTTAAATTTAAAAAAACTTTCTGCTTTAAATTGCAAGGAAAAAAACGCAACTTCTCACCATTTTTAAAGCATGTAAATTTTTTTTGCCTTATCCATAACTAAAAATATTATTAAACTATTTCACTACTAAAGAATCAATCTTTCTAGCATCACCTTGCCTTATCTTTATAAAGAAAGGAGAGAAAATGATACAGTTCGCCTGAAATAATTCGGACAGCGGTATCTTTTGATCTTTTCATCTGGACCACACAGGTTATGAGATCCCTCAAGTTGAAATAACATCTTAAATGCTCTCAATGCTTCTTCCCCATTGAAAATTTCATCTGTAAAACTTAGAACTATTTTTATTCACATTATTTTATCAAATTAAATTAAACTTTCTTTAATTACAATGCAGTTTTTCTTTAGAATAAAATTTAATTTTTTTTTTTTAAAAATACAGATGACTATTTTTATTTTTTTTAATTTGTATATTGCTAATAATAATTAGTGGATCAAGCAAAAAGATATTTAAACATTTTTACAACAGGTAAATAGGAAAAGTGAAGTAATACTATCTTAAATTAAAAAAAGGCAATGGAAATTATCAATATATTTTTGAACATCATTGTTTAAAAGTGTATCAAATATTTCGAGTGATGAATTAATATTTGAGAAAGTACTGCATACTCATAATATTACAATAGTTAGGACATTATAATGAACATTGTCAGCAATAATACAACATTTGCCTATTTGAATATTTCTTCATTAGCTTACCAATGCTTCGTTTCACAGCAACATAATAACTTTGTCGGATTTCTTCAATAAGCTCCTTAGACTTCTGTTCAAAAATAGATAATAAATCCCGCTTGATGTTAGCTTTCTTGCAAAGTGCTTTAAAGGATAACTGGAGTTCTGGAAGATCTTCATCTTTGATGCCATTTTGAACATAATACCAATAATTCTAACGAATAAAACAATTACCAAATTATAATAACAAATGTAAACAATTTGAGAAAAAATATGAAGATTAGGAAATTAAAAGATGAAAATACATATCGTTCAAATTTTCTTATTGAAAATGTTTATAAAAAGATTTTTAAAAAATATATAATAAATATTTTGATGCAAGTCCTAGTTATTACTTTTTAAGTTTCCTTTTTGAGTTTAAATAAATTCTTAATATATCTAAAAAAGATAATTAATAAATAAATTTAAAGTTATGAACATATTTATAGCAAATGCTATCAACATTGAGAGAAAATTAAAACTTTCTAAATTTTTTTTTATCAAAATTTATATTTATTATTAGGAAATTATTAAACCAATGCAGTTTTAAACTTTATAATGCTGCAAACTTAAAACTTACTATTTTAAAATTCATTTGATAAGACTTAAATATTTTATAATGAAATATAAAAAATTAACAAAGGCAATTAAAGAAGTAGGATTCTCTTTGTACAGGAAGTGCAATAACATAGAGAGATGTTATTTAGAAAATTCAGAAATAATGCTTTGACTTGATTTCAGAAAATCTTATTATGATTAAGTAACATTTAAAAGTTAGTTTTTTGAATGAACCTACATACAATCTAAATTGTTTCCCAAATCATTAGTAATTAAATTATGTAACATGGAAAAACTGGTGAGTAAAACATATCTAATAAGGTTCAATGATTTCTGGCATCGACTTATTACTAAAATATAAAAATAACTAAATAAGTAATAAAAAATTAAAGAGGTAATAAAATTAAAATTTCTGAAATTTGGATTCAAATAAATTTTCAAGTTAAGAGTATCAGTTGCTAAGCAAATATAATAGATCAATAATTTTGTAGTTTTAATAAGGAAAAAATTACTTCACAATCTTCTTTTGATGGCAATTTCGCTAAATGTTTCTTCGAGTCCTGTCTTCTTTGTTTAAATGGATTTAAAGGCTTCACACTAGAAGAAATATTACTTATCAAAAAATATTGTTTTTTGGAAAACAAAAGGGAAAAAAAAGTCAAAACTTTATTTTCAATATATGGCTATCAATAAGAAAGCTGAGTCATTAGTTAAAAACAGTATAATATTTAGACTTTTTAGTAGGTAACTTTTATTTCGTGTTTACAAAACCACTAATTGGAAAGAACGGTCTGCATTCAGGCTAGAACAACTGTTCAACTAAATTATATAAATAAAAAGATAGAGGAAAATTCCTAGTGACAATTAGAGAAAAATAAATTCTACATATACCTATCTTTATCACGAGATAATGAATTCCAGCTTTTCTTTATATTCAAGTTTTCCCCGGAGAATCCTTTAATTGCTTTTAATCTTAAAATAAAATTAAGAAAATTAAAGAGGAACAATGCAGGAAATGGTAGTTAAATCATAAAATGCAGATTAATATTATTTAAACACTGAAAAACAATAGAAAAAAATGCCTAATGATCATTAGGAAATATATGAGTGGAAAAAAAATATGAAATGAATCCCAAAATTTAGAATGAAAATCAGTATTGAATTATCAAAAAACTGAATATAGTTGGATCAAAATGGGAAAACACAGCAAGAAATATATGAAATCTTAAAGGTAAGCTACATGTTCAGAAAAAAATTATTATTGTCATTTCAGAAGTTTTAATATTCTTCTAATTTTGGCAACATTTTGCATTATAACATGGATCAGTATAATTATTTGTGCCACTTATGGAAATAATTTTGCATTCCGTATAGGTAGTTGATATCTGAAACAAGTTGCAGAGTTGGTAACTATTTAAAGTTGTTCAGACGTGTTTTATTTTAAATTCTTGAGTCATTATTATTATTTATCTAATCAATTGAAAAATAAAACTTCACAGTACTTATATTTGAAAACTTAATTAAAGTAGGTAAATACCAAAATGTCATTTTTTTATTTATTTTATTAAACTTACATAGTTTTATGATCAACTTTCTATTCCACCAAAAAAAAAAAATTTATTATTAATTCTTCACTAAAAATTTTGAAATGACAGTTTTTTTTAAAAGAAATTAGGCAGGTTAATTCGGTAGCTGGGTATATGACAAACCGTGATTATAAGGGAGAAAATAAGAAAAGCAAAAAAGCTATGAAGAAGCAAGTCCATCTAAAACCTCCTTTACTATTATTTTAATTGATGAAATATTATCATCATTCCTTTTTTTTTCTTCTAAAAATTTAGTTTACTATATAGTAACTTATTCATGAACAGAAATGATTTCTCTTAAAAAAAATTTCTTTCATTAATTCACGGCTCACTGCATTATATAATAAACACTTAAAATTATTTCTATACTGCAATGGTTTCAGTAATTCACATCTAATGAATATTTACTAAAATTTATTTCTAAAATTCTATGGTATTAATATATAATTTAAATTAAAAGTAGTTAGTTCAGTAGTTAGCAGTTAATTAATTACAAATCATTAGGTTCTGTAAAGAATTGTAAGCATATATATTATATAAAATGATTCTTACAAGCTTGATGTAAATTCATATAAACATAAGAGTCTGTAATTAAAAGAAAAATTGTTTCATAATATCTTAAAGTCTTCATTTATAAAACAAATAATTAAGTTTAAATTCTCTCATTTATATAAACTAACAGTTAATTTAATTATTTAATACAGACTTCAAGTAAGGATTTTTAAATTTTTTTTTTACCAAGTTGTTTTATTATATCTTATAATCATCAATTATAAATCAAAATTAAGTTTAAATTCTTTCATTTTTTATTTCTTTATTACAAATTAAGAGTTAATTATTTGTTATTATACTTTAAGTCAGAATTTTCTAAATTCTTTTTTAGCTGTACCACTAAAACAGCAACAAGATTGTCTATGTGACCCACAGATCTATTTTCAAATTAACATATTAAATAAAAATTACATAGTTTAAAAATATTAATTTCAAAATAGTTGATACTTTAATGTGTAAAATGCATTAAGTTGATTTTCTTAATGAGAAAAAACAATGAAACAAGCTCATTTAACCATATGGTTAAAAATAAAAAAATAAAAAAAAAAAAAGGAAACTATCAATTAAAATTATGACCAGCAATATCAGTCCAACATGCATAAAATAAATAAATAAAACTGAAATATTAAAATAAAAGTATTCCTGAACTCTAGTAACCCATTTTAAAAAACTATTTCAGTAAGAAATATAGTGAGAAAATATATTTTAAAACAATTTAATACAAAAAATAATTATAGTAAAAACAATAATGAATAATATGAAATAAAAGGATATTCTTAGGCTTTGCTGACAACTTTGAAGGTAGATGTAACTTGGATAATTGACGAACATCAGGTAACAGAGAACCATTCCTGAAATTTGCACCGATTAAATTGCTCGGTTTATGATGCAAATCTTTCACCTTGTAGGAAACAAACCTTGTTCGGGTATGGCTGGCAAAGAGAGGTGGATGCTGGTTAAGCTCATTGCAAATCTAGAAGTGCAAATAAAATTGTTCTTAAATAAATAAAAAAAAGGGGCATAAAAATATTTTTCAAATTACAAGACAAATTAAATTTATAGGTACATTTAGTAATTTGGATTACATTAAAAACTTTTAAAACATAAACTCTCCTAGACAAAACTGGAAGAAGAAAAAATTAAACCTTTCTGGTGAAAAATTTTAAATGGATGGAATTTCAAATACACATCACCCAATCATAGCCAAGCACCTAGCTCAGTTTTCCAGGGCTAAATCTTCTAATGGCCATGGTAGGAATGCCATGTAATTTTAACCATGGTAAGATGATGTAGACAGCTCCAGAATATATACCTTCTCTCAAACACTACACCACAACCACAGAGAGAACTTTCAGCCATGAAAGATTTAAAGTGCCCCTTGTTATATACACGTCGTAAATTATTTATTTGTCAGAAGAGTTTTCAGTAGATTTGCTGTTAGACTAGCATTCCTAAAACTGAAAAACGAAATAACAAAAACTGAATATTTAAAACTTTTAAAAATTTAGTAAATAAAAAAAAATTAAAAAAACAATTTTTTTAAAAAGTATAATAACAACAAAAAACATAAATTGTCATAAAAATGGACAAAATATTTCTTTTAAAAAAAACGTGTTTTAAACAAATGCAATTTTTAATCTGGAAAGAAAAACATTAAAAAAACCTAAGAAATAAATAGATCTACCTTTTCACTTTTGACAATTATTTTGAACTACTTTATATTAAAAAATTAATGCATATTATACTGACTTCATTTTCAATTATTAGAGTAATTGGATTTTAAAAATCTGGGGAGGATAATAATATCAGGAATAGTAAAATTTGAAGCTTAAAATGCTATTTTGATTCTATAAATATTAGTGATATTACAAATTAGAGTTCTAAATTATCTTGTTTAAAATCAATTACCTCCATATATTCTTCAGGGACATCAATGTCCTCCATAAATTTTTCAGAAATATCAACATCAGGCAAAATTTTCTGTTTCTTTTTAACATAAGATGTAAGTTCTTTCTTTTTAACACGTTTTTCTTTAAACTTGGAATTATTTTCCATTATTTTGAAGTTAGGCAGATATATTCTTCTATAATCCTAAGACTCCATATCTGACAAATTTATTACATAGTTTTTAAGTATTGATACATAACTTATTAGTTCGTTAAATCTAGCATAAAAATGATATATACTAAGTTTCACGAGTCATCTGAAACGGAATTGAAAACATTAGCGATAATATCAATTAAAACTTACATTAGAACAAAACTATTTTATTTTTACGAAAAATCGAAAGTTAAAAAAACTAATAAAACAAACTTTTATGGAGTTCGCAATTCACAACAAACCCGCTCTCAAATCCAAATTTAAGAGGCATTCATCGTAACCATGACAACAGTGTAAGTTTATCCACTGCCATTTTCTAAAAGAAATACTACAAAAACGCTGCGGAATTTGTAAATAAATTTCAAAAATTAATAAAAGAGTAAAAAAATCATTTAATTTAATTTTTTTTCTATGTTTTTTTTTTAATTATTCAGTTTTAGAGCAGAAGAAACAGAGAGCTTTATTTAATAAGTTCTCAATTTAGACAAGCCTTGTACATAGCAGAAATGGGCTATAAAAAGCGAATAGAAAAGATAGTTCTGTCTTTATCAATGATAGTTCAATCTTTATCAATCCCAGACCCTTTATTCTACCGTCCTGGAATTTTGATAGCTACTTAAAGGAATTATTTTAACCACTCGATCCTAAAATTCGTTCAAAAATTTCTACGAGAAAATTCAAGAGAGCTGTTCGAAAAAGGGAATTCTCCCATTGATTATGCTTCAACCATTCTTTTAAATTTAATTATAGACGAAGTCGATCAGATTTTTTCACACATTTTAATTTAACATTGATGTTTTCCAGCTTATGTCTATATTTGACAAAAGTGCTAGCTTACTTCTTATACTTCTACACGTTAGATCACGCTTAGAGCACGTTGTTCGTTATCTCAGATTAATTCAATAATGAACGTTAACGTGGTAGCATCGGCATACTACATCCTCAAGTCACCAAATTAGTATTCCTAAAATGATCTAAAACCACGTGTTTATTTTGTTTATAATGTTACTTTTTTTGTTAAGCTAAATTATTTTAAATCAACTGTAATTTTTTATTTTATTGTATAGCCAGCGTAGAACATCTGACCCAATTCTCAGTTTACAAGTATAGTTCAACTTCATAGTTTTGTAATTTTGAAACCAATCTAGGAGGCAAAGGAACTCTTTTATCAAGCATTGGGGCAAACTGGCTTCAGTGGAGAACTTTTTAATGGAACTAATCCGCATTTGCGGTACATGGGGGAGTAAATCACAAAAACATCTCACGGTTAGCCCAATCGCTAAGGGATTTTTGCCCACAATCCGTCTACTATTGAGGATTATTCATGTCACTATGATCGGTGCGAGCCGGGAGCAGAATTCGTATCATTCAGTTATGACTGCGTCACCTCATTGGGAGGCAAACGCTCTATTCCCTGAGCCACCGCGGCTCAAAAACGGTAATTGAAATAAAAATAAAATCAATTATGGATTGAAAGGCAAAAGCAAATGAAAAAGGGATACTAATTTGTTCTGGAGAAATATAAATAATGGCCCCTACTATTAGTGCGCCAGAGACGGTTAACTGAGTTGAGTAGTAAGGGCAAATTGAAGTTTAATTAATTTCGATGCTTAATGAAATAAATAATATGCTTAATTAAATAAAAGGGATAAACTATCTACTAAAAAGCAAAGCAAAATTAATGGAGTAGGGGTATTTATTCATTTAGAGGAATCATAAAAATTACCATACTCTTAATGGCGCCAATGATGCTTAATTTTGGAAATATGTATTAATGGTATAAAAAATTAAGCTATGTCTTAAAAATCAAAGTTAAAGGGATAAAAGGATTCGTTTAAAAGAACTATAAAAAATAGATTAATTAATATTGATGCGGATGACGCTTTATTAATTTTGGTAATAGTAATGATACTTATTTACTAATTAATAATAATACTTATTACTAGTATTTTGATAATTTATGTAGTTTTTATATAGAATTCTACAACAGATTTTTCGTAGTTTCTGAAAATATATTTTTTCTTGTACCGTATTCTGAATAAATCTTTGTCCTGCCTTTCTCTAAAATTGTACTAACTGTTCTTCAGTTCGACAAAAGATAAGTATATAAGTAGTTCTATGAGCAGACATACCCACATATGAATTATGTGAAAGAATAAATAGAAAGAAATCGCTACTTAGAGAGGAGCTTCTCTCAGCGAGAAATAATACTCTCTCGTCAAACGCTTTGAAGCGTGGAGGTAGTGAGTTCGAATCCCGCTGAGAATCTAGATGTATATCTTTGTGCTGTCCTCCTCTTCTTTGGACTCTCTGTTCCTCTTCAACCTGACAAGAGTTTATGAACATTTCTTACTTATTTATTGTTACGCATACGTATGCAGGCTTATGTGATAAGCCTTTTCATTGCATTGAACACAAAAATCTGTAAACATATCTGAATGAATATTAAATAAGCAGAAAAAGGATTCATAAGTTTGATCCAAGGACCAATCAAATATACGCATGTAGCTATCAGATTAACGTTTGTATTGCTAGTTTCATAATTAGACGTTTGCCGACTGCCTATTCTACACTACACTGAGTATCTTTTCCAATATTTTTAACGTACTTATTGAACTTTAAGCAACCTACCATAGTCCTTCTGTTGGGGTGAAATACCAGACCAATCAAATATACGCATGTAGCTATCAGATTAACGTTTGTATTGCTAGTTTCATAATTAGACGTTTGCCGACTGCCTATTCTGCACTACACTGAGTATCTTTTCCAATATTTTTAACGTACTTATTGAACTTTAAGCAACCTATCATAGTCCTTCTGTTGGGGTGAAATACCAGACCAATCAAATATACGCATGTAGCTATCAGATTAACGTTTGTATTGCTAGTTTCATAATTAGACGTTTGCCGACTGCCTATTCTGCACTACACTGAGTATCTTTTCCAATATTTTTAACGTACTTATTGAACTTTAAGCAACCTACCATAGTCCTTCACTAATTTGAAATCCTTCTCAGATACATAAACTCTGAATGCATAATTCATTTTTTCTGCACAATCAGTTGTTCAGTTTTAATAAAATAAATGAGGGATACCATACAAAGTTTCTTCAAGTTTAAGTGCGCTTATAGTGTTTGCTTTTAAATGAATTGCATGAGGCCTTAATGGGCTTATAAGCCTTTGGTATTAAATACATAAACCAGCATAGAATTCAAGTTTGCCATATGCTGTAATTAAGCGCCTGTTGGCTATTGCTTGCAAGAATTTAAGTTCTTTAAGAGCTTCAGAAAAGGCCCCAAACCCCAGATTTATGAATTTAATGAATTAAATGGAATTATAATGAGGGTCAAGGCTACCCTGACAGAGTATTCTCGCCGATCAAACCAGACGTTCTGGAGAGTGGAGGTAATGAATTCGAATCTCTCCGTTTGAAATGTTTTGACTTGACAATGGCTTATCATCAGTCTTTATGATGAGGACACGAGCCTGCGTAAATATATTAAATGAATAGTAGTAGCAGTTTACTTACGTAGCACGTATTGAGAACGGTTTGGAAAACATCCCTTAGGATGGCATCAAGATATGCCATCACAATTTTGAACCTTTGCAGTGAGGATGGTTCCTCCACTTTGGTAGCCCGATGACCTGAGCGTGAAATAGAGCACTTTATGGTGGATCAGTTTAATGAGAATATCACATACCCTCGGTCCCTTTGCAGGTTGCTCAAAATGGGCACCCACTCGCTCACTGACCACTGCCAGTGATGCTTGATTTCGGTGCTCTACTGGAAAACGGTTTACTGTGGGACGTAAAGTAAATAGAATAAAGGTTATAGAGACTACAATGTCTTATTGCAACAAATAGATAATTTATTTTTGACCCCGAGATCACGGAATACCTCATCACTTATATTTTATTTTATAACCGTCGTTAAACAGCCAACCCAATTTTTGGGGGTTAACGACTACTTATGTTCAACTTCGTAGCCTTGTAATTTTGAACCCAATCCAGAAAACAAGGGAACTCTTGGGTCAAGTATTGGGTGAAATTGGTCTTCGTAGAGGACTTTTTGATGGAACTAACCCACATTTACGTTAAATGTAGAGGAAAACAACGAAACCCTCCCACAGTTTGCCCGACGTCAAGGGGACTCCGCCTACCACTGAGGATATTTCACGTCAACACTGTGGTCGGTACAAGCGGGATTCGGAATTCGTATCGACCAGCCATCGCTGGGATTCGAACCCAGTTCACCTCATTAGAAGAAAAACGCTCTATCCCCTGAGCCATCACTTGTTATAAGAAAATATTGTTATTAAACCGCTGCGTTTATTTTCATAATTGAATG
The DNA here is from genome assembly GCA_949128135.1 of Parasteatoda lunata. Classification (NCBI taxonomy): domain Eukaryota; kingdom Metazoa; phylum Arthropoda; class Arachnida; order Araneae; family Theridiidae; genus Parasteatoda; species Parasteatoda lunata. The sequence continues at coordinate 28,960,828 of OX421977.1, forward strand.
TAGGCCACCTAGGCTGAGCTGTATCGTCCGCTAAACGCTGTGCGAAGCGTGAAGGTGGCTGGTTCGAATCCCGCCGTAAACCTGGATATATACTACGTGATGTTCTTCTCTGCATTGTTCTATCTGTCCTTCTTCTTGAAAAAGATTTACAAACCTAAATTGAGCACACAAGCCTGCAAATGTATGTGATTTTAATAACGCAATAGTTAACATAATTGAATGCAATCGCTAATTATGGTTCTTTTAACTGAAATGGCGACTACGTTTTCTGATCGAGATGAAAAATACATAGTCTGTGTATAGCCTGTGTTCGGATGACTTTCAGTCAAAGAAATTTAAGTGCTAGAAATACTTTAAGAAGCAACAAGTGAAATTAATGATAGTGGGACGTCTGATCGAGAAGCACCAAAAAGTCGAACACCAACAACTTAATGCGAAATATGATATATTCAGAATGAATATCGACAATGGACAAAACAACTATGTAGCAACCTTTTTTTTTTGTAATTAAAACATTAAAATAATTTATGTATATTTTCAGATTTGGTTCTGTGCCAACTTAAATAATTAGAATACTTAAAAGCATTAAATTAAAAACTTTGAACACACTGTCGTTCTTGAAAAATTGAAAAAGTTGATTGAGTTTTAATGGAACTCATTAAACTGAAATGTTCAGTTTTTGCCAGCTGCATTACTTTTTTTTAAAAAAAAAAACTTCATACGTTTAATCAAGTAAACTAAAATGTTGTTCTATTTTATGTAACTTTAACTAAATAAGTTTTAAAAGTGCTTTCGAGATACTAAAAAAGGAACTCATTAATTTTAACAATATAAAGCACTTTCGTGTCTAGATTGTGTGTTTGACGCATATTTATAAGAATTTTTAATCATTTTAACTCAAACATCTCATGCTTATCAGAGATTGTCGAGAATGTTGAAAGTTTCGGAGCTCGTCCTATTATTATATCTAATAAAAACAATTAAAGGAAATGTAAGTAATTTTAAATTATATCTCAATTGTCAATTTTATTAAACTGAAATTTAAACCAAATAGTAAATTTTTTCCTTGAACGTCAGTTTAGAGACAATTGCTAAGACATTGCATAATTCCTCAATTTGATGTCTAATTTGATTTTAAACTTGAAAATCGTAAATTATATTACACTATAAAATATAATTATTTTAGTGCATTATAAAATGCACTTAAATATCCACATTTTATTAAGAAAATTTATTATGCTCTTTGCGAAAAAATGGTTAAAATATTTTACAGTATTGTGGTAGATTTCGAATCTATGATTCATTTTATATATTGTGATAGATTTCGAATCTATGATTCATTTTATAATATAGTATTGTACATAAGATTCGAACATATTTTTAAAATTGTTAAAATCTTAACTATAAGCTTATATTTTAACCATTTTTTATGTATGATGTATTAAAGTTTTATCTTTAATTAATTGCAAAAATCAACTTTTTTTAATTACACATTTTCTATGAATTTCTGTCCATTATATTTCGATTTAATGAAAAAAAAATCCGAAAAAAAGTAAATAAAATATTAATTTCTAACTCACAAAAATATTACGACCAAAACAACATACCTAACGTTTTATCAGTTTTTTTTTCTTTCTAAAATCTGATTTTTTTATGTTCTAAGGAGTATTATACGAAAATACAATGAAGTAATGCAAACAAAATCCGAAAGTTGTTATTTAAATAAAGATACCTCTTTCTTCGGATTTATTATTTTTAATAAAGGGTTCTATTTTTTTAATTTTTTGTGAAAAAGTTATGTATATGTAAACTTTTTAAAATTCTGCAATTCAAAATTAATTCGAACATTATTAAACTAAAACAAAATATTATTAAATGTACCTTTTAGATAAACTTAAATTTAACTGAATGAATACATAATTATGTTCAAAAACTTTTATTAAAGAGCAACTAGTTTCGGAGATAAAGCGATTTGCGTAAAATTAATAATAAAAAAAAAAGTTTCCTCACTCATCAAATTACGTTTTATTATTATATTTCTGGAAGAATTCAATTGAAACAAATTACGGAAAGGACAGTTAAGAGACGCGGAATTTTAATGAAAGAATCTTGATTTAAAGAAAATGCGTCTTTATAAGTTAAAAAACTATGGAGATAAAAACTTTGCATACCTGCCAACTTTTACGATTTTTATGAAAGATATTTTCTAGTGGTAACCAATTGCATGCTTACTCTGGATTTGAAATATTATTTTAACCGCCACAATATAGCCAATGTCCGATCTTTCCTTGTTTTCGGGAATTGGCTGGCCAGATCGCGAAGTGGCATAGGATGGCTGGCCAATGTCCGATCTTTTCTTGATTTCGGGAATTGGCCGGATATAATTACATTTATTCGATGATATAAGTACATTTATTCGATATTTTAATACTTACTGACGATAGATTACATTTATTCGATATTGTAATACTTACTGACTATAGATTAGAAGATAAATACCGGGCAAATGCATACCGGACAGTGGCACTGAACCTTAAAAAATATCAGTGTAGGTTATACCGGGAAAATGTATACCGGGCAGTGACACTTGACCTTAAAAAAACATCAGTGTAGGATATACCGGGCAGTGGCACTTAACTAGACCTAGTATGACTAGACGTTTGGTAAATGTCCGAAATATATACCAGGTCTAATTAAGTGCCACTGCCCGGTATACATTTGCCCGGGCATTCTTGAATGAGCACATCGCGTTTTGGCCGGAACATCGTGGCCACTTCGTGAAATGGCCGGCCAATTCGCGAAGTGGCCGGACTTTCTAATGCTGAAAAATGTAAGTAGTAGTGCCTCGCGCTCCCGTGCCACAGGACCTGGGTTCGATCCTCGGGCCGGGCAAGGTTGACTCAGCCTTTCATCCTTTCAGTGGGTCGATAAATGAGTACCAAGCATACTTGGGAACTAAACACTGGGGGTTCCGCGTTCGGCTGACCACCTGACCGGAACATCTGCTCCTGCACCCCAGAGCTCAAGGTTAAGAAAGCCGAGATGGGTACAATAGGCCTTGGCCCTCTATGGGTTGTCGCACTACTGAATTTAGTTATATATATATAGATAGATCGATAGATAGATTATTAACTGGCCCGGCCTCTAATCATCTATAAGAATAAGAACCTTCAATTTCAGCTTCATGGTTCGAATTGTTTTAAAATTCTAAAAAAAATTAATAAAAGAAATTGTTTACCTGTAACTTATTTATTTCTCATTTAGTGGCTTTTTTTAAAATTCTGTTTCACTTTTTTTTTCTGTTTGCTGTGACATTAAAAACCAAGCATTTTCCGTCGGTCAGCAATAGGTATGTATATTTCCTTCGCAGGGGATGAGTAAGGGATGATTTGATACTAGTGTTCACCATGGAAATGTTAAAGCTCGCTTGAAATAGAATATTTTTTTTATTTTTTTAGAATTCAGACAAAAAGAAATTACCAATTGTTTTATCGTAAATTTAATTCGGCAAATATTAAGTAAAAAAAACTATCATCTTAAAAGGGACTGTGCATCTGTACTTATAAAATGTGAGCGAGCTTAAGCACCCACCGCTCCACCCATGATTCCACGGTCCCCTGCATAAAATCGCTGTACTACAGCGATGCTTAAATCTAGTGTAACTGTCCAAAAAGTTATACTAAACTTTAGTTTAATGATAAACATTAAAAAATGAATAAATAAACAAATCAAATTATGAAATAAAATTAAGGAAAAATTTCAAATTGTGGAATAAGAGAAAAATACCCTTTAATACGAAGAACTTCCAAGACTAGTTGTTCAGCAGAAAGATTTCTAATTTCATAAAAGTTGTACATAAATTCAGAAACTTTTTTTTTCTGTGTTCTAGTTCCGTTTAAAGCAAATGCTTAATAACAAAATTTTTTCTGTAAAATGGGTGAAGTAGAATGGGAACAAAATTAGGAAATTTCGTTGCCAAATAGTGGTAAGCTTTTTTAATAGTGACTATTTTTGAAAACATATGACCACTTTAACAAAAATTGAAAATTAAACTGGTAAAAATAATAATGTAAATCATTTTTTGGAACATTTTTCAAAATTTGTTCATTACTCTCAAAGTAGGTGTATGTAAAACCTAATTACGACATTGTACGTAATGTTTTAAACTAATAAAATTTAGGGTTTGAGTTTCTAACTAATAATGCATCATTCGTTACGAAATAGACATTAATCATAAAAAATGACATAGCGTACCTACCACTACATCTATTTAATTTTAAATCACTATTATATAATACATGTTAACAAAATCGGTAATTTGAAACGTATAATCTCTGGAGGGCGCCTTAAAATTATTGTCACTTAAAATAATTTAAATGAGTCCATATTATATAATTCAGGGAACTGAATAAATTTGTGACACATAATGTTACTAGGAAAGAGGTGAACCATAAAAAACTTTAAATTAAATAGACCGTAAATTAAAAAAAAGTTGTATAATAAAGTTAACATTTATTTGAAAAAGAAATTATTATATTCGGTCCCTGTGGGATTTTGAAGCAACAAAAATAGCGAAACATTCCAAGGTTTATTTTATTTTATTATGGGCATTGAACAGCCAACCCAATTCTAGTTAACGATTATTAATGTTCAACTCCATAGCTTTGTAGTTTTAAACGTAACTCAGATGACAAGGGAACTCCTTGATGAAGCAGTGGGACAAATTAGCCTTCGTGGAAGATTTTTGAAGGAACTAACCAACATTCGGCATTACTGGCGATGAAAACCGCTGTGTTCCTGGAAACCACGAAAACCTTTCATCTTCCAATGGTGGCTAGACTGACGGCAAAGGGATTCTAACCCATGATCCGCCTACTGATGATATTTTACCAGAATTCATATCAACTAACTACCGTTAGGATTTGAACGTGGGTCAAATCCATTGAGCTATCGTGGCTTTCTTAGGATGATTAGGATGACTTAAGCTTTTTTAGGATGACTTTCCGGTGTAATAAATAAAGCGAGTGGTGGAAAACACGTATTTTAAGACACATGGGGTACGTTTTTGGAGAGAAAAAAAATGGTGATTAACAAGCAATATTTTAATTGCCAGTTATTATATTCTCCTTGTGGCCGTTCATTCTGTCCTACAATAAAAATTAATGTTAATATATAATTATGTGAATATCTAGAATCGCTGCAACAATTGTTATTATTTTGAAATATTGAGAAGTGTCTGTGAAATGTAACAATTATATTATTATGCAGGTAAATAATGAAATATTATCAGTTCTTCCTGATACTACGAGTGATATCTTTACTCTTCCAAGTAAGTTATTTACGATTCACATTTACATTTTATAAGTGTTATAGATTTCCATTACATTATTGATTGTCAATCACTAAAGAAATCAGAAAATCTCAAAAAATCGGATCAATGGCGAAATATTCAATGGCGATCAATGGCAAATATCAATGGCGATCATGCATATTAGCAACAATTTCCCTTAGGCTAAAAATTTAACCAAGCTTCCACTTATATTGAATCTTAATATCATGTAAATAATTTTCGATTATTTAATTTATACGATAATGCTTATCTTTGCACCATATTGTATTCGTAGCAAATTTGCACGATAAAATGATTTAACGCACTTCAAAAATTTTAACAGTATATAAAATAACGAAAAAAAAGTTTTAAAATTAATTCACCGTTTGCATATATCTATGTTTGTATTTTTCTGAATTATTAGAATTTATTAATCATTTAAAATAAACCTATTTAAAGCATACATTTTCCTACCTTTTTAAAGTATTATTAAACGTAAAACGATGCATTTTGATGAGGAATAAATTGAAAACTACAAGAAAGTATTCGTTAAAATAATTTAGATAGATAATAATTTAGATATTTTACCGACAAACATTAAATTTGTTTCTAGGGACCAATAGTAATACCCCACTTAATATATTGCAGAGAAGGGGAAAATATCTTTATGAGTAATAAATATGTCAGCTTATATACCAGGGGTGGCCAAGCTCCTACATAGTCGAGCCATTTTTCAAAATTTTAAATTTTTCGCGAGCCGCAATTAAATACGTATTTAAAAGGTATGCAAAAAAGGTATAATTTTTTTTTACATAAATTATATTTATTGAAAACATATTAGTAAGTGTACAAAATATTGAATTTAAAATGAAACACATTTATTTTACTTCTCATATGATAATTCTTTAAAATTTGGTAAATAATTGGTGACAGTACTTCTCAATAATTCCTCGAGATGCTGGTTAGTTAAGACTGATCGGTGTTAGGATTTCACGAATTTTAAAGTGGAATAAAATGATTCACATAAGTACGTTGTTCAGAATATTAAAATAATTCGGCAAGCAGTCTTTTTTAATTCAGGATACTTCAATTCTGGTACAAATTTCCAGAATTCAGTAATCGACGTCGACTTATATATTAATTGTAGAGCTTGATCTTTTTGCATCTCTATTAATTCTAATTCTCCGGATGCTTTTTGTGTCAGAATTATATTGGAATATAAATGGAAAACTCACCTTGAATTGAATAACGTTGCATTTAGTCTTTTATATTTGTACTCAGTAATTTCAAAGACATTTTGAAACACATACGGAATGATAATAATTTTTTAAAATATAATAGCACAAAAATGAAAAGGGAACTCGAATACATTTATCGAGAGCCGCAAATAATCCTTCAAAGAGCCGCATGTGGCTCGCGAGCCGCAGGTTGGCCACCCCTGTTATATACCTTTAAATTAAGTGGATATTTCCTTCTATTAGCAATCACTTCAGCAAAAAAAAATCTGACGCATGATTTCAGATCTAAATGTAGATAGTCTAGCGCAGGGCTCGAAAAAACTCAGAAATTTTTACCGTCCCCGAGGACGGCTTGTCCAACAATATACCCGTCCTCCTTTGAAACTAACCCGTAGGTTCAAAATAAATAAAACTATAATTTTCTCTTATTTACTTCAAATATTTATATAAATTGCACAATGAATTAGTTGTTACTAGGATTACATTATACAGTAATAAAATAAATACTAGGTCACTAATAGTAACCTAGTATTTCTTTTATGAAATAATTTAATTGACAAAGGTCAAGTTATCTGGAATGTCAATTTATCCGAGGGTACTCCGTTTTTTTAAATGAATCAAATATGGCGTTTGCCTGTTCCTTAATCAAGCCAAAGATTTACAGAGGTTATTGCACAGAAATCTGAAAGGGGTTTTCCATTTAGGTAGAAGTTCATTATTGCGTTTAACGCTTCTTGTTTAATACCAGAACGTAATGTGTTTTTTTGTAAGTTCATTGCTGAAAAGCCCCTTTCAACCGTTGCAATTCTCCCAGACAGAGAAAACATTAATTCCACCATGCGTATGTTGCTGTATTTCTAGATTAGAGGGTCATTTCAGAAGTGAGGCACTAGACTCATGTAAGATTTAAAAAAAATTGAAAATGGATCACGAACAATAACGGGAAAATGGCCGTCCGCGCGGACATCTGATTCGAGAAATTCGTTGTCCGCGGGGAATTTTTGACCGCCGAGGACGGGCGGACGGGCTGTTTTTCGAGCCCTGGTCTAGCGAACATTAATGCTTTATGATGGACAGAAATGTTTTGCATCGCCAAAAATAAATATTAGCAGTGGAATAATTGTGTTATTAATTTTTATTTTTAAGAAAAATTAAAAAGTAAAAGTTAGATATTACTGAATAATGAACAAATCTTTATATTTTTAATAGTTCTTTTTATTTTTCCTAAAATAAAATTAGGCAATGAACCCTACATTAAAACTTTTTTTTCTAGCTAATATATTATTTATCCCTTTGGCACAGAATTTCTATCAAACATATTTTTCATATTCTTTTTCGTTAGTTTGTATTACTTTAAGTCAATATAAGAAAAAAATGTTGTAGTTAATACTCTATGGTTATTATACTGAGCTGACCGGCCTATGTAGGGGTCAGGGAACTGGCCTGGCTTCAGAAAGGTGCTGGGTTCGAATCCCGGGCAAGGCATGGATGTTTTTTCATTTTCTGTACTATCTGTCCTTACTGTGGGGCAACGTTGGCCCACTTAATATGGTGCCCCTGAAAGAGTGGTCAACAAATCTGCCCTTCTGATGCCTGTATGACGAAAGGTCATTCTGGTGGGCATTGGAGAAAATAAAAAAGTTATTAAAATGATAATATAGGTCAGATAGTATGACAGCATCAAGAATCGTTGACATTTTCTACGTTAAAGGTAAAATCTTCCAAACACGGGTCCTTTTAAAACAATAATTTTTCAAATGTACACTTATTTGCAGTTATTTAGACTTAAGTAAAACAGTTATTCAACATTGAAATTTCTTTAATTTAGAAAATCAATTAATGATAAATTTCTGAACTGAATGATAAATTTCTGAATTTTACTGAAAAAAATTCTAACTACTTTTTTTGGATTTTTTTTTTTTGGTTAGCTAATTAAACAGATTTTTTGCAACTATTAGACTGATTTTTATAATTAAAAAATATCAAAAAAATATATAAAAGGGTTATAAAGTTGCGCAGTTTTCATGCATTCTTTTTAAATATCTATATTTTAGTTGGAAGGTTCTTTTTTTTAAAGGACAAACCATAACTGCTTCTCTGCTAAATTTATTTTTCATTGTGGTTTTTTACATTTACTAGCTAATGAAAATTTTACTTAATGAACTAATGAATGAAACAATTATCAATTTAATGAATGAAAAGAGTGAGAAGTTTGAGAAGAAATTAAAAAAAAAGAATCCTCCTTGAAAACAAAAATGTTAACAGATAGCTTTAAGTTGCTGGAACTTCCGTTTTTAAAATGATTTGTTTTTGCAACATAGTTTAATCAGGTTGGTATAATTGAAACAGTTTTTTTTTTTAAAGTTAACATTAACAAAAGTAAAATTAAGCATTAAATTTTAACTAATTTATATTTATCATTAATTTATTGTCAAGTGATTTGACTGACTTTAGCATTAGTTATTATCTCTAGTGAATAATAAAAAACTAATTACGATTCTAGTTAACGCAGCTTTCTTTAATCATTCAGCCAGTACTTTTTGAATCAAAGATGCTGGTCCCAAACGTAAAATTGTCCCGATTTCTGTACTGAAAATTAATTAACCTTAACATCTTACCTTCAGATATTTAAAAATATACGAATAAAAAAGTGCAATAGATATTGAAGCATTCTCAGATGGTATAAAAATAGCCGACGTTAGTGTTTACAATAATAGACATTTTTAATAGAGTACCAACTACCCTTTATGCCAACTATCCCTTCACTCTCCAATAGTAGATCGCACCGACCACAGTGTTGACGTGAAATATCCTCAGTGGTAGGCGGAGTTCCGTTGACGTCAGGCTAACCGTGATAGGTTTTCGTAGTTTTCGTCTCCATGAAACGCAAATACTAGTTAATTCCACAAAAAAATCCTCAGGGAAGGCAAATTTCTCCTAGTTCTTGATCCGGGAGTTCCCTTGTCTTTTGAATTGGGTTCAAAAGCTACGGTGTTGAACACTGGTAATCGTAAACCCAAAATTGGGTCAGCTGTTTAACGACGGTTATAAAATAAAATAGTAGATCGAATAAATGTGATTTTAATTAAATAATATCCACTGCAAATGATTGTTTGTGATTACTAGAAATCAATATGTTTTAGCAAATATGTTGCACTATAAATTCTCCTATGTTTTGCTATTAAAAAAAATATGATGTTTGATGCTTTCATTACAGGTGGAGCGCACGACACTTCATTTGCAGAGTCTCCTAACCATAAGAGAATTCTTTCTGTGAGATTTAACAAAAGGAGCCTTGTCAAAATTCCTTTACTGGATTCAAATGCCTCTTCCCTCATTTGTTTTCCGAGTAGTGACCAAGATTACAAAAATGTCTATACTTTATCCCACATTACTTGTAGAACAATGGGCTTCATGACCTTTGCTTCAATCAGAGCGAAAATGTCTCCACTTAATCGAGCGAGAATCAATCCAAGAGATCTGGAGTGCTCTGGTCTACAGCTAGGGGCTTCTACATTATGCAAACCTTTTCGAACTGCGGCTGAAAATTGCCGAATGGTTACTGAAGTAACTTGTGGAGGTCAGTTATAAGAAATATGCGAAACTATATACTGGTTGTTTCGTTATTATCGCTTATTAAGTATGATTATAACATCTTTTTTAAAATTAAGGACAAAGTATACTTATTAGGACCGGGAATTTATTTTCATGCGAGCAAAAAACTAAAACTATATCAAAATCTTGTAAATCTCTATTGAGGAAAATAGGAATCAAAGCCTGTTTGATTGTTAGATGGTACCGGTTAAAGTTAATAAGGGGCTATTAAAAAAAACTTCAAGTTACAACTGGTTCTCAATAGTGATTGATCAGATTTCAATGTTATTTTTCTTCTTCTTCGTTTAAATTACTTGTTGTAAAGACCGTTTTGGGGTAGTTGCTATACAAGGATCTCTTAGGATGGTTTTAGAAAAAACTCCATGAAGTAGTTGCAGTTGCAAAGATTACCTTGGAGGTAGTTGAAACAAAGATCCCCTTGGGGTAGTTGAAGCAAAATTCCGATTTGAGAAGATGTTGCAAATATCCCGTTAGGGTAGTTTAATTGTTTTTTCAATTAGCATAGTAAATACAATCGATTAAGCTCCAACTTCCCTAGGAGTTTTTTATGTTAGTTTTTTTAAAGAAAAAAAGAAGGTCCATGCACATCGTCGGTTAGCTTTTTGGGGACGCAATTCAAAATGCGTGTTTAAGAAAATTGATATACCTGAAATGCGTGTGTAAGGAATTGGGCACAGCTCAGTTCCGGTGAGGCAGATGGTTAAGGCGTCGGTCACACCTCTGATTGGAGATCTGGGAGTAGTGAGTTTGAACCTGGTGACCGACAAAACAACTGGCGTGTATACGCAGAAAGGTACAAATCTGACGTATCTGAAAATCCCAACGTTGGTACAGTGAGTGGAAGTTTGTAGAGAGAGATACCAGCAAGAAAACAGAACTAATTTCGACACAAGCGAGATTCCTGGTATAACCCTTATAACCCCACTGTCTGGTCTTATCCCACTCTCCGCTATATTATTAGTATATTTTGGTAAATGGAATTATCTTATTTATGCAAAATAAATTCTAATAATAAAATACTTGTGCTATTATTTTTTCTTTTTTGAAAAAAAAAGAGAAAAGATTTGTCCTTTTAAAAGTGAGCTTAAAATCAAATTTGTAAAACCACTAATCGTATATTAAATCGTGTACTAAATTCTTCTATGAAATTCTTAAATCACGTAATAATCACATAAGTAATAATTATAAAAGCAATAATTATAAAAGTAATAATTATTTCAGTGATAATAATTTAAGTAATAATTACGTATGTAAGAATCATTTTAAATAATAATCATAGATTTATAATCATAGAGCGGCGAGTAATTTCGTATATTCAGTTGTCAATGTCACAGCATGTGTGCGGAGAGTTATGCTAAATTTTTCTGTTTTATGCACAAGACTTCCCAATGGTAGTGAAATGCATGCTTCAATATTTTTTTTCTTTCTAGTTTACACGAATCATGACTCCTACGACAAATATAAGATTTACTGTGTAAAAAGTAACAACCCACATTTTTATAATTTTAAAACAAACAGATTTAATTTTCATATATATTTACTACTACACAATTTAATTTGGAATACTCATTGTAAAAAAATGTTGCTAAGCGCTTGTTAAACATTACGCGAAGCATAATAAACTTTTGTTGTACTCGTATGTAATTGTTTACGGTAGGAAATTGAAAGTTTTATAAAATGTGGATATAGTACTTTTAATCTCCGATTTTTTTAAAAATATAATATGTTAAATTTTATGAGCTGACGTGCTCAGAGAAGCTTGATTTGTAAATTAACTGCTCCAATCTACAGAATATAAGAAATTCAAACTAAATTTAAAAGGACCAGTTTTTTCTAACAGTCTCACTCTCCGACAAAGGTACGTTTTTTTTTAAAAATTTGTTTAGTCAAATTTAATATTTTAAAATGTTCATCAAACATTTCTATATTCGCTTCTAGCTTGCAATGGAACAAGCAAGGGATTCAAAGGAGTGATTAAGAGTCCTGGTTTTCCATTTGCTTCCTTTGATGATGTAACATGCGAATGGAACGTAATGGTTCCAGAACATCATAGTATTATCCTGTCTTTCAATCAATTCGATGCAATTGATACAGAATCAGAAGATCTCCCATGTGGTTCACACAGACCTAACGTACAAATAATGTTCGGAATTCAAGTAAGCAACTTATATGTGTTTGCTTTTGAATAAATCTTTATTTTAGATATTACTAAATAGGCCATTTGTACAAGAGAGAAGATTACATTCCACCTCTTTCAAATCTTTTTTTTTTTTTTGTTCAATTTAATTATAAAAGTCCAATTGCTTTGGCTTCCTTTTTTTTTCCAGCTCACATCCTCGAAAAGTACAGTGACAGTTCTCTCTTTTTCCTCATCGTGGGGGGGGGGGGGGGGCAACAACTTTTGATTTTGTTACTCTTAAGTAGAAAATATGTCAAGCTTTTTGCATTGATTTTGGAGCAGCAGGAGCCACATGAGGGACTTAATGCTTTGTGCATTCAATAAATTCATTTATTTGTTTTTGAGTCATTAAACTTTGAGCTTTGGAACAAGATTAGAGATTACGAATTACGTTTTTATTTTCACTCTTTGTAGAGGAAAATAATGTTTAGTTTTGTACACCACTATTTGTAACAGAAAAGGAGAAACTTAAGATCTACCTAAAAAAGAATATGTCACTTATAGTACTTAAAACATACATTTTAAATAAATTTCCAAATAGTGTGTTGGTTTATAAATAAACAAAATTGAAACGAAAGTAATGAGAAGAGTAAATAAAAGAGAAAAACGAAAAATTTAAATTGGAAACCTAGAAATAGACAACGTAGAATCGTTTAACTATTTATGTTCAGTATATAAAAAATGGCAATGACGCTGAAGGCAGTGAATTATTAAAGCAAGAATAATTATAGCGCTATGGAATAGTTTAATTATAGAATAGTTTTCGCTGCGGGTAGGACTTTTCGAATGCATTCTTAATGGATAATTCAATATGAGAAATATTTATAAACCTGTCTTTATTTACGGGGCTGGACTATTATTGTAAAAGACTCTGGTTTCATCTGCAGTTGCTCACTCATCGGCGTGTACCATCTAATAGATCGAATCGATCAAATATTTCCTAAGTAATCTAATTTTAAATATCTGACTTTTTTAAAATTTGATAACTCAGAAAATATTTTATAAATTTTATTTAAAATTTGTATATTGCCTTAGAGAATTACACTTTTTAAAAGGATGTAAAAATTTGTATGCTATTCCACTCAAAAAAATTTTTCGAAAATTAGATAAAATAATCAATGATAATAATTAATTATTTAAAATTGTTTTTGCATGTAACTATCTTTGGATGAAAGAATTTTATAATTGTGTTCAAAAAACTTTCAATTCGCTTGAAAAGTTCCCGAGATATATCGAAATACGCAAAAAGTAAAGTTAACATTAAGGGGTCCAAAATTTCGAGCGCTCTCCTGACCAAACTATTGGGAACGTATTTCCCCAGATTGCGACTACCTCCTTAAATTTTGGGGGCTAGAAATCATAATCCATCAAAAAATATTCAAGAAATCAAAGAAATTATTCAGAGAAAGTACCTTTATGCGGATGATTTCGAAACTTAAAATATCGTCTGCTCTAAATAATTAGTATAATTTAGGCCATCCCTTCTCATGATTGACAAATAGCTGTTGCGGGAGTGTTTTGCATTTTCACTGTTAAACTAGTTTCAAGTTTCTTATTAAAATTTGTTAAATTGTTATTTTCTTTTTATTTCAGTCAAAAGTGACTATTCATCGTTATTGTCAACTAAGTGAGGTGAAAAATTTGAGTATACCATTCCACACGGTGAAAATCATAGTATTTACTGGATTGCAGGGAAGACAAAGAACAAGGCTTTCGAAGAATGAGCTCGGCATTTCTATATCATTCGAAGGTATGCAAAATAACTATTTTTTCTTTTTTTTGTCTTCATTTTTACCGTTAAAACGTAAAGAAAACTTTAGTAAGAGTTTTTAATAAAGCTTTAAAAAGTCTTTAAGCAAATGATTTTTCTTATGAAGGTAGTTTTAGAACCCTTTCTTCTGGTCGAAGGCATGGGGCCCCTATTTGTTAAATTTAATTTTTTGCGTACTTCACCATATCTCAAGAACTTTTAAAATGAATCGAAAATATTTCTGCATACAATTATAAAATTCGTTTATCCAATGAAAATTTCACGCAAAAATAGTTTCTAATTGTTTATTATTTTTAATTGCTTACATAATAATTGCCGATTTATTTTTTTTTAAATTTTACTTGTGTTCGATTTCGTGCCGTTTTTGTATCTTTAGTAACCTAAAACATCATCTGGACTAGTTATTTAGCATACTTGTTGTCATACCATCGATACATAGAATCCAGGTTCGTGAAAAAAAATTCAAACTTATTTGATTAAAAGCCAATCTAGAAAATACGAGTATTATCCAATAGTTTTATCAAAAGTACGGTCGATAGTAGTAAATGCTAATTTCCCTTAACTCATGAATTTTTCAACAAATAAAAAAAAAAACTCTTTAACTACAACTATAAATATCGAATCTCTAAAGATATTACGATTTATCCAAATATCCATATCCAAAGGTATACGAACAGCTTCTGTCAGTTGAATTATCAAATCTTTTAAAAGTCGTACAATTAAAACATGATTTCACAAGAACCATTCGTTTGATTTCATTCAAATTTTGATATTTTCTATAAAAAATTTATTCTTTAAAATACTGTAAGGATTAGTGTTCCTTACTATAAAATTTTTTTTTACTATTATTTTATAAAATAATAATTAAATATTTATATGTGCACTTTCCTTTGGATAAGCGAATTTTATGATTATGTGCAAAATTTTTGTTAATTCACTAAAAAAATTCTCGATATATGGTTAAAAACGCTAAAAGTAATAATATTGAGGGGTCCAAACTTTTAACCAGTCTCCTTATCAAACTATTGGGACTATATTTCTTCGATATTCCATATTTTCAATCAATCCTTCCATATTTTCAATCAATCCGTAGAATCCAAATAAATCCAAATCCGTCGGGAAAAAAAAGGTATGTTCATTCAGAGAAAGTACGTTTTTGTATCTGATTTCATAACCTAATACATTTTCATCGCTGATTGATTGCCATAATTAGGTTAGGCCTACGAACCATTAAAATTGAGCTCTAGTACGCGAAAATCCGATTACTGAAACAAAATTTATATTCTCTGTGATCCATTCTTTTTTTTAACACTTTAAAATCATTACAACATGGACCTATTTTTGCAAAAATGTGTTAGTGCTTTTTGAATTAATCGCATAATAACTGAAACAATGGTGTTTTTTCTAAAAGGAATGAACCTTCTAATTTCCCCCCCTCAATAAAAATTTTAAATGTCTAAAAATGTCAACATATTGAAAAGCTTACAATAATAATATAACAAGACTTGCCTAACAGTTAACACTATCCAGAATTTTCATTGCAGAAAAGAGTTTTTTAATCACAACAACGTATTTATAATTTTTTGTTAATAATTTTTTTAACATCCAGAAACTAAATATTAAATACAAATATGGTTATTAAAGTAATGGCGGCTTTAGGGTGGCTATAATAATAAAATGCTAATTTATCCTTATGCAGCAAATGATTCGGAAGGTTTATTTACATGACAAAACTGTTGCCACAATTTGAAAGATCATGCTTGAAGTCATGTCAATCAATGGAAATGATGTCATAAGCAAAGTTTGCATTCACCAAAGTAAGAAGATATTGAAAACTTCAATTTTGAAATCAATCTTCCAGGATTGCAATATTTATATCAGAGTGTTTTTGTTTTGTTTTTTCATCATTTTGGTATTCAAAAGAGAGAAGCGCTTACCCTCATACGCTCGTTTTTGCATCTGTATAGTGGATATATAGTGATGTAATCAGCATATTGGAAACCTATTTTGCATCAGTAAAATGGATACCATTTCTGAAAGCTTCAATCATGATCTCTCAAACTGCGCCAACAGTTTTGCCAAGTAAAATCTTAAACATTTATTGCATGAATAAAAACTTTTTGCTTAGAATTTTTATAAAAGTGTAACTATTAATTTGTGATAATCACCTGTATATTTAATAAAAAAATTGATTTAATTGGACTATCAACGTTTTGCATTCCAAATACAAAATCATGAAATAAATTCTTTATTTCTCTAATTTTTTTAAGCTAGCGTGCCGGCTAAAGAAAGTGATGATTCTCCACTAACATTGCTCGCCTTCTTTCTTCTGGGGGTCATTTTTATAAGCTGCGTAATCATCTGCCATTTCATGTGAGTATTCAGTAGATTATTTTTACATTGATAAAAAGAAACAAGAAGCATGGCTCTACTCCCTTAATTGAAACTCTGGGACTTCGGACCCCTGCATAGACCGAATGTAACAAAAAATACGGTGTCAAAAAAAAAAAAAAAAAACGGCGGTCGTAAACCTTGACTGCCGCGACACGGTCAGAGTTAATTGACAGTTAAAGTTACTTATCGTGATAATTTGCCACCCAACATTTACGTTTTTTGGGTAGGAACTTTCAAATTGGTAGTATAAAGACAATTATATTTGTTTCATTACGAAAGTCTTGTTACTACATAAAATCGTCACATCTTGATCATCAGGTCCTTTATGTATACATAAATTTATACGAGACTGTGATTAAAATTTCATTTTTTTAGGCAAGTATCCAACATTAAGACAGAATGTTTACCAGTATTAAAAAAAAAATCTCGACCAAAAAAAGTTTTAATAATTTTTATTTGTCCGTTGTTGTGTGTGACGTATTTTCTGAAACAAGGTTGTCAAATCCAGCATGTTATAATATTAGTAAAATTTAGCCATGACATGCGTCATACTTGCTTCGAATGTTTCAGTAAAATTTGTTTACAGTACTCATTTACTTAAATATCTATTTATAATATCTATAAGTTCAGTAAAGACATGTAGAAACTCGTATGAAATCCGATCGACCATTTTCGCTAAAAACCAAAGTAAAAATGGCGCTAAAAATGTAACTGTTTACGAATACAATGTTATTACTTTGATAAACAAATAAAATAGCTTTATTTGTTGTTGTTAAAATACAATAAATTTACTTAATACTTTTCAAATTTTTATGTTTATTTTCTTTTTTAATTTTTTTTTCCTTTTATTTTTAGTTATTTTTGCAAATTGTGGAAAAAAATTTCTTATAGCATGTTCTAAAACACTAATTTCAAAATTCTTTTTTAAATTAACTTTTTGTTTAAATTTCCATTAAATATGCACTCGTTACAATATAAAATGATTTGGTGTCAATTTGACAAAATTTGCGCCAGTTCGTTTTCTTGGTCGATGAAATTTTACAAACATGACTTGAATTGTATGCAACATATCATTTTAGACAAAAACACAAGCTCTGTAACTGTGGTATGAAAGTTCGTGATAGGAGAATTTTGCGACATCCGATGGAACATGCCTATGATTTGCATAATTACAATCGAACAAGAATAGAAAATGAAAACTTGGTAAGTTCTCTTTTTCACTTTAAAAGGATCACGGTACGCTTAAGACACTTTTTTTAAAAAAAATAAAAGTAATGTTCCAGTTGCTTTACACGCGCACTTAATTGACAACCAATAGATTATTAACATTGCTCAGTTTTTCTGAAAAATAATAATAATAATAAACTTTTTCCCAGTTTTTATATATTTGAGGTTTTCTTTTGTCTTAGTTCACTAATTCATTTATTTGCCTAATAAATTTCAAAGATGACTGTTAAAAAACTAAGCATTTATTTACTTGTATGTTTGTTATAACACTTTTTGTTATAACAATGCTTAATATCGAAGTCAAAGTTAAAAAAAATCACATAGAAAAACTGTTATATAAGCATAACATTTGTTTAATACAGCCGTTCCTTTTTTTTTTCTTCCTTCAGAAAAACTAGTAGTATACGTGTTACACTATTAAAGTTTATTTTTCACAGAAACTAGATTGTTCTATCTTCCATTGCTTATTAAAAAAAATTTTCATACAAAGACTACATTTGGTGAACTGCATTAAAGGGCCAAAGTTTATAATGATAATTATAAAAAGGTTACATTGTAAAACGCTATCTTCCGTGAGGAAAAAAATTCTTTGGTATCTAAAGCAGTACGAAAATACTCAAATTTCACGCGTAAAAAAAACTTAAAGAAGCAAAACGCTGGAAAACTCATTTACTTTTTGTCTGCAACGCAAGGTACCATTTTTTCTTTTATGTTTTCTGTCCTAAACGGAACTCAAATATATTTGCGTCACTAATAACAAATCTGCAATCGGTTTCTCTCAGTCAACTTCGTCTTTTACGTAATTTAATAGTATATTCCTTACCAGTGTTTTTGAAAATTAATTCGAGGTAATAATACTAATATTCCCAACTTTTCTGCTACGTAGGAAGTGGAAGAAAGGACATTTCAAATATATATGGGTATACATATATATATAAATCACAATAAAGACTAAAAGGGTAAAAAGAAAAAAACGAAGGAAAATAATAAAATTTAAGTTTTATTTACTGTACATAAGCTACAAGTATGTAGAACTCATAAAATAAGTTAAAACGTGAGGAATAATATAGATTAATGAAAAGAGAAGAAGGAAAATCAATTTTTAAAAAAAATATATATATTTATAAAAGAAAAATTTAAAAAAATCTATATTAAAAATCAGAAAAACAAAAATAGAATCATCTGCTCACACGATTATATCCACAAAAAGGAGTGCTTTCTAATATGGTTACAATATTAGAAAGCTTTCCCCACGCTATTGTACTGATATGCAAAGAGAAATATATCAATACGATGGTGTGAGGAGCACTAAAAATACTTGAAACAAAATAGAACACATTAAGTGAAAAATATATCACGCAAAAGACGGAAAATAAAATGTAAAGAAAAAACAGAACAAAACACAAAACGAAATCTATAAAACGAGTAGCGAATTCAAATGAACTTACATGCAGCGGAATCTTTCAAGAATGATTTAAAGTATTTTCGTACTAAACTTTTCAGATAGCAAAGTATGTAAACAGAAGCGCAAGTGGAGTTAAAAGCGTAAATAGCGGAATTTGTTTTATGACGCATTCCTATTGCAGTACTGAAGCACGTTTTATTTGCTAGTTACCAAGGATTGGCTCACAAATGGATGAGCACAAGGTAATAACATTATACTCGATAATTTAAAGAAGTTTTATAATTAATAAGGTTTATATATTTAATCATACAAATTTAATGATTTTAGAAAATTAGCATTTATTTAAAAAAAATTATTCCCATAGACAAAGCTAACAACTAACCCCCAGCTTTAGCGATATTCTTAAAGAGGGACAGTTAATGGGTTAACCATTCTAAAACCTTGATATTAATTTTCTTTCTGTTAACGATAATATTAGTAAATATTTATTTAACTCTATCATAATTATTATAAGTAAAAATTAATCTCTTAACTATTATGTGCCAGAAACCATCATCTAATTATTTATTCTTATTCAATTTCCCCCTTTTTTTAGAACATTTGTCCAAAAGTAGAATGTGCGAAAGCAGTAGTTGAACTTCAACAGAATCCTAAAGTGGTGTACGAATCAAGGAAAGGTATAAATTAAGAACTTTTCTCTCAGCTGAGTTATTTGCAAGACAATTACACTCATGTCCATAAATTAGGGATAATGAAGTTCAGGCACAGAAAGAGACAGAAGCCAAACAAATTTGACTTATTTGTAAAGTCTATGAATTAAACAAAAGGTAAAGAGCAAAAAAGGTGCTATATGTTTGACATAATTAATAAAAATTGCGATTTTTACTCCCTGGAACAAATTTCAAAAAAGAACCTATTTACAAAAAACAGTATAACATGGTTAGTATCATGGTTAATACGAAGTATGTCTCCTGGACGATGCAATACAGGCCGTACAACGCCTAGGCATGCTGAGTATCAAATTATCAATCTGATCTTGGGGAATACTACACCACTCATCATGCAATGCCCTCCGAAAGTACGGTAGACAGGTGGGAGGGGGTTGACAGGCTGCAATTCGTCGGCCAAGCATATCCCACACATGCTCTATTGGATTCAAATCCGGTGAGTATGCTGGCCAATCCATACGGATGATATCCTCCGATTGAAGGCATTTGTCTACAATGTTTGCACGGTGAGGACGGGCGTTGTCGTCCATAAACAGAAATTCAGCACCCATGGCGCCCCGAAACAAACGTACATGTTGTTCCAGAACGACATCCCTATAGATGTGGCCTGTCATCGTTACACTCTGAACATGCAGCTCAGTTCTGGAACCAAGAATAATTCCTCCCCAAACGAGCCATCCTGCACCACCGTAACGGTGTCGTTCAACGGTGTTGTCTTGGTGGTAACGGGTATACCTGGCGCTCTCTATATAAAAGTCTGGCGAGAATCAGACTGCAAACTAAACCTGGACTCGCCAGAAAACATCACACAAGACCACTGTTGCTGTGTCCACAATACATGCTCTCTACTCCAGGCTAATCGCAGGCGACAGTGAGTTGCGGTAAGTGGAACACATCTGACAGGCCTACGAGCATATAGACCAATGTGACCTAAGCGTCTGTATACGGTCTGCCTTGAAACTGTCGTACCGGTAGCTGAAGAGAGCTGACGAGACAGGTCTGATGCTGTGCTCCATCTGTTTCTTTTGGCAGTAACTGCCAAATACCGGTCTTCATTCGACGTTGTAACTCGGGGGCGACCTGTGCTGTAACGTCTACTCACATTACCATCATCTTGGAATCGTTGCCAAAGCCTGGGGATGACACTCTGGGCGATTCCAAGTGCCTCGGATACTTCCAGCTGGGTACGTCCACATTCCAGTTGTCCGATGATTCTGCCACGTAAAAAATCATTCAAATGCTTCCTTTGTGCCATAACTATGCGGTTATTGCACTGAAAGTCTTTTAAAGCGCTTGTGAGCAATTTTACTTCTTTGCCACCATTCCTTATATACCCCTCTCTTACACTCTTGTCATTGTGACGTACTACCAGCGTCATCTAGTGGTTTCCTGTAATTTGCATATTCTTCTTCAGGATGTGTGTGATAATTCTACAGGTGAAATTTTAATTTTAGAGTTTGATTTCCGTGTGATTCTGAATTATCCTTAATTTATGGACATGAGTGTAATTCTGGACAGTTGCGTGACCGATCTAGTACACGTTTATAGCAAAAGCGAAGAGTTGGTTTTTGTTATTAAAAGTCGCTAGCAGTAGTTTTTGAAATTGTGGAGACAGCCGTTTTTTTTAAATCTAAAATTGAAAAATGCTCCTGAATTTCAGTTTCTCCCAGTCCATTCTATTTTATTTTGTATTTTATAACCGTCGTTAAACAGCCGACCTAATTTTATAGGTTTTTCGACTATTAATGTTCAACTCCGTAGCCGTGTAATTTTGAACCCAATCCAGAAGACAAGGGAACTCCTGGGTCGAGTATTGGGAGAAATTTGCCTTCGTGGAGGACTTTTTGATGGAGCTAACCCGCATTTGCGTTACATGGAAAAAAAGACCACGAGAACCACCCACGGTCAGCCTGACGGCAAGGGGACTCTAACTCATGATCCGTCTACCACTGAAGATATTTCACGTTAGCACTGTCATACGTTAGCACTGTCAGTGCAAGCCGGATGCGGAATTCGTATCAACTGTTATTCGAACCCGGTCCGCCTGAATGGAAGGCGAACGCTCTGTCCACTGAGCCATCGCGGCTCTCCATTCTATTTACTGTATTTTCGTAGTTCATTCAGTTTGTTGTATGATTACTGTGCACATTAAATGCACTAAATGTACAAAAAATCTTGCAAATTTGGCTAAATCATTACATATCAATAAAACATGTATTTCTGGATCTATTTTAATATAATTTTTACATAAACATTAAAAAGAAAATTAAGGTATATAAATAATATTAATGTATATAAATAAAATTACTGTTTCAAATGCACTGAAACAGCTAGTTCATAATGGATAGCTATCTTTGCAGCGTAGAGTAAACATTTTTATTCCCTTTGGTGTGACGCACCACCTTACAATCTTGACCATTTAATTCGTGGCATCATATTTATATATATTCCATAGGTGGCGTTTATGCATCATATTGTTCAATCAACATTGTTTCCAGGTATTTTAAAAGTTAATTACATTTTATGTCGATCGCTACCCAGCATATAGAAATATTTTATTGTCTGTTACTCTTGGAGTATTAAAGTAAGGTCAATTTAATATCCGCTCGATATTTTATAATTTTTTTTAGTTTCATAAGTTTTTTTCTTCAGGAGTTCAAAAGTTTTTATGTGAATGTAATATTTCATGCGTTTTTTTATCTTTATTTTGTTTTTGATTGTTCAAACCATGAACTGAAGAGAATTACAGTATATTCTGAACTTTATACTTATTTTTTTTTTCATTTCTCAACTTGTATTTTAATGTATTCGCTACTTGTATTTTTTTATGATACTTATACAAACATTTAAATTAACATATAATTTAAATGTTGGTAATTTTACGCTTTTTCCCAACTATCAAGTTCATTAGCTCTATTATATCCATTATTTAACATTTAATTGGTTTTCAGGCCTTAATATTACATGGATACCAACTGCTCCACGTTTTGTGTAAGTTTTAATAAATTAGTAACGAATTGCAGACTTAAAACTTGCAGAATGAGGGATAATTTCATCAACTCTTCAAAATTCTCAGCAAGAGAGATAACTGCAACAAAGTTGTATTCTGTATGAGGCTTCGAATTTTTGATATGCTGTGGTGGAAAAATGAACTAAAATGAAATTTACTAAGAACTAGAAAATACTTTTTTTACAAAGCGGAGTAAGTTGGCATCACTGATTATTATATTTCCCATGAAAATCAAAATGATCATAAATTACGAATATTTTAAGCTGAGTACCTCCAAGATTAGCCCTTTTATCTCTAGCCTCTTAAATAGTAGTCTATATCTAAAAACACCTTTGTGAAAAAAGTGCTGGTACATATTTGACTATAACGAATGGATATTTCATTCTGTTACTTACTATTACAGAAAAAAGAACAATAAGGTACAAAAATAAGTGTTAATATAATTAATATGTTATGGTAGATAGAACTATCTTGTTTTTGCAGATTCGTGTTTGTTCAAATAAATATGTCATGGTAGGTAGAACTATCTTGTTTTTGCAGATTCGTGTTTGTTCAAATAAATATGTTACGGCAGATAGAACTATCTTGTTTTTGCAGAAAAATAAGTATTAATATAATTAAGGTGTTATGGTAAATAGAACAATCTTGTTTTTGCAGATTCGTGTTTGTTCAAATAAATATGTTACGGCAGATAGAACTATCTTGTTTTTGCAGAAAAATAAGTATTAATATAATTAAGATGTTATGGTAAATAGAACTATCTTGTTTTTGCAGATTCGTGTTTGTTCAAATAAATATGTTACGGCAGATAGAACTATCTTGTTTTTGCAGAAAAATAAGTATTAATATAATTAAGATGTTATGGTAAATAGAACTATCTTGTTTTTGCAGAAAAATAAGTATTAATATAATTAAGATGTTATGGTAAATAGAACGATCTTGTTTTTGCAGATTCGTATTTGTCCAAATAAATATGTTATGGTAGACAGAACTATCCCGTTTTTACACATTCGTTTTTGTTCAAATAAATATGTCATGGTAGATAGAACTATCCCGTTTTAGCAGATTCGTTTTTATTCCTATTGTTAAAATGTTGCGGAAAATTTTGTTTTTGCAGAATGAATCCAAAATAATGAAACATTGGTGCAAACATTTTTCCTTTTTAGAAAAAAAACAGTAATTTTAACCCACAGGCTGTTGAGCGAAAGGGCAACATTGGGATGTTTCTCTTCAATACATTATTTCTCTATCTAAAAACAAGTAAAAACCGGTTTTGCTATTCAGAGAAGACTGCAGGTAAAAATACGACTTTTTTACTCTTGGAACCATAAACAGTTTGAGAGGACGCTTAGCCCATAAACAAATGCGCGATTTTATCTATATCGTGGTTTTAGAATCATCATATCATCTATTACATTAATTTATTAAGATTTTTTTCCAGACAACGAAATATCCAATTATATGATTTTTTATTTTTATTTCACAGACTTGGACGAGTATACAAGTCTGTTTGACACTTCAGCAAGATATATTCCAAGTGTAACTCGCGGAGATCAAGAGAAATTGAACGCCAGTCTTCACAAAAAACTAAATTTATCCCACAGTTACCACGGACAAGAGGATCCCAATCGATTGTCCGTATCACCTCCAACACCTTATTATGATTATCCCAGGTTCAATGCATCTTCTGAGTCTTCCATGGAAGAGGAAAGGAAAAAACTCAAACTTTCCAAGAGTACTTGTTAGTTTTAGTGGAAAATGTTTCTATTTTTTTTTTTTTTTTTTACTGAGAATTAATATGTGAAAGGTTTTTAACGATTTTTATATTGTAAAATTAGGATTGCAAATAAAATAAATATAAAAACGTATGTGCCGTTGAGTTTATTTTATTTTTTTAGTGAAAGAGTTTTGATCGTGGGTTCTAGTATCGAGTGAGCGCGGTCATTTGTGAACCAAAGGTTCTGACCAATCTGCTGTTCGAGAACGTGGGGTTCTTCTTCATGCTCTCTAGAGCGCTTTGTCGATTATTTACTCAAGGTTCTTGTCCTGTCAGGTACTTTTTTTTCCACCTAAATTTTTTTTTCAGGTTCCCATTCCGCATTCAGGAAGCTAAGCGTGTTTTTTATTCTCCAAAGAAGCAAAGCATTAATATCAAAAAATTACATTATTAACCCTTTGACATACGAAGACGTCTGGCAGACGTAATTTGTTTCTTATGTCAAAACAATAATTGACGTGTCTCAGACGTCTTCAACATTCCATTGCGAGTTGTTGTTTACAGTGCAATCAAAGATTATTTCTATATCAAGAAATGATATATCAAGGAGTTAAGTTGAACTTATATGACTATCTAAATTTGAAGTAAGAGATAATGCGAGAAATTATTCATTACACCTAATTTCAGAAATTTGCAACCACACAGTTAAAAAAAAGTAGTTCAACATTTACAGTAAAAATATATAAGGAAAAGTATGAGTGGTGAAAAAGCAATCAGTCATAAATAGGATTCAAATCCGACGAACTTTTTTAAAAACTTAATGCACTAACCCATGTAGCGTGCTAAATTATAATGAGATGGTTTAAGAATCAGATAAAATTTGTAAGGATACAGGTCGGGACGTCATAGTACAGTGAAGGAAAGTAACCGTGGTCCTCTATCGGTATTAATCTAAACTACTTTTTTCCTTATAATTAACTGGGAATGTTAAATAACACTGTAAAGATGTTACAGTAACACATGCGTCACAAGTTTTCTAAAATTATGTCGGTGCATTTTTCTGCATAATGTTTCACGATATAACATTAATGTATATATACCAAACAATCCATAAATGATTGCAATAAACACCCTTTATATCGGATTAGAACATTGTCGATCTATTTCAAAACAATACACGACTGCTTAATGCTCTTATTCTATTCGCTTAGCTATAAAATGCATACCTGAAAACTATTTCGATCTTCAAAACTTCCTAGTGCTATGAGGGTAGAAAATTATGTGATTAACTTTTTGCCATTACTTTTGGATACAATAGACCAACATTTTTTATATAGTTATGTTTTAACTTGTTAATGTAGTGGTATTTAAAAGTTTATGAAATCAAATTTAATTAAAACAGAAATCAAGCATGAATGCAAACCATTTTACTACTACATTAAATATAAATATAAAATCTTCCGGAAAATCCCTCAGATTGAAAGGTATGAGAATTTAAAAAAATTCACACAGCATTTGTTATTTTAACATGGTTAAAAATAGACTTTTCAGACGAATTTTAAAGTTCAAGGACCTGGGGTATTGTATTACAACGTATTGCAAAGAACGCTAATATTTCTAGATTTTTTTTCTTCTCACGTGATCTTTGAATTGTGACCCTTTGGACTAAGTATTAAATAAAGTTTATTTTTGATCACAATATTTACATGAAGTTCTACGTATTCGGCGAAAGATCAAGTGCTTGATTTTAGAGCTCGTGCATCCTACTTCTTTCTTGATAGAAACTCTTGAAAATTCATGACATCATTAATTTTCTTTCATCGAATGGGTTATTCTTTGACGCATTGCTACATCGAGAAGTTCCAAATTCCTAAAATTTTTTACACGTTTCTGCTTCATTGTTTATTTAATATTTAAAGAGTTATTTTTTGTACTTGAGATTCTTTTTCCTGTGACAATTAGAGGTGACCTACTTTTGTGAACTAAAAAATGTCTGCAAGGTGATTCTGTTCAGTGATTACGTACGGAAGGGAGGTAGGGCAACAATAAGGATCGAAAATTGAATGGCAACACCATGGCTTTCAATATAATCCATAGCTGTTTGTGGTGCTTCTCCAATATGGACTGGCAGTTCGTGCAATCTTAAACCAGCATAATTATTTTCCTAAATTATCATAATTTTATTCGGATAAATATTTTGAAAAATTGTATTAAAATATGCTTAAAAATTACAATTTATTTAAAAATTCGTTGATTTTAATAACCAAATCGGCAAGTTTCACGTCAAATCCAATAACTACGAAAAAGCAGCAAAATTGAATTGAAATGCAATTTTCGAAAACTTAAAATTAACACAAAATTTCGATTTTTTTTTCTTTTTAGATAAGTAATAGAAAAAATTCAAATGTCTTCGAACAGTCCGTCCTTAATAAAGGAACACCCATACATAATATTTCCGGCTATGGTGTTGTCGAGCAGTTCCCAGCCCAATGTAGCACTATTTCCCCTCGAAGATTGTTATTGCCGAGTTGAGTCCCCCTGAAGATGAATTATATATAGTTGGCTAATAAAATTTTATTTTTTTAACGAATTTACAGCGCATTTACTTATAAGTACATTTTACGCATTATACTCATTACACAGTGAATCTACAGTACAATTCACTGTACAGTGCATTTGCGAATGATCTGCATACACTTTAGCAATTATAACTATACCAAACATATATCGATAGTAAAAATCAGGGTTTTTTCGTACTCACGACAATTTCACTTGTGGTAGTAAACTTACGTTAATTCTAGTCTTCTGCTTTGTCACTTTTACATTTATAGAATGTTGAGATGACCAATATATGGTAATTCATTGTCATGACCAATATA
This sequence comes from Parasteatoda lunata, assembly GCA_949128135.1. NCBI lineage: Eukaryota > Metazoa > Arthropoda > Arachnida > Araneae > Theridiidae > Parasteatoda > Parasteatoda lunata. Next base: position 28,988,320 of record OX421977.1, read on the forward strand.
TATGGTGAAAACCATTAACCTCTTGGGATGCAATTTATTTAACACTAAACATACAATAAGCAGAGTTGGAGTTTTTGCCGGCAAAAAGGTTTTTTTTGCCAGGACAGTGGCAAAAACCTGGTAAAAACCGGCAAAAACTGGTAGAAACCGGCAGAAACCAAATTATTTAAATTTCTGATTAAATATTATTACAAAATACTTGAAGCAAATTTAAATTAATCATAAGGAATAATAATTTTGATACATTACATGAAAAATAAGTTGACTCTAAATAATGTTTCAAAACTAGTGTTCTGTAATGCTATGTTGAGACAGCACAAATTGTATTGTGATGATTAATAAAGTATTGAATTTGGGCAAATTTAAAAAATTGCATTGATACTTGTATATTTTAATTAACTACACTTGTTGATAGATATTTTATGTTTTAAATTATAGTTATATTAATTTAAAATAAGTTCATTTCACTGGAAAAAAAGAGAATAATCACTAATTTTCCGATCAACAATGTTTTAAACTACTAAAATGATATATTAATACATTGTGATTTAATTATGGAATAATAATTTTTTTAATTATATACATTTATAGTATATATATTTTTTGTCCTCTTATTTTGGAAAATATAGGTTTTTGCCGCTTTGCTTGGCAAAAACCTGTTTTTGCCAGGACGGTTTTTACCATGGCTTTTTCCACCTGCGGCAAAATCTTGCCAATCTGACAATAACCGGTCAAAAGATCGGTTATCGTATGTTGCATTGTATTATATTGTAAAGTGTTGGTATGTTTAGTGTTAAATACCAAACTAAGAGGAAACGGATACATTAAAAACTTGTAGTAAGGTTTTGATTGACGATGGTTAATTTTTTTTAGAAATCTTCCTTCGGATTTGTTTTTATATTTAATGTGGTAACAAGATGTTAACATTTATGTTTGATTCCTGTTTTAACATATTTGTTTCAATATACAAAGGCCTATTACTTAAAATAGTTTTTACATACATAGAAAAGACCAGTTAATTATCTTATTGTGTTTTAAGCGTTGACGGAAAGCTCATTCAGGAATGCCAATTGCTCCCCATTCTGCAAAAGTTTTCGTAAATTGGTAGCGATTTAAACAGTAAAACTTATAGAATAATTATAACTACACTTGTTTTTTAAAATTGCCACGAAGAGATAAGTACTGCAAAGTTTTATTTTATATGATACTTTAAATTTTTCATTTGTAGTGATAAAAAAATTACTTAAAATGAAAAATATTAAACTAAAAATTATTTAAAACTTATTGATACTATAAAATGTTTGTTTTTAAAGTAAAGCAAGCTGGCATCTCTGTGAATTAAGTATTTGCCTACATTGTCACTTCAAAGGATATATCCCTACTACAGCGAAAAAGCTTTTTTGAAGTGCATTAAAGTTGGCAGGTATGTAGTCGATTAGAATCAAATTTGATACCAACCTGCATAATCTTTTATATGATGGGGCAGTTATAAATGCATTATCTCTTTCTGAAATAGGTTAATACCAACATACTTTTGCCACTGCTTTTAATGTATTTGAAATAAATGTATGATGAGTCTCACTCATCAAACAATGCCATTGGTTTATTATTAAATTTTTAAAACTTAATAATTCATTCGTAAATGCTACCGTACAAAGCTGAAGGTTTTATATATCAAGACGAAAAATAGCAAAACTAGGTAAGAAAATCATCATTTCAATTTATATGGCTTGCTTTCCGGAAAATTAAAATATTCATAACCAGTTTTTCGATATTTATATAAATAAGAGACTGTTTACTCTACTAGAGTATATAAAAATATCTCGTATATGTAAGTATCTTTGCTCTAATTGCGTAGACAGCCCAATGTGGGCCATTGTCTTCCTCTGTAGATTTCTCCATAATGATTTCCGATTTATCTTTGATTTCCAATTCTTTTCATTATTTGCAAGAAACTCGGCCTCCACCGAGTCAGCCCATCTCAACGGCGGCCTACCTACTTTTCTTGTTCACAGTAGGTCGAAAAAGTAGTATCTCTTTTATTGTATTGTCATCACTCTTTCGAATCATGTGGGACGTTCAATTCATTCGATTTATTTTTGTGTACTTAATAATATCGGGTTGCTTATAAATCTTGTACAGTTCAAGGTTAGATCTCCTTCGCAAGTTATTGTTTTCATTTACCCCACCAAGTATACTTCGCAAAATCTATCTCTGGAATATTGCGATAAAATTTTCCAAAAAGCTCCAAATCCACTATAATTAAAAATATATATAGATAATATATGCATTGCAATCCAATAAAATGATTTCAAAATTGCTAGTATTTAAGCTAGAAATAACTTAATGATTTCTTCTTCTAATTTTGGACGAAGCAAATTTTGCATGGCTTAAAAGGACGCCATTTCTTAAAGATTCAAGCAGGGTCTTTCAAAACGTGACAACAATTTAGCCATGTAATATCTTATAAACAATTTGCTGTTAAAAGAAAGATTGTTAACAAAGAGTTAGTTTAGAATTATTTCCACGATTTTGTCCAACTTCTGCAAGTTGGAATTGGAGTCCCCAGTTCTCAGAGAAGTCCGAAATCGAATATTTCGACTACCGACTCCATAGCTCTGCTAGGAACGAATTAGTTTAAAACTCGTAAATACTGAATAAAAATGCTTTTGATAGAATAATGATAATTTATTATTAGTAATAAAATAGTCGAACTATTAATAAGTAGTCAAACTTAGTAATAATAGAGTCAATATCAATAATAGAGCTTATTACAAAGCAACAGACCTCTTGCCGGAAAAAGTACTAAAACCGGAATTTACTGGTCACTTTTACTGTTTATTGACCTTTAAATAAGTCATATGATTTTAAATCACTTTATTTACCCAGCACTATGTGTAAGGAAGCTACACCTCATCAAATTTATTGGAAATAAATGTTTACAGTGCAATGAAATTGCAAAATTTGTAATGAAATGTCAGTTTTTATGGTGAAAGTCAAGAAAACAAAAGTATAATATAAAGTGATGAGTAAATAAGATATCTTATATGTCAAGGAAACAATTTATTTTTATAGTGTTTTTAATGGGATTTAAAAATGTGCGATTTTCACTTACATTCGGAATACAGTGAAAATTTTATTTTATCTTTTATTAAACAGCACAATTCCACCCTGAAAATTACTATAAAATGTACAGTTTCCTCAAAAAAATGAAAAATATGGACTACCCTGAGTAACTTTTTATGTAATGATCGGATCTTCATGTTCTAGAAGTCATTCTTAATGGTTCGAGAGAGTGACTTTAGTCAGGAAATTGTCAATAGATCTGGGTCTAGACTAGCAGAATCACGAATTATTTTTCTAAAGTTTAGATTTGGTGTAATTGGAAATAGTGACAATTAAAAAATATATTATCTATTTAAAGCGCACTAATTGCTTCCAAAAACAATTTATCTAACTCCGGATCGCTCTCCTGACCAAACTATGGAGACCATATTTCCCAGTTATAACTGCCCCTATAATTTGGGAATCAGAAATTCAAATCCGTCGGAAAAAAATGTATGTTTGTTTAGTGAAAGCTCGTCTTTGTGTCTGATTTCGTAACCTAAAATATGGTCTGCACTAGTTAATTGGCACATTTTAGTTAACCCCCTCAAACTATTAAGAATCAGTTCTAGGACGAGAGGATCTGATCATTGGATCAAAAATTATTCAAAGTAGTCCGTTTATTTATTTTTTTTTTTCGCTCATTGTACTTCAATTGCTTTTCGATAAAGGAAGGATGCCTTTCACGACTAAAAATGGTTCACGGTTTTTTATAAGTCGCATACGCAGACTATTTAAAAAGTGAACCAGGGTGCGCAGCGCATGAAACCAAATTCTTCTTCCTTTGATCTTTGAGCTGGGCACCTGGGCATCTACCTAGGAGGTGATGATCTGGACCGCGCAACGCTCCCTATCCCATCCGTCATCTTTATTTTGATAATTGTGGTAGGAATTTTAAGGGCAGCAGTCTATGTGGTGGCTGTATGGAAACCAAATTCTTCTTTTGTTCTTTGAGCTGGGCCGCGCAGCGCCTCTTATCCTATGCATCATATTTGTTTAGATAGTTGTGGTGGGAATTTTTAAGGTCAGCAGCCTATGTGGTTGCTGTTGAAACCAAATTCTTCTTTCTTTATTTATTTATAAAAATTGGGCACCTGGGCCGCACATAAGGCCCCTATCCCATACATCATGAAGTAAAATAAAAAGTTAAAATAAAAGACAGTTTGAGTTCAGCAGTCTATGGGGTGACTGTTACTGGGAGACAAGCACCTTGCTTGTATAACTGAAAGAAAATGAAAATAATAAGAGCAACTTGCTGTAAACTGTGGATGGCTGTAGTTTGATTATCGACGTGAAGTAACATAAGTCAGGATTTCAGTATTGGTAAAGTGTTTGATGCTGTAGGCTATTGATGCTTTGGATTATTAATGTAGACTATATATGCTGGAATTGAAGACTATTATTTATGCTGATAGTTGTGGTATGAGGCGTCGGAGATAAGATGAGCTGCTATTGGTCTTAGTTTTTCGTCTATTTTATAGTTCTCGAAGTTAAAAATCTGATTGAAGTTGGCTGTGCTACATTTTATGGCTTTATCGTAGAAGTCTGCATTTAATTTATATATATATATATATTCGGATAGAAACGGAATTTTAAAATCTTTATGGATATTTGAATTACGTATGAACCATCTGTCACGGGTGATTTTTCTGAGTATTTTATTTTGACATTGGTTGAGTTTTTTCATTAGGTGTTCGGGTATAGTAGTCCAGGCAGGTGAAGCATATGTAAGTATAGGTCGGATCATAGAGGTGTATAGTAATTTTCTGATTTTTAGTGAGACGTTTTGGTTATAGATGAGAGGTTGGATGATATTAACTGCTGCATTGGCTTTGTCTATTATATTTTTAGTATGGTCGCTCCAATCCACCAAACCAAATTCTAATTGAGAGAATGTTATCATATACATTTGAGAATTAAATCTTTGGTAGTAGACAAGTAAGACAAACCAATTATATTCATAAATTTTAAAAAATTTTTAGACGTATATTTGCTATTATCTTATTTTTATTAAATTTTCAATTAAATGGCTCTTTTGTAAACTAGTTTGCCTTCATAATGGTCTGATCGGACTACCTGCAAAATACAGTGTGGATACTTTCAGTTAAAGGAACGCAAGGGATCATCGTTAAAATAATCCTGCTTGCAGTTGTAAAATCAATTGTCATAAATAATTAAAAGGAAAAAAAGAATATTCTACAAGAAATTTTCTCCAGAAAGTGTAAAAATCAGCAGCTATGTTATTTAGTAATTAAAAAAAAACGAACAGTTTGAAAAATCACCTTTGATTGAAAGGGGAATTAAAATTGTTTAGAATTCATCGAACATGTTTAGCGTGTTTTGAAAATGAACAAAGATAATTACAGTAGTCGAATTAAACCATGTAAACACTTTTATATTAATTTTATTCAGACATTTTTCTTTTAGAAGCAAATGTTTAGAAAGATTTTACATGGCAAAACTGTAGAAACTCATAACAAGTTAAAGAATTCGTAACAAAAACATTTTATTTTTACCTTTTATTCAGAACAAGTAAAACTTTATCCTTTAATAAAATTCATAAAGTATATTTACTTGCAAGAAATTTTGCAAATAAATGAACTTATTATGATCTAAAATAGTTCCTCTGAAAATTTTCCTCTGAAAGAAATGTTACTTATTTTTCCGTGTAAGTAGTGGTCTTGCCTCATTGTAGGACAAAAATATTCCTACAATACACATGTTTTCTAATTTACAGCTAAATTTTAAAAATAAAAACATAGTAGAATTTTTAAAAAAAAAATTTTTTTTTTGTATATTGCTAGGCTTATTTGAGTCCTGAAAAATCTAAAAATAAATTACAGTAAAATTTATAAAAAGAAATTCTGTATTGACGTGTTTTAAAAGTATGGCCAAGCAGAATAAATACAAGATATACGATAACACTATACCGTGATTTCGATAAGAGTTTATATTACATCAGTGCGGAAACTACTGGAGGAAAATAAACAAATCCTAAACTGGCTCTTATCACCAGCTTGCGAAATACTATACTTTCTGAAATTTGGAATTGAAATATCATCTTGATTTTAAATCTTTATACATAGTTGGCATCTTTTTTTTTTTTTTTTTTTAATTATTATTTTTGCAAAACATATAGCAAAATGGTATTGAAATCTTAACTTTGGACAAGTCCTGATTGGAACTTCCAGGAACAGTCCTGATTGTACGTGATAAAAATACAAAATATAAAATAAGATAAAGCGAAAAAATAAAAAAATAATAAATAAAAAAAAAAAATAATACTGAATACAATAGAGAGACAAAATTATGTACAGTATTTACAGAATTTATTTGAGAGTACCCCGTACGATAGGAAGAACGCAGTTGCTGTGCTATATCTATAGTGTTGTCTTTGATGAGATCAAAATAAAAAATATCTTTGTAATCACAAGTATTACAATTTAAAGCATTTTTGAAAAAGGAAGCACTTAGCTTCGCTATGTGTTGGTTAATATTATCCAGATTTAGGTCTTTTCGCAGGTCATTTACGTTTATGAACCACGGAGCGCCTGTGATTCTTCTTAGCATTTTATTTTCTGTAGTTAATAGTTTCTGCTTTTGCGTTTTTGTTGCACTCATTGCGTCATAGCACTCCATGCTGGTGCAGCATAACTAATGATAGGTCTGATGCACTGCAAATAGAGAGTACGCTTGGTATTTAATTTTAGTTTGGAATTTTTTCCTAGTATATTGGTTTTAGGGTTCGAAAAGCCCCTTCCCAGGGGTGAAAGCGAGTCGGAAAAGAAAAAACGCTGGTAGTAAAACCTTTTCAGTTATAGCTAGTTTGGGGAAGGAGTTTTTTTAATTATTCAGCAATAACTACTTTATCTTTGAAAAGAAGCAGTCTAATATATATGCTAAAATTATAAAAGAGATCTGATAGTTACAGATATTTTATTATTTTTTTTTCGAAAAAAATGCTGGAATGATATGTCTTACGTACCAGTTTTTCTCTCTTTTCCGTCTTGCTATATAAGGGCTTTCAGCCATGCCCCTTCCGCCTTTCTAATAACACTTTTAATATGCACATTCCAATTGAGATTATTGGTGATAGTCCCGCCTAGATATTTGGTTTTATTTACATTAAGAACATTTTCACCAAAGAGGTGTACATCTGTCGTCAATTATTTCTGATAACAATAATTTCTGATTTTGAAGCGTTAATGGCAGTTTTCTAAGTTAAACACCACTTTTCAATTTTTGGGATTTACTTGTTTAAGTTTTGTACTGCTTTTATTGAGGACATATTTTTGCTTATAATAGCCGTGTCGTCAGCGTAAAAGGCGGTGGTGATGTTATTATTTTCATTGAAATTTGGAAAGTCGGCGCAGAATAAAACTGGCCTAATAACCATGGGTGAAAGCCCTTATATAGCAAGACGGAAAAGAAAAAAACCTGGTACGTAAGACATTTCATTCCAGCATTTTTTACGAAAAAAATAAAATATCTGTAACTATCAAGATTTCTTTTAAAATTTTAGCATATATATAAAACTGCTTCTTTTCGAAGATAAAGTAGATATTGCTGAATAATTTAAAAAAAGAATAAGTAAACTCCTCCCCAAAACTAACTATAACTGAAAAAGTTTCACTACCAGCCTTTCCTATTTTCCGTCTCGCTTTCGCCCCTGCTAATAACAAATGTACAATTATGCTGAAGGTGCTTTTTTTTTATAAAAATGAACAATAATAAGTGGTAGGGCATTTACCCTTAAATGTACCGCTTATTTCTGTCAGATACTTTCGTTACAAGTTTGAATATGCATGCAGATTTCTTTGCTCCATATATGCTGTGTCTCTTTAAGCTAAAGTATTACCATTGAGTTAAAGGGTATAGTGCGGCTTTCAAGAGAACTTCTCCAGACATGGGTCTCGCGTGGGGCGGGTACTATGGTAACGAGGAAAATAACTTCGAATAGGGTTGTGGGGTGAATAGTTTTGTCTTAATCTTGGAATTAGTTGGCGTGAGTAAACCAATCGACATCTTCAATCTTCCATTCCAAGTCTAACACTTCTTTCATTAAAGAGCCTTTTGCATTACTGTAAAAGGAGACAGGTACTATTACGGACAGAACTTTTCGGTTGACCTATAAGTTCTACCATCCATAATAAACAAATAAGTATTTATATTTGAAAAGTATTTATATGTACACTACTGGCCATTAAAATAGCTACACCAGGAAGGCGACACACCACGAACGTGAAATTTGCAGGGCAGATAAAGCATGTTGTGGTATGCAAATGATTAGCTTATCAGCGCATTCATGCAAAGGAGGCGGCGATAGCGACACCTGCAATGAGTATAAAAGAAGAGATTTGACAATAAGTTTCTCATACAGAAATTTAATTTGAGCGTTGTTCTTGGGTAAAAAAGTTTTTGTTATGCCTCATGTAAGAAGGAGAAATGCCTACCAGCACGTGTCTGAGTTTGATCGAGGTCGAATTATGGCCTACCGGGATTGCGGTTTATCATACCGAAGTATTGCTGATCGCGTTGGTCGAGATCCCATGACTGTTAGCAGAATATGGAATCGATGAGTTCATGACGGTCATATGGAACGCCGTACAGGATCTCAGTGGCCCCCCATCACTAACAGCCGAGAAGGCAGATATATTATCCACAAGGCCTTAAAGGATCGTACAGCTTCGTCACGAACCCTGAGTCAACAAATGGGGTTATTTGCAAGACAACAAGTGTCTGCACGAACAGTTCGACGACGTTTTCAGCAGCATAGACTGTCAATGTGAAATGGCAATTCGAAACAATGGAAACTAGAACTACGACGAACCATCGAGTACCCAGCCAACGAGGCCACTGCAGTAATTAAGTTATAATTGCTGACTCAATGGGTGAAGTTAGAAGTCATATTAGCGGCTAGTTGTTAATGAAAATATGAAAAGTGAAAGAAAAGACAACTCAAACATAAAGGGAAAAAAATACATGGGGATTTAAAACATACATGCAATTAGTATTAGTTAGATTACAAACAAATTTTTATTATTATTATGAAATATTAGTAAAACAAACACTTAAGTGAGTCAGATAAATTGGGGTCTCACTGTATTCTTTTCCTAACTGAGAGGGCTACCCCTAAGCAGGTGGAAGATGGTAATTGTGATAAGGACATCACGTCATCATACATGCCCATTCATAACGCGTACACAGCCGGAGGCTCAAAGAAATAATGGAAATGAAGATTCGCATGAACATCTTGGTTTAAATACCACAAGCTTGTTTTTGTCAGAAAATTTAAGTAATTAATAGGCTTATTCTTGCTCTAGTTTAAACTAGAGCCAGATTTTTAGTTTTAAATGAGCAAAAAATAAGCGGTGCGCGATAACGAAACCCAAAAATTCACAATATCTCACTCAAAGAGGCTGACAGACAGGTGTAAACGACTGAGTGGATGGTGTTTTCTACACTAGGGAACGCTGAAAGCTTTATACCGCCTATACTTACGGGTTACGGTATCTGATGTATTTTAAAGCCATTTGGCTGGAATCATTATATTTTGAGATTCTTGCAAACGCGGTATTTGATTATTTATTACTTGTGTTTACAATACTAACAATACTTGTGTTTACAATACTAACAATACTTGTGTTTACAATGCTAAAGGTGCTAACACTAACGTAAGATGATGCACAGCTTGTAACAAGAATAAACAAATGGAAAGAGGCCAAATCAGCACGACCAAAATAGCGAGTTATTCAAAATCTAGCAACCATATCACTTTTTTAAACAATATATCTATAAGTAACTAAAACAAATTTTCACTTCCAACTAACCAGAATTACTTAATAACATTAATATCTTATGAAATACGGCAGATTTGAGCTCAGAAAGTATCTAATTTACTTCTTTTATTGAAAACAAAATTATCCGTTTGAAAATATCTCCTCGCAGAATAAGCTATAGCAAGCAGTTGCAAACTTTCTAACCGGAATTAGAGAAAGTACCGAGCCCGAGATTGTTATTGTTTACATTTATATTGAAAACACCATCCATACCAAAATTTCCAATGCAGCTCACTCTAAAGAGGGGAAGTGTACAAATTACAAGTTGTAATTCCGTGACCCAATGTCACGCATACATTTAAGGATGCAATTGATTTTATACAGTTTAAAGTAACTAAAAAAATATTTAAACATATTTGGAAAGGGGCCTAGTACTTTCCTTAAACCTTTAGGCTTAATTGCCAGATTATGAGTGTATATTTTCTTTTTATAAATTAGCCTTTAGGAAGATTATAGTAACTTATAAAATATAAACTAATACATTGAAGAAAAAAAAACATATAGAAAGGGCTATAATAACGACTAGTAAAATTATTTTTACCTTTAATCTAATTTAAAAGCAAAAATGCTAAACTTTCATTCTAAAAATTTACCATATTTCATCAGCGTAAAGGATAAAGAGTTATACTTACAATTAATTCTTATTTAATTCACTATGAGGAAAAATATTTATATTAAGAGACAACAGTCGCGAGTGAACTAAGTAACATCAACTTTTATGACAAGGATAAGAAGTTATACTTACAATTCATTCCTGCTTTATAAAATGTTTGGAGAAATATTTATAGTAAGAGACAAAGACAATAGTGGCAAATTAACCAAGGGACATCAATTTTTATGATAAAATGTAAAAAATAGAGGAAAATATTGTATATATTTCTAAAAACCTTATTTAGTCAAAAATGTGTACAATGTATCTTGAACATGAATCATAAAAAAAAATTATTAAATAATTGGTAACAGGAGAGATGGCAATGAATCAAGCAAGAGACAGAAATAACAGTTGACTTTCCAAATTGAGGTATTAGTCGTGATAGTTTAAGATGTAATAAAATTAATACTATAAAAAAGTTTAAATAGTAAACATTTGTAGTTTATTTTAAATAAAAAAAAAATGTTTGTAAGAAAATAGTTTGAATGAAGGCAAAAGACTAAAATATCAATCACACTTACAGTGAGAATGGCTCATAAACTTACATTTAAACACTATTATTTTATACCTTCAGTTTGTTTATTCAGTATAAACACATTTTCTTTTGCTTGATGTTCGAAAAATAAAGTTTTTTTCCTAATTGGTTTTATTATGTAATCTGACTGTGTGGTTATCTAAAAAAAAAACTATTACAAAAGCTTCTAGAATAAAACTTAAGCACAATTTTATTGTTTGTTTTTTGTTATTAATGACTCTGATATTTTCATTTCCTTCTAAGAATAACTCTTTCATCCGTTAATAATCAATATTTACACAATCCACATAACTCAACTATCATTAAGTTATTTTTAGTATTTAATATGTTTTTTTTATGATTTTCCGTTTTCCTCTAAATTTTACGAATTAGATAGTGTCCTTGTCACTATAAAAAATTGAATGAGAATGGCTCGAAACTTTAAATATATTTTGACGAATATAAATCAGATGTAAGTTAAAAAAAAGAATAAAAAAACTTAACCTTCACTACGCACTTTTTAAAAGTGAAGAATAACACTGAGAACCAAATTTTTTTGTTGCATTTATACGAATACTTTTTCTTACCTTATTCGGGTGTGAGGATTTCAAATCTAAAACTAGTTTTGTTCTAAAAGGTAATATTTTTTTTTTTTGAAAAGGAACTTTTTAGTTTATTTTTTGTCTGAATTTACAAATTTTTAAAGAATGTATAGGTTTATATACATGTACACGTGTCTGCTTCTTTAAAAATGACACTTAAGGCAATAAACATTTGATCTTACAGAGATGTCAACTGCTCCAGATTCGTCTAAATATTTTAACCCTTTGCACTGGAAGTTCTTTCATCAGTTAAAAAAATGAACGCCACCAATAACGTTTTGATAGATTTTTTACAAACTTACCATATTATATACGAAGACCACTGAATGAAGTGGTAACTAAACGTTAAGATGAAAAAAAATTTAAAATTAAAGTGGTGTATAATTTACAGGCGACATTGGTGACTGACAGTCACCTCTCGAGCGCAAAGGATTAATAAACGGTAGAGAAGTACAAACTAAAATTCGCAGATTTTTGCCAACATTTTAAAAGGCTTAACATGATTTAACTGTTTTACAGTACTTTATTTATAAAAAATTGAGCACCTGGGCTGCGCGGAAGGCCCATGTCCCATACATCATGAAATAAAAGTCAAAAAAAAAAAAAAAAAAATTGAGTTTAGCAGTTTATGGGGTGGCTGTCACTGTTGATTAAACTGTAACTAAAAGGTAAAAGTTATGAGCCATTGAATTATTTAGAAATAGTGGTAAATAAAATCCCAATAAATCAAATTTATTAAGCCGAGAATCATACATAAAAGATCACCACTCGAAAATATATATCCGCTATTCGGAGCAAGTTCGCATCTCTGACCTTCAGGCATCAGAAATTTATTACCTCCTTCTTACTTGTCCCTATTATACCAGAGGGAAATTAACCCCGATGTTGAAACAAAATATAAAATTAAATACAAGACTACATATGCCAAATATAAAAAAAACTAATCAGGAAAACTAAAGCCACTAATCTAAAAGAACGAATCTGACTTTACTGTAAATGAGCTGGAGCAGGTTATCAACAATTTAAAACCAGGGAAATCACCGGGCCCTGATGGCATACCAAACGAAATCTTTAGAGAACTATTTTTTTCTAATAGTGATTGGCTTCTGGTACTCTTTAACAAGTGTTTAACATTTAGATATTTTCCCATGCTCTGGAAGATTGCCAGAGTCGCCCTAATACCAAAGCAGAATAAAAGCCTGAATTTGCCAATCTCGTATCGTCCGATCTCTCTCCTAGCTGTCTGGGGCAAAATTTTCGATAAAATGCTTGAATTTTTACCTTGAGAAAAGAAATCTAATTCATGAAAATCTATTTGGCTTCAGGGTTGGGAGGGGGACAGATGAGGCACTTAAAAAGATCATAGACATCGTTAGCGTAAACAAACTCTATAATAAATATACAATAGGGGTGGCTCTGGACATCGAAAACGCATTTAACAGGCCTGAGTAGACCATATTAAAAAACGCATTAAACAATCTAACTTTACCCGATAACCTCATGGGCTGCATATTTAGCTTTATGAGCGACTGAACAGCAAATTACTATAATGACAGTGGGGAAATCTTGGTCGAGGGAATTTTAAACATTTGTGTGCCACAAGGCTCATCCCTTGATCCCATTTTATGGCTTGTTGTGATTAATGATATTTTTAATAATGCTTGTACCATTGATTTTAGCAATTTTAATGATTCTAACAGAAACCATTTTACTGTCATAGCATTTGCAGATGACATTTTAATATTGGTAAGTGGTCCAATTCTTTATCGTTTTAAACAGCTGGCGACTCATATTCTCTCCTGCAAGTCAGACTGGGCCGAGAGAAACAAATTAACTTTTAGTAAAGATAAGACGCAATCAATTACATTCCCCAAAAATAATAAGAAAATTGCAAGGTTGCCTTGCATAAAGTTCAAACCAACAGACACTACCAATATCAAAAATGTTAAAACAATGAGATATTTAGGGGTCACCCTCGACCCGGATCTGACATGGATCCCGCATTTAAATGTTATTAGGGAAAAACTTGCCAACTTCAATCAGGGTATTAAGAGAGTCGCTGGGGTCAACTGGGGTCTCAGATCACATCTCTTTAAGCGTATCTCCAAGCAAGGAAAATTCTCTACGGAAAGGATAATTCTCTACACCTCCAATGTCTGGTGTAAAAACAATACTAAGATCAACGAGAAGCTAAACAGTCTACAAAGAATTCCTCTACTGACCATTACCAAAACATACTCTACAACTAATACGGAGGCCATCCAGATACTAGCGGGTGTCATCCCGATTAACCTAAAAATTGGTGAGGAAATCTACACCAAAAGAGTAAAATGGGCTGGAGATTGCAAGATGTCAATCACATCTTTCCACCAAATTTCAGCCACACTTTAAATTTTGACAAACCAGCCCTGGAACACCCCTCAACCTATCGGGCCTTGCCCTGGGGATACTGTAGCCCAAAAGATCGGGCCACGGAGATCTACACAGATGGCTCTCGGATGGAGACAAACACCCCAAATACTCATCAAACGGCACATGCCATAATCGTCAAGCGAAATGGTATTGCAATCTATAAAGCCTCCACCAGAGTCACAGACAACACTAATATCTTCATTGCAGATCTGCAATGAAGATATTAGTGTTGTCTCGAGCTAATGGCAATGAGAACTGCCCTAACCTGAGTAAATCAAAACCAGACAGATAAAGCCACAATTTTTTTGGACTCCATGTCATCCCTCCAGGCCCTGGCTGACCCAGAGCCCAGTTATAAACTAATAGAAGAAACAAAATCTCAATGGAGTGACAAAATTACATTGAACTGGAAAAAAGCACACGTGGGGATCCAGGGTAATGAGGAGGCTGAGGCAGCAAAAGAAGCCATTGGTTCTAGCGTTGTAGATCTCCAGGCACTGAGGACCCCCAAACAAGTAAAAACAGATATTAGGCGTATTTTAAAGGCAAGGAGGAAATCCAATTGAGAGAATAGCGACAATGGCCGGCAAACTTTTAAATTTACTAAGACCCCGTCAACAATCAGATTGCAAACAAATTTCTATCTAAATCAATTTCTGATGGAGCATGGAGTGTTTGGAATTTATCAGAAAAAATATTTTAACAAACCTGACACTTGCAGTAACTGTAATGAGCAATAAACAATTGAACACCTTCTTTATCACTGCGTTCGATTCCGGACACTCCGACAAAATCACTTCCTCGAGAAAAACGATCAACAGATCTTTGTTAGCAATGTTTGTAGAAATACCATTAAACAAATTATTAAGACCACTTTCGAGGAGCTGCTGGTCTTAAATGATAATAACTGAATTGACTCTTCACAACACCACCACCTTGCTAATACCTTTCTTGGACCACTTTACCTTCTTTAGTTTTAATTATCTGATGTTTTACTTTTATATGGTATACCTCACCTTTTAAACATCCTTCAGTTTATATTACCTGATGTTTTAACTTTTATATTGTATATCTCATCTTTTAAAACTTTTTTAGTTTTAACTATTTCGTGTTTAAACTTTTACATTGCATCTCTCATCTTTTAAAATTTTCTTGTTCTTGTACATTTTAAACAAGGACATTTTTACATACTTCATTTTTATAATGTTGTTATTTTGGCATTTCGTGTTCTTTACCTTTTATCTTTTACCAAACCTTTTATAAGGTACATAGTCAATTGGTTTTGACGTACTGGTGTTTTAACTTCAGCCCCTTTTGGCTAATGCTTTATTGTAATTTTAAGTGTTTTTATATTTCAATACTCCCTTTTACCATTTTGAGTGTTCAGTGATTTACTGGGGGATTTTTAAACAAATTTTACCTTCTCTCCTTTCAATTTTACTCATTTTACTTGGTGTTCTGCTCCGGCTCATTGTTCAAAGGTTAAAAACACCACCAATGTTAAAATGCTTGTTCATTTTACAGATGTTTGGTGAGGTTTTAACTGCCAATCTTTATACATATTACTTACATCTTACAATTACTATAAGGGTCTGTTGACCTGTACATTAACTATACCGATATTTTGCTTATCAGGGCCTTTTGATCTGTTTTATAAATGTTTTGAATTATTTGTATGTTTTGCTCAATGGCCTGTTGCCATTTCCACCTTATTCAATGTTATTTCGTAAACTTTGTTTTTTCTAATAAATGCCATGGGAAGGGCCTCTCAACCGGTGCATGTGCCGGTTTCTGAATCGCCCCTTCTCTCCTGAGGGGGAGGGCTGTCGCGGCGACGAGAGGAGAAATGAAGACGATGCTTTAGCGGCACCGAATTTGATTTGGCTTTCAACTTAACGCTTGTAAGACAAAGCGTAAAAGAGTGATGTCTCAATGAAGTCATTTAACCGAATCAGAATCTTGGAGAGTTGTTGGCTGGTTAGAAGGGGGCCAAACACAAGCCAAAGTAGCAGAATCCATTAAAGTTCAACTAAGTGTGATTTCCAGGATCTGAAACCGTTTTTTGAAGACTGGAAATGAAGGCCGAAGATCAGGGCAAAGGCGTAAACGTGCAACAACGCCCAATAAAGACCGTTATTTAACGCTAACGGCTTGGAGACACAGAAATATAAATGCCATTCTTCTTTAACAACACCTTCGCTCTACTACTGGCACCACATTTTCGACACAAACTGTCAACCGCTTTCACGAGGTAGGTCTGTATGCTCATAGACCAATGGTGTGTGTCACGTTAACAGCAAAGCCTCGTACGCTTGCAGGGAGTGGGCTGCAGAGCATGTGAACTGGAGGAGAAATGAATGGCGCAATATTCTTTTCTTTGACGAGTCTCATTTTTCCGTTCATCCTGATAATAGGCGTATTTTCATCTCGAGGGAACATGGAATAGTAACAACCCTGCTTTCATTCGCGAAAGTGTAAGGTTTGGCGGTGGTGGGAGTAATGATCTATGCTGACATCTCCAGTGATTTGTGCACTGATTGATCTCCATATCATTTGAAATGAAGCTCTGACCGGTCGTCGATATAGAGATGAGATCCTGAGACCTATTGTAGTTCCTTCCGCTGCAGCGATTGCCGATAACTTCAGGTTAATGGAAGACAATTGCAGACAGAATCATGCTAGCTTAATTAATAATTTCCTTTAAAGGGATGGAATCATGCGAATGGATTGGCCAGCGTGTTCTCCAGACATGTTTGGGACATTCTAGGGAGACCAATTGTTGGAAGCCTACTACCTCCACAAACTCTCCAAAATCTGGAAAGAGCTCTTCTGGAGGAGACGGACAGATTACCCCAGCCACTCATAAATAACCTCATTGACTCGATACCTCAAAGGTGTTCAACGTTCCGAGGAAACAATACCCCCTTCTAAAAGCGATTTTCTTTTATAGAAACACAGTTTATTATTTGTTTTTCTCATATGCAGTAATCGTGTTTTTTTCCTTTTGTACCCAAGTGCTCAATAAAACGCTTTTTTTTCTGCCAAACGTCATTTTTACCTCATATAGCCAACTACGTTTGTCTATAATGTATCAATCATCCAAATAATTCTCCAGGTGCAAGATCTATTCACAACCTCAATATCCTTCAATTGTTTTCAGCTGTGTAGATTCCTTTATATGAAGGAGTTTATGGTAAGATGTGAAGAAATTACATTGTTTCTAGTTCTTGAATGCATTTTTAGAAATTGTTCCTTTTAGTTATATGGTGGGAATTAGGATGTTCCATCTTTTGCCTCCTTCATGACCAGTGTTTCGTTTTCACCTTCATCAATGTAAGTATCTTGAAGTTCTATTTTCAATTCTGAAACTTAGTTCTTCAGATTTAGTTTTCCTTGCTTTCTTTGTATTCTACTTCTGTTTACAATGATAAAATAACCTTTGCATTTCGTAACTTCATTTTATATTTTTTTCTTTTCTCTGTATTTTCTTCTTCGTTTCTCTCAGTAAATCGTATGCTAATACAACCACGAAGGCAGCACCAGGTTGGTTCGGAATTCCATATCTAGCACATGTTCTAGAAAATGTCTCAAGTTTAATTCTAGTTTGTGTGTGACTGTGGTTAAGACGGTGGAGACCTTGGTTATTCTCTGACATCAAGTTCAAAGTTTTCAGAAATAAGCTTCTTTGTCTTTATTTTTTTAACTAGAATGTTTTTATTTAGCTCGTTTTCTTAAAATTAGGAAAACTTTTCTTTTCCTAAAGTAAAATTCTTTTCGTATATATTCATCGTTTTAATTAACTGTTCACAGATTTGAAAATTAAAAGAACTTATACCCAATCCTATTACAGTTTGCTGATCATGAAAAAAACCCTGGCTTTTTTTGATGAACTTTTCTTGCTTTTTGCTGCTGCTAAGTTCATGGTAAGCGCACTTGCATGCATATGCAGCGATGATAAAAAGTTGATCCGTTTCTTTTGTGAAAACGTCATCTTGGTAATAAACGTGAGTGATTGCGCAATTTTAAAAGCTTTTTCATCTACTCGTTTTATCAAACAATCATTATTTTCGATGTAGAACTGGAAAGGAACTTCTACACCGAATTTCTTTGAGCCTGACAGAAAATTCTACGGTAACTTCCCTTTCTTTTGCATTTTACTGCTCGTTGTTATTCTACGCTAATGTGTCGTTGTTATTCAACCTAATCCAATTGTAACATTGTAGCACATGTTCTCGCGTTTGGCTGATAAATTCTTTTTAACAACCATTAAAAGGAGACTTCTTTTTATTTCAAGTTATTCGTCCCGTACCATGAAGTCTAATAATGAAATGATACAAAAAGTGGCCAACATTGAATGGCGCTATGAGCGGTCTAATGCGAAGAAAGAAGACGCAATTTTCTGTCTATTGAAAAGAAGAGAAATACATTCCTGGTTTTAAAATCCATATTTAAAGCACTTTCCAAAATGTCTTGTTGACTTTCTTCGATCGGGAACATTTTTATTGTGGAAATAAATTTGCAACTATGATTTCAAAAATTATTCTAAAAATTGTTATATTCAAAAATTTTGCAAAAAAGGAAAATATGATAGAAAGATTTTGAAAAATGTCATTAGCAATATTACATTCAAATCAAGAAGCTTGAAAGATAATTTATTTCTATCCGACAAAATTTGAAAAATTCACGAAAATTCGTTGTTGTTTGAAAAATTTCAAATTTTTTAGATTTTTGAGGGGAATGAAGATGATGTATAAAAAAGCTGAAAAATTTCAAGCGTGATATACAAATCGGTGTACAATTTTCGTGAGGTAGTATTTTTCAATTACATTTTCAAAAAATTCTTCGCTCTACCTTACTACCTACCTGTTGCAGATTATCAACTAATAATAATAAAAAAATATCTATGAAAACAATATTTTTATTCTAAGATAACGTAACGTACAGTATTCCAAAAAACTAAACGTATCTTATTTTTTATAAACAAAGATAAACGTTGTACAAACTTCGGTTATTCCGCAGTTTGCTTATACGTACCGCAACATCCTCCCCACCCTGGTCAACCTCCAAAGGTATGACCAGTTGGATTGGACGGGTAATATGTTTTCCTTCGACACGAAGAATACAAGTACGAATTTTTCCGTCCCGACCGTTAATTAATTTAACCACGAGAGCTTTTTTCCACACGTGTCTCGGTCGTACATCTTCTTGTAGTAGAACCAAATCTCCTACTCGTACTCGTGGTGATTGCTGAACATTTTTTACTTGATGATGTGAACGCAGTTCCAGCAAATACTCTTTAGTCCACCTTTTCCAAAACATATCAAGTACATCTTGTTGTTTTCTGTAAATATTAGTGAGTTTATCACCTTTAAGCTCAGGTCCAGATGGAACAGTAGTAAGCTATCGAGCAGTTAGGAAATGATGATGGTGTCAAAGCTTCTTCTGTGTCATTCTCACCATCATGCTCATAAATCAAAGGTCTGCTGTTGAGCGAGGCTTCTATTCCCACCAATACTGTAGCTAAGGTTCCCTCATCTAGTAATGCGCGACCAAGTGACTTTCGAAGGCACCATTTAGTTAGACCTATTAGTCGTTCCCACCATCCTCCCCACCAAACTGCTCGTGGTGCAATAAACTTCCACTTTATACCATTATGAGCATAGAATTGCTGCACTTCCGCTGAAGTCAATGCATTCCATAGAAAATTTTTTTCCTTGCTTTCAGCATAGAAGGTGGTGGCATTGTCAGTATATATGTGTGGAAGTCCTCTTCTACTGACAAATCTTTGTAGGGCCAAAAGAAACTTTGTCTGAAGAAAGGTCGGAAACAAGCTCAATGTGCAAGGCTCTAGTAGTTGAACATGTAAATAATGCGATGTAGGCTGTTTTTGTAGGTTTGAATGTTTTAACATAAACTGGACCTGCAAAATCTATTCCAGTCGTATCAAAGGGTACGCAAGGAGTAAGTCTATCTAATGGAAGGGGTGCTTCTATTTCATTTGAGCATATAGCATGGGATAGTTTGCACGGTAAGCATGTATTAATTACCCGCTTTATGGCTTGACGACCTCGGAGTATCCAAAATTCAGAACTTAATTCTGATAGAACTACACGAACTCCCATGTGATGAAGACGAATATGAGTATGTCTAATCAGCAAGTGCACAAAACGATGAGATCCTTCAAGTAATATTGGATGTCGTTGTTTAAACGATATTTGTGCGAAGTGTAGTCTACCACCAAGTCGTAAAATATTGTCCTTAAGGAAAGGGAGAAAACGAGAAATTGTTGATGATTTAGATAAGGATTGATTATTCTTCAGGGCATTGTATTCTGCAAAAAAACATTGTTTTTGTACAGCTGAAATCCAATAATTTCTTGCTTTATTCATCTCATCAGCTGTTAATTCTGAAGTAGAATGTTATCGATATTTACAATTGTATATAAAGCGATAGATCCAAGCTGTTATTCTTAAGAGTTTTAAATATGAACTGTATCGTGAAATATCTATAAGAGGTTCAGTAGTAACAGAACATAAAATTTCTTTTACTGGTAATTTTCTAGCTTCTTTATTTATAGAGTCGTTCTCTTTTACGAATAATGTTTTCAATGGCCATGTTTTATGAGGTTGAAGTTACCATTCAGGACCATTAAACCAGTTCTTCAACTTTGTAAGTTCTGATGGATTTGTCCCACGAGAAAGATTATCAGCTGGATTTTGAGGACCTGGGCAGTAACGCCATTGAGACGGAGAAGAATATTGATGTATTTCTGTAACACGATTACATGCGAAAGTTTTCCACCGATTGGGATCGCCTTTTATCCTATTCAATGTTACTGTTGAATCACTCCAAACATAGTGAAATAATCGTGCTCCTGTTAAAGCTGATAACAGTTCAAGACGTGGAAGAGTAATTTTCTTAACAGGTGACAGGCGATTACGGCTGCACACTAATCTAACTGTGATATTATTGCCTGTTGTTGAGCGCATGTAAATTTAAGCACCATATGCTCGCTCTGAAGCATCACAGAATATGTGGAATTCGATGTTTGATAAATTCGAAACTCCTATCCACCTGGGAATTTTCACATCCTTTAATAATGACAGTTCTCTACTCCATCTGTTGTATTTCGATGCAATGTCCGGTGGTAATATCTTATCCCATTGTATACCACAAAACCATGTGTCTTGAAACATTATCTTCCCCAAAACTAAAACTGGTGCAAAGAGGCCTAGAGGATCATAAAATTTTGCTATTGATTGTAAAAGAGAACGTTTCGTAGAGGGGTTGCTGTTTAAATTTAGCAAAATTTCATCTATGTTTTGGTTAAATGTATCACTTTCAGTATTCCAATTAACTCCTAATACCATAGATTCTCGTTTAAAATCAGTTTCGTTTTGATTCCAGATTTCTTTTAATTCTCTGGAGTTACTGTTCCATTTTGCTAAAGGTAGTTTTATACGTGACATCAAATCCTGAATTTCATGGTAAATCTCATGGTAAATCTTTATAGCATCACTTTCTGTATTTACTGTCATGATGAAATCGTCCATAAAAATATTCCGTTTAAGGTGTTTAGAAGCAAGTTTATGAGACTCTGAGTGCATTTCAACTAATTCTTTTAAAGTTGCTGATAGTAAAAAGGGACTTGATGTTAAACCGAATGGTAAACGAGAAAATCGATACATAATTATTTTATCTTCTAGAATTCTGTTTGTACCATCAGCATCATTTTCTATTTCAAACCACAGAAATCTAGTTGCATCTCTGTCATCTTCATTTAAAAGTAGCTGCAAAAAGGCTTGGACTCCATCACATGTAATAGCATATTTACAAAATCGAAATCGTAATAATGTTCCAAGAATTTCTGGGAGTAAATTTGGACCTTGTTCTAATGCGTCGTTAAGAGAAAGACTCTTTGTCGCATGAGAAGAGGCATCGAAAACTACTCTCCACTTAAGTGAGTTATTTTTTTGTTTTTTAACTATATGATGAGGTAAGTAAAAAACTTTGTCTTGGTTTTTGGGTTCAGGAACCACCTTTTCAACTTGTTCCTTTGTAATATAATCTTGCATCTGTTTAACATAAATGTGTTCTAATTCTGGTTTATCTTTCAATCTTTTAGACAACAGTTTTAGACGACTCAGTGCAACATAATAGTTATCTGATGAAAGGCTAACATTAGGTTTCCAGGGTAGTTTTACCACTCGTCTTTCGTCTACTAATTCAAAATTCTTGCATAATTACGTTATCACGGAATGACATATTTCTCTCTAGCGAAATATTTATACCAATAGTTTCTAAATCCCAAAAACCTTTTACCTCTTCATCAAATTGATGTGATAAATTGTTTGTGGTAACGTTATGCACTGAAGAAGCGTTAATACATTTAGTTGTAGTGCAAGAACGTCGCCCACTTAAAATCCAACCGAATTTAGAAGGCATTAAAACAAATGACTCAGATAATCTTGTCGGACCTTCAGAGTATACCACGTTCCAGTAGAAATCAGCGCCGATTAAAATTTCTATAGGTAAATTTTGGAAATTATCGTAAGGATCAGTCAATTCATAGTTTTTGCTTCATGGCAAGATCATGAATGTCTTATGGTACACTAGGGTGTGATGCGTACGTGTTAAAACTTTCAAATGCTATAATATTAACCGACGAATTGTTCAAAATATTTGATAGCTGCATTTTTACCTGACGCCTGGATTGTAGTTGAATCGATTGCGATTCAAAAGCTCTAATTTCTAATGAACTTGAATTAATAACTTCTAATCCTAGAAAATCTATTAAACTTGACTGAACAAAACTTGACTGACTCCCGCAGTCTAAAATACACCGTGACATTTTAGTAATACCTGTAGGGCCAGTTATGCGAATGCAAGCCGTTTGTAAATGAGTAAAGTTTGTGTTGATATTTCCAATATGATTAGTTGATGTTACCACTGGTTCAGTACTTAGTCTGCAAATTGAAACATGATGTTTCTTCTTACATTTAACACAACAAGCTCTGTCCTTACGTGGACAATTTTTAGAATTATGTCCTCTATTTATACATAAAAAGCAACGATTAGTAGTTTTCAGCTTTTGAATTCTTAAATTAATATCAATAATTGTTTTGCAATCTTGAGGCCAGTGTCCAGAACAATCACGAAATGCACACTAAGGAGATTGTTTTTTGGTCTGGTTAATCTTTTTAGAAGTCACATGCAAAAAAGCTGCTGTAGATGTCTTAAATGTGTAATCAAAGTTTTGCTCACCTCGAATTTTTAGTGTTGTGAGAGCACCTTCTACTTCTTCAGATAAATATTGCACAAGTTTATTCATATCACCTTCAGATATTTTCTCTCTTTTCGCGTAAATAATCCATCGGCGACAAATATCATCCGGAAAGGCACGTAAAATTTTTGGAGCCAAAATGCGCCCGTAAGCGTTGATATCCTCCCCTAAAGCCGTTAAAGCGTTTAGTCTTCTGTTACATTCTATAAATACTTCATTCAATGCAATAGGAGTGGGATTACGTATTGGCGAAATATTTTCCAAAAAGTCTAAATGTGCTTGAATTATTCTGTTTTCGTCACCATATCGATTTTGAAGAAGAGCTTTTGTAGTTTCATATGTCTCGGCACTAACACTGATTCCATCGACTAAACGTCTTGGTTCATCTTCTAGATATCCTCGCAAAAACACATGTTTATCAATTAATGATAAACTATTATTATCGTCAATAGAAGATTTAAATTGTTCCCAGAAACACTGCCATTGTTCAATATCACCTCGAAAAGAATCGAGTTTAATAGTAGGAAGTTTCACTGTGTGAGATTGAGAAACGGGTAATTGCATAATGGGTACTTGTGTAACAGGTGTTTGAGAAACGGTTACTTCTGGCGACTGCAACGTATTAGATTCAAAATTATTTCTACTACCAAATTTTTTTGCTTTAAAGACAGCGAGCTCGGCATTATCCACGTATTCTTCACATTGAATAATATCATCGTCGTAATCATCATCTGTTAATAAACTGTAAATGTCATTATCCAATTTCTTCATTTCTAACAAGCAATCGGAAAGCCGATGACTAATATATTCGACATTTTCATTTAAAGTATCAGAGGTTGCAGAAAGACCAGAATTTAATTGAAATCGAGAAACATTACCTCGCACTGTTTTTCTTTTTCTTTTCAAAAGTGCCAGACTGTCGCCAAGTTCTTTTTCATTTTGTTTCGCCATCATTGAGTAGTGCCGATGTTTGACGTTTCGTTAGTTTTTAAAAGAGTCACTGCGTAAATTATTCATCTGATTCGTACTTAATTTTAAACCGAGTTGTTTCGGCACCATATATATTGCTGATTATCAACTAATAATAATAAGAAATATCTATGAAAACAATATTTTTATTCTAAGATAACGTAACGTACAGTATTCCAAAAAACAAAACGTATCTTATTTTTTATAAACAAAGATAAACGTTGTTCAAACTTCAGTTATTCCGCAGTTTGCTTATGCGTACCGCAACACTACCTATTAAAAAATGGCTACCCAGTATTGAGTGAATTTTAAAAAAAATTATGGTTAAGAACATATTATTAAATTGCATAAAAACTATAGCAAAATAAAAGAAATTTTTTTTTTTGATTGTAGATTTGGAATCATCAACACGAAAATATCCCAGATCAGTCCAAAAATCACTTCCGAAAAAAAATTGTACCTCAATGTTATTTAGTTATTTTCGATGCCATCACAGTTTTAAAACTTAATTGTAAAATCGTGTCAGTATAATTTTCATTGTCATTATTTATCAAGTTATTTATTTTCAACACGCACAAAATTCTAAAACTTAACTTTAAAATCGTATCTGTATATTTTTCAAGCAAATTTAATGCAATTTATAAATTTTTATGCAGCAAATTTTATTTAAAGTTCCATTTAATTATTTAATAGGTTGACAAATTAGTACTTTAATTCTTCAATTACAGATTTATTTCGAAATGTTTCTGAACAATACAGTAAATGAACACATTTAACATATACGTTGCCAACTCATAATTATTATTTATATATCTGCCAACAAATATTTGGGGAAAATCCTCAGAAGTCGGTAAAAAAGCAACTAATTACTTTTACATTCCAATTTGTTGTCCTTCAAATACCAACGAGTATATTACAAGGAAACATATTTCAAACACAAACAGAAAAAAGCCAAAATATTAGTTATTGAGGATGTAATCTAAATCGCATTGCTCTCATTAAAACCTCCATAAAATTGTCTGAGGACAAAAAAAAAACCTTATTTTTATTTATAGTAAAATAGTTGCTGCGTTGTATTCCTTATTTATTTCAAATTAAGTATGACTAAAGGAATTAATTGGGTAATATTTGTCTCGTCGTGGGTTCCTTGCTTTTCCTATTTGTTTCTCAATGGTACAATGGCGCGTACTATGTCTAAATGATTATACTTATAAACAGATTCATTTTGATGTTTCTGTTTA
Organism: Parasteatoda lunata; assembly: GCA_949128135.1. Classification (NCBI taxonomy): domain Eukaryota; kingdom Metazoa; phylum Arthropoda; class Arachnida; order Araneae; family Theridiidae; genus Parasteatoda; species Parasteatoda lunata. Next base: position 29,013,937 of record OX421977.1, read on the forward strand.
AGGGTGTATCAAATTATCTGCATCTACAACTGTTTGTTGATAGTTATAGTACATATGTGTAATTTTTATTTAACAGCAAGAGTTGCAGATAATTGTTTTTCTTTTTCTTTTTTTCCTTTAAAAAAAAAAGATAGATTTGAAATGTTTCTCATTACCAATATTTTTTAATTTTATTATGGTTCTACACTGTATGCACCAAAGAATAGAGGAGGAATTTCGTTAAAAACAAAATTACACTTACTTTAGTTTTGGTAAGGTTGACCATATCTCTTTTTCTAAAGTTTAAAGACTGATAACTCAAATCTGTCCATCTTAGAACTTACAAATCGAGAATCCGAATATTCCAATCAACCAGAATATATTAACACGTTGAATGCCACGCTAATTTTACATGGCTTTGCCCCTACGATCTAAACATGGGTGAAAGCCCTTATATAGCAAGACGGAAAAGAGAAAAACCTGGTACGTAAGACATTTCATTACAGCATTTTTTACGAAAAAAATAAAATATCTGTAACTATCAATATTTCTTTTAAAATTTTAGCATATGTATAAAACTGCTTCTTTTCGAAGATAAAGTAGATATTACTGAATAATTTAAAAAAAGAATAAGTAAACTCCTCCCCAAAACTTGCTATAACTGAAAAGGTTTCACTACCAGCCTTTCCTATTTTCCGTCTCGCTTTCACCCCTGGATCTAAATTTGCAAATATTAGGCAGATTTTGCTAGTATTTTTTTCTTTCTTTTTCTTTATTTATAAAAAATTGGGTACCTGGGCCGCGCAGAAGGCCCATATCCCATACATCATGAAGTAAAATAAACAGTTAAAATAAAAGACAGTTTGAGTTCAGCAGTCTATGGGGTGGCTGTTACTGGGAGACAAGCACCTTGCTTGTATAACTAAAAGAAAATGAAAATAATAAGAGCAACTTGCTGTAAACTGTGGATGGCTGTAGTTTGATTGTCAACGTGAAGTAACATAAGGCTAGTTTTTTTTAAAAAGTTTTACATGATATAAAAATACGAATTGCTTAGAAATCGTGGTGGATATAAATCTACTAAATTGAATTTATTAAGTTAAGAATCACAATTAATAAACTGCTACTTGAAAATATTTATTCGCTGCCTGAAGCAAGGTGCCATCTCTGTGTATATAAATAAAACTATTTTCGTGTGTTCTATATTGCATTAATTTCTTCAAACCATTTTAGTAACGATAATAATATAAAAAAAATTAAAAACTTACTCGAATTATATGTTTCTAATAATATTGGATTCACCGGTCACCGGTGACTCAAATGGCAATCAACGTGTTAATAACATTAAAATTTATATGTTGTATTATGTGCAATAATATCTATATTAAAATCATAAAATACTTCTAAGAAGAGGAAAGGAACACCACCCCTAGATATATAACCAATTGTTCCCCTATTAGACTATTGAATGTTTTAAAAAAATTCAATTCTCATGATCATACATACATTTTACGTTTTTCATTTATTTTATTACTATATCTGTTTTACTTATTAATTTACTACTTGAACTGTGTACCACAGTATGCTACTACAGCTGCCAAATAAAACGCAATTATTCGATCCAGCTGTTTCTCGGACAAATTTCTGAAGTATTTGCGCAAGTGTAAAAAATTCTACAGGCTTCAGGATTTATATCTCTAATAATCGATTTTTGTTCTGTTTTTTGCAGAAAATGGTGCAATTAGCATCCCTCGTAAATGTTTCAGAATAACCCCAAAAGTTGTTGACTTTTGTGTAAGTGTAATACTTTAAAAAAAATAAGTCGACTTATTATCAAAAGAATTAACGAAAACTTTTAGAGATAATAAGACAAAAGTAAGAGTTTAAAGCGCTATTGCAGAAACTGGATTAAAATAATTGCGGACGACCACTCTTCTTATGGCTGCTGTTAGGCGACATTTAATAGCAAAAGCAGGAAAGTTAGGTGTATTTTAATAAGTTTATACTTCCCACAAAACTTGATGTTTTCAAATTTTACATATCTGTCACTTTTCTCTTCGATTTCTAATTTAAAAAATTAGTTAATTTGTTACTCATTATTCATTTGTGGAAACCTGACACTTCCCAGACTTTGGAAAAAAATTCTATTTTTAATGTGGTACATATATTTAATGTGATAGCAGAATTTATATATTCATACTTACTTTTTTTCTTAAATAAATGTAATTTAAAATGATTTTGTTTACCACTATATTTAAATAATTTAAGCATATATTTAACAGACCTGATGCCGATAATCAAATATATTTAACTGCTAACTGCATAAAACTACTAAATCAGAACAATCAATAATCACATGAGTGCAACGTTATTTATTTACATTCTTCCACCTCATTGAAAAACCACAAAGTTCAAGCTAAAGATGAATGGGAAAAGGGCCTCAGCAGGCGCCCAGATGCTTAGTACAGTTCAGTTTGCTATATCAACTAATTACTAAACATTTTTTGATGAAGCTTAAAAGTATAATAAAACAAACTTAAACGGGCGTCAACTGCTGTGCTTTCTCCAAAAGTTTTAACAAAATGGTAACGTATTAAAAACAAAATTTTGTAGAATAGGGATAATTGCGTCTACTTTTAGAGTAACAGCAGTTTTAATAGAATAAAATTGCATTTTATATGAGACGTCGACTTTTTGATTTGTAGTTTTCGGAAAATTACTTGAAATGAAAAATACTATACTAAAAATAATTAAATTTCGCTACCACTAGAAAATACCATTTTACAAAGCGGAGCAAGTAGGCATCTCTGCTGATAGCTCTCTTATAAGTGTGGTCGAATATCAATAGAACACTAGATTACTATCTTCATTAAAATGGCAGTTATATTGATGACACTATTCAAATATTTTGGGGATCGCTTGAAACCAAATCAATAATTTTTTTTCCCTTCCAATTTTAAACCCAAATTGAAAAGTTATACTTTTAGAATTGGAAAACAAACAACGTGATAAAATTTCCTATTATAGAATTCTGAAAGAAAAAAAAAAGTAGTGATAGTAGATAAAAATAAACCTCGAAATTGACTTCAACGCATTAAATCAAAGTTACACGCGTCCGCTATAAATATAAAGTTTAAATGTTATTTTGTATTAATGTTCTTTCCCGCTCAGCAGATTTCATTCAAAATAATTTCTCTCTCTCTCTTTTCTTTTGTAAGTATCAGTCCCTCTCACTTTTCGTTTCTTTCTTCCTTTTTTTTTTGTTTTAAACTACTACAAGTACCTAATCGCCGGAATTACATAACCGTTAATGGATTCAAAATTACGAAATGATTCTAGAACCTGTTACATTATCTTCAAGTTTGGCAATGGACCAAATATTAAGATCAGAAAAGGGAAATTTAGTTCAATTCATTTCGCAACTTGTCGCGTTGACGTCACGACCAGTGACATTCACCTTTAGTATTCATGCACGAAATGCCCACGTCTCCATAATTTATTCCTTGCTGTTACTTTTTTTTATTTTTATAACATCTTCCTTGAGTCACAGATGATAATTCAGCATTTCTTCCTGCTTGTCTCTAATCTTGCTTGTTTATTTAGGTTTTCTGTGGATATTTTTAGAACTTCAATGTTGTCTATTGTGGCAGCCAATTACCATGCAGGGAAGTTTACTAGAAAAAAATGAATCTCACGTGAAAAGTAATCAAAGAATCTCGTCTTGGCGGAATTCAAGCGAAGTTATGATTGATAGATAATTAGAATGGTCTCCTTGTTTGGATAGTCCTTTTTACAGTTGTTTGCTTTCCGGAAATTTATTCTCGAAGGAATTGAGATAATTCTGAGAAAATATAAAAACATTTTATCATTGTTGAAAGAAATTAAAGAATAGTGAAAAGATCCTTTTCTAAGAAATAAAAAAAAGCAAACTTAAATAAATCACATAACTTAATATTTTAACACATTGAATGTCACGCACACGGTAAATAACTTCAAACTTGATTGGCAATTATTAGACAGATTTTGCTAGTTTTTTAACAGGTTTAGCATGATATATCTGAAAAAAGTGGTGAATCACATAAGCCTACGAATTGTTTAGAAATAGTGGTGGATAAAAATCTGAATTGAATCGAAATTGAATTAATTAAATCAAAAATCACAATTCATAAACTACCACTTAAAAATATTTGTTCGCTGTCAGGAGCAAGTTAGCATCTCTGTGTATATAAATAAAACTATTTTTGTGTGTTCTATATTGCATTAATTTCTGCAAACCATTTTAGTGACGATAATAATATAAAAAAATGTAAAATTTACTCGAATTATGTGTTTCTAATAATCTTGGCTTCGCCGGTCACGGGTGACCCCCGTGGAGCTACGAACAAACTCAGTACTGGCCACCGGTGACCCCAACGGCATTCAACGTGTTAATCTTTTAAAAAGGGAGGAAAAAAACAGATATTAAAAACAAAAAATGGAAATGGTTGCAAAAACGAAGGGCTAGGTACTAGGCACAGTTGGACATTATTATTTCTCACATACTCGCCATGTCTCGACTCCACAATGGATTAATATCTGGACAAAATATCGAACACTTTCAAAGCGTATGGAAAGACTTGATTCAAATAATTGCTATAAAAGTAACGTGCAAAAGGAAATAAAGGGAGTAATGATCCCAGGTATACAGAAGTGGGGAGATCAGATCGACGACTAAACTTTAAATTTTTTTGTTATTTTTATTACCCCTTTCCGGTGAAGAAAGTTTGATATTGCAAATTTAACTAACTTTTGAAAAGGCTATACACGGCTTACTCTAAAAAAGTGGCGTACCACATAAGCCTTTGAATTATTTAGAAGTAGTAGTGAGTAAAGATCCGTTAAATCGAATTTACTAAACCAAGAATCATACATTAAAAGAAAAGACTACCTCTCGAAAATATTTATCTGCTGTCCGGAGCAAGTTATCTCTGTAAGCCACTAAAATTTAGAAACTATTTGCTTTTAAACATCCAGATCTGCCCCTACTACGATTTTTGCAAAATATTTTATAGTGTGATAGGCATTTTAAAGTCAAAGCTTTCAGAATTTTTGGTAATTTACCAACATTTTCAAAACCTCAACACCAAGAAGCTGGAACAAAGTGAAGTTGCATATGAATTTTTAATTCATTTATGTATAGTGGTGGGGAAAATAAGTTTATGTGAATAAGTTATGTAAATAAGTTATGTGAATAAATTCAGCTATCACTATCTTTTAAACAGAGTAAGCTCAAAATGTCTGGTTACTTTGAATTCGCGATCAACGATCACAGTTGCTAATGTGCAGCACGTGAAAAATTTTCAATCAAAAGTAAATTTTTTTTGCCTAAAAATTGAAGATTCACTTTTGTATAGATGCTGGAATGCTAACAGCTCCGCCTTCTACAAAATTTTTAATAAAATAGTAGCGAATTAAATATGAAAAGCTTGTAGAATAAGGATAATTACACCTACTTTTAAAAAGTGTCACAACGAGATAATTGTGGAAACTAAAAAGTGGTTCGTAGGAGTAACTGGCCTATAAGGCCACCTTCGTAATTTATAGATTACATACTGAATCAACGGCTTATGTTATTAAAATTAGCTGTTAGTACTAATTAGAAAGGTGATAAAAAGAAGGGGAAAAAGAACAACACGAATAGGGGGCAGTACAAACATGTAATAACATAAACAAACAATTAGTACAACTAGTGGGTTCGGGAATTAATGATATATTTTTTTATGTTTAATAATACGATTAATTAAATTATTGGTTAGTAGTTAAGATGAAGGTGTGGACTGCAGTAAATCTGCGAAGGGGGGCCAACCCAAGCAGGTGGAAAAGGAGTAATGTAGAAAAAGATAAGGATGGAACACTGGTCCCAGGGGAAAGAAATGCCAGGTGTGCAACCCGTGCAACCGTGACCTTCGAGACTCATAACTCGAAAGTCACGCTGGTCAACTCAGATAATGTCCGGTAGGTCATTCTAATAATAGAGGATGCCTTAGGCCGCCTCAAGGGCGAGGGCTGGAGGGTGCACTTGCAACCCCCTGGCTTTTTAAAAAAAAAAAAAAAAAAAAAAAAAAAAAACAATTAAAGAGATACAGAAAAAAAATGTTGTTATAAAAATTTTTTATTAAAAATATTTTTATTCAAAAACAAATAATTAAGTAATTATTGATACATGACAATTAAAAAATTGTTCAATCAAACAAGAACTGTAATCGTCTTGTTTGCTGTCCAAATCTGTTTATAACTTTTTCAATGAATTCTGAGTCATCTTTGATTCTTTTCTTATGCACACTGAGCATGCACAAACTTGGCAGATATATTTTTAAATTTCATTTAATAAAATATAAATAATATTATATTTTCTATTAGTTATTTAGTTTAACAAAGGTGTATAACACAAACTGACTGTTCACAACTGTAAAACTTCATCAACACAATATATACCAATGTTCAGCACGCACAAACACGTTAGTATACGATACTACTGCTCGTAGTTATTTGTGTTTCAAAGTCAGTAGCTATGCCAGCGCCATCAGTACAGTTTCTCGTGGCAAAATTTGCAAGTACAAGAAATTCATATTTTTTTTAAATATCTTGTTAACAATGAAGAAATGTATCTTGAAAAAATTAACAGATGAAAGTACATGTAATAACGAAACAAAATGTAATAACAGAATAATTTAATTTTTTTTTTTTGGGGGGAGGGGTAGTTTGTTAGAGGGTTGCACCCTCTTTTATATTATTTTGCTGGTGCCCTTGGGCCGCCTCCTACAGTCTGGATCATCCGGATCTTAATTGGATGTAGACCAAATTAGGGGGTTATTATGAACAGTGCTTTTAATAAAATAGTTTAGGGATCTTTTTTGTTTTAGATGTTTAAGAAGGCTTGGCGTACAGGTGTCCTTATGGATATTTTTATTCCTAAAGTACCAGGGAGAGTTAGTTATATTATGTAAAAAAATTTTATAAGCCTCTTAAAAGAGCTTTAGGTTTGTCTTTGCAGCCCCCCCCCGAAGGCGGGTGCTTCATAGGTTAGCCTACTAACCTATATGAGGTTACATTAACGAGGAGGTTACGAGTTATAGGAGGTTACGAGTGACATTTTGAAAATAAGTATCCTATTTTTAATATTAAGGGGGGAGTTCTTTTTCAGGATGGGGTACGGCTGCAATAAATTTGTTTTTAATATATTTAAAGTGATATTTAAAAGTTAGGATTTTATCCATAATGACACCTAGTTACGTAGCCTTCGTATCCCATTTAAATGAAAAACATAATCTATGATGACATATGATTATTTTTCTTGGTGAATAGCACCGTCTGGGTTTTATCAAGATCGAGAGCGAGTTTTCATTTGTCAAATTCTTCAATAATGCTAAGTAGATGGTATACCCTGTTAATAGCACTTATATTTACTTGCTTTGATGGGCGATGGCCGTATCATCGGTGTACAGTGCAGTAAGGATCTCGAGGAATATCGTTAATAAAAATTAGGAATAGGTGATGTTCTAGTTCGCTCCCCTAGGGAACACCGCTATTAATTGGTCTTAAATTGGAGAAGAAGGTGTTGCAGTTGATCTTGAACTTTCTGCGTGTTAGGTAGGATCGAATAGTTAAAAAAAGAGGCAAAGGGAAATTGTATTTAATTAATTTGTAGATTCGTGCATCTATGTACTAGTGGAGTAAAATAAAAGTTTTTTTTAAATATTTATTATTATTATTTTTTTATGGAATTATCTTTGGATAAATAAACTTTATAATTAAATCAAAGCTTAACCCCGTCCCGCCCCCTGACGGGAGCATCCGGAGAATACTGTAGACTCTAAGTGCACGCACGTGACGTCTCAGTAAAAAAGAGGGTTCAAAAAGGTAGGCTTGGTGGCGATTCATGGCAACACCAGAAGGCATCAAAGAATTTAGTGAAATCTTAAAATTAACAATAGTAGTTACTCAGAAAATAGGAGTTTGAGTGTTCAAACATAATAGACGAAACATCAAAAAAAAAAAAATAAATAAATAAATAAATAAATAAATAAAAAAAAAACATTTAAAAAAAAATTTAACAAACATATTTTGAAGATGAAGAGTACCAGAATTTGTCCAAAGCCCATGAAAACAGATACAATTTCAAAAAGAAGAGTTACGGTGAGGCAGCCGTAAAGAAAAATCCTCTAATAAGAGGAAACTGAAAACATGAATAGTTGGAAAATTTTACAAAATTTTGAACCATAAGTTAATCAAAAATTCGAACATCATTTCTAAAGAACACAAATACAGTATTTGCGAACTTTAAATAAATAAATAAATATATAAATAAATAAAGAATAATAAAAATAATAATAATAATAATAAATACTATTAGCATACAGAAAATTGTTAACAGTGAGACACAATTAATGCATTACATGAAATATAGAGCTCGTTAATTGTACAGCCCACATTTGTTGACGCCGTCTAGTCAAGTTCCCTTGTAAGGAAAAGGCGTTCCATTATTTCAATAATTCCCTGTTTGACTTTCTTCTGCTTCCAAAATAGTTTAAGTCGGATGTAATTTAAATGTTCAGGAAAATTTTTTTGTCGAAGGTCTTGAAATTTACTGCAGTTTATTAAAATACAGTGACCTCTCACTTATGCAGCACCTCTTTTATGCACCTTTTTCATTTATACGACGATTTTTATAGGTCCCAGTACATTAGGTAGGAAAATAATGATAATCATCCTTCGTTTATGCGTCGCTCTAAAAATAAATTTTTCAATTATGCGCCGAAATTTTAGGCTAACATGTTAATTTTTTTTCCTACTTTTAAACATTTTTTTCTTTAACAAAAAAGGTTTTAAATTAAAAATTGAGGCAAATAAGCAATCCTTGTTACAGATAAGAAGAAATATGTTGTTAGATCCTATTGAATAGCTGACTTTTCGTCCTCCTGCGACCTTCACATTTTTGCTGCTTCTAGAAAAATATTCTTACCAAAATTTTAAATAGGGTCTCTCATCTGTTAAACCAACAACAATGGAAGCCTATTCATCTTTAAGAAAATGACCATTCCTTTTGTCCAGATTTCAGTTTTACTCCCATGCTGTTTTCTAGAAAAAAAGACACCTGGAATAGGAAAGATGAAAGAGACCGCGATCACTTACTTAAAGTCAGATGGGCATCTTGAGTAAATAAAAAGAGGTGGTCTGTTTAGCGACAGTAGTAATCAAGCAACTTATTGTGCAGCATATTATGACGTCAAGCACTTTCCTTAGAAATTTATCATGTGGTGTTTCACCCCCTCTCATAAAACTCAAATTTTTTGTGAAGAACTGTTCATTTATATCTAACTTAAACTGTGTAATATTTAAGATTTGTCTCTTAACGAAATGGCAAAGAGAACGAAATTGAGCTTATCTTTTAAAGCGGATATCATTGGGAGATTTGAAGAAAATCCATCAACGTCTAAAAAAGCTTTACCTGATGATTTTAAAATTTCTGAATCAACTTTAAAAGGGATTTATAAAAAAAAAAGGGATGCAATTGTTACTGCTTAACGGGAATGTGGAATTAAATCCTCGAAGAGAAGTCGTATTCAATGTGGAAAGTTTAAAGTACTGGAAAGTGTTTTATTACAATGGTTTAAAGAAGCTCGTGCTTCTAACATTCCAGTTAATATAGAATTACTTAGGCAAAAAGCAATTCTGAAACTCCCTTATCCCATTTATATGAACTGGAAAAAAACGTTTTTGAAATACGTTGGCAAAAACAAATACAAACTTGTATTAAAGATTATTTTGTAAGAAAATAAATTGTCTTAGGTATGTTAAATTTTTTCTTTGTATAATTATAGTAAATAACAGTATAAATATTAACATTTAACCTTTAGAAATATATATTTATTCATATATTGTCACTGCAATTTACGATGCGAAAAGTTTTTCACTTATGCGTCTCTTTCACTTATGCGCCTTTTTCTGTCGGCCCCTTACACCGGTGCATAAGTGAGAGTTCACTGTATGTTCCAGATTTTTAAAAGTATTGCAGGAGTCACAGAGTGCTTCTTTGCCAAAAAAAACTAGCCTGGTGCTCTCCGTGAGCCCCATGATTTGTGAGGAATTGATTAAGAAAAAAATTTGCTATTATAATTAAGGGCAAAAAGTTTTCGATTCGCTTTTGAAGTTCTCTAGACATGGCGAAATTCCCAAAAAGTTAAATCAACATTAAGGGTTGGATCGCTCTCCAAACAGAACTATGGGGACCATATTTCCTAGATTGCGGCTACCCGGATATTTCGGGTGTCGGGAAACCGAATCCCCCGGGGAAAAAAAAGCATGATTATTGAGAGAAAGTACTCTTTTATGTCCATTTTCGTAACTTTAAATATCGTGTACACAAATTAATTAGCACATTTGAGATCATCATCATGAACCATTAAGATTGAGTCCAAGAACGTGAAGATACGAACAATAGATGGAAATTTATTCAGGGCGATTCGTTTATTTTTTTGCGCACTGTACAATTTGAAACTTCGTAAAATAATACGTTTAACAGGGGAAAGATAACTGGTCATTAGAAAAAACTTTGACCGTAAAACAGTTTTTGAAGCCTGTATTTCAGTTTGAACAATTTTATTCGATATTATTTCAGTTTCAATTTAGTTTTATTATAATCTGCAATTTTTTTTCTCCAGAGGAAATGGAAATTTGATTAAACAAAAATTGTTTTGTAGTTTTTGTAAACAACGATAAACAAATATTTTTGGTTGTTTACCGCATAACATTAAGATAAGAAATAAATGTTAAAAGAATTGTGTTAAGAAGGACGTCTGCGTGAAGTTCATTGCTTTGAAAGAGGACTCTAACCTTAGAAAATATTTTTTAAAAAAAATGCCCCAGACATTGCTGCTGCGTCATAATTAACTGGTTTCTAAAGTACTAAGCTTTCTCTTTTGGAACCTTTTTACTAATTGAATGTTCAAGGCTGATATTTCGCCATAGAATGCTCTCTGTTTGATCACGTGACTCGAAGGTTATATTTGGTTATTTTATTAATGAGATACTTGGAGGGTTCTCATTTCTTTGATACAACTGTCGGACATATAGTACGCATGGTTGAAGTACGCGTCTGAACGGTCTGAAAAAACCTCCAGCACGACAGTGAGAGCTGAAGATTAATACACAATCTGGAGATTATTTTTCACCTAAATCTTTATTTTTAAAAAGAAGACAATAGACGGAAAATTGCTGGAGTTTTATCTTAAAAAAAAAAAAAAAACATATCTAAATTTGTTTGCAATAGACAATAAGTTGAATAAAAATGAAGTTCTATAAATAGTTGAATTTTATTTTATAACGTTATTTTTTAGTTGTCGCAAACCCAAAATTGGGTTGGCTGTTCAACTACGGTTATAAAGTTACAAATTCAGACACAAAAACGTACTTTCTATGAAAAAACATACCTTTTTTGCGACGGATTCGGATTTCTGCTCCCCCATCATATAGGGGACAGCCGCAATCTGGGAAATATGGTCCTACTAGTTTGGCCAAGAGAGTGGTCCAAAGCTTTAGACCCCTCAACGCTAATTTTAATTAATCTCAAGAACTTAAACGAACTTAAATATTTTTGCACACAATTACAAAATTCGTTAATCAAAGGATAATTCAATCTAAACATTAACTTTTAGTAAATATTTATTATTTTTATTATTTAATTTAATAATAGTAAAAAAAATGAATTGTTAGGTTTATAATTTTTTACATCATCTTAAAGAATGTAATTTTGCATAGCAAAACACATAGCTTGAGCATTGTTGTGCTAATACCGCGTGGGGCAGTGGCGTATATAAACTTAGTGTGCTCCCTGCAAGAAGTATAAATGAGCTCTCTATTTTAATTAACACTATTTTTAAAATTATCACCATATTTTAATAAATTAAAAATAATTGGAAATTCGCAGTGATTACCACCGAAAAAAACTACATTGATTTAGATTCGGAGCGTTTAAAAAACTTCAAAATTTCTGACATTTTTTATCTTGCTCTCTCAAACCTAGTGAGCCCTCCGGCTCCACGGGGGTTGCAGGGGTGTTATTTACGTCACTGGCATAAGAGGAAGTTAGCTCAGTAATTCTTATTTAATCCTTTACAATCGCTATTTATTATTACATAATAATTAACATAATTACATGATATAATAGAAATTTATTTTTTAACTTCATATGTTTGGGGAGGAAGTTTTTCTTCACCCCGAAGTTATGATATTGACTAACTAATTCCCTGGCATTACAGTCCATGTTGGACCATGGCCTCACTAATAATTTTCCTCCAAAGTCGCCTGTCTCTAGCTCTTTGTTTCCAGTTTCGGACTTTTAGAGTCTTAAAGTCTTTTTCCACCTCGTCAAACCATCTTTTGACCGACCTTCCTCTTTTCCTTTGGCCCTGGCACTGCCCCTTGAATATCTTCTTAGTGCCTCTGTTTTCCTCCATTCTCTCAAGGTAGTTATGATATTGAGAGTGGGAAAAAAAGCAAGTTTAAAATTGAACCCAATTTCCTCATTTGAAAATTTATAAATAATTAATAATCCTTTTAAATTCCCGATATACTGTCACTCTAAGTTATAAATAAATAATAGAATAAACTAAAACAAATTATATTTAGAGACATTGAAACATAACCACTGGAATAAAAAAAAAAGTAAGAAATGGTATGGGATGCTTTTATCAAAATTGACGAATCGAATTAGAAAAGAACCAATATAAGAAGACTATCTTAATGATATAAAAAGACTATCTTATATAGATAGTCTTTTTATATCATTTTAACGAAATGTACTATTGGGAGGAAAGGAGGCGTGGTGGCTCATGGGGCCTCGAAAACGAGTTGACAAAGGTTCGAATCCCGTCAGTGTCTGCTCGATACGAATTCCGCACCGACCACAGTGCTGATGAAAATATCCTCAGCGGTAGACGGATCATGAGTTAGAGTCCCCTTGCCTTCAGGCTGACCGTAGAAGGGATTTCGTTCTAGATTGGGTTCAAAATTACAAGGATATAGAGTTCCTTGTAATTTTAAACCCAACGGTAATAATAAACGCATAATTGGGTTGGCTGTTCAACGACGGTTTTAAAAATTATAAAATAAAATTGATAGGAAGGAAATCCTAATAAAAATGTCCAGATTAAAAACGTGTAAAAGCAAAATTTATCCGTTCCTTTTTCGCATTTATTAATTGGAGCGAGTATTAAATTTTTGCTTAAAAACACTAGCAAGTTTTTTTCTTTTAATGAAATTACTATAAAATTAATTTTATTATTTTATGTTTTCTCCAAACAAATAGCGGACCTTTAATTTCCTTACTTTTCAATTTCAACTTGTGTTATTTTTTAAGTGCATTATACATATTTTTACAATCTTTCTTACATAAACGAAAAAGCAAAATTAATAGTGTGTTGCTTCCGAAGAATCTGAGAAAAATAAATTTATAGAAGCATGTAGAAAACAAAAAGTTTTATGGTTTCAGAAAAAACGATAAAAATGACACTAAAAGAAAAAAAGAAAAAGAAAAGAAATACGAGTCCTTGGTCAAAATTTGCAATTCTGAATGCACGTACTTTATTCTTTCACCCTGTGTAACCAGATGACAATCACGTGTAAAGCTTTGTTTATAGATCAATTTGGCTACTTATCCTTTTTTTGGCAACTTCTTTATAAATTTTATTTTTGTGTACAATTTAATTTTACATGGAATGACTATCCCTACGCTTAAAATTCTACAGTACAATGTTTTAAGAGCAATTTTCACTTCACAATTGTACGAAGAATATTAAAGGGAATTTATCGGAAGAAAATTGAAATGAATCTAATTTTTAAATATGTATATCTTGGCGTGGATAATATTTCATCGACAAATGGCAACCTTAAGAGGTTCTTTTGAGGGACGTGCGGGTAGCTTGTGGCACTTCTTGTTAGTACTGAGAAATTTTTGCTTTAGTGCTTCTGTGAAAATTGTATTAGTTTTAAATTTTTTTGTCATCGCCCTGCTTGTTGGACTTATTATTATACCGATGGGGTTAGCCCTAAATCGGAAACCATTATTACTAAAAGTTAATTTTTGGCTCCCAAATCGATGCAAAATTGAGCCTACTGCAATTCAACATTTAGATTTTAGTTCTAGACATGCGATTTCTTTAATTTAATTCCTAAATTTTGAGATTTCTTTTTTATTTAATTCGAAAATTTACCTTTTATTCTGTGATATCTTCTTGTGTTAAAAGTGAATCTCGCATTCTTTATTTTATATTTTATTCAGTGAAGTCTGATTTCTTTCGTGTATTATCAAAGTATTTCATCTATTGTAATTATGTCATCTCCGTTGTTAGAAAAAAGTAAAGTACTTGGTTGCTTTAGCAGTCGAATTTTTGGTCGACGTGCAGGCCGCTCCAAAGTAACTCCTAATTGTGTTTATTTCTTGGAAAATTACAAAAGTAGCGATAAGAGTTGCTATATACATCATGGTGCTGAATTTAAAACAAACCCTCGAGTTAAAGCAAGAACAGTGCAGTCTTTCTATAACCAATCGGCAATTGATATTGCTGCTGCTAAGGTAATTATAAGTAATCTATATTATCTGATATATATCTTATTATATTATAATATATATTAGATATAAGATTATATTATTATAAGAATTATCTTATATTACTATAATAAATATATATATATATATATATAATAATAAGTAAGTTAAGTTTATTATTAATAGTTTGTTAAAGTACAGATATACAAAATGTTAACTCATGTTAATAAATATACATGTTATAATGCTTAATTAAAATTATGGCACTAAAAACTTGATTCTACTTCATGTTGTGTAATAAATTTATTAACACTAGTAAAAAAAATATTGTTTCATTTAAAAGTGAAGTAATAACTATATTTTTTAATATTGTATAGATCAGCTTACTTTATTAACTCGTATTTTTGTTACAAAATATTTAAGATTCACTAAAACTATTTTTTTGGTAATTTTATGGCAGTTCTTAATATTTTGAAAGTTGTATAAAGTTTTAAAACATTTTATGCTTTAAATGTAAATACAAAAATAATATTTGGACTAAGTCATATTGTAAAAAGTCATATTTGGACTAAACAAATACAATATTTTATTATTATCCTACGATCTTTAAATGCATTTCTTCATTATATAAGTTGTAAAATTTTTGCTTAGTTAAAAAAATCATGAAATTTTTTTTTATAAATAAGTTATCGTTAAAACTTTTGTGTTATTTGTATGATAAAATTATAAAAATATATTACACCAGTTTTTTAAATTACTTAATTAGATAATGAAAGTTTACCAGATTCAGAATTGCAAGTCTTTTAACTGATAGGGTATAATTCATAAACAATTATAATGTATCATAGTAAAAATTTTTATTGAGCTAAAATTACTCACTTTTTAAATCCGTATCTACTAAACTGTCTAACATGTTAAATGTTTATTTTTATTTGCTTTTTAAAGCTATACTGTAATAATAAAGCTATACTGTAAGCTATATTGTAAATAATTTTTATTAAGTTGAAATGTGAAACTTTTTTTTTCCGTATCTTATTTTAGTAAATGCTAGTTAAATAACTTTGTTAATCTACAAAACAGATTTATTTATCCAATAATAGATCTTATAGCATAATGCATGTAAATCGAATGAAAAATTATTTAGAAAATCCAGCAATTTTTTTTAATAGTATTATTTTGCTTTCAATTATATCTAACAATATAATCTATATTTTAATTTCTATAGTTTAACTTCATTAATAATAGGTAGGCATAGCAAATAAGAAAAGAGAGATTGAGTATAATATATCTCATTAATAATAGAAATTTATTAAAATTTTTAATTTTGAAACATAGTCAAATAGACTTTATGAAGGTAAATAATAGTGTGTTTTTATTCAATAAAATGACAATTGAAAAACAATCCTTAAATATTGAAATTTTTCAGTGACATCATATCTAAATTTGATTGACTTATTGTTACTTTACATATAAAATATAAAGCTTATGTCACTTTTAAGGTATTCTAATATTTCTCTTATGAATTGTTTTCTTTACAGCCGTCTGTACGATTAACTCCTGCTACAATACTTTATTCTGGTAAAAGTCCTGATGGAAGTCATATTCTTGTAAGACTAATATAATTTTTATAATTTTTTATTATTATTCTAACAATGTGAAATTTGTTTGATCAAGTTTCATGAGATTCTGTTCTTTATGAAATATTATTTATTCATTTTAATAATTATGAGGAAAAGTTAAGCATGGGAGCATATAATTAAATTATATTATTGTACTACATGAAAGTATAATAATATAAACATAAAATTCAAATATATTTTGCAGTTATTTAAAAAAAAAAAAAAATAGTTCTATAAGGTATTTAATTTGGAAGACACAACTTTTTTCAGAGCAAATATTTTTTTAAACAAAAATATTTGGATTTTTGTAGATTACATCTAAATGCATTATTTAGGAATTGCTGTGATGAAATCAATATTAAATTTTGATTACATCAATTTTTATTTTATTTAAATGCACTTAAAAGTTTATGAAAATTTTAAACCAATTTAGTTTTTTTAAATTAAAAAAATTTTCTCATTAAGAATTTTTTTTGTTTGTTGCAAATAATGTAGAAAATCGAGTCGGAAGCATATAAACTGTTTAAGAGTCACAGGTTATGTCAATTTAAAGTTATAATTTATATTATTCATGCTAATAACTACAATTAAAAATACTAATATGCAGTGGTAGATTTTTTAACTTGAAATCTCCCTTGGGTTGACAAACTGTTTGAATAATTAATAATTCTTGTAATAATTTCTACCATAATCATAGATTTGTTAGTAAAGTTTGGCAATAATGAAGTACTGGAATGCTTTGCCATTTATTGGTAAGGTACATCTGTTATTAATTTCAATTAATAAGTATACTTAAAAATTTAGTTTCTTAAAGTTTTTCCTGCTTTTAACGTCACATCTCGATCAGTCAATATTATAACTACAATGTGTAAAAATTTTAATGAATTAAAGTTAACAAGTGTCTTATTTTTTTTTTATTTATCTGAAAGGAAATGTATGTCAAGTAAATTTAGTGGTTAATTCAGTTTTAATGTTTGGTAATTGATAGTCTGAAATGATTAGTGAGATTTCTTTAACACTCTTAATTTTCTATTATAGAGAAGTGCACAATATTTACACAAAGAACTTCCTGTTCGGCTTGCTCACAGAGTTGCTGGATTTCGTAGTCTGCCTTTTATTGTGGGCTGCAATCCTACCATTTTATCTGTTGTAAGTTGATTATTATTATTTTTTTTAATTTCAATATTTTTACTGTAATTTTGTGATTAGTACTTTCTAATTTATGTTCTGTGTGACTTAAAATTCTGTTTTGATATTTAATGTAGGAAATTAGTTGTAAATAACATAAATATTACATCTCCAGATATTTATGTAAATAAGTTATGTTAATATTTTATGTAAATAAGTTATGAAAATTAGCTTGAGGTTTTACTGATCTGATTAGATATTAATAGTTAAATAAGTTAAATTATAATTTTTAAAAAGAAATGAAGATTTGTAAAAAAAATCTTATCAGTATTTTGTAGTTAGCTATAACCTGTTATTTCAATTAGTTGACAGAAAGTTATTCACTGTTACATTTTTGAGGTAAATAATGATCACCTAGAAAACAATGAAATTTGAGCTATGGGCAAGAATGGGTAAAACAATTTACTGATGTATAACTAAATTAACTGAATTGCAAATGTTTCATTTTTACAAAGATCCTTTTCTCTCTCTTAATATAGTGCAGTAAATCTGAGTTGTAATATAAAGAGCCAAAATTTAATGAGATGCAATATTTTGTTTTGTAAAATATTATAAATTTATTAGAATGTACTCTTCTAGTGAGAAATTTTCACTTTTTCTCAGATTTAACAAGATAATTGACATGGAATAGTATAAAAAAATAATGAAAAATAAAATAATATATATAACAAGAAATCGTTTAAAATTATTACAAGTAATGTGCTTAATTATGAAATATGTTTAGGTTCCATCCTAGTACCAGAATTTATAGAGTCAATCTGCATCACAATTTTCATAAATTTAAATTTGTTTGTCTCTCAAACACAGTCAGGCAAAAAGACTATTATTGTAAAAATTAGGCTAACATGTATACAGCAAACTTAGCACATATTCATTTGATAAAAATTATATTCAAAACAATGTTAAATGTCTATTTTTATTAAGGTTTTTTTTACTATTTTAATAAATGCAATAATTTAAAAATAAAAAAAAAAATAGAAAAAGTATACACTGTCAATCAACCTGAGTTTTTGGAAACTAAGACTTTATTTTGAAAATATTTCTTAATTTATTAAACTCTTTATTTTTCAAAATATCAGCTAATTTAAGGCAATTAATTGTATAGAAATTTATAAAATCAGCATTTTTTCTTTGCTGATATATCTACTGATAGGCAAAAAATTTTTGTTAAGGATTTGAAACAAATGATATTTCAGTAAGTTTAACAATTAAAAATAATTTTCATGTTTTTCTTCACAAAATTCAAACGCTATTTTTTCTTTCTTTTTGTTTTTTAATTCTGAGATTAAAAATAATCTTCTGATACTCTGAACATCTGCTGTTGTGCTCGAGATTTTCTTCTATTGATGAAGTCATTTAGAAATAGTTTAATTATTTTTCAAAGTTATTGTAAACAAAATGGTACTTAGATTGCCACTAAGTACAATTTTCAAAGAAAGGGAGATTGTTTGCCTGGCTTGACATTAGATCAACTACTTGTCTTATTTCCTGATAAAAGGAAAGAATTCTAAGAAGATTTGAATATCATTAGAAGAGTACATAAGCAGTTGTAGAAGCATTCCAATTTCATAATTATGAGATCAGAATTATTAATAACAGGCTGTCAATAATTCTGATGAGGTGATTATCGATGACTTGCAAGAACTCCTAATCATTGTTATTTTTTAGCATTCATGTCCTTTCTTAACATTTAACATACTATTTTATTTTTGAGATTCTAGTTAATTAATAAAATGCTTTTGTTCAATGTAGATTATTTGGTATTATACATTTGAAGCTTTAGCAATATCAATTAAAAGAAATTTGAAGCGACATATAAATTTCCTATTCCTTCCTAAATTCTGTTCTCTTTTTAATTTATTTATTTAGTTAGTTATTTTTATATATTAAAATTTTTTACCTAAGCCTCTTCCTTTTTTTATCTGTATTGTTGCTTAGGTTTTACCTTTATATAATGTAAAATTAATTTAGCAAAATCTAGATTAATTTTTCTATTAATTGCTTTTACTTGTGATTAATTAAAGTCTTATGCTATCAAATTTTCGACATGATCATTGAAACTTATTGGTTAGCATAATTGGTATACATATAATTTCACATGTAATGTATACAATTTCAATTTTCAATATGTACTTTCTATATTTACTTTTTCTCTGTATATTTTTTAATTTTATAAACATAAATTCCTGGGGTAAAACTTTCTATGACCCTTATGTAATAAAATAAGAGTAAAAACAAAGCATATGAAAATTTAGCGTAAACTATTTTTGCTTTCACTCATTCACTCAGTGTTTTGTGTACATGCTTTCAGAAATACAACTGTTTAAAGTTAATATTTTGACCTGTTAAAATATACTTACTAAATATTTAAATTTGAACATAGTGAAATTGTTATTAAATTAATTTTATTTTTTGCAGCATGAACTTTATATCCGAGCGTTTTACATGATTAATGAATATCCACAAGTGAGTTTAATTTATTATTATGTTGCTAATTTGCTTACATGAACATTAAAAAAAAAAACTATATACAGGGTGCGTAGCATTTTTAAAGGTGCTTATTTTCATTTTTTAAAAGCCCTTAAAGCTGCTTTTTCCATTGGGTGTTTTTAAAAAGTGCTTAATTTTCCCTTTTACAAAATGAGATTTTTCCTTTACCATGCTCATTTTTGCTACGAATTATGCAAAAAGACGCAGTTCACATTGTTCTATTCAATGTTTTCACAATAGATTGTACCCCAGTCTATTTCCGTGTGTTGTCAGTCCGTAGCGTATGTAAACGCCATTTGTTTTACATGATTCAAAATTTCATGATTTTTGACAATTGTCAAAAACAATACCAAAAGGTTTTTTTGAGACATGATGGTTAAAACCGTCAATTGTCTAAAACTTTCCTACTCTGCCTAACAATGATATTTTTTTAAAGTGCTTAAAAGTATTTTTTAAGTGCTTGAAAAGTCCTTTAAAAGTGCTTATTTTTTGTTGAATAATTTGACTACACACCCTTATATATATATATATAATCATTTTGTATAAAAAAATGTCTATCATAAACTCTATGATAGTAAAATATACAAAAGTATGTCAATTAGTAAAGTTAGAAAAAAAAATCAAGATTTTCTTTTAAAAAATTGAAATCTGATTTTATTACAAATAGCAACCAAAGCATCTGATAAAATTTACTTAATATTATCTAAAAATAATATTTTAGTTAAAATAATTAATATATCTTACTGAAATGGTTATAGTTACTATTAAATTCTCAAAACTTATCACTGATTGATTAAAATTCCAGTCATTTTTTAAAGTTTAACTTTGTAATGAAATGTTGAAAATTGGGAGTCAATTTGTTTGATATTCAATTTAGAGGGAATTAGTTTAGATCAAAAAACATTACTGAAAAAAATTAAGCTATTCTGGGTAGAAGTTTTTCTTCATTATTGATATAGACTAACAACATATTTAACAAGTTTTAAAAGCTATGTTTTTAACATAATACAAAATGGATATACCAGAAGTATGTTTATAACCAGCAAGCAAAATTTCTTACATTTCAAGGAAAATTAAAATTTCTGGCCATTCTTACCATTCTTCTTGTCTATTTTTTAATGTATTTTAATAATAATTAACATGCATATTCCTTTCATTCTTTATCAGTGAAAACGTTTAATTTCAAGAAATCAGGATTTCTAAAAAAAGTTCATATTTAATCACAAGAATGTATTAATTTTATTGTATAGAAAATATTTTAAACTTAAATTAACAGTTAAACAAAACTAAATTTTTTTTTAAATTAGGAATTTGTTTTTTAAAAAATCACACTTGATTTAAATTGATAATTTTTTAAAAAATTTCTCTTTGCAATTTTAATACTGATTTAAAGTGTGTAATTTAAGTAATGCCAACCTTGCTTGTAAATATTGGTAAACTTAAAATTTTCCTTCTTCATTCAAATTTCAAAGTATTAAAATCAATATATGCAGCTTTTAAATTTATAAAGATTCTTGAGTGTTCAATGTAGAATTACATTTTATTAATTATAGTAAGCTAATAAATATATTTTTTGGACAATTTTTTTTTAAGTGCATCTTGAAACTTTTCTTTTTCATTCGGCTAAAAGATTTTTTTTTTCTTCTATATTTTTCTTAAGGAAAATGTCCCAGCTGCTTAAATTTATGCTAAGTTTTTGTAAATTTGATTTTATGTATATTTTAGACAATATTTATTTCTAATAAAATTATATATTTTTTCTTTTATTTGAAAGTACTCATATATTTATTAACTATTAGTGTAAATGTTGCATTCAAGTGCAATTTGTTGTGCTTATTATTTATGTAATTATTTTTAGATAACTGATTTTGAAACTGAAAAAGGTTTTTGTGAACTGTTGCAAGGTTTGTTGGAAGACCACAAAGATGTTGTCACTGATTTAGCTGCTGGCTTCAGAGAATGTCGCAAGCATATTGAGGTAATGAAGTGATGTTTTCATTTTGCGACTTCAAATTGTTGGCCATCAAATTGGCCAAATTTCAAAATTCAATGTCTGAGGAAAATATTCATAATTTTTTATGATTGGTTTTTTCCCATAGTAAACTTCAAATCAAAATACTAATTTACTAAAATAGAATTATTTTATAAAATGCAAATCTAAATTAAAGAGTCATTTTGCAGTTGACTAGAAGTAAATGAGCAATGAATGGAAAAGGAGATATAAAATATAGATGTTTTTTAGTCTTTGAGGAAAAGAAATAGAAATAGGTTGTGGTTAATTTTTGGTAATTTTGTAGACTAGATAGTGGTAGTACTATAAGGATAAACCTAAAGCAACATTATGTGATCATCATGTTAATTGTAATGGGAAGCATATTTTCTGCAAAAAAAGTTCAATGATAATATGCATCTTGGCTACCACTTAATCTGTTTTATTGACACAACTTGAAGGGAAAATTCTATCACTTTATTGGATAACAAACTTAGTGATCTGTATTTTGCTGTAGTTTGTCTCGTGCTTACATAATATCTCTTGTTGCTTACATTGTCTCCGCTTAATATAATTTGAATTAATTATGAAACGTATCTAATGGAAATTACTGTAATTTATTAAAAAGATACGGAATTTCTTCAGGAAAATTCCATTTGACAATTTTTTTCGATCGAGGGGAATATATATTTTTCTTTTCGGTACAAGAAAAATGTTTTCGCCAAAACGGTTTTTTTCGCCTAATTTACGATTTTATTTGAGATGGTAAATACTTAGTGTGGACCATGATTTGGCCTATAAACTTATTAAAGAGCTTAAGAGTTCTAAAATCTTCTTTCTAAAATCTTAAGAGTTCTAGAGTTCTAAAATCTCTTAAGAGTTAAAAATCTTCTTTATTTTCTTAGAATGAGGAATTAGTGAGAAATTTTCTAGACCGGACTCTGACATCCCGCCTTGGTCTAAGGATGCTTGCTGAACATCATTTGGGTCTTCATAATGAGAATGATCATGGACATGTAATTATTTCTTTTATTATTAATTACATTATTCATTTCTATAATTAGTAATTATTTCTCTTTTGTAAGGTTTACCTTATAACTTTATTTAAATTATTCTATTGACATATTTATTCTTTAAAAATCTTGATAGATTTTTAATTAAATTCATTATTAGAGTAATTTTATTATACCGATTGAACAGCAAAAATCAACAGTAAATTTATTAATGTGTCTAAATTTCTGTAGCCTAATTTAAATTTTTTTTATCTAGTTTATGATTTCACTAGCATGCAAATTGCAAAAAATATCTGATGCATGCAAAAAATATCTGATATTACATATGCTTTTATTATGCATTTAAATTTCTTTAAAGCATTATCTCCCCGAAATTTTTTTTTTTTGTTGTTTTCTTCAACAAAAAAAAAAAAAAAAAAAAAGAAAAGAAAAAGATATTTACATTTGTTTAACAGTTGAAACACACATTGAAATTGAGAACAGTTAGTTACCTTCTGAGTAATGAGCATCTAGACAACTTCGTGCAAATTAAATTAATTTTTCTATGTTTTCTCTTATTTACAAAGGAAAACAAGTATGTATTGTAAGAAAGTTTGATTGTGAAACATTCCTGATGAAATGTTTCAAAGATATTTGTTAACAGTAAAGCAAAAGCTATTGCTGTAATCTAATACACAATTCTCTTCAGTTTAATTGGCTTTAATATGTCCCTTGTTACTAATTTCACTAACACTTCACAATCTAAAACTTATTTAAATATATATATATATATATATTAAAAGGAAACTATTATACTTACAATTCTGAAATATTTCAAAACCAATTAAAATTCTATTCTCACTGCATCAAATCTCCCTACACATGCTTGCAGAAGTTCAAAAATTATATGTAAACTGAATAGTTCACACATGTACAAATCATATTCTTGTGCTAGTGGTATACAGTGAACATTGCTCCTTAGAGTTTTAGGCAAACATTTTGTAAATAATTTATATTTTCTGTAGAAAAAGTATTGTATGGAAGAATGTTCACAAAAAGATACATTTAAAAGAAATAAAAAAGTGCCTGTAATTACAAACTTATTATTTATTGAATGCAATTTAAGATAAAAATGCAATAATAATGAAAACTGCAGAGAAAAAGTATGAAATAAATTGTTCCAAGTTGCAACAGTGCCAAGCTGCTAAACACTTTTGTTATGCAGCGTAGCACTGACTTCTGTGTGTATCTTTCTCTATAGTATCATGGATTTCGGGTCATAATATGTAGCACCTGGCAAAATGAATTATTTATCATTTAGTGCTCCATCGGAAACATGTATGGGGGTATCTTGGATGATCAGACCGATACCCCACGTTTGCTTACCCAGTTAATTTTCACAATTTTCTTCCTTTTCGTATTTTCAGTAATGTCAAAAGCAGGGCTTGTACTATTTTTAATCCTTATCAAATTACTGACAACAATTAGGCTAATGTTGCTTGTCAGACAACAAATATTATTTATATGATTTCTTGTAAGTTTTGTAAAATAAAATAAATATATAAATTAATAACTTAAATAATATAAGTTAATTAATGCGTCAATTGATAATTTTTAATTTATTATCATTACTTGTTGTTTTGTATATTTATTGTGTGGTTTATTTTAGGGCAATTTTGTAGGGATAATTAATGTATCCATGAAATTAAAGGATGTTATTGAGAAATGGGCTGACTTTGTGAGGTAATTTATTTATTTTAATGTTCCCTAAACAGGGTTGTTATAGCTTATTTAACTCATAAGTAAATAATAAAATTCATATAACTTACATATCCTCCA
Organism: Parasteatoda lunata; assembly: GCA_949128135.1. Lineage (NCBI taxonomy): Eukaryota > Metazoa > Arthropoda > Arachnida > Araneae > Theridiidae > Parasteatoda > Parasteatoda lunata. The sequence continues at coordinate 29,038,618 of OX421977.1, forward strand.
ACTGCTACGGAATTTCCGTAGTTGGAATTGGAGGTAAACTACGGAGCTACGGGTGAATAGTAAAATGCTATGGATTAAACGAAAGCGCCTGTCCAATATATCCTCTTCCGCTGTTGTCGTCTTTCAAGCATAGTGACGTCACTGATTGCGTATCGCCGAAATTACGTCATAAGCAGATAGCCTTGGCCGGGAGAAACCATGTGATTATGAAGGGTTACTCGGCGGCGCCATTGCAATCTACCTGAATGCAGCTGTTCTTTGAGAAACTACGTTAGTTTTTTGTTTTACACCGTGTGAAGTGAAGTGACTTCAATAAAACATTTTTGAAAACAACTTTTAATTTTGCGCCTCCAGTGTTAAAAGAATGATACGTCTTTGTTTGAAATTTTAGATTATTTTTCATCCAGATTTTATCACGTTAATTTTTAAGTTGTGTATTTTATCGAGTATTATAAAATTTAATTGTGATGGATTGTTATTTGAAAAGATCAAATTCGGATCAGGAGATTTCTAATAACAATGGATTACGAAACAAGAGGAAGAATAATCAAAAGTTTAGAGAGAAATATACTAAAAAGTTTCCTTTTTTAGTATCAGGAGTACAGGTAGTCTTTGCAAAATGCACTATTTGCAATTCGGAATTCTCTATTGTCCACGGTGGACTGGATGATTGTCGCCGACACGTGATCGGTCCTAAACATTGTGCTATTGCAAAAGCGCAGGTGCATCAGCATCCTATTAACAATTTTTATTCTTCAAAATTAGAAGAAAATTGTGTGATTAAAGCTGAAGTATTGTTCGTACGGTTTTTAATTGAGCACATTATTTCACTATCTGCTTCCGATCATTCTGGCGCCTTGTTCAGAAAAATGTTCCCCGATTCCGACATTGCAAAGAAGTATGGGTGTGGACATACCAAGACCCAGGCAATAACTGCTTCCACTGCTGAGGGGATAAGAGAGGGTACTGTAAATAAGCTCAGAACATCCTTATTTTCTCTTTAAACTGATGGAAGCACTGACATATTAGATAAAAAGCTGTATCCTTTTAATTTGTAATTATTATGGAAGAAAAAGGACAAATCATATCATCACTGGTTTCTTTATCTGAATCAGCGAACAACACTGGTGAGGGAATTTTTCAACTTCTTGATGGAGAGTTTAAAAAATATCTACTTAAGTGGAAGAGTTGCATAGCATTCACTTCTGATAATGCTAACACAATGGCTGGATGTAATAAAGGTGTTTTGAGCTATATAAAACAGAAGCAACCGAATATAAAATTCATTGGATGCCCTTGTCGTTTGGTTCATCTAGCGGCTCAAAAAGCTACAGCATCATTGCCCGTTGATGTGGAGAATTTGGTGATAAAAGTTTTTTAATACCTTGAGAAGAGTAGTAAAAGTATGAATTTAAAAACTGTCTGATAGAATGTGATATAAAACTTCACAAGATTTTAAAACATCTTTCAACTCGGTTAAGTTTAGAAAATTCTCTAAAGAGACTAGTTGAGCAGTGGGACCTATTGCTAATTTTTTTTTTCACAGTTCGATGTTAAGGAGAATGCTAGCTCAGAAAAAATAAACAAGTTACTTAAATTAAACAAAACAGAGATATATTGTTTTTGTTACATCAATATTGCCTGTATTTACCAAGGTAAATGTTGCCCTGCAAAAAGAGCAACCTTATATCCATACTTTGTATGATGATTTAATGAGCTTATATTATGAACTTCTTGTACGATTTGTTTCGCCTTCTACCATAAGCAAATCCGAGTCTTCTCTGTTACAAGTGAAATTTCAGAAACATAAATATCAAAAACCTGATGAGTCTCTTATAATAGGATCAAGTGCTAGATTAATTTTGAGTGATCTGATGCCAGAAGATATAACTGAGTTCTTTTTGGCAGTGCGAAAGTTTTTTTTCTCTGAATGTGAATATATTCTCCAAAAGTTTCCTTTAGAGGACGATTTTCTTAAGCATGCTTCTGTGGCAAACAGTTTGAAAAGGCAGAATGCAAATTTTGCATCTCTTAAGTATTTTTATGATTTGTTTAATTGTGGTATTGACATTGACCAACTTGAGTTAGAATTTGCCTTTTATCAGGCAGACAATTTTCCTTCTGAAATTTTAAATCATACCAGAGTAGATGAGGCATGGCATAAAATTAGCCAGTTAAAGGATAACAATAGAATAAAGAGATATGTGGCTTTGCCAAAAATAATGCTTTCAATTCTCTCAGTTCCACATAGTAATGCTGGATCTGAGAGAATTTTTTAGCATGATTCGTAAAAATCAAATTGATAATCGCTCGAGTCTGAGTACCAAAACATTAGAATCGATTCTAATCACTAAATTAAGCATGGGAGTTTGTTATAATGCAAAATTTACATAGGATGAGTTAAATAGAGCAAAAAAATTTTGTTATTCATCACTAAAAAAGCATAGGATGGTTTAAATACTATGTTTTTGTAATTAAGAGTATTTTTAATTAAAATCAGATTTGCTTATAGATTAGATTTATTAGTTAATGCTTTTACTACTTAATTATAATAGATAATTCAAAGATTTGAAAAAATTTATATATTGGTTGATGTCTATACAAATTTATTCCTCTTAAAGAATAAATTTTAATGTGTAAGCTTTAGATGATATAAGTTTTTAAATATTGTTTTCTAATTATGAAAGCTTTATTAGTAAGAAACTCATTTATATAATCCATTTTTCTTTCAATAAATTGGTATTAAATTGTTTTCTTGATTTAATTGCTTTAAAACTTGGTGTAAAAAATATTTAATAGGAAACATCTTAGAATATGACCTTCCTAAATAAAATAAGTAAAAAAAAAATTTGGTAACAATTTAATGAATGTAGAGAAAAAGTTCTGGAGAGTTCACTTTTTGCATTTTACTGTGATGTTGTATTATTTTCTTTGAAATTTGTATGAATGTACAATAAAACTTATACTTTCATTTGCAATTTAATAATTTTATATCCTTAGAAAAGTGTACTTTCCTGTATGTGAATTAAAATTTTATCTAAATAACATGATTTTTTAAAAGTCTATAGCATTTTAATTTTTTAAAATACTTCTCAATGTGAAATAACATTTTACGCTTGTTTCAAAATCTATTTTCTTATATTTATCAACTGCTTTTTGAAATTATAAGTGAATATAATTAAGTATCAATATGAGCATAGCAAATATTGCGGGATGCCGTAAATGTGTGTTGCGCGGGTGCTACTGATGACTAGGTGGGCAAAGTTGGAGGGTATGAACTTAGCTAATATTTTTTTAAATGTTCTTTGTCTGTAGTTCTTAATTATTTAATCATTCATTGACAAATTCCATTTATTTTTTTTCTCATTTTTTAATTATGAAAGCTCTTAGTGATAAGGTTGGAGTTTTTTGCATTTTTATTTTTGTAGAAATTTGTTTTTTAATATCATAATATAAGGGATGCTTTAGTTTGTCCTAACATTTATAGTTAATTTTAAATGTGATATTTTTCTCTTTAGGCAAGTAACCATGCACAAGTATGGGAAATCTCCAGCTATAAAATTAAATGGACACATCAATGCTGTATTCCCCTACATCCAAGCCCCCCTTGATTACATTATCCCAGAGCTTTTAAAGAATGCAGTTCGGTAAGTATTTGTCTTGATTTTAGTTCTTAAAATAATCAGAGTAGTGTATTATCAGGTTTATTACAAGATTTATAATGCTAAATTTGATTTTAGAGCCACAATTGAAAGCCACCTTGACACGTCTGAAGAGAGCTTACCACCTGTTACCATAACCATAGCTAACAATGATGTTGATTTCATTATCAGGTAATGTTGTGCATTTGAATTTTTTTTTTTTTTTTTTTTTTTTTTTGTTACGAACATTGTTTTTGTATTTTTAATTTGTTACTGTCTTTTGTAAAAAAATATATAATATGTTTAAAATTATTTTTTTAAATGGATTTTGGTAAAATCTTTTGTACTTTGTGCTTAAATAGACCATGAGACACACACACTTCTATATTTTTTCTTTATTAAAATATTTTTGTGTAAATTTAATTTGTAGATAAACTTTTATAGTGGTCTCTGTATTTTAAGTCAAAACATTGTTGGAGATACCCATCTCATCAAAAAACCTTTATGTTTAGGTTTGAAATGATATAAAATAAAAATTGAGCTGATAAATTTATAATTATAAAATTGACGAAGTGAATTTAAAGTTTTGAGTTATCAAAAGAAAAAAAAATTATGAATAATTTTTAAAAATTATTTTTGTGCACATAATAAAATAATGAAAAAAAAAATGCTACTATTGATTTTTAAAAAAATAATTTTTAAAATTTTAAATTTCAGTGTGATAAAATTGCTTGAAACATGCTTAAAATGATTAAAGAGATGTAGAGAATGAATTTTAATATTTTTTGTTAAATTAGTTTTATTTTAATAACAAGAATTTTATGTACTAAGATGCAATGTTAATAGTTTGAAAATCTAACTTTAAATTTGTTAATTAATTAGGGCAAATCTTTATTTATGAATTTATGTATAAAGATGTAATTCCTTCAAATAATGTCACTTTTCAATATCATCAATCAATTTGTATTTCAGACTGACAAAAAATATAGCAGTTTGTTAAAATTTGAAAGGAAAAAAAATGTTTTATGTCTGGAGAGCATTCGGCATTTTCATTTTTAAAAACAATTATTTAGCAATTGAGAAACTGAAGATTTTTTTCGCATGTATATTATTTATTTACATAAAGATGATCTCATTCTTAAATAAATTATGATTTTTAAAAAACATTTATTAATTTTTATTGTATAATTTAATAATAATAATAAAAAAATCAAATTGAATAATTTGACATGCCTTATTTACACAATAAGAGTTTTGTCTTTAGATAAACATCACAGTTGAACATCATAAATATTGTCTAATTTGGTATTATAAAATTTATTATTTAAAAGATTTTTCAATACTGCATCAGATTGTTATATTGGAAATAAAGCTATAAAATTATATTTTCATCTCTTGACTTTTCATCTTTGTTGTGCTTTCGTGATTCTAAAACCTGGCTGCAGAGTTTTGTCTAAGCTTTTAAAAAACTAAAGAATAATATCATTTTCATTTAATCTCTTAAATTATTTATATGTAAAGAATTTGTGACCTGGGTAACAATTTTTCACCCAACTAGTTGGGATTCAGCAGAGCTACTGCCGGATTGGGAAAAACGTTACCCTTTATTTTTTTTTTTTGGCTATGATGTCATAAGCATTAGTATGACAGTGTACAGACAACAGACAGCTTGCTTTTGCGCATTTATATAGCCATTTAGACATAGAAGTTTTTTTCTTCAAAAGGCTGAAAGTTAGGGTTTATGATTTGAAAAGAAAACTATTTATACCACATAGTTAGCAACTTGGAAACTCTCACGCTATTTTTTATTTTCTTACTTTACAAAATAACTACTTTAAAAGCAAAACCTAAAAAAATTTTATTGTGTGGATTATCACATTAAATCTCTATAAATTGGTTTCCATGTGTGAAAATTTCTTACATTTTAAAAAATTATGCTTTGCTGGGAAATTGTATTGTTTTCAATGATCTTTCATTCTTCGTCACATGTATTCTTATCTTGTTTCCTCTCAAACTAGAATTCTTTTAAACTCATCATAACCAGATATTCCCTGCTCCTTCTTTTTGGACAAAATAACTTTCATCGTAATCACATATTAAGCATAAGTGAAATCCTAAGGCAATTGAATTTACAATAATTAATTACATGCATTACTTTGAGCATAAAAGGAACCTTGTAAGTTGTTGAGAAATACTTTAAGAGAACTTGAATTGATGTACTAAGTAATTATTTTTGTTAAAAATGTAGTTAATTATATTTTGTTATACTGTTTTTAATTAAATTAAATAAAAATTTTAAATATATCAAAAAATTTACAAGACTGCAATATTTTATTGATAGTTTGGAAGATTACTGTCCATAACTTTTTATTGCATTGTATGTCATATTTAAATTTAAAATGCATTTGAAGTTAGCAGAAATGTATTTTGTGAATGAGATCTTTGAATCTATTTGGGTACAGTATTTATGGCAATGCTATTAGTTATGCCTGGAATATCCTGAAATACTTTTGTGAATTAAATTTTATTGAATATTTTTCTACTCAAATTAAAATTAAAGTTTTATAAAATAAGTATAGAGATGTATTCATCTCTATACTTATAGCAATTAATCTTAATCTTATTTATTTTTCAATTCTACATTGAGTATGGTTTCTTCAGACATCTTTTTAAGGACAGCTTGACTTGTTTGTTGCTGTTAATTTTTAAAAATATTTTAATATTTGATAACAGCAGTTTGGGACAGCTGTTTCTGTACTTCTCAATTATATTGTTTAAATCAAAAATTAATATTTGACCTTCTATGTTTCAGAATTTCAGATAGGGGATGTGGCATCCCCCATCATCTCTTACCCCACATAATGGAATATCACTTCACAACTGCGGGTGACAGTACAGACCACAGGCTTGATGGTGGTTTGTTTGGTCAAATAATGATGGAGCCAACTGATGGCCCAGCTTCAGGGCCTATGCATGGGTAAGACTAAACTCCATCATAAACCTAGTTTTATTTATTTTTGTTTAAAAAATTTTAATGAAGTTTTAGGCTTTTAAATCAGTACTATTTTCAGAAGTTTGATTTTTTTTCTACCAACCATATTGCCAATTGTGGGTCATGGCTTTCTAAAACAACTTATTCTATCTCAATATATCAAATAAAAGCAATTGCCATTTATTAACTTCTTCCCTACTCAGCGACTTTTCTAGTATGTGGTCTACCTCTCTTTCTTTTCCCATCTGGCTTGTAAAATAAATAAATAATAAATTGAAAGACCTTCAGTTATTAATCTTGAATATCAATATGTGCTTGAGAAATCCTATCAAGAGGTATCAATAGTCATTAGAAAATTTTAGTAAAAGTAGACACAGGCTACCGTCCTGATTTCTGATGAAATTGTAACTTTTTCAATCTTTTGAACTCTTCCTGGTAAATTTTTGAAATTTTGTTTTTGTTTTCAATTTTTTTAAATAAAACTTTTAAGTGTCTGAATTGAAGAAATTAATTACCATTTATTCTGTTTGCTTTTTTGAGGGAACTACTTTTTTTCCTCAAAATTAATAAAAGCCTAAAGTAAATTTCATAAAGCAAGCAAGTAAAATTTCATAATTTCTTGTCCTTAAAAAGTTTAATTATTCTGTGCCTGATATACATGGACGTGCGAAAATTTGTCACCATTGTGTAAAAATTTTTAGCATTGCTGATTTCTGTTTAAAAAAAACTTTAGAAGTTATGTTATATGCATGCGTACATATATCACTCTTTTTTAAATGATAACATCAAGTATCTAATTTGATTATCATATTTTTCAGTGATAAAATATATTTATACAATTCAATTTAATACCCTTTATTTTTCTATTATTATAAAATTGTAAAAGGAGTAGTGCAAGAAAACAAGATTATTTAAGTGTTGAAGAAGTGAATTGAAAAGTGATTCTTATGAAAAAAACTTACTAAATGTTTTGAGTGAATCTTTCTATTAGAAAGAAAATCGAGCATAAAAGGAAACAAAATAAACTAAAAACTTGTTTTTTATGTTCATAAAACTACTAAATTTAAAGAAATCTTTGCTGATATGTATTGGCTTATCTATATATATCAATATAGTTTATGTATTTTTTTTCAATACTTTTAAAAGTGGTTTTCGTAAAAAAAAAATTCAAAATTTGTGATAAAAAGGTTGGAACTAGTTACAAGAGTCAATTAATTGCTTGCCAAATGTTTTTTAATTAACGTTTTGTGTTCACAGAAAGTTTTTCATTTTATCTAACTCTGGTGTACAATTAAAACAAAAATGTTTTGAGAAATAATATTGAAATTACTTTTTTTCTTAATGCATTTGTTTACTGTATCATCAAAACATGCACAACAAATAATTTTGTGGAATTTTACGGTATATTTCTATAAAAATTTCAAGGGAAAAAAAACTTTTCAGTTGCATTCTATCTAAATTCGTTATTCAAATGTCCAATTTTCTATTTGTTTTTCAATTATGATCAGTAACTGAAAGTGTTTATTTATTTTATTTTTTTAGATTTGGTTTTGGACTGCCAACTTCACGGGCTTATGCTGAATATTTAGGTGGGTCTCTAGGCCTACAAACAATGCAAGGTATCGGTACAGATGCGTATTTACGACTACGTCATATTGACGGAAAATATGAAAGCTTTCGTATTTAATTCTCCAATATGTGATAATTGAAAATTTAGGATTTGTGTTCTAAAGGAAACATACTAAATGAATAATCTCTTTTTGCTCTGCTTTTGTTCTCAGTTATGGATGTTTTATAATCTTGTGTCGTAGCATTTTTTTAGCTGCTTTATTGATTTAAAAACTTTCATGTATTAATTTAGTTCTATATGTTAGTTATACATTAAATAAGATAATACCATAGATGCACAACCTATAGCCCATAGATTTAAATTGCTCATAACACATTTTGACTTGACTCTTGTCTTAAATTTTAATAAATATTTAAAAGAAAAAAAGTTATTGTTATTTGCAAGTAAGTTACTGATGTAGTTCAGTCTTTCTCATGTAGTCAGATTGTTACAGCTTTAGATTTTTTTCATTCTCAGAATTTCATCTTTATATTTCTTGTGTTGTCTTTCAACACATATATTCTAGTTTCTTTGATGAACTCTTCAAAAACGGTTGTGCATTTTTGGATTATGCATTTCTGTGTTTGCTAAATGTGTAGTGTAAGTTCATGTATTATTTGTCTTTTATTCAACTTACAAACGTTAGATTTACTGTTAATCTATCATGTTAAGTTAATTTTATATTTTACTCCAAAATTTTTGTGAGGATGCAGATTTATTTTTTATGCATATGCTTTATTTTGTATTACAAATGTAATTTTATTTGCTTTTTATGATGACCAGACTTTACTAAATTGCTTAATGTTTTATTCAAACCCATTCCTAATTATTAGTGCCTGATGTGTTATGTTAGATGTATCAGAAGTGCCAACTCTTTCAATTTATCTGTAATTATCAGATCTTATATTCAAGATTATAGTTTTGTGGATGAGTCATAAAAATTAGTTTTTGATAATTTCTAAGTTTAATTCATGGTAACTATCAAGAGTAATGTTCTTTGCAACTAATCTAGGATAATTTTTTTCAACCCCTTAAACAATTCTAAAAACAATCTATCGAAACAAAAGTATTTCAAAAGAAACGAGAAATAAAATAAAAATATCTTTTTCAACAAGCAGAAACTAGGATCTGAAATGCTGTGAGCTAAATTTTTTAGTGATACAAATGCTGGATGATAAAAAGGCAAAAAGGAATAGTTTTCATCTAACCAAGCGCTAGGATCAAATAATCTATTTAAATCTTATCAATTTATAATAAAATTTCTGTGTAATAACTTATAATTTTTAATCTAGTACTTCTTATTCAGTTATTACTTTTTTATTTTATTTAATCAATCTTAAGTTCATGCACAATTTTGTTAATGTTATATACCTATATAGAAATAAGTAATATATACACTTTAAAAATACGCTGATTTGAATTTCATAAACTCTTTAATTGTATATATTTTCTGTATTGTACTTCTTATTACGGATAGCTAATTCAGAAAGCTAGACTTCTGTGCTTCTAATTTTACGTGTGCTCAATACTTTTTTGAGAAATTGTGCGTATTTTATATATGTGCTTTATATTATGCCTTATTTTGTGTTTGCTATAAATGAATCTCTATAATAAGTTATTGAATTATGAATATCAAAGTGGCATTTAGTAGTGTAATTTGTTTCTGTTTCCTATTGAACATAAGTCTTTGATTTGCATGGTGTTTAATGCATGGTGCATTGTAGGGAATGTTTTGTATTCTTTAGTTGTAATTATTACACAGTGTTTAAAAATGTGCTAAATCCCATTTGCTCTTTTTTTTTTTAACTAAACAAGATTACTTATTGAAAGTGCCTATGTGAAAAGTTAAAGTTTTCTGAGATTATTTTTTTTTATACTGTTTTGTATTCAAATTATTTTTTTTTTTTTATATTAGAATCTTTTTTTTTTAAATGAAAATGTATGATCTTATACTCAACTTTTATGTAAAATACTACTTTTTGAAATCAATAGAAAAAGTTTCTTAATTCATTTTGATATAAGTTATTTTAATCTAATATTAATGCTGTAATATTCTTGTTACTATGGTAGCGTATAAATTGGTAAATGCAGGTGAACTTTTTTTTTAAATATTTGTATGTTCAACATATTTTTGATAATGTTATGATTCTACAATGTGAGATTATTTTCAAAAAAAACTTTTTTCTACTGATATTAAATTTTGACTTCAGATCATAATGATATTGCACTATTTATTTATATGCTATAATTTTGTAATTTTGACCATAAAGCTGACAAATAAAAGTGTAATTTGCATTTCTTTTACTTCATTTAGTTGTGTAAAATTATTGTTAATGATATGTCATGAATCAATTCTTACGATTGGTTTAAATTGTTGAAAAGTTAAAACACAAGCTGCATGATTGATTTTGCTTTTTTCTTTCTAATCTTATTTTAAAAATGCACATTAATTTTATAGTGATTTTTTTTACTTATTCTTTTGTTTCATTTAAGGCAGTCTTATAATTTTTGGAGTTGTGCACTTTGCTGGCTTAATAGTAGCCAAACTCAAATTTATTAGTGAATCAACACATTTTTATTTCGTTTTATTTTTAAAATGCTGTGGCAAATAAATCTTTTCTCTATGGGAAAATTTTTAAAAACAAGTGCACATTCTTTTTAAACCTTTTATTTAAGATTTTTGTGATTCGTTGTGAACTGAATGACGATCATTTGATGTCAAAGAAGTTCAATAACAAAAGTTTCATTACGTTTTTTAAGATTATATATTTCTATTATCATAAAAATGAAGCTTCACTTATGTCCATAAATTAATGATAATTTAGTATCACACGGAGCCCAAGGTCAAGAAAACTGAGATGGTAGAACACAGGTCTTGGCCCTTTTTGGGCTGTTGTGTCACTGAGTTTTGTTTAGTATCACATGGAAATTGAACTCTACTACTGTAGAATGTGTTTTTTGTTAACCATCATACCAATCAATGTAATATTAAAGTTTTTGTAAAATATATTTTTTAAAATTGCTCCAGGGTGCAAAAATCGTAGTTTTTATGGATGGTATCATGCATACACCATACTTTTTTTTCTTTATCTTTTGTTTAGTAAATCAGATTTATGAATCTTAATTTATGGACATGAATAGTTACGCAAACCCTTCAACAGGACAAAAATGAATGAAAAATCTGTATGAAATCAATCAGAGAAACATTGTGTTTTAAAGATTTTTATTTTTGCACTTTTTACATGGTGAAGAAAAGTTTTTATTTTTAAAAAATACACCCCCCCCCCCCAAAAAAAAAAAGTTTGCATAGTTATAGCAATATACAAATTATACTCATGATCTGATCAACTTCAAGAACTATCTACTATTACTAAATCAGCTCACGGGTCTTCTGCTTAAGTATTATATATAAAAAATTTTGTTGCAAAGCTTGTGACATCTTGATGTATATTTTTTTCTATTTCGAAAATTTTTTTATCTGTTGACTCAATTTTAGAAATGGATATTGGGTATTTTGTTATTAACTGTGTTACTCTGATTTCAAGACTATATCCGATTAAAATAGCTGTCGGAACTTTTCCTGATATTTTTTGTTTTCATATCAGCAGACGACCTTAGTCTTGGTGTCGAGGGATGTTCTTTCTATATACAAACTATAGAATTTATTCAATATACTTATGCTCGAATTTGGCAATTTTATTTATTTTTTTTACTTCCCTTGCTTTGTGGCCTACTATCGTTTAACCACACAATTATTAAGGCATGGTGTTTATTTAGGAATATTTAATTTTAGTAAATTTCTCGATTCATTTTAGAGTTACTTTCTTTAAAAGCAATAACAAAAACGGTTTTAGTATTTTTTGTTTGCATTTCATATAATTTGAGAGGTACGATATTCAATCAAAATTGCCGTTGTATCGGCATTAATTGCTGAAATAATTTCATTCAAATTGAGCAAATGAATAAATTATTGATAAGAAACACATAATTCGAGTAAATTTTTAATTTTTTTATATTATAATCGTTACTAAAACAGTTCGAAGAAATTAATGCAATATAGAACACAAAAGTAGTTTTATTTATATACACGGAGTTGCCAACTTCCTCCAGACAGTGAATAAATATTTTCAGGTGGTAGTTTATTAGTTGTGATTCTTGGTTAAATAAATTTAATGTAATAGATTTTAATCCACCACTATTTCTAAACAATCCGTAGGCTTATATAATTCACCACTTTTTTTTCACAATACGTCATGCTAAACCTTTTAAAAAACTAGCAAAATCTGTCTAATATTTGCAAATTTAATTAGCAGTTATTTACTGTTTGTGCAGACGGGGAGAGCCATTTAAAAGTAGCGTGGCAATCAACGTGTTAAAGCACTGAAATCTCTAACAGAACTCTATTCTTCATGACAAGGCAAGCTTGAATGCTAGTAAAATCGCAATATTATTGATAAATGGTATTTATCGACCCTTAAAATTATGACTACCTACCGATTAGATAGAGCCCACAAATTTTAACTTCAGCTCTGTGCTGGACGGCACTAGAAGTTTCAACAATCTCTTTACCGCTGACCGACATACACTAAAAAACACAAAACTGAATAAATAAATAAAATGAAGTAGGTAAAAAATTTGAAAACTATACTTTTCAAGTGTACTTAAACCTTAAAAAGAGAAAATGATTCTGTTCTTCTCACACCTTAAACAAAAAAACGTTAGCCGCATCACCCTTTTTAATTAACTTCGATCACCACCGAAAGTTTCCCCAACGTTTTTCTTTGTACGTTTGGCAAAACAGAATTATTTTCTCCCCCTTAAAGTCAAATATGAAAGAGTAATTTTTAAATATTTTGTTTTACTTTATTTAATTTTGTAAACTAAAGTTGTCTTATAATGAAAGATTATAACTGAAGTTGACACTTCCTTGAGAAGAATATCGAGAAATGATCTTATAATCTTCCTTTATTCGTTCTTAAGCTACTTAGTGGAATCAACTTTGCCAGTTCAGAGAATTTCTTGGCTCACATACTTATTTCTTAAAAGTATTCGAGAATTATTTATTATACTTTTAAATGACTTCGAGTCACCATCGCTTTGCCAGGGATGATAATATCATTATCTGCAATTGCAAAACCCTATGGATGGTAATTATTTGCCCTGGAAGCGAGGCTTTATTTTTGAAAAATAATTTAATTTCTCCACCAAAATGCCCAAACCTGCTATTTAAGTATCGAAACCTGTATTCATGAAACAGTTATATTCATAGAAAAGTGCCGGATATTGTTTATTGTTAATGCCACCTACTTTGAAAGTAGTGAAAGGCTAAGTTGATTTCTAAGAGTAAAATTATATTGATCTGCAAGGAAACGATTCTAAAGAGTCATTGATTTTGGGGGGAAGTATACAAAAGTTCCTCTAGTACAATTTTCGTACTATACGATATTCTATTTTTATAGTGATGTTTAGTTTTCTAAATCATTGACTATTTGATTTTAAAAAGAAAATACTCCATAAATGCGTAGGATCTGTAGTTCGTTTTTGAGTGCTTAGCCATAAATATATGAAGCTGTTATAATTCGGTCTCGAAATCAGTGTCGCTATTTTAATGTAGGCATTACAATTCATTTGATCAGGTTTATTTATTTATTTATTTTTTCTTTTGTTCTTTTTTTTTTTTTTGAATTTTTAAAGTAGTAGTAAATTTTGTAACTTAATATTTTATTTTCGATTTAATGAATTAAATTCAGAATAATTTTTCCATAACTTTATACAAACATTTGAAAAAAGTATATAAGATCTATTCTGAAGAAAGCTAAGTGCGGTTGAAATGAAACAAATTAACTTAAATTAGCTAAGTTATAAATTAACGGACCACCTGTTGATAGCTTCAGGAAAAAGAACAATTTAATGAATGAGAACTTTGTTTATTCAAATGTCGGTAACACTAAAGATTTGCTTGGTGCCAAGAAGCGATGTTGACATCATGAAGTTATTTTCTTTTGTACTTTATGCGTTCGTTATTATGATAATTTGTCATGAAATTTATTTGTATTTATAAACATAGAATTCATAAATTCGTACATTTGAATTCGCATAGGAGTTAAAATTTAAGACTTTTTCATTACAGATGGTAAAATTTTGAAAAATCTTCATCTTTCTTCCCATCGAAAAAAAAAAAAAAAAAAAGTCTTAAAAACAGGGTTCCCGCGGGTCTTGTAAATTTTAAAAAAGTGGTAATGAAAATTAAATAAATGTCAATAATTAAATTTCTGCGTAACTACCACTAAAAATTGTTTTCCAAAGAAGGTATATATGCAAGAAAATTCTCTCTTCTAAACCACTTAACGACAAAGTAGTGTTTTAAAATCAGAAATATTTTCTAGCATTATCCTAAAAATTTGCTACCACTACTAAAAATTTTCAAAGACCCTGTGAAAATCAAATTTATTTCAGGCAATAAGCGTAATGAATATCTTTTTTTGTAAATTAATCTCCAAATTATTTTAACGAAATATAATTAGAAAAAAGTGACCTTTGAAAAGGTTAAATCGTGTTATGCAGATACGTTATAAATAAAATTAAAAAGTTAAAGCATGTACTAAGTTATAAAAATTTAGAATGCAAAACAAGAATTGACCAAGATAAAAAAAAATAGCTTTAATAAGTAAATAAATTAAAATTAAAAAGGGATTGGAAATCCAAACTTTAATTCTTTTGTGCCTTATTATATTGAGTTTTCATTACTATTCTTCAAAGCTCATGCAAAATTTGAAAAAAAAAAAAGAAAAACGTAAAATACAAAAAGATAACTAAAAATAGAAAATAACATAGCTAAATCAGATAACTAAAATATTGCAATTAAAAGAGTTCCCGAGACTCTTAGAAAAATGTATTAATTGTATCGAAAAAAAAGACAGAAACCTCTATCATTTACTACAAACGCGACCAGCAGGGCTGAAAGTAAAATAGAAAAGAAGATACTCATAAATAAAAATTTTATTTACCGCAGCTTCTTCTATTCTTAATTGAAACTATTACTAGCCTAAGCTTTCAGCCCATGCTCATACCTGCCAACTTTTACGCATTTAGCGTAAAATTTTATTTCTATATTTAGAGTGGTAGTAAAATGTATGCTTTCTATATATTCCCTGCATTTATAAACTTAATTTATAATCTTTTTGATCCACCACTATTTTTAAAAAAAAAAAGTATATAAATTAATATGTAATATTATTGTCTTAGTCTGCATATGCTTTTTCTAAATACAGCGAATATTTCTGTCTAACATAGTAATATTCCATTTAACTACTACTGTGAAACATGGTAGAGATGGGCAAAACTGCTACTTCTCAGTCACTGTTACTACTACTACTGGGACCCAAAAGTAACAGTGACAAATAGCAGTGACTGTTAATATTTCGATATAGAATTAATCGATATCGTATATCGATTAATCGTTTTAATTTATCAGAATTTTATATAGATCAATCGATTAAATATTTTATAAATAATCGATATGATTAGATTTTTGTGAAATTAATCGATATAATTAGTTTTTTGTATCGATGTAATTAGTTTTTAGCAAAATTAATCGATAAAATCAATTTTAAATGTAGTTAATAAAAATAATTAATCGTTATACTGAGTAGTCATTTTTATTACAAGTGATGATTTTTATTAACCAATGTATATCATAGTACGCAATATAGTAAGTAGTATGATTTTTATTAACTAATATATTTCGTAGTACAAACTAAAGTAGTATGAATTTTAATAACCAATATGGGACTTTATTTAATTCTTGTAAAATGTTAAAAATAACATAAAGAAAGCTTCTATCTCAGATAATATAATAATTTAAGACTCATAATTTTTCGCGTTACTAATATTTTCATAATGCTATTACAGTGAAAATCTAATCTTTAAATTTTCGTAGTTGAGTTATCGGCATTTATTTCCTACACCAGCTTTTGTTGTAATAATCAACAGATGGCGCCACTAAGCATATTTTTTAATTTTGAATGAAGTTTTATATAGTTTTATATGTAATATCATAAAAATTCATATCATACACATAAATGGAGCTTCTATCTGAAGGTAAGGCGATAGATAAAAAAGTATTTTAAAAATAAAATATTATAAGAAAATAATTTCAATTAATTTTTTCCTTCAAGCTTTGCAAAATATGAATACATTTTTAGGGCGTTACAAATCTGGACGTTTTATAATGTGAAAATTATTTTATTTAAAAAAAAAAATTGCCAGGCGTCCAAATTTGAGAGTTAGCTTATATATACATATATTAGCTTATACATATATATATATATATTCCATTTTTTTTAAAAATACTCTTCTGCATGCGAAGAATTCTTTAAAGAAATCTCGAGTTCATTTTCTCTACTACAAAGTAATAAATTTTACAAAAATAATATTTACGAAAATAAAGGAAAATAATATCAATTTCATAAATAGAGTTAAACAATAAATTTAAATTTCTATTATTTATTTACATAATTTCATTTATTTTTTCAAGCATTTTTTCTTAAATTGTTTGCTTGTTTAAAACACAAACTTTCATGTAGGTCTTGAAACAGGCAAACCAAGTTTAAAAATATGTTTAAGCCATACTTAAAAAACAAACCATGTTTAAATATATAATTCTTCACAAAGAAAAAAATGCTATTGAAGAAATGTCTCAACGCTATCTATCGCCAAAGTTTACGTATACATAATGTGAATAATAATTTTAGTTAAGCATGGTCTATATTTACATTTATATTGGTTAAGCTTAAGTTTACTTAGTTGTATTCAAAGAGGTTAGTTTTGTTTTTTGATTTGACATTTATTGATAGCGGTCTTTATCCTCTTCACGATTTTTTACAGTTCTTAAATTAAACAAAAATTAAGATAAAAAGAAAATGTCATTAGTCTTTCCCTCCCAGTTGAATTACAATAATTTAAATGAAAAACAAAATATGATCAAAATTATGATCAAAATTACGCAGAAATTAACTAACTACGCACAGCTATTGGCAGAATTTTGGAAATTATATATTTATTTTTATTTATTTATTTATTTTGTAATATTCAAGCAACTTTTTTTTCCCAATAAAGTAGACATTTTAGAGTTTCTTGAACCTGACATTTTACTATTTATTTTTAAAAAATCATAAAATAATTTATAAAAAAAATATTGAAATTTAAATTTTATATATACAACTGATAACGACTTGTATTATGTTGCTTGAATAAATTTAATAGAAAATATTTGCCGCAAAATTTTGAGAGTTATAAATCCACAAATAAATATTTAACATTAGTACATTCTCGCGGCATCGAACCTGAGACCTCCTACATACTATTGCGGAATTGTACCCACTATACACTTTACTTCTCAGCGGGAAGATGCTTACAAAAAATTAAAAAGTTAATTTCTGCTCTTAAAAAATAATAGATATTTTTTGAAATCTTTATTCATAAATCATCACTGATATGTAATAACTTGTACTAACTTTTCGATTTAAGGGGGGAGGGGAGATAAAATTTTTCCTTCTTTTCACATCTTAAGATATAAATAAAAATGTTTGCAGTGTCTGAAAACCTGATGTAAAAAATCCAAGTCTTTAAACAATATCTGTTTCTTCGAACATATATCATATCAACATATATCGAACATACTTTGCATAATTTTACGTTTTTATATGCTGCATAATTGTTATTTATGACAAAATATTCAGTTCCATTTAAAGAAGAAAAATCAATACAAATTTTATTTTGTTTTAAATTTCAAGTATGAATATAAACTAAGCTATATATAATATATTCGAATTATATCTTATTTAAATATATAATATTGTATTAAGATTATTTTGAAGATTCATCATTAAAAACAATTTATCCTAATATTAAATTATAAAAATTATCAAATCAAAAACAGAGATCATGGTTTTTTTTTCGTTCTTTTTTTTTTTCCAAACTGAAATAGAAATTGGTTGGACTCCATTATGATATTTGATCAAAAATAACAGCAACATTTGTCACAGTGAAGCAGCTTGAACTTAGCAACGAAAATACTTTCATTTGCAGGTTACGATATGAAGCTGGAGCATCGACAGGCATTATTCACAGGTATTTCAGTATGATTTTTGGAGCAACGCCCATACCTGTGACATTTGGAACAGCTAGAGTAGCAGTGATAGTTGTCACAGTGAAAGTAGCAGTGAAATTTTTCACTGTGACAGTAGCAGTGAAATCTGTCACAGTGACAGTAGCAGTGATTTTTGTCACAGTGACAGTAGCAGTGATTTTGTCACTGTGACAACTTTTTGGTTGGAACAGGCTGTCACAGTGACTGCAGCAGTCACTGCTCCGTTACTTTTGACCCATCTCTAAAACATGGGTGAAAGCCCTTATATAGCGAGACGGAAAAGAGAAAAAACTGGTACGTAAGACATTTCATTCCAGCATTTTTTTCGAAAAAAATAAAATATCTGTAACTAACAAGATTTCTTTTAAAATTTTAGCATATATATAAAACTGCTACTTTTCGAAGATTAAGTAGATATTGTTGAACAATTTAAAAAAAGAATAAGCAAACTCCTCCCCAAAACTAGCTATAACTGAAAAGGTTTAACTACCAGCCTTTCCTATTTTCCGTCTCGCTTTCACCCCTGCTGTGAAAAGTCATCCTTAAAAGAATTAAAAGTTGGCAGGTGTGAATGCGATATGGAAGTGCTGGCAGAAAAACAATTTCAGTTTCACTTTTTTAAGCTATTTAGGAACACCTACTTTATTAACACGAAAGAAACGGTTTTATATATACGCTGTAATTGTAAAAAAAAAATTCGTTAGTTCTAGAAATTTAATGTTTCTCGAAAAAATAAAAAAATGCTAGAATTAAATGTACTTTGTACCAGATTTTGCTCTTTTCCGTCTTGATATATGAAGGCTTTCAGCCTTGTTTGTTACCATCTCTCTCGCCTAAAGCCATTAGTCTCAGTTGCCCATGGGCCAGTAACCAGATGAAGAAGTGAGGTGCCCACTTAGACCAAATCCAGTTGTTACCATCACTTTATCTTTACTCCATAAAGAGAATGTATTGGTATGAATACTCTTCCTTAGCACATCCAGTACCGTCTTTACGCATGGGCACACCTGGGCAGTGCCCGGGGGCCCCAGGCACTCAAGGGGCCCTTGAGAATCTTACTTTTCTATAAATTGCGTTTAAAAATGCTAAGAATAAACTACATTGCCTTATATATTTTTCAAAATAAATATGTTCTATTCTATAAAGTGTGTATTTTGTTTTTCTTTCCACAAATGGTAATTGATTATCTTGCAAATAACAATAATTTGAATAATTTGTCAACAAAAAAACTTAAAAAAGGCAACTGAAATCTATTTTTCTACGTTCCAATGAAAATTTTATGCACTTGGGCATTGAAAGATGTTTTAATAACTGTTTAGTTTGACAAAATAATTCCTACCTTTTCAATTTATTTTAATTTGTTATAGTCTTATGTTTTTTTAATTTAATTTAATTACTTTAATTAACTTCTATGATTTCGAAAATTGTTTTATCATTTGAGGATTACAACTGGGTAGTATCTCAATTTTTTTTCGAATTACACATAGTTTAAAAATGCTTTTTTTGAGTTTTTGGAGTAATCAAAATGTGTTTAAATTTTTTAAAGTTATTGCATCATATCTTAAAAATGATTTATTTTGCATATGTGAAGTTTTTTAGTTCATTTTTAAACATTATGATAGGTTACAAGGGTCGAAAATATTTTTGGGCCCGGGGGCCCTGCATGTTATATAGACGGCCCTGAGCACATCTTTAAATTGATGTCTTAAAATTACTAACAGTAACGTAAATTTATTATCGTTATTAATTTTTTTAAAAGACCGATTGCTACATTTTAGTGTTGTGAAGAATTTCTTTTCAAAATTTCAACATGCTTAGCACCTGTAAAAATATGTATAATCGCCTTGCCTTACTTTTACTTCTATTTTACAATTTCATAGCTTTATCACCTCACCTGTACATATATCAGTCTTACACTTTGATCTTAATTCTCTTGATTGGTACCTATCCCTTATCTCTATAATATTATTAGCATTTTATTACACAAACAAAACAAGTTCAGGACACATGGGAAACGATTTAAATGATCAGAAAAATTTTGTTTTGCAGAAAATATCCCAATTTTGACAGAAAGTTCTTTTACCATTGCATAAATAAAAACATTAAATATCCCTCAACAAACTAGATTTTGAAGTAATACTCATAATCAATATTCTAATTGAATATTTAAAACAAGACATTTTAACCTCTTTAGCTAAATATCTTACTATCGATTACCGTTCTCTGGCTACACAATGGCTATTTTAAATTACATTTTTATGGTTGAATTATTTGTCTCTAAATCTAAAACAAATTAGTAAGGTGAGTGATATTAATCCAGTTTAACTTTAATAATCTTTTACGCCATATATATTATGCATGTCGACGGAGCTCAGGTTTATTACTAAATTTTGACAAGCGTTCGAACTAACGGCGCCAGTAATATACCTTCTTAGCACTAAGGAATTTTCTTAGTTTCAAAATAAATTTTTCTTGTGTTAGCAAAGGTAATGTATTAACATTTTAATTAATCATAATTAAAAGTATTTTTTCTACCACTATACACGAAAAATTTAAACAGATATATTTTATTTTATTACCGAACTCAAGGTCGTTTCTTGCTACCATAATGCTGCAAAAACCAAAATGTTTTCATACAATGTATATATTTCATGATGAATGGGTTAGGGGCCGCTGCGCGGCCCAGGCACCCAGTTTATTTTTAATAAAAGTAAAAAAAACAAGGTCGTCAAGGGTAAAAATAATTAAAACTTCCTTTATATTTAATTATTATTTGTTAATCTGTCAATGCTACTACTATAATTTGCATACCACATATTTAAAGTTAAAATTAGTCAAAGTTTTTCATGATTTAGGGATGCTACTTTCCCCTCGTTCTACAAAAGTTTAACAAAATTGGTAGCGAATTATGCAGTAAGCTTGCATATTAAAGATAATTACGCCTATTCTTTTAGAGTGTCATCTCGGGAATACTGTAATAAATTCATTTCATATGAATCTTTGATGCGTAGTGATTGAAAAATTACTTAAAATGAATATAATACTTAACTAAAAATTCGTTATTACGAGAAATTTTTTTTTTACTAAGTGGAGCAAGTTAGCCCCTGTCATCCCTGTAATATTGAGCAGCAAACTGAATTCTAGTTTCTATATACATTTTGCACTCCGCACTTAATCATATCAAACACATAATTCAATATTTTTTTTTATATAATTTTTAAAACTTTTTTAATGATGCCTATGCCTATGTGAATTGGTTACCTAAGTTTCGGCCCCGTCAGGGGCCCTAACTCATTCATCTGAGTGGGGTTGGAGTGTATGCAGCTAAAGTTCAAATCAGAGGGGTATATGAGACAACAAGATTAAAGTAATACATGAGTAAAAACACAGTGAGTAAATAGCAAAATTGAGAAAGAGTGACAAACAAGTTAATTAACTAACCAAATGAACAAGTAATATATACAAGTAGTGAGTTAAAATCTTAGCTCCTGCCTGCCTCGCCTCCCTCCATGTGGGCTTCATTGGTGCACAGAACAAGAGCTTTGATTTAAGGAAATGAGAAATATTTACAAATATTTACAATTTTTTTATAATGATGTGGTTATTAATTTTTAAAGTATAAAAAATGCTAATTTTAGAGTAGTAACTATTGATGGCGTCTCAAAAGCGACATCGGAGTGCAATAATATTCAACTCAGGAGCCTTGTAATTTTGAAACCTCTCCAGAAAACAAGGGAACTCCTGGGTCAAGCATTGGGACAAACTAGTCCTTGCTAGTCAAACTAGTCTAGATAATTAAAAACGAAACGAACACTTTCAAAATTTTTAATAATTTAGCCAACATTTTTAAAGCCTCAATGCGAGCGAAATGGAACAAAGCGGTGTTTATTTTATTTCATTTATTTATTTTTTTAATGCAATTTTGAATAATTTTTAGGTAGTGATTTTGAAAATTACTTTAACCCTTTGGATCCGAATTATTTAAATTCCAAACTAAGAGGAAACAACCAAATTAAAAACCTGGTGAAAAACTTGTGTAAGTCGACCACATGTGGTGCATTGTTATAGTGGTCAACTTAGACAAGTGGTCAACTTATAGAGGGGGCGGGTCATTGTTTACTTTTTCATTTCCTATATCATGTTGCTATATATTAAATTTTTTTTTTACTTGACTTAAAATTTTTTATTTAGCAAATAACAAATTGAATATCTTAAGAAATGTGTTTAAACCTGAATGAACTTCAATTTTTTTACATATAATAATTCTAATAACTTTTTAAAAAAATTATTTCGTTAGTTATGCATGTGTGAAGTGTTTAATAAAAATAATTTCTTAAAATATCAGAACACGAAGACATGTAATTTGAAAACTTCAACAAAAGAAAATTATTTAAACATTTAAAAATTTATTCTGTTATTACTACACTTACATACCTATCTGCTCACTATTGCAACTGGAAGAGCAACTTTTCAACTAACACACCTGTTTTCAATGAATGAATGAAAGAAATGGTCAAAAGCTGCCCCCCAACAGTTTCCCCAGATCGTCAATTCACATAAGGGTTTAGATTAGCTTTTTACACTATTTGACCAAACAAGTGAAATTTTAACATACATTGCAAAATGACAGAACATTTTCTGAATTTTTTTTTTTTTTTTTCTGGTCAACTTATGAGGGTTTTAGAATAGAATTTCATAATACGCCTAGACAAAATTGACTTATTTCAGTGGTCAACATACAAGTTAGACAGGTGGTCAAGTTACAAAGGTTTTGCTTCTTTATATTATATAGGAAAAATTTCGTTCTTGATAATTGAGGTCAACTTATGCAGGTGCCCAACATACAAGGGTGGTCAACTTGGCAGGTTTCACTGTAGTAAGTTTTTGATTAAAAAAGTTTTTTTTGTTAAATAGTTACCGAATATAACCTGACACTTCCACTAAATGGTTTGTCATTGATAAAAAGTGGTAGTTATCAATATAGTATTTCTTTCTGAAATAGACAGAGAGCAAAATATTTTAGTCACCACTTTCTATTTACTAGTGACAAATGCATGACGAGCCTCACTCGTCAAATGTACCCAAAGTGTTCAAACACATTTATATATATATAAAAAAAGGATAATGCATAAAATCGTGAACATAGCTATCACTAACCGAAAGTTTTACAAGAAACGTTAAAAGTTAGCAGTCCTGTTTTTTGCTCGCTCCATCTTCTTCGTACCAGTTTAAAATATTCATTAGTATGTACTGACCTGGTTAATGATTTTTTTAAATTTTTATTGCAGTATATGTAGTTGTGAGGAAAATAAGTTTAAATAAATAAAAAAATAATACATTAAAACATTTACTTAGCCACTTCTGGAGTAAATTTTTAGAAAAAAGCGTAGAAAGTTGACAGCCCTGTTTACGATCCATTTAATTCTTTAACAGTCACTACTAAAATAACTTATATTGTACATTATTAGTATTTAAAATAAAAATAATTTCTTTAATCTAAGCTTGCTGGAAAAAGTTGCTAATTAAAATCTCTTTTAATGAAACTCCGCTATTTATTAGTCAACCATGGCATCCTTGCTTGAAGTGTTCCAGTTCATTTCAAGACATTTCTTCGAACAAAGCACAAGAAGACTCCACAGGAAAAAAATATTTTCTGAAACTACTGAAATTCCGTAGTAGTTGCTAGAGTACATGCATGGTAAACATTGATTTTCTTAATCGCTTTTAAAGCCTCGCTAGGGGACAGAATAGCCTGGTTGATAGGGTGTTGAGACCATGTCTAAGAGGTGATGAGTTCGATCCCCGGTCCCCAAGTGATCGGTGCAAGTTAAATCAGTTGGGTCACAAAGTCCTCAATGTTCCCATAAACCATACCTCTGGGGGTACTGAATTTGAGATTGATCATTTGCTAGTTCAGGTCAAAATTACGATCTGTGGATGAATGAATGTATGTATGAATGGATCCCTCCTACAAACGGGTTGTTACGCATGTGTGTGGCAAAAGTCTGATTCTTGGTCATATATACAGAGATGCCAACTGCTCCGGACACGCCCAAATAAATGGAAAAAAAACGGTAGATAACAACTAAGTAAATTTTGTAAATATTTGACTATTTTTGCTTGCTTTTTAAAAGGCATAGCTTGACATAGGTACTGTAAAGTGGTGAATTATATAAGCCTAAGAATTATTTAGAAATAGTGGTGGATAAAAATCTACTAAATTGAATTTATTAAACCAAGAATCACAATTGATAAACTGCCACTTTAAAATATTTATTTTCTGTCCGGAGCAAGTTGGCATCTCTGTATATAGTACCACTGGAAAACATAAAGAAGCGCACCCCTTTCGCCTTAATAGCATATGACAAACTCAGCCTCGCTGCAGTTTTGGTTCGAAATGATATTTTATACATAGTGGTGAGTAAAATCAGTTTTCTTAACATTTATTAAATTAAGAATCAAATATTTATTAACCCATGAACCCTCACAACTCTCGAGCTTCTTCGTGTTTAGTTTCGAAAAAAATAGTGGAGACATTCAGAAAATAATCCAGACTTTATTAAACGAATTTTTCTGTCATAATAAAATCTCATATCTCTGAAGTGAAGTGGTAAAGAAAACAAATTTTGCATATCACTAAAAATTAAACACCAAACAAAGGCTACAATTGAGATAAGAATTTACTTAAATTTCCTGTTTCGATAGCATCAAAACCAAGTCAAAAGAAAAAATTGTATTGATATGCTTTAGATTATTTCCGCCCAATATCACCCCTTAATTTAATATCAGCGACTCAGAGCAAGGCTATTACTAATTTATCGATAATCAATAAAAAGTTCAGTCAGTCATAATGTAAACAAATATGTCAATCCACGTGGCGTGTTTTATTTTAAGTGTGTATTTATTCACCACATAATAAACACTGGCGCCCTTTGTAAATTAACTTATCGAACTTTTCACGGCATATTCAGCCGTCATTTTGTCACATTTAACAAAGCTATTAAGGAGTTGAGTTGTTTGTTTGATGTCTCTGTAGGCTAAGCCTAATCTAGCTTACGAATAAACGCATTACAAATCGTAAAGAAATGTGCGGGGTATAAGAGATAAGAAAGAACAATAGATTTTAGACAAAGGATCCCTTTATTGGGAAGCGTTCGAAAATACTTTAATTGTCCTGTTCCATTTGGTGCCTTAATGACTCTTCTTTTCAAACTTTTTGTGTGATACGGGTACTTAAATGGATATTAAAGAACGTTTTTAAATATTTTTCTATCAGTCTGTTGAAGGGTAAAAAGCTTGGTTATATTTTGAAATATATTTCTGAATGACAGAAACAGTAGTTGATTAAAAATTTAAATATTTCTTTTAAAAAGGCTTATGGCAATAAAGATTTAAAATTAAAACATGTATTAAAATTTTTTCAATTTAGCTTGTATGATATTGTAAATGATTTTATTAATGTAGTCTTTGAAATCAAGGTTCCATTTTAAACCATAAATTGCCTAAACTTTCGAGTAAATTTATTGAAAGATAAAATCTGGTATTCCATATTTTAATTTTATCTCGGTGAAAATGAAAGGAAATTCGTGTTCGACCAAAAACATAAATATTGTAAATAGTTTCATTTTAATCTGAACTGATGCTTCTGCAAAAGTTTTAAATCTTAAGCGGAAGTTAGATTTGAAATTATTAACTTAGTTTCAGTGCTAATTAACCAACAAGAATTGGAGAAAAATTTAGAAACACTTTTTGTTGTTGTTGTTTGAAGCTTTAAGAAATGGTGTTTTTTTCCCCCCAAGTAAAATTTGCATCGACTAAAAATTCCCCTCCTACTTTTCAATACCACAACAATGAAAAAGCATTCTAGTGTAAACATTGCAATTCCGCTGTGGATTAACAGTAAAGACACGGTTCCCAGTAAAACGCCGAAATCAAGAATCACTGGCTGTGCTGGGTCCGAGGATGCTCGGTATTGGTCTCTGTTAAACCGCTCTGCCGTAAAGTGGTCGATTTCGCGAACAGGTCGTCGGGCTACCAAAGCGGGGGAGCCATCCCATCAGCAGAGGATCAAAATGTGATAACGTGTCGTCGGATTATCGTCAGGTATGTTTCCCAGACAGTCGCTATAATAGCCCTTCGTGCAACTCTAGTGCGACACAAATAGATTACCTACCTACTTACCTATAGAATAGTTTCAGAATTATTGGCATTAAAGCTTAGAAATATTAAATAATTCCTTTCTTCACTTTGGGAGATCCAAATTTTGCATTGGTATAAAGGAAATAGTTTTTCGCGTTTTCAATCACATAATCATTCAAAAATATTCCATGTAAAATCTTCCAAAACATATACTTCATAGAGAGATGTTTCGCAAACATAGTATCAGCAATTAACCCAATAACATAATTGCCAACCAGGCCTGAAAGCGGGACGGAAAAGAGAAAATACTGGTAGAAGAACTATTTCAATATTAGATAATATTCGTGAGGAGTTAATCTATTCTCAACAATAAAAATTCACTGTAAGGAAATATTTCACGGTGAAGAAGCAATTCGATATAAAAATTGCACCCGTTAAAAACAATAGGTAGTTATAGATTTTTATTATTCCTGGAAAAAAACTAAAAAATGAAATTTACTTGTTACCAGTTTTTACTCTTTTCCGTCTCGATATATATAGACTTTCAGCCCTGTTGCCAAATCTTCCGGATGATTATATTTTCATATTTAATGTGGTGGCAAAATTTATAGAATCACATTTTTTTCTCCATTAAATAAATACGGTTTAAAAAATGATTCTGACAACTATCACATTTGAATAATTTAAATATATATATGACACGCTTGTTTCTTCTCTGATAGTACTTTTAAATGCTGTTTGATTTAATATCAGCACTGTAGCATTTAACCCTTTCGCACCGGACGGGACATGTGCTGTCCCAGTCTAGTAAATTTTTGATATTACGCCTGGGACAACATATGTCGCAGTTACTGAAAAATACCTAGGACAGAAAATAGCGACCACTTTGGTCTCCAAACCGATTTTCAGGCCGTCTCATCGTTCTGAGTCCAGAGATGCCAACTTGCTCCGCTTTGTAATACAGTATTTTCTAGTGGTAGCGAAATTTAAGTTACTTTGAGTTTAGTATTTTTCATTTTAACAAATTTTATTCACCACTAAATATCAAAAATTATAAGTATTATATAAAACGCAACGTTAAAGCATCCATCTACTGTTTACTCTATTAAAAAGTAAGCTTAACCATCCTTCTTTAACGAATTTTATTATATAATTTGCTACCACTTTATTAAAACTATTCCAGAAAGCGGAGCAGTTGGCATCCCTGTGAGTCCATAAATTTCTCACGCCAATCGTTTCAGGTCTAATCAAGCAAGCGACAACTTGCTCCGGACAGCGAACAAATTTTTTTTTTTCGAGTGGTAGTTTATTAATTTTGATTTTTGTTTTAATAAATTCAATTTATTAGGTTTTCAGCCACCACTATTTCTAAATAACTCGAAGGCTTATTCGAAGGCTCCTTCCTCTGATGAAGGGTCGAGCATCAATTTCTGTTAATTCTTATTTATGTCAACCTATGTATATATATTACAAATTATGTTTATATTTATATATGTCAACAGATGTCAATTTAGATTCGATATTCAAATGTTATATTTACTATATTTATTTATGTCAACCTATGTATATATATTTCAAATTATGTTTATATTTATATATGTAAATATGTGACAATTTAGATTCGATATTCAAATGTTATGCCTACTATATTTATCTATGTCAACCTATGTATATATATTTCAAATTATGTTTATATTTATATGTGTAAATTTAGTTTCGATATTCAAATGTTTATTTACCCAAGCAAAGTGCTTGTAATTTTTTATTAGCTACCACATCGACTGCTAAATTCAAAATGTTATCACTTTAAACTTATGTAAATTTCTAGATGTATGGGATAGGGGCCGCTGCGCGGCCCAGGTGCCCAACTTTTTATAAATAAAGAAAGAAAGAAAGATGAAGGGTCGAAAGAGAAGTTACCCTGATCACAAGTTGAGACAGCTCACTTATAATAGTGAGTCTTCTGAAACTGAAGAGGAGACCGACAATGAAGTCGTTTCACCCAATCGCAATGATTTGTTTGATGATGAAGTTGAGCTCCAGAACCAGAATCCGCCATCATTTTCATGGTTCCATCCAACTAACTTTGCACCACGAATGCCACTAGTTACTTACATCAAGGGTCAAACAAATTTCTTTATTGGCAACGAAGCCACTGAAGTGGATTCTTTCTTCAAGATCTTTCCCAAAAGCTTATTCATTTACATTAACCAATGTACGAACGAAAGTATAGAAATGGAAAGAAAGAACATTTGGAAATGCGAGTAAGGAAGTCAATAAGCAATAGCCCTCTTCCTCCAAAACCATATCATCATCATCAACAGCGAGACTTTTCAATGTTGGAAACCATTTCCTAATTGAGGGGAAAACGCTCAGAAGATGTGCATGGTGTGCAGAAATGAATAAAGAGGCACGCTCGAAAATAGTGTGCACCTCTTGCAACGTAGCACTGTGCAAGAACTGTTTCCAGCCCTACCACACCCTCAAGAAACCCAGACTTTAGATACTGTTGTTCCTCCACTACTTTCAATTTTTTACCTTTCTTTTTTTATAACTGTTAATTTCGAAAAGCGTTTATAAATAAATATGTTAATAAAAATGTTAACGCAAATGTACATGAAAATGCTAATAATAAATAAAAAAAATAAAAAACGTTACCTAAAATAATAATCAAAATGTTAATAAACATGAGATTGACTCTAGAATTCTAAACCCCGGGATATACCCTGTCCCGGGGTTTTAGATGCTTTGGGCTTACGGCGGGACATAGGCTGTCCCATCAATGAAGCTTGTGAAATAATTGTTATTGATGGTGCGCTGTTATGGGGACGTTCATGCGTTTCCAAGACCTTCAACCTTTTAGGCATAAAAGTTATTTTAACTTATAATTGCTTGGAGGAGAAATAACTGATATGGGGCGCACTTGGACTGATTTTTTGCCGTATTTGAAAGGGTTATAATACATAATATACTATTGTCATACAATTCTTAAAAATATTGTGGTTTCTAATTATTAAGGTATAAAATATCTTAATTTTAAAGTGGTGACTGTTGATGGTGCCTCAGTGGTGACATCCGAGTGCAAAGGGTAAATTATTAAGAAACAATCTTAATTTTATTAGCTAGGAATACACCTTTTTGAAAAGCGTTTCCAGGTATGCAGTAATGTTCTTCAGCATAAAGGAAAATTATTTTCTGAAACTTGAATAGGACTGTGAATGGGTGAAACAAGTAACCGATTGTCAAGTTGATTGATCATGATCATTCGCACAATTAACGCGTTGAATGCCATGGGGGTCACCGGTGACCGGCACAGAGTTTGTTCGTAGCGCCACGGGGTCACCGGCGAAGTCGAGATTATTAGAAACACATAATTCGAGTAAATTTTTGATTTACTAAAATGGTTTGAAGAAATTAATGCGATGTAGAACACACAAAAATAGTTTTACATGTACACACCAAGATGCCAAATCGCTCCGGACAGCGACTAAATATTTTCAAGTGGTAGTTTATTGATGGTGATTCTTGGTTTAATAAATTCAATTTAGTAAATTTTTATCAACCAACTATCTCTAAACAATTCGTAGGCTTATATAATTCACCACTTTTTTCAGATTTGTTATGCTAAACCTTTTAAAAAACTAACAAAATCTATCTAATATTTGCAGATTTAGTTTGAAGTTATTTACCGTTTGTCAAGACGGGCCAGCAACGTAAAATTAGCGTGGTATTCAACGTGTTAACAGATCGCAAGTGGGACAACTTTTCCAAAAACATAGATTTACTGTCATAGATTGTAATTTAAAAAAGTTCTAGGCAAGGTTTTATCAACGCTGATGTGAACTAATTTATATAGCTACAACATCAATTTAACAACTTTTATATCAGAGAAATTGCAGTGCTAAATCATCTACTGACTCATTCGTATTTGAAAAACTTAGTGGATGAAGTAGATAAGTGACATTTTCCTGGTTATTCATTAATCAGGGAAAATAACTTAGAGTTGTCGTATCTGTATGAGTATGTTCAATTTATCAAGGTTGTTTTTGCTTTCACGTTAATTTCAACAAAACATATCCACATTAGTCTTGGGTATGCTTCCAGGAGTTTTATTTCAAATTAAACATTGATAAAAAAAATAAAGCAAAGAATTATTGTCCCCGAATTCTAATAAACTTATAAAACTTTTTTTCTTCATTACCTGATTATAACCTCTCTGAAAGTCACTTACCTAGTTCGTCTACTAAGCCCTTCCTTTGTGATAATATATAGAGTTTTATTTTTTGGCAACGAAACAGTTTAGCTACTGCATGAATGCCGAAATTTCAATGGACATAATAATACGAAACAAGTACATTTACGATGTGTATAATAAATGGATAAACAGACATTAATTAACACGTTGAATGCCACGGGGGTCACCAGTGACCGGCACTGAATTTATTCGTAGCTCTACGGAGGTAACTGGTGACAGACGAAGCCAAGATTATTAGAAACACATGATTCTTTTGAAACACATGAGTAAATTTTTTTTTAGCATTATTATCGTTACTAAAATGGTTTGAAGAAATTGATGCAATATAGAACACAAAAAAATAATTTTATTTATTAACTACAGAGATGCCAACTTGCTCCGGACAGCGAATAAATATTTTCATGTGGTAGTTTAATAGATTCAATTTCGCAGATTTCGATCCACCACTATTTCTAAACAATTCGTAGGCTTATACAATTAACCACTTTATCCTCCAATGTTATGCTAAACTTTTTTATGAAATTAACTAATTCTGTCTAATATTGGGAAAGTTAGTTGTCATTATTAACCGTTTGGTCAATCATGTAAATTTTTCATAATAATTAGTGTGTCAAAAAAAATAATAATGTAAAATTTTTTTTAAAATTTATGATGGTAGTAAATAAAGAGAATTTTTTTTTAAAACTTCTATTCGTTTTAGGGTTGATCGCAATATTTCAAAATGTACTTAAAATTTTGCATGCGAAGTAAAATTTTTACTTTTACAACTTAAGGAAAAGCTGTTTTAAACGAGTTTGTTTACATTATTCTGTCCCTTTCCTGCATAATAATGCACGGACATGATTTTTAGCAAATAACTATGTTTTGGAGGGGGAAAAAACTTGAAAAAGCGCAAATAAATTAACAACGCTTATAGTTTTTCATAACCAAAGCTTATAGTTTTTTAAACTGTAGCAAAATCGATATTATGATGAAGTTGTGAAAGCAAAGATACTGAATATCCTTATTAAAAGTAGTTATTAGTTTCGGAATAATCATTCCTCCAAACAGATGTAACTTCCAATTTTGACGTATTGGAATAAAACGCTGAAGGAAGCATAGACGAATGCAAAAGATCTTTCATTATCTTGCGAAAGAACATTAAGAACAGAACAGTTATTAGCAAAGTACATATAGGGTGTATGGATATCTTTGTTTAAGATAAATTAGGTTTTAAATATGCGTCTTTTGACACTATATTGGACCTTTTTGTCATAAGAAATCCATTGTTTGTTATAAAAATTCTACATTTAAAGAAGTTTTTTTTTCTTTTTTTTTTAAAGTAAAAATGAAATTTTCAAAAAACGAAAATAATAAAAGTGGTAAAAAAACTACATAAAAGTTCATACCGCAAAAAAATAACAAATATTTAAAAAAAAATATCTAAAGGTAATCAATGTAGAGTCCAGAAAAAAAAATTAACAAAACGCCTAAATAACTTTTGATTTAATGATCGGATTTTAACGAGCTAGGACTGAATGATTTGAGTGCCTTATCTCAAATATGCTAAATTAATTAGTACAGAACGATTCAGAAAAAAGCTAACTTTTGTTGAAATAAATTAAGCTTTTTTTTTTTCACTGTTTATGATTCCTGACCTTAAAAATATAGGGATAGTCGCATTTTGGCAAATATGGCCCCAATTGTTTGGTAAGGAGAACGGTTGAAATTTTAGACCCCTTAAAATTTATTTTACTTTTGTGCGTATTTCATTGTATCTCGAGAACTTTTAAGGCGAAACAAAAAAACTATTGCTTTCAATCATAAGATTTTTCTATCTAAAGATAAGTTCCATGCAATAAAACAGCTTTTAGTAAATATTTATTATTATTTTATTTAATAATAGTCGAGTAAAATTTTGAATTGTAAAGTGTACAATATTTTTATACATCCTTTTAAAAATATGTAATTTTACTTGAGAAATAATAAAATCTGAGAGAAATTGGTCCAATAGTTCCAGAGAAATGGAATTTAAAAAAAGTCGGATTTTTAATAGATAAAATACATAGTTCACTTTAAGATCTTTTTTTTTTCCAATGGCATGCAATGAATTTGAATCTTTGCATATGAAGATGCCAGAATTGTTGCTCATTTCGCGTTACCCAGTGGGCATCTGTGATCCAAAGTAACGGAGGCGAGCAACATTGCCCACGCCACAACAGAGATGCCAACTGCTCCGGACACACCAAAATAATTAAAAGAATGGTAAATAACTACAAAGTAAATTTTGCAAATATTTGACTACTTTTGCTTGCTTTATAAAAGGTATAGCATGACATAAGTAATAATTAGTGGTGGATAAAAATTTATTAAATTGAATTTATTAAACCAAGAATCACAATTTATAAACTACTACTTTAAAATATATATTTGCTGTCCGGAGCAAGTTAGCATCTCTGCCACAAACCTGTTTACAGGGTGGGCCACATTCACACACACACACATAACAGAGGACAGCACAGAGAGAGAAACATCCATGCCCAGAGCGGGATTTGAACCCGCAGCCAATGGCTTCGCAGTCAGGCGCGCTAACCGCGCGGCCACCTGGCCGGCAACTTTAAGATCTAATTTTAAGTTTGTATTAAAGCAGCTAGGATAATTTGAATATTATAATGGTAGCTACCCAGATAGAACCATTACTAGATTGCAACAAAAATGCGACTCAATTGTGAAGTCACATGTGACTTCTGCGATGTCGAGGCGTGGATCTTAAAATGTTACTATGTCCGCTTTTGGTGACGTCACATTTAGACGTGCCCCAAACATAAGCCATCACATCCTACACCAGAAAGCCTCCACACGGTTTCTTATAAGTAGTTTGCTCAG
The DNA here is from genome assembly GCA_949128135.1 of Parasteatoda lunata. Taxonomy (NCBI): domain Eukaryota; kingdom Metazoa; phylum Arthropoda; class Arachnida; order Araneae; family Theridiidae; genus Parasteatoda; species Parasteatoda lunata. The sequence continues at coordinate 29,072,269 of OX421977.1, forward strand.
ATTATTTAAAAAAGCGAACCACTTGTGCGCATGAGCCTAAATTCTATTTTTAAAGTACTTGAGAGAAATTTATCATTTATATTTGAGAATTGAATCTGTAGTGGTTGACAAGTAAATAAAACAAACCAATTTTATTCATAAATTAAACAAATTTTTAGACAAATATTTGCTACCACTTTCTAATTTTTAATAAATTTCATATTAAATGGTTCTTTCACTGATTCGTTTACCTTCATAGTGATCTAATCAAACAACCTTAAAAAAAAAACCGTCTGGAGGCTTTTAGTTATAGGAGGCGTTGCATAAGCCCAGAAAAAGACAGATTATTGCCATGGTGACGTCATCGTGTGACAAGAATGCGACATATTAACGTCTCAATTTAGTCACACGGTGATTCGATTTGAGACGTATATGTCAAAATTTCGTCACATGGTTATGTGAATAAGTCACATCTTCGTCATAATTCGCAAGTTTTATTAAAGAATATGATTAATTTTTTAAAATTTTATTATTAAAATCGAAGTACATATCATATCTTAAATTGTGATTAGCCAATTAAGCTATTTTCAAATCCTATAAAAAGAAAGAAAAAAAAATACATTTATTAAAAGTTTTTTCCTTATCAATTTTAGCATCGAAAGGTTTAGTTTTTAATTGAATAAGAAGAAATATTCATCTTAAAAGCCTACCCTTTCCTTTACAATTTGTTTTGCTTAGCAATTTTTAAATTGTATTTATTTCTTATATTTTTCATGTATATTGCCACCACTTTATTACTGAAAAAAGTTTTTTAAATAAAAAACAAAGGCTTATTACATTTATAAAATTAGTATAATTTAATTATATCAACATAAATCTGTATTTAATATAAAGTTGTATTAATAATAATAAGTTGTATTTAATGTATTATTTACTATAAATTTAATTTAATATATTTAAAAAATTTATATATTTAAAAAAATATTTAAATTTTCTTATTATTTTATGCATATATAACTTAATCGCTGTGTTATTTAAAATATATCAATTGAAATTATTATAATAGTAAATGTTAGTCATCTTCAAACTATTTGTTCTTATTTTATTACTAGGTCAAACCAAATATAAATAATAATTTCTCTAGAGCCGAATACTGAATATTAAATTTTTAGTTTTAGCACGAACTTGAAAGCAATTTTTTTTTTCTTTTTTTGCCCTGCGTTTCTGTTGCTATAAATTAAAAAGTATTAAATAAAATGAAAAAAATTGTTTGAATCAATTTCAAAATAAATAAAAAAATATTTAAAAAAAGTATTTAAAAAAATAATTTAGAAAAGTAAAAAAAATAAAAAAAAATTCGTTGAAAACTACTCAAGATATGAGTATTTAAAGTTAGTTCTTTCATAATGCGCATTTTTCATAGACTAGGGTAAATATCAACATATGGAATGCAGGGTATTTGTTTAGTTATTATTAATAGTAATATTTCAGATTTTTTTATTATTATTTTTTAACCGTCGTTGATAAGCAGACCCAATGTTTTTGAGTTTACGACTACCGATGTTCAACTCCGTAACCTTGTAATTTTAAACCCAAACCAGAAGATAAGGTAACTCCAGGATCAAGTAATGGGAGAATTTTGTCTCCGTGGAGGAGTTTTTGATGTAAATCACCAAAATTTGCCTTACATGGAGAGGAAAACCACGAAAACCTCCCACGGTGAACCTGACGGCAAAGGGACTTTAATCCTTGATCCATCTTCCACTGAGGATATTTTTCGTCATCCCTGTGGTCGATACAAGCCGGAAGCGGAATTTGTATCCAGCCATCGCTAGGATTCGAACCCTAGCCCTTTCATTAGGAGACAAACGTTCTATCCCCTGAGCCACCACGGCTCTATTAATAATAATAATCGCTGTTTATCTTAAATATCAGAAAATCAATTGAGATGATAGCGGGATTATCCATACTTGGGAATTGTTTAGGTTTAAATGCCTTTGCCAGGTATTTTCTTTACTAACGTGTTTTTAAAGTAAAGTTCCATTGTCCGGAATACACTTGCCTGGTATTCCCTGCTATATAATAGTCAAATAAGTTCATCAAAATGAGTCCCGCAGTGAAGTGATCGTTAAGACATGGTTCCCAGCAGATCACCGAAGTCAAGCATCACTGGCTGCGGTCAGTGTGCGGGTGGGTGACCACTTGGATTAGTCTGCGTAGGGACCGAGGGTGTGCGTATTGGTCCTCGTTCATATGTTCTACCGTGACTCTAAGTGCTCGACTTTGCGTGCAGGTCGTTGGGCTAGCTCTCTGCAGAGGATCAAAATTCTGATGGCATGTCTTCGGATCATCCTCAGGGATGTTTCCCAGACCGTCGCCAATAGTCCATTGTGCAGCTCCAGTGCGACGAAAATGAACTACAACAAGAACAAACATTTCATAAAAAATTGGTTTTATTGAAAAAGGAAAACGTTATTTATTTATTTGACCGTTAACTTAGTAGCCTTATTTAAAAACTAGTATGCTTAAAGCCAATTACGGTAATTAAGTACTAACAATCGAAATTTAAATAACAAACTAATCAACAAACCTTTCAATCTTCCCTCTCTGAAATTAGGCAATTTTCATTTACCTCCTCAAATGGTATTAAACCTTATGAAACGTCAAATTTGAACTATAAAAGTGGAATTTTGTTGTGCATTAATAAGTTATAGCTTGAACGTGTTAGAAACGCATAAACTAAGTTTTATAGGAACAGATTAAGTAAATCATGTTGAGTTGTAATTGACTGTTATCATAGAAATATTGAAATTATTCAACTTAAAATCAGAGTCGATTAGTATTCCATAAAAAGTTAAAGTGTGAGTACTTATTTTAATAAACTTCGTTCACAAATATCTTTTTCAGTAACTTTGTTACTTTTACTAAGATTAAATAACTGGAGTTTCTTCCAAACTCTTACTTATAAAATGCAAAACAGGGTATTAGGAAGAAATAACGATTTTGATATTTTGCAGGTTATGGTTTTTCTACGGATGTCACCTTACTTAAATGCATTATTTTGGGCTTTAACGATTGATTTGAAAAGAGCAAACGATTTCTTTTAAGGTAAATGTCTGGAGGAAAACGACATTTATTCCTTTTTGATGTAGCGAAAAGTATGGAGTTTTTTAGATTTTATGAAAAATTTTGTTTTTTCTTAATGCGTTTGATTAAATGAAATTTTTAAACTTTACGTATGAGCATTGGTTTTGGTTCACGAGATTTTCGCATTTTTAGGAAAAGTAATATCCGAAATAACTCTCGATTAGTTTATTTAATGTTTTTACTTTAAAATAAATATTTAAGGAAAGTAACCTTCCTTGAAGTTTATGATCATAACTAAAAGTCGTGTTTAGAAGAACACCTTTAAGCTAAAGAGTGTTAAATCACACTTTTTCAGAAAGCGGCATTTTTATATCAAGCCGTCCGTTAATTAGTGTTGTTTCAAGAAAGATACTTAACATATAGAGGAAACTATGAAAACTTTTAACACAATACACATATATCTTATTGCAAATATAGAAATCACGATGTTTTTTTATATCAAAAATGCTTTCCCGAACTCGTTCAAAACGTTTATCATAGTATTTTGGCTCAAAGATCTTTATTATTATTAACACGTTGAATACAATGCTAATTTTACATGGCTTTCCCGTCTAGCCACACGGTAAATAACTATAACCTAAATTTGCAAATATCAAGATAGAATTATGCGGGATTTTTAAAGGTTTAGAATAAGATATCTTCCTAGTCCTAGTGTTTTGATTTTATTGGGCACTTGGGCCATAAGATATCTTGGGTAAGTGGTGAATTATATAACCCAACGAATTATTTAGAAATAGTGGTGGATAAAAATTTACTAAATTAAATTTATTAAACCAAGAATCACACATACCACTTGAAAATATTTATTCGCTGTCCGGAGCAAGCTGGCATCTCTGTGTATATAAATAAAACTATTTTTGTGTGTTCTATATTACATTAATTTCTTCAAACCATTTTAGTAACTATAATAATATTTAAAAAAAATTAAAAATGTACTCGAATTATGTGCTTCTAATAACCTTGGCTTCGCCGGTGACTCCCATAGTATTCAATGTGTAAATGTATTTTGATTTGCAGTTTTCAATGGGAAAAAATCAATCATAAAAATTTTTAAGATTAGTCTTTGACGAAGAGTTATGAAATTAGGCTAATACTATTAATAACTTGCAGTCCTTAGTCCATAACATTCACTCCTTATGCAGTCCTTAGTCATTAGACTTGCAGTCATAACTTGCAGTTCTAAGTGCGGGCTCGTTCTCAAAGTAACATTAATTTAAATTTTATGTACTGAGCGTATTTATTCTGTTCATCGCCGCATTTGTTTTATCAATATCGAATCAATGTGTACTTGAAAAGTTTAAAAAAAAGGAATAAAATATTAAAAAAAAACGCTAAGCTTTAGATAGATAGAAACGTATGTAATATCTGAATGCGATGTATGAATTAAATGCGTAAAAGACTTTAAGACGTATTTATTTTTGTGTAATATAATGAGAAATAAACATGGAAGAAAAAACATTTGTATTATTTAAGACAGTACACTCTAACATAGTATCTATATATTTAAACACATGTATAATCCAATCAGTGAGATTTTGTGAAGTAATTTACAGTCCAATTGCAGTAAATGAAACAAACTAATCTCCATGATAATTTATTACATTCATTGAAATGTTTATCCTAAAAGGATATTAATAAACAGAAATTTCAAAACAGTAATCATTCTCTCAATTTCTGTTTTAAAGTGATCAATTCCTATATTCCAGTTGAAATCTGTATGTTTATAGGACTGAAAATACGTTTAAGAAGATGGTTATAGACAAACTTTTCAACTTAGGGGGTATAAACTGATAGATTTAAATAAAACTCCACTGCATTTTTGCTTTAGATAATACCATTTTAAATTTACGATAGATTTGGATGCATTAGAATTTCAAGATATGACTAAAATTAAATGGAAATAGTCTTAGATGGGAAATAGTCTTAGATCGAATAGATCTAATCTTTAACAATTTTCAATAAGGTATTTATGTTTTAAGTCAGCAATGTGAATAGAGTAGTAGTTAAGCTTACATGCGATGATTTGATAGCGTGAGTGAGTAATTTGAGATTTCGAATGATCTTTCAAATAGATGTATCTTAATTGATAAGTACTTAATACGAAAACACGTTATCATAAATATGGAGAAGATTTATCTCGTAAATCATTTTCTATTTATAAAAATTATTACCATGATTATATAATGTTTTCTATGACCAACTTTAATCTCAATGCTATTCAAATAATATTTAATATTTTCTATTCAAATAACAATATTTAAATCCGCTGTGACTCAGGTTATAAGACATTCGTCGCCTACCTAATGAAGCACCCAGGTTTGAATATCAGCTGTGGCTTGCTGATACATTTTCTGCTCCCAGGTTGCACCGACGACATTAAAATACTCTCAGCGTTGAATTTCGTTATGTATAAGAGCTACATACAATTTAATCGTTTAAATTCTTTATGTAAAGTTTGCTAGATTCATAAAATTTTTCTGTATCAACGAGTGATAAACAATTTTTTAAAATAAATAGTTACAGATAAATTTATTATATAAATGAGTTGCGTACAAAAATCGTTATGTAAAAGAGTTACATATTATTTTATTACCTAAATTTCTTACGTACAATTTTACTATGTTCATACAAATTTTCTGTATCGAAGAGTGATATACAATTTCGTTAAATTGAATAGTTACATTATATAACGTTTACTTAATGTAAATGTTTAATAATGTGTTATATTTGTTGTATTATTTATTATACAAATGAGTTACTTATAATTTCTTTATGTAAATGGGCTGCAAACAATTTTGCTGTCAAAATTTGTTAATTCTGTGCGTTTGTTTATATTTATAGCAATTTGTTATATCCACGCAATTTTTCTATTTGAAAGAATAATATACAATTTAGTTAAATTAATTAGTTACATTTAAATTTGTTATGCAAATCAGTGGCGTATAATTTTATTAAATAAAACAGTCACATAGAATTTTAATACATTAAATAGCTATATATCGTTTCGTTGTACAAATGAGTGGAGTAGAATCTTGTTACATAAATTAGTTAAAAATTTTGTTTTATAAATGAGTTGCAAATTTTTTTTCCATATAAATGAGTGAGATAATTTGTTTACATAAATTATTTTTTTTTTTACAATTTACTAATGAATTTTTTACATAAAAACTTTTATACATTTTTTTCACACCAAAAGATGGTTAAGGAAGTTATGAAATATTTTATATACTAATTCCTTAAGAATTTGAATATTTACGTATTTTACAAAATTGTAAATTAAAGATGACAAATAAATAGAATATATTATTTCTTGTTTTAAAATCAGCGTTTACGTGTAATTCTTTTTTTAAGATGCGAAAAATATAAAGTTAATAAAGCTTTTAAAACTCCCACATAAATATCGAAAACTATTCCTATTTAACAGATGTAATGTCTCTTTTTTATATTTCACTAATTTAATTTATATTGACAAGATATGAAGCTTTTATTGAATGCCAAACATGATTAAAAAAATTTCAACAAAAAAAAAGTCTTATCGTTGTAGAATGGAAGTTTTCACTAAATGAATAATAAATTATTAAATTGAATTCTTATGAGAAAATTATGAAGTCTGTCAATCACAGTGATTGTTTTTTGACCTTTTCTTAAAATGGATATTTGATACTTAATTGAGAAATAATTCTTAAAAATAGGTGGTTTATTTATATAGCAAATAAGTTTTCTATTGAAACTTTCGAAAAAGTAAAAATGACGATAATTATCGCATAAAAAGTACAGCGATAGCTATGGACAACGCGATACTATTGTGAGTATTGAGTATAGCTAACCAATTCGGAAAATCCATTTTCTTGCTAATTAAATTTTTTTTTTTAAATTTTAATTATAAAAACGTTCAATTAACGTTTTACGAACATTTACAATTAGATAACGAAAATCTTACCAAATGATTATTGATTTTTTAAAATTTGTGTTTGTCAAAAATGCTTGTTACCTTCAATTGGGTAACAAAAGTATTGTACAACATGAAAATAATGTTAATTATTTAGAATGAAAAATATTACGGTATATCAAGAAATATCGATATTTTTCTACGGTATTTAAATTTTAATATCACCTCCACTATAATGTATATAAAGCATTGTTGCAATTTATTGCGCTAATTGGAAAATCTCCCGTATTTTCTAATCAGCCCGATAAACTGTTTAAGCTCATTGCAAAGAGCCCGCATACTTTTGGGTTATTAGAAAGTAAAAATTCTTTGTTCAATTAACTTAATTTATTTGTTCGATTAACTTATTCAGACAAGCTGCAATAAGCCTAAATAATGTAGGCTTATTATAAATGATCTCATTAAAAGTTTATTGGAATTAAGCTAAAGGAATTTTATCTATTTAGTCTTTTGGACACTTTCTAATTAGCCTAAGGCGCGTAGTCTTATTGTAATAGGCCTAAAAATTTCAATCTGTTTTGAAAATATTGCAAATTAGCCTAACCAAATGCAGAATGCTCTAAGCCATTTGCTAAGAGAATTTGTTTTAGTTAATCCGCAACATATATATTATTTAAGTTTCTTAATTATGTTTTGAATTTTCATATTACATAACATTGTATTAAAGTTTCCATGGCCATAAATTAGTTAATTCAATTAGTTAGCTGAAATAACGAAATTAAAACCAAATGGATTAAAATAAAAAAATATGTTGGTGGGTAGGTATTTTATTTACGTCGCACTAGAGCTCCACAATGGGCTATTGGCGACGGTCTGGGAAACATCCCTGAGGATGATCCGAAGACATGCCATCGCAATTTTGATCCTTTGCAGAGGGGATGGCTCCTCTGCTTTAATAGCCCGACGATCTCCGTGCGAACTCAACGCCTCCTATACCTGAAAGCCTCCACACGTTTTTTTGTAGGTATAGTCTTATCTAACCACTATGAAGGTAAACCAATTATTTAAAGAACTATTTAATAAAAAATCTATTAAAAATTATAAAGTGGTAGCAAATATATGTCTAAAAATTTGTTTAAATTATGAATATAATTGGTTTGTTTTACTTACTTGTCAACCACTACAGATTCTATTCTCAAATATATATGATAAATTTCTCTCAAGTACTTTTAAAATAGAATTTGGGTTCATGCGCACAGAGAGTTCACTTTTTAAATAATCTGCGCAGACTACTTATAAGAAACCGTGTGGAGGCTTTCTGATGTAGGAGGTAATGGCGAAGTCGAGCACTTTCCGGTAGAACAGTTTAACGTGGACCGATACCGCACACCCTTGGTTCCTACGCAGGATGATCAAAGTGGTCAGACACCCTCTTACTGACCGCAGCAGTGTTGCTTGACTTCGATGTTTTACTGGAAACCGTGTTTTTACGATCAGTCCACATCGGGACGTATATATGAACTGATTGTAAATACACAAAAAATAGAATAAAATAAAATAGAATAAAATAAAAAGCAAAATAATATCAAAAAATGTATAGAATGGAATAAAATTATTGAACATGTATTAAAGTTTCCATAGATTTAAATTAGTTAGCTGGACTAGCATAAATTAAAACGAAAGAAATTAAAATAAATAGAACAAAATAAAATAAAAATTAGATTAAAAAAATATTGAAATAAAAAAAAAATACTAAAATGCATGTAATGGGATAAAATTAAACATGTAATAAATTAACATGCATCAAAGATTCTATAGCCTTATATTAGTTAATTGAAATAGCGAGTTTAGAACCATATGGAATAAAACAAAATTAAAAAAATAAAATAAAACAGAATAAATAACAGAATAAATTAAAATAAAATGACATTCTAGATAAAGTATGTAGAACTGGACAAAATTAACAGTAAAGTGTATGCAAATTATTTAAACAAAAATATGTATATCATCTATTCATTTTATTCCATTCTTAAAAGCAAATTTTTGGGATAAACGATTTCCTAAAATCATTATATTTTATAGTCAGACCGCCAATATTTATTCTCATTTCACTTCAATTTATTTGTATAAATTTTCCGATAGAAAAAAATTTCTTCTCCCAAAGTATTTAACTGAAGGTTAATCACAACATGTAATGTAAAAAAATGCAATTTGCTACTTACAATTTACTACACTACTTATTAGTGACAGAAAAGTTAGCTGGTTCACTTTTATCGCCTGCCCTGCAACAAACAATAATAGAGTTTATGTAAACTGAATGAATTTTTATATATTTTTTATAGTTGTTTAATATGTTTCCGTATATTTTCAATATATTTACATGTATTTCTGTATCAAATTTTATGTAAATTCATAGATAAATTGTAACGATTTTGATTCGTTGCGGCTTATAAGGCGGTTGCATCTGATATAGTAAAGCTGTTAATTATAGTTTAACAGCTATAACGATTCAAAGTTTTGTTATTCGGCTCACTGACGTTAAATAATGTGTCACATCCTTTACAGCAAAAATGTAACTGTCAGGTTTCAAAATCGTATCTTGGAAATTTTCTCGTGGTATCAGAAAAGTTACTAAACGGTGCAAGTAACTTATCTGTTGATTACAAAAACATCATAACAAAGGAAGAAATAAAGACCTAATTAACGGAGAACGTACTTAGCAGTTACCGGCTCTAGCCAGGGCTGAAAGCCAATATATATCGAGACGGAAAAGAGTAATAACTGGTAATAAATAATTTTCATTTATTAGTTTTTTTTCCGGGAATAATAAAAATCCATAACTACCAATTGTTTTTAACGGATGCAATTTTTATATTGAATTGCTTCTTCGCCCTGACAAATTTCCTTACAGTAAATTGTTATTGTTGAGAATAGATTAACTCCTCCCGAATATTATCTAACATTAACATAATTCTTCTACCAGTATTTTCCCTTTTCCGTCCCGCATTCAGGCTTGACTTAGAAATTTCAAACGCAGCATTCAGCCGCATTAGGTTTTAATTTTGTTGTTTAGTAAAAAGAATCTACTATCAAAGAGTATTTAAAATATCTCAAGATGTATATTTATATTTTACACTGGTGATTAATAATAAAATTTCATCTTTTTAGACAAAGTTCAGAATATTGAAATAATGATGGGAACAAAAAATTTTCTTTTTAATTAGTGCACCTGTAAGTCAATGATATGTTTTCATTCAATGGTTTGTTTCAGTGTATTTAAGTCAGTTTTGTCATGTAATGTTTGCCATTGTGGTTTTTTTTAAAATTTCTTTTTAAAATTTGAGTTTTGGATTTTGGTGTTATTTTTGCATCAAGAATCGACATTATGAACTTTTTTCTAGTGACTGAGCTGCACTTACACTTACTGCAGTATTCATAATTAAATTTTTTTACAATTTACTAATTAATTTCTTACATGAAATTTTTATGCAATTTTTTCATACCAAAGATGGTTAAGGAAGTTATGAAATATTTTATATAATACCTTAAGTATTTAAATATTTACGTATTTGACAATATTGTTAATTAAAGATGACAAATAAATAGAATATATTATTTCATGTTTTAAAATCAGCGTTTACGTGTAACTCTTTTTTTAAGATGTTAAAAATATAAAATTACTAAAGCTTTTAAAACCCACATATAAATATCGAAAACTATTCTTATTTAACAGATGTAATATCTTTTTTTTATATTTCACTAATTTAATTTATATTGACAAGATATAAAGCTTTTATTGAATCCCAAACATGATAAAATAAATTTCAAAAAGTAGTCTTATTGTTGTAGAATGGAAGTTTTCATTAACTGAATAATAAAAAAATTAAATTAAATACTTATGAGAAAGTTATGAAGTCTGTCAATTACAGTAATTGTTTTTTGAATTTTTATTAATAAGGATATTTGATATTAAATTGAGAAATAATTCTTTACAATAGGGGGTTTATTTATATAACAAATAAGCTTCCCTAGGTATTTCAGCTACGAAAAAATTAAAGATTTTTACTTAGATATTTGAGATTAAGTATTGATAAATGCAATGGGGCAATTCTATCTTTATTCGATAATTTTGCACATTATGTTATGATGCCATCCTATGTCTCACTCTAAATATAAAGCTTTTTTTGTTAGTAAAGAGTAACATTAATGGCGATAACTATCAACAACGATAACTATTAATTACGGTAATATTATTATTTTCAACGATATCTATTGAAACTTTCGCAAATGTAAGAATTACGATAATTATCGCATGAAAAGTATAGCCACAGCTATGGACAACGCGATACGATTGTGAGTATTGAGTCTAACCATTACCTCCAGCATCAGAAAGCCTCCAAACAGTTTTTTATAAGTAGTCTGCGCAGACTATTTAATAAATGAACCTGTTGTACGCATGAATCCAAATTCTTTTTTAAAAGTAATTGAGAGGAATTTACCATATATATTTGAGAATTGAATTTATAGTGGTTGACAAGTAAATAAGACAAATCTGTCATATTAAAAAATTAAACAAATTTTTAGACATATAATTGCTACCACTATCTTATTTTTACTATATTTTGTATTAAATGCTTCTTTTTGATCTTGTTTACCTTCATGGTGGTCTGATCGGACTACCTACTGTAAAACCGTGTGGTGGCTTTCAGTTATAGGAGGCGTTGGTCTAACCCACTCAGCAAATCCATTTTCTTACTAATTAAATTTATTTTTTAAAATTGTTATTATTAAAACGTTCAAGTAACGTTTTATGACTATTTACAATTGGATGACAACAATATTACCAAATGATTGATGACTTTTAATAATTTGCGTTTATCAAAAATTTTTGTTACCTTCAATTGGGTAACAAAAATACTGTACAACATGAAAATAATGTTAATTATTTAGAGTAAAAAATATTACGATATATCAAGAAATTCCGATATTTTCCTACGGTAATTACATTTTCATATTACCTGCACTATAATGTATATTAAGCATTGCTGATAATTATTGCGCTAACTGGAAAATCACCAGTACTTTCTAATCAGCATGATAAGCTGTTTAAGCTCATTGCAAAGAGCCGGCATACTTTTGGGTTATTAGAAAGTAAAAATTCTTTGTTCAATTAACTTAATTTATTTTAGACAAGTTTGCAATAAGCCTTAATAATGTAGACTTGCTATAAATATTCTCATTAAAAGTTTATTGGAATTAAGCTAATGGAATTTTATCTAATTAGTTCTTTGGACACTTTCTAATTAGTCTAAGGCGCGTAGTCTTATTGTAATAAGCCTAAAAATATCAATCAGTTTTGAACATATTGCACATTAGCCTAATCAACGCCTGAGACATTCAAAGAGAAATTTTTTTTTAATTAGTCCGCAACATATATATTGTTTAAGTTTCTTAATTATGTTTGAATTTTCATTATTTTCATGTTACATAACATTAAATTAAAGTTTCTATGTCCTTAAATGAGTTAATTTGATTAGTTAGCTGAAATAACGAATTTAAAACCAAATAGATTAAAAAAAAAAAAAAAAAATAGGTGTGTAGGTATTTTATTTACGTCGCACTAGAGCTCCACAATGGGCTATTGGCGACGGTCTGGGGAACTTCATTGAGGATGATCCGATAATATGCAATCGCAAATTTTGATCCTCTGCAGGGGGTTGGCTCCTCTGCTTTGATAGCCCGGCGATCTGCGCGCGAAGTCAAGCACTTTACGGTAAACAGTTTAACGAGGACCGGTTCAGCACACACTCGGTCTCTACGCAGGCTTTTCAAAGGTGTCACCCGCCCTTTTTGAGACCGCAGCAGTGTTGCTTGACTTTGATGCTCTACTAGGAACCGTGTCTTTACGATCAGTCCACTGCGGGACGTATAAATGGTCTGATCGTAAAGACACAAAAAATAGAATAAAATAAAATAAAATAAAATAGTTGAATAAAAAGTAAAATAATATGATACAATGTATAGAACAGAATAAAATTATTTAACATGCATTGAAGTTTCCTTAGATTTAAATTAGTGAACTGAACTGACATAAATTATAACCAAATAGAATAGAATAAAATAAATGGAACAAAAATAAAATAAACATAAGATTAAAAAATATTAGAATAAAAAAATATAAAAAAATGTATGGAACGGGATAAAATTTAACATGCAATAAATTAACATGCATTAAAATTATATGACCTTAAATTAGTTAGCTGAAATAACGAATTTAAAACCAAGTGGAATAAAATAAAAAAAGAATAAAACAAAATGAATATAGGAATAATAAAATAAAATAATACAATAAAATGCATAGAATGGAAAACATCTATTAAAAGTTAGATAAAACATATGGAACTGGATAAAATTCAAACTAAAGATTATGTAAATTATTTAAACAAAAAATATGTACAATCTATTCATTTTATTTCATTCTTAAAAGCAAATTTTCGGGATTAACGATTTCCTAAAATCATTATCTTTTATAGTCAGATTGCCAATATTTATTCTCATTTCACTTCAGTTTATTTGTGTTAATTTTTCGACAGAAAAAAATTTCTTCTCCCAAAATATTTAACTGAAGGTTAATCACAACATGTAATGTAAAAATAATGAAATTTGCTACTTAAAGTTTGCTACGCTACTTATTACTGACAGAAAAGTTGGATTGGTTCACTTCTATCGCCTGCCCTGCAACAAACAATAATGTTGACAAGAAATATTGAATTGGAAATCAATAAAAATGATTTTCATTTCCGTTAAGCAAATGATTAAATGAAACGTTAGAGATTGTTGAGAGTTCATAGAGAGTTTATGTAAACTGAATGAAAAATATTTTTTTTATTGTTGCTTTATATGTTTTCGTATATTTACATGTATGTCTGTATCAAAGTTTATGGAAATTCATAGATAAATTGTAACGATTTTGATTCGTTACGGCTTATAAGGCACAATTGCATCTGATATAGTAAAGCTGTTAATTATAGTTTAACAGCCATAACGATTCAAAGTTTTGTTATTCGGCCCATTGGCGTTAGATACGTGTCACATCCCATACAGCAAAGAAATTTAACAGTCACGTTTCAGCATGGGTGAAAGCCCTTATATAGCAAGACGGAAAAGAGAAAAAACTGGTACGTAAGCCTTTTCATTCCAGCATTTCTTTCGAAAAAAATAAAATATCTGTAACTATCAAGATTTCTTTTAAAATTTTAGCATATAAGTAAAACTGCTACTTTTCGAAGATTAAGTAGATATTGTTAAATAACTTAAAAAAAGAATAAGTAAACTCCTCCCCAAAACTAGCTATAACTGAAAAGGTTTTACTACCAGCCTTTCCTATTTTCCGTCTCGCTTTCACCCCTGCGTTTCAGAAACGTTACTAAACGGTGCAAGTAACTTATCTGTTGATTACAAAAACGTCATAACAAAGGAAGTAAATAAACCTAATTAGCGGAGCACGTACGTAGCAGTTACCCAAGTGATTAGTTATTTCTGCTCACTTCACTTACGGTGCTCTAGCTACGAATATCGCTTGACTTAGAAAATACAAATGCAACATTTAGCTGCATTGGCAAATGCTGGGTTCTAAATTTTACACAGTGGTGAGAAAGGAGCCTGAACTTGAAAATTTGAAATATCTGATGATGTATATTTAAATTTTATACTGGTGATTAATAATAAAAATTCATTATTTTAAACAAAGTTCAGAAAATTGAAATAGTGATAAGACAGAGATGGGAACAAAGATTTTTCATTTTTATTAGTGCACCTGTAAGTCAATGATTTGTTTTCATTCAATGGTTTGTTTCAGCGCATTTAAGTTAGTTTTGTCATGTAATGTTTGCCATTGTGTTTTTTGTTTGTTTGTTATTTCATTGTAAAATAGAGTTTTAGATTTTGGTGTTATTTACGCATTCAGATACGACATTATGAACTTTTTTCTACTTTGAGCTGCACGGACACGTATTGCAGTATTCATAAAAATTTTTTTTTACAATTTACTAATTAATTTTTTACATAAAATTTTTATTCAATTTTTTCATACCAAAAAATGGGTAAGGAAGTTATAAAATATTTTATATAATACCTTAAGTATTTAAATATTTACGTATTTGACAATATTGTTAATTGAAGATGACAAATAAATATAATATATTACTTATTGTTTTAAAAATCAGCTTTTACGAGTAACTCTTTTTTTAAGATGTTAAAAATATAAAATTAATAACACTTTTAAGACCCACACATAAATATTGAAAACTTTTCCTATTTAACAGATGTAATGTCTTTTTTTATATTTCACTAATTTAATTTATATTGACAAGATATAAAGCTTTTATTAAATGCCAAACTTGATAAAAAAATTTAAAAAAAAAAAGTCTTATCGTTGTAGAATGGAACTTTTCACTAACCGAATAATAAAAAATTAAATTATCTATGACAATATCATCATTTTCAACGATATCTAAGAAAACTTTCGAAAAAGTAAAAATGACAATAATTATCGCATAAAAAGTATAGCGGTAACAATGGGCAACGCGATACTATTGTGAGTATTGAGTCCCTATTGAGTATTGAGTTATAAGTGAAAAAAAAAAGAATTCTAAAAAAATTATGCACAGCAGCGGTCGCCATAACAACTCATGCAATGACGACGCATGCGCACTGTTTACTATTACTCTTGAACACAGTTGGAAAGTGCAAAGTGCGTCCAAATAAGGTGTGCATGCCATCAAACCCAAAACAGCGCCCATTTTGCCAATGGGTAAAAAAAACAGAAACATAACCGAAAAGTTTTTATCATGACTTAAAGCATCATAAAAAAATTAAATAATATTCAAATCTTGTTTACGAAAAGGTTTCTGAAATCTTACTATGATATTAGTTTGATTTCAAAAAGATTACAATTAGATGATAGCAAGCATATTTTAAATGCGGCTGAAAAGATTATTTTTGTCTTCAGAACGTTTAGAAGATTCGTGAAATAAAAATCATTGTTTACCGGAAAGATTACTAGCTTGGTAGAATTTTGAAATTAAATTCTAATATATAACAATAACAATCCGGTCAAACAAATAGATATTTTTTAGGACCAAAGAAAAAAAAAAAAAAAAAAAAAGCATGGTACTTTTCGAAAGGTAATGAATTAGTCCGTAATTTTTTCCTTGTTCCAACAAATTCCAAATTGAATACTGATTTACTCTTTGTGCTATCTAACCCGTTTCCCCCAATTAATTAAACTTATGCGGAGCAATTTCAGCTTTTACGCTGTAATATTTCATGACGTTTCCAGTTCAAAATTCTAACTCAACTAACTGATCTAACTTAAGTTCTAACTAAATTAACTGATCTAACTTAAGTTCTAACTAAATTAACTGATCTAACGTAAGTTCCAACTTAATTAACTTAACACGTTCACGCCGGCGTGACCCACCGGTGGCCCACACTAGATTGTCTCATCGGGCGGTGCACCGGAGTAAATACTGGTAACAAATAAATTTCATTTTTTAGTTTTTTTCCGGGAATAATAAAAATCCATAACTACCAATTGTTTTTAACGGATGCAATTTTTAATATTGAATTGCTTCTTCGCCGTGATAAATTTCCTTACAGTGAATTGTTATTGTTGAGAATAGATTAACTCCTCCCGAATATTATCTAATTTAGAAATAGTTCATCTACCAGTATTTTCTCTTTTCCGTCCCGCTTTCAGGCCTGAACACCCGGCGTCAACGTGTTAAACTGAATTGAAAAGAAAAAAATCATAAAGATGTTTAATATTTAGGTCATCATTTTGAAGTAGAGTATTCTACATCTCTCTGTCACTAAATTTGCTTTCAGCAGAGCTAATTTAGAACTGAAGTAAATCCAGAGGATTATTTTCTCGATTTGTGAGTCGGACAAACTGCTCTTGACAGATCCATCATGTACAGATTTTTTCCAAGATAATCAATACGTAGTACAGATATAAGAAGTTATAGTCTATTTATTTTTAGGCATGCGAGTGATAATGACGCAACTATATCAGCTAATGTTTCTTTATTTTCAGCATGGCGTAGAAGTTATGTCTGCTGTTTTGATCCACGTGACCTAAAAAGAGATATAATTTGTCGATTTAACATTTAAAAGTTCTAAATTGCACGGAATCATTTGAACATGCACAGTGGAAATCATTTTGAATGGTATTATTACAGCCAGAATCAAAGTGCAGAATGCCTTAAAAATAGCCGGTTTATATCTGTATCTTTATATAGTGCATAAATTAAATTAAACCATTCTTTTTATAAAATTCAAATTATTAAAGATAGTTTCAAATAACAAATTATACTGGTTTTGTACTAAATTTCAACTAAGCATGACAAAGCAGTTGCCATTAGTTCAACACATAAGTAAATGCTAATCCAACTACCTTCGTGAAAAGTAGTGGTATTATACTTTAACTAGGAGGCTTCGCCCACTGCTCGCTGGCGCTCACCAACCCCCGGAACTGCTTCCGCAGTTCATTTCGGATTGCTTCGCATTGGATACGTTCCTAACGTCTAGCTATTGTATACTTTTTTGAATACTGAAGTTCCGAAAACTTTGCATTGTAGAACTTTCTAAACCTGTAGATTTCAATATTAATTTGAAATTGCAATTGTTAATTTGGGCATTTGGCGATACAACACTTATAGAATTGAAGGATTTGTTACGTCAAGCGCTCAGGTATCATAATTTTGATTTATGTTGCTAAGTTAACTTTAGAAAAATTTTATTGCTGGCAACAGCATTTTTATTTTTTAAGTTGTTTATTTATATTTTTGCCGCAGCTGAATTGAACAACCTGATAATGCTCACTCTGGTTATTGTTTCCGTTTTTAAAAGCACTATATGTTGAGCCACCTCAGCTAGATTTGGCATGTGACATTTTTAGATGCAATCATTGGTCGATTTTCTAACTTTGCCAGTCGGGAAGTTATAATGAGGCTTTTTTTTGGTGCCGTGTAAGAGAAATATATATATATATATAGATTATTTATACATATCAGTCATCACCTCCTACATCAGAAAGCCTCCACACGGTCTTTTTTAAGTAGTCCGCGCAGACTATTTAGAAAATGAACCAGTTGTGCGCATGAATCCAAAACCTATTATAAAAGTAATTGAGAGAAATTTATCATATATATTTGAGAATTGAGAATGAACAAATTTTTATTCATATATTTGCTACCACTTTCTTATTTTAACTAGATTTTGTATCAAATGACTCGTTCGGACGGTGGATATCCTTCACAGTGGTCTGATCGGACTACCTATAAAAAACCGTGTGGAGGCTTGCAGTTATAGGAGTTATTAGTCTGCAAGAGAAATATGTGTAATTTCATTACCAATCACTAATTACTAAATGAAGAAATTAATTGTTGCAGTAAATTATTACAGATTTAAAAATGCTGGTATGGTGAGTTTGAAGAAGGTGGCAAAACTTCTAAGGATGGTAGGATAGATCAGAAAGATTAAGAGTTGCACAGGAACCCATGAGTGGAAATGTCATTGTACACCACTAGAGACGCTTTCGTGTTATTAACTTTTTTCATGTGTGGGTGAATAGATACTTTTTATCTATATTATTTTATTTTAGTGTTCTTTTAACGATTTATGATGTCGTTAAAAACGGCATTTAAATTGGTTGGATATTAGAATTATCCTAAATTAAATATTTGGTATAAAATTATTGGTACAATGTAACAATGATATCAATAAGTACCAAATAGTGCAGTTTTAAAAGATACATTTGGTACATATTAAAACTGCACTGATTATCATTATATCAGAAGTGCCTGTTCGAAAAAGGAATTAAGCATCAACGGCGTCAATTCTGCGATTTCTTACATTTCTCCTAAATGAATATTTGCCTTTTCTTTTATTTCTGCATTATGCAGATGTTAAAACAAAATGTTAAAATAAATGAATTTAATTAGGAATGCATGATAAAAATAATAAAATACCAACACAATGGAAACTAATACCAACAAAGTAAAGGAATGCAAGCTGGCGTCTGTAGAATCAACAAGTCCTTTTTTTTTCTTTTCTTTTTTGTACTCTTCATATAAAATAACTAACCCAAACACGGCGACCACTATTGATAAGAAAACCAAAAGTAATTACCAACCTCTCCTTTCTCTGAAGGGCAACAGAACTTGAAAGAACTTGCCCATGCATAAAACACAATTTGCAACATTAGGAGCAGGAAGATACTAATAGGAGCATGGCTGTGCACTCCTAGAAGATTAAGTCGGGGTTAAGTTGACACGGAGTCTAGTGTCATGGGAGGAGTTTTTAAGTCTCAGCAGACGATGCACAGAGGCTGAATAGAAGGATAAACGGGGTTTTAATTCCTCCGAATTAAAATTCTGCAGTCCCTTCTGCTATGAGAAGTGACATATGGATGGGGAAGAGGTGAATGGTAGGAAACGGCTTATTTATTTAGAAAGAGGATGAAAACTATTGTTTTGTGATGGCTTAAGAATTAATGATCTTTATTGAAGAATTTAAATTTTGTTTGGTGAGAATGGCAGTCTTCTGAACGGTAGATTACCGAGTGATTGATTAAAGAATGAAGAAGTCCTGTGAAATTGATTTGCTTTTCGTGTTATATTTATTTTTCGTATAGATTTCTTTGATTAATACACATATTTGCTGATTTCCTCGGATTTTCTGCAGTATTCTATCGCTATAGGGTTAGCTATTTTTATTTAAATCTTGACCTTGGAATAATTAATTTCATATACATATATATATATATATATATATCTAAAAATATCATTACACTGTTTACTTCATTGCAAAGAGCTTAATTTTCTATTGAATAGTTGTCTCACATTTTTTCCTGAAAATAAATCTTTGTAGTACGAAATTATCAATACTTGTTCAAATGTTCGCAAAATAGAGTAATTAATTTTATTCAAAATTAAAAGATTACAAAAATGCTTAGTTTATGTTTTTGTTCGCTAAAAACTTTATGTTTTTACCTCTGCAGTATTATTTTTGAATAAAATAAATCTTATCAAGACAGCTTGTGGCTGCAACATTTGTGTAAAAGTTGAAATTTTTAACAAGAATCTTTATGAAAATGCAATTGCCAACATCCATTTTAAAAACTGAATTGAAAAGATAATATTGAAATTTATTTATTTAAATATTATTCGGTAATTTGGGCATGGATTATATTTATATTAAAAATCTTTTTTTTTCTGACACTGTACACTGTAAGCATTAGAGAATAGAGAATATATTGACACAATTATTTTTAGCAAACACATTTACAAGAACAATATTTTTTCAAAATTATATTGAGAGTCTTTGGGGACTATTAAAAAATATCTCTAGAGGAGGTAATTGCTTTGACCATTCATGACTTTATTGTTCATATATTTAATTTTAAACTTGCACTCAAGTAAGTGGTCTAACTTTAGTGAGACAAGTCTCAAAAAATGTCTTTCTAACTTTAAAGAGACAAGTCGCGAAATGGTTCTCTCAAGAGATCAAAGTTGCAATAAAGTTTCTCATTAATTTTAGTCCCAGTAAAGTATACTTGTGACTACCAAGTGACAAAAGTCACAATGAACAGTCATGGAAGGTTTTATATAATATCACAAGACAAAGTAACACCAAAGTCACATTTTGACCTCCTTGGGACAATTCAAAACGGTCACACTTGTGAGAATTTATGACGTCACTTTGACAATCTGTGTTATTTGGGTATATATTCGAAGTATCAGGCTTTTGAAAATGGCATTCCTTTTACTCATGTAAAATTCGAATCAACCAAAATATGCATAGGAGGCTAAAAGCTTATTTTTATTATGAATACCACTATAATTAAAAAAAGGATTCTTTCATATATTTCACAATCTTTTCTCTAAGTACTAAATGGACCAGATTTTGACCATGACCAGATTCACTTGCAATTATGCCAGTTTACTAAAGTCGTTTTGTGTTAAGAGTTTGTGAATCGCAGCAAGTTAAGTTTCAAGATTATCTGACCTCTGAAGTCATCAATTTATGTTTTTATCATTGTTAAGTTAAATTCAAAGCACGCAAAAATGGCTTCATATCACCATCTCGGACGTGGCGGTAAACGGCAAACCGGATTTACATCACGAGTACCAGTAGTGGATGTGGAAAGTATCAGCCCAGGTGAGCGAAAAATTTACGAAGAGTGCATGGAAATGCTGAGGAAGAGCGACGACCAATTAAAAGAGCTCCAGAATCTCAAGACCAGCCTAAACTTTCCTAGAACTCAGACTAAAGAAACAGAATCCACAGATATGGAAACTCAGGATGCAGGACAAAGCTTTGTACAGAAATGCGAAATGACAACCACGGACTCAGAGAATACAACTAAAAATAATACAGAGCCCCCTCCCAAAAAACGCAAAAATAAGAAGAAGAAAAAGCCATCTGATAATAAAAAACCCCAGGATTTCCTACTCACTACAAATAGCCGCTCCACTTCAACGATAGATGACGCCACTTCCTTACAT
Source organism: Parasteatoda lunata (assembly GCA_949128135.1). Lineage (NCBI taxonomy): Eukaryota > Metazoa > Arthropoda > Arachnida > Araneae > Theridiidae > Parasteatoda > Parasteatoda lunata. Next base: position 29,093,854 of record OX421977.1, read on the forward strand.
CAACCAAATGCCACAGCAATATCATTCAAAGCTCCACCCACGGAATTCTCAAACGAAGCCATAGCTCCACCCACAACTCCAGCACAAGCACATCCAGTTACGTATATTAAAGTGTTAATCCGTGGGCTGACTACAGAATCTAAAACAGAAGATATCTCCCATCAACTGGCAAAACTAAATATCACAACTCATAAAGCAATACAGTTTCAGAGAAAAGTGGGCGAGGCCTTTAGACTCCTCCCACTTTTTCTCATAATATTAATCAAAACAGACCAAAACCAACAGATTTTCTCCATATCCAACATTTGTGATCTCGCGGTAAAAATTGAAAGGTTCCGTGGTGGCAAAGGCCCAATTCAGTGTTTCAATTGCCAGAATTTCGGCCACACGCAGCGAACTTGTTACTCCAACCCAAGATATGTGAAATGTGCTGATGATCATCGTTCATTTCAATGCCCTAAAGATCAAACATCACCACCTAAATGCTGCAACTGTGGAGAGTCACACACTGCAAACTTCACAGGTTGTAGTAGCCGTCCCTCCTGGAGGAGCCATCGTGCCACTTCAGCTACAGCTCCCACCACAAAAGTAGGAAAAGCCCATAGACTGGTGTCTATCATTAAAGAACTTCAAGAACTAATCAAAGACAAAGAGGTTTTTCAACTACTACAAACAATTATGACCACCTCACAATAATGTTCACTCTCTGACCATCCGTATTCTCACAACATGAACTCTATATTTCAGAACTCTAATTTAATTCCGTAGATATTCAATTTCTTCTCCAATGTAAAAGGTAAACCAGCTTAATTAAATTTCTTACTGTAACCGATAGATGGCATCACCAATACCGAGCAAAACTTCTGTAAATATTCGTATTTCATATCATTTTTGTTTTACGACTCAAGCTTTTCATTAAATGTTTATTCATTTCAGTACCTAAATATAAATTATGCTTGTTGTACATATCATAATTCAATTCATTTTCTTTTTTCAATCAATCGTGCTACTTATATTCCAATTACTGCTTATTTTAAAAATCATGATTAATTCTTTCTACGACTCAAGATCTTCATCAAATGTTTATTCATTTCAGTGCCTAAATATAAATTATGCCTGTTGTACATATCATAATTCAATTCATCTTTTTCAATCAATCGTGCTACTTATATTCAAATTACTGCATATTTTAAAAATCATGATTAATTTTTTCTACGACTCAAGATTTTTATCAAATGCTTTCATTTCAGTGCCTAAATGTAAAATATGCTTGTTGTACATATCATAATTCAATTCTTATTTTCAATATCAATTGTGCCACTTATATTTCAATTTCTGCTTTTCAAATTATGTTTAATTTACCAAGCAAATTTGCTTGGTCTCCTGTTCTGCCACCTCATTGTTGCATAATTCAAAATGTTTTATCTCAAAATGTAATATTTCATGATGTATGGGATAGGGGCCGCTGCGCGGCCCAGGTGCCCAGTTCTTTTAAATAAAGCAAAAGCAGTGAAAGTACTAAATCTAAAACAAAGTTAATAACATCCCTCATCTCATTTAGGTCGTTTCGAATTTTAGATGGGTAAAAATTTCAAAAGATTCTTAAAAGTTTCAAGAACGATCTTTTAAATAGGGCCAACAGTTTTGACAAGTAAAACATAATTATATATACATAACATCTAATTGATATTTGTTAGAAAAAGCAAACGATTTTAAATCAAACGTGAATTACAGCTGCCGACATTTTTTAATCGTTAGCAGGTTTTCTTTTTAATTTATTGAAGTTGATGCTCTCACTTAAATTCGAACCTACAATCGTCCGTAAGCGATGTTAGAAGATTAAAATTCATTGATTTGTGTTGAATCCGTTAAAAAGATCTTATAGGCTTTTGCTTTATAAAAGCTTCGTTCTACTTTTAATAAATGTTATTTATTTGCTGTTGACATTTAGTTACTTAGTTGCAATGTATTATTCGGTGAGAAAGAAGGAACAGCCGGATACTCTACGCATGATCTTTAAAAATGGTAGCCCCTTTTGACATTGTTCGTTTGAATATATAAATGAAGAACTCATATGACAATTGCAGCAACGATGATGTTACCAAAAATTAAATATTTCAAGAAAAGTAATCACTTTTGTTGAATGTTGTATTGATATTTGAAGAAGTTTTGATCCTCTTATGGTTCGGCTAATAGCTATTGTATTCTTGTGATTTTAAGAAGTTATGAGCTTTCGTAAGTCTTACTTATATTTGTTTTCTCGCATATAAGCTCTTATATTAGAGAGTAAATTGAAAATTTGTGATATAAGGTTAAGTAGAATAAGTTAGTATTTTAAGATTTCTAGAAGAAATTTTCTAAAAATTCAGAAAGAAATAGTTTTGATTGAATACTTTTAATCTAGCAGAGTTCATGCACTAATTAAAGTTCAAAGAATATTATCGTTAAGTAAAAGGATTGATTTATGCTAAGGTGAAAAATTCAATAAAAATATGCAAAAAGTATATAATTATTTTAAAACTAATGCAAGTTATATTCTCTATTAAGCAAAAGTATTCAGTCCATGGTCTTCTTAATCAAATATAAAATTCAATCAAATGCTAACAATTAAAATATTTTAGAAAAAAAGTGACATTTGACATTATAGTTTAAAGAAAAATAATTACCCTTAACTAAAATTAAATTTGGAGAAAACTATTATAAACAAATCTTAAAAACAAAACAAAAACTGAAAAAATTTCTAATAGTTCAAAGTATCAAGAATTATCCTTTTAATACCCTAAGAATTATCCATGACATCATGGTAAAGTTTATGATATATTTTGAATAATATATCAGTAATTGGAGATGTTGTGAATCTATTTTTGAAATAAAATTTCTCATATGACTTTAAATTTTCTAGAAATACAGAAAGAACTAGTTTTAATAGATTACTTTTAAATATAATTGAATTTAAGAACTAATTAAAGTTTTCAGAGAAGAACGATCGAAAATCAATGATTAATTATCGTAACTGTTTTTCTATTTCAATATTTGCTAGTGAATAATATTTGCTTGTTAATTTTAATATTTGCTTGTGAATATAGTTATAAAATCCTTTCACGTCTTCTAGTAACCAAATAAAACATTTAGTTCCATTGTGCCATTTTTTTAAATCCAATTTAAAAAACTAGTGAAATTAGTAGGTTTTTTTTAATTTATAACTTAATACTTATTTCGAAATAAGCAAAATTAACTTTATGTATGATTTTAGAACATAAAAAACTGATTTAAAAGACCGATTGGCAAGTGTCACTTTTTGCATTGTCCTTGTAAGTTCATGGCAGTGAGTGGCGAACAGAGGATAAGATTTTTTTGGTACCACTGAAAATAAGTTATTATGTTTTTGAGAAAATAGTACAGCTCATATATTTAGGTATGATTATCGTATGTTACCATAGCCTTGAGATGACAGTCATGTCCCTGGAGAGACTGGTATATGGGTGATTCTCACGAAATATGACAATTCACTGTCCCTTGCTCCAAAATCTAATACTATTATACAAAAAGAACATTTTTGCTTTGAAAAAAATTAATAAATAGCATCGCTGTTAACATTTTAAAATGACTCTGCACTAGCAATGACTGTTTTGTATAGTTAAAAAATTTAATTGAACTTCAAAATGTCATTTTCCTGGCATGTCCCAAACAATGTTTCCAATAATAACTAGCTTCAAAACTTCCCATAAATTTTTCAATATCTAATTTTTTTATTTCTACCGTTGTAAGCATTTATAGAATATACACAGATTGTATTATTTACAAAAACTTCGTTTAAAATAATTTTTGGTGTCAATAACTTGTTTGTCCCAAGAAAATCTGTCATTTTCCTGGCTACTTTTATTTAGTGGTTTATAATCAAAATAGTTAGAGCCAACAATCAATATCTTATGCTAATAGATTGATTAGATATCCTCTTATATGAACATGTCTTGTTACATGAATGAAGAACCAATTTTCTGATTCAAAATCTATTTCAAAAATTTTTTCAAGGTTAGTAGGTTTTTATGTTGTCATTTTCCGGGCTTCTTGAAATCATGAATAACATAAACTACATAGATTTATCTGAGTTATTTTAAGAAATCCTGTTGTTTTTTACAGAATATAACCGTCTTTGGCCAAAATATTAAATTAAAGTAAAGTTATATGCTATAAAATGGCGAATTTGTCATTATCCTGTCTGTCATTTTCCTGGTTCATGAATGACATGACATTGAAACAGTTACCAGAAAATTTTTTAAACAGTTGAATGTAAAGCAAATATTAACCCAATATCAAGTTTATGTAAGATTGTTATATGACTGAATGTAATCAAAGTTTTTTTTTATTTTATTTAATGATAGATTACTACGCACAATTTTATTCTGTACATATTAGCAACAAAAACATTTTTTAATCTTTCTACAGTGGATAAAATAATTAGTTTAGGCAATTCATGGTCCACCTAACATAAAGGGCTAGGTTTTGTTACTTACTAATAGCTTAAAATGACTCTTTTTTCAAATTTATAAGTTACTATGTCATTATCCTGGCATTCAAGATTTGGTGAATTTCTATTTTTTTTTTTTTTTCTCGAGCAAATGTCAATAAACTACACTGCTGTCTCTAAGGTATTAATAAGTGTATACCTAATATACCTATAATACCTAAGGTATCTCTAAGGTATTAATAAGTGTAACTAAAGAAGTATATAAAAAAAAATTCGATTATTTTGAAGACTTTAAATTTGAAGAAATGTTTTGGTCCGAATTGTCATGTTTCGTGAGAATCACCCATATACTGATTCCGATCCTCCCAAATGGAACAAAACGTGACTGTTTAAGCTTTTATTTATTGTCTGAATGTCTTCTAGAAGTTTCTAGAACCTCCTATTACATAATTTTATGTTCCTTTTTTAGTTCTATATTAACTTTTCAAGTAGATACATTGTTTGGAATACTTTGTTCTAAGTATTCCAGTTTTTTAAAAAAAATCCGTGTGATTAGTCAACGCCTCCTATAACTTAAAGCCTCATCACGGTTTTTTGTAGGTAGTCCGATCAGACCACTATGAAGGTAAACCAATTAGTGAAAGAACCACTAAATATGAAATCTATTAAAAATTAGAAAGTGGTAGCAAGTATATGTCTAAAAATTTGTTTAATTTATGAATATAATTGGTTTGTTTTATTTACTTGTCAACCACTACAGATTCAATTCTCAAATATATATGATAAATTTCTCTCAAGTACTTATAAAATAGAATTTGGGTTCATGCGCACAACTGGTTCGCTTTTTAAATAATTTGCGCAGACTACTTATAAGAAAACGTGCGGAGGCTTTCTGATGTAACAGGTGATGGATTAGTAATCTTGCTTCTGCAGGGATGCCAACTGCTCCGCTTTCTGGAATAGTTTTAATAAAGTTGTAGCAAATTATATAGTAAAATTCGTAAAATAAAGATAGTTACGCCTACTTTTTAGCACAGTAACTAGTGAATTGATTTTATAATGTTGCATTTTATATCATACTTATAACTTTTGATATTTAGTGGTGAAAAAATGACTTAAAATGAAAAATACTAAACTAAAAGTAACTTAAATTTCGCTACCACAAGAAAATACTATTTTGCAAAGCGGAGCAAGTTGGCATCTCTGTTTCTTTCTTCTTTAGTAGATTTCTATCCACCACTATTTCTAAACAATTCGCAGGCTTACATAACTCACCACTTAATTCAGATATCAAACCTTTTAAAAAACTAGCAAAATCTATTCATTTTGCAAAATTAGTTATTTTCGTTTGGCTAGACGGGCAAGCCATGTAAAATTAGCGAGGTATCCAACGTGTTAATAAGGATCGCAGGTTGTAAAATGTTATTAAATAGAAATACTTATGCAGTGAATCATTGATTCAGCAGTAAAAAATATTAGTCAAGGCCTATAGCATTGTATGTTAGTGATTGTTGAAGGATAAATAAATCAAATCAAGATAAACCTTTGGTGCAGCAAAGGAAAAAAAAAAAATGGAATTTGAGAATTGTAAATAATAGTGAATTAGAGCAAAAATTTAAACAACCTAATACAGTAAGAGTAATTTCAGCCAGTAAGGTTCAGCCACATTTATCGGTATGGAGAAAATCCAATGAAAATAATAGCATTTCAAAAGTCAGAGATAAAGAGAAGTAAGCCGTGTACAAGATAGCTGGACAATGTGAAAGAAAAGTATTTAAGGAGCAGTGGCATTGAAAATGACTGAGATTGCATTTTCTAGGAATCATCTTTAGTACTTAAATGGAAGAAGGAGACATTTTATAAATGTTTTTACCTGTTGGGAAAAAGGGTGTTCTAAGCTGCTGATGTCTGCACAATTTTCAACTTGATCAACTTCAATATCATAATCGCAAATAAAGAGTAGTAAAGAATCATAAAAAAACCAAGGTAATATAAGAGTTAATTAAAACACAACATAAATAAATAAATAAAAATAAAAAAAAAACTAATTTTGGAACTTCTATTTCTAGATTGAGTTTCGAGTCTTTCTTTTTATTTTTACTAGAGTACATTTTTAATGTTTTTACATTATCAGGGCTGCCAACTAGTGTGTTGTTGCAAAATATTTTATAGAGCGGTAGACGATTAAAAACTATAACCTTTGGAGTGTTTAGCAATTTTGCTAACATTCTGAAATCTACCTCACGTGAGAACTGATTTAGACTTAGACTGAGGGTGTGTTCGGAGTAGCCCTGAAGCGGCTCATCACTCCTTCATCTGATATAGGGTCCTCGGGCAACTGTGATACTAGCAATAATAGTGGTCATCGTGAGAGAAACAACGGAGCTATAGCAGACTTTAGTTGAACTGTTGTCCAGCGTAGACTAAGTTTGGAATTATAAAATATGATGGAATACTCCCGAACGGGATCACACATTGGTCATTTCTCGCTCGAGTATCCGTGGGTTGGGAGGCAAGAAAATTAAGAAGTTATAAAACTGAATATGTATAGTGCGAGAATAATCTGATTTTAAAAAAAAGTCAAGTATAAAGCTATGGGTGGAATACTCCTGAGTCGGGGATCACCATAGGTCATTTCCCTTCTCTGGGAGTATCCATGATAAAAATAGAAGAGGGGAAGAAAGTTATTTGTAATACTTAGAAAGTATACCGTCTGAGATGAGGATTGAGATAATTGGGTAATAATATGACTTTTTGAATCATTTAATGGAGTGGCGTGGAAAATACCTCCAAAACAAATTTACTAATCTAAGAATAATACATTAAAACATAAACATAATTACCACTAATGTTCCCTAAAAGCGTAGAAAGTTGGCACAGCCAAGCTATCATAATATTAATATAAAGTATTTTTATGTTGTTTTTATGAGTAACTTATTTAGAAATACTATTTCAAGGGGGATTTTAATGTAAGTATGAATACTGAAAAAAGTAAATAATTTTCTGACGTCCTGAGAAATGTTATTGGCAAGAATTGAGAAGCAATACCAGACAATGGACAGCATGAAGACTGTCATCAATTTATGCAGTTTTTACATTCCATGACTTGAAATTTTGAGGCGTTTATGAAAATCTTTAAACAGAAAAAACACTGATCAGTGTTGGCAATAATCCGATCTCCATTTTCTTTCTTTGAAAATTAATCGTCATTGTAATTCATAAGTCTTTAAAAAAAAATGGGGCTCGATTTTTTGATTTTTTATTATTTTAATAAACTTAATATATTACTGTATTTCACTTTATGAAATTTGTTTCTTAGCGCTAACAACACTGGTAAAATGTTTCAATGAAAATAAAAAAATTGTTACTGATTGTTATTTAGGTACAGTTATGATCAATCCATCATTTTTTTCTAAGATGTCAATGAGTTTTGCATAATTTACTGCTCATTTTCCCTGATAGAGCAACAGCTGTTCAGAACATAAAAGAATAAATGCATTCCGAATGCGTGTTTTGAATTTCTTTCCAAATAGCTGTCAGCTGTGAGGAACAATGGTGACTCCATAACCTTAAACATATTATTTCTCTCAGAAAATAAAACTCTGTAGATCATTTTAAGGAGCATTTTCTTACAAAAATAAATACATAAATAGATATTTATCATCAATATTCTTTATTTTAAACTGTGTTTTCTTTAATCATTTATAACATAATTTATTAAAGTATCACTTATCAAAGTTTGACAACTTGTTTGGCTTATGCGCATTAAATAACGGCAATGAAAAAAAGAGAAATCTATATAATTTAATAAATACTATATGAGATCCGTGGCGGCTCAGGGGATCAGGGTATAGAGCGCTCACCTCCCAATGCGTTAACCCGGGTTCGAATCACAACGAGAGCTGTCGATATGAATTCCGGCTCCCCGCTCGCATCGATCACAGGGCTGACGAAAAGTATCCTACGTGGTAGACGATACTGGGTTAGAGTACCCTTGCGGTCAGGCGTATCGAGGGAGGTTTCGTGGTTTTCCTCCACATCTAAAGCAAATCTGGGTTCGTTCCATCAAAAAGTCCTCCACGAAAGCGAATTTCTCCTAATACTTAATCCTGGTGTTCTCTTGTCTTCTAGATTGGGTTCAAAATTACAAGGCTACGGAGTCGAACATTGATAGTCGTAAACACGGAATTGGTTCGAAAGTTCTACGCCGGATGTGTATAAAACAAAATAAAATGAAATATATACTATATTATATATATATATATATATATAGGACTATCACTAGAGATTATTTTGTAAACAAAATATATTCGTATGAAAACCCTGCTCTATTGGTTAAACGATAAGGTTCTAACGTTAAAGTGGCTGTAGTTACAGTTGACATCAAGTCAAAAGCAAGAGAGAAAATTTTTTCTACAACAATGAATAAATAATTATTACTTATAAATAATAATTATTACTAAAGAAAAAATTGCTAAAATCACTTAATATAGCAATAACATGTGAAAAAATAGGAATTTTGAAGTTTGTATTTATATTGTTCCCTCATTAAATTGTCTGTGTGAAAAAATAAGCATGTAGCAAAATGAAACAACGTGCTTTTTTACTACAAGTTCAAGAATTAATAATTCTCTATCTAATAATCAAGCAGTCATTATTTTATTACATCAAAATCTTGGTAAAATTTTCTGCGTGATTTCAGAATTAGAAGTTTTATAGATTTTGAACAACAAAGCAAATTGTGATGTAAAGCAAAAAAGTGAAAGAAAATCTCAATAAAACTTAAACTATCAATAACTTACAGTAACTTAACAATTAGCATAAAATATTAATAAATAGAATTTCAAAAAGAAAAAAAAAAACTCGGTGTTAAGCTCATAAACAAATATGGCCCTTTAATCATGCCAAATGTTATTGCATTCCTGTAGTTTCTAAGGCTACCCGGGTGGTGTTTTTTTAACGCGTTTAACAATTAATAATTTTTGGACTAATTATCGAATGTTAATTTTTTATTCCATCTTAGTTTCTGTATAGTTTTCTACAGACCTTGGTAAATTCAAGTGGGCCGGGTAGCCTGGTTGGTGAGACATTGGGCTTGTGTTCGAGAGAACGGAAGTTCTAATCCCGCTGACCGTAGAATCCCTGTCCATTAAATGATAACTGGAGCATGCCAAATCTGTTGGGGTCAATAAGTTTCCAAGTTCCCGTAACAAATCAACACCTTTAAGGGTAATAATTTGGAGATTGGTCGTTTTCAGGTTCAGGTTAAAATTACGATAACTGGAAACATTAATTAAATGATAACGATACGATAACATTAATTAAATGATAACTGGAGCATGCCAAATCTGTTGGGGTCAATAAGTTTCCAAGTTCCCATAACAAATCAACACCTCTAAGGGTAATAATTTGGAGGTTGGTCGTTTTCAGGTTCAGGTCAAAATAACGACCTGTAGATAAATGAATGGAATATGAATCCTTCTATTGATTGAGATGAATCCTCCATGCATAACGGACTGTGACAAGTGTGTGACTGTAATCGTATTCTTAGCCATAGATGGCGCCACTGAGAAAACAAGAAACTCACCCTCTGTCTTAAAAATGTGCCTGTTTCCAATCAGGCTTGTTGGCATAAGTAACAACATAATAAGTTTTATAGTTTTTGTGCAGCGAAACAAAATGTAACATTAATAAGAACATTCAAAAGAGCTGCCCTAACGATTTTTTAATAAAGACGAACAGCATTATTGAACTAACGCAAATGAACTAATTGTAAGAATTGTTTTTAGCTGAAAAAATCAACATGCGTAAAGTTTTTAACATTTATCAATATGCATTGCCTTTCAAAAACTCAGCCAAATTGGCTGCTCTAAGTTCTCATTACATTCAAATCTTGGTGTCATTTTCTCGAAATAATTTCTAATGTCATTCCAAGTGAAACCTTCAGATTGAAATATGTTACACCTTAATAAATTCAATCGTAAATTTACACGTCTGTGAATGTCATCGTCAAAATTCAAAAGAGGTGAACCATTTCTCCAAACTGTCTCCATTTGAATAATAGCCACGAAACTCTGTTAATTTAGTTTTCATATTTTACTGCTTATAAGCAATAATTTGACTTAAATCTTATTGAATATTTCACAAATTTAACTCGGAACATCAGTTTTTACTAGGAAAAATTTCTTATGTAAGTCAAAATTTTACCACACTTGCCATTTTCAAATTGATGCTAAAATTAGCTTATAAATTTTAATTAATTTCCAAATCATTACTGATTATTACTTATATTTTTTAAACATATTCAGGATTACTGTTGAGAAAACGCAAATGATTTTAAAGTGACGTAAAAAGTAATAAGTACCTTTTCAATAAGAAATAGTAAAACATTTTCAGAATAATACGATACTTTCTAGTGTTGGTCGCAAATTATTAAATATGTTAGAATTTATTTTATATGATTTATTAAAATTATGAAATTTATTTAACTTTACAATAATTAACTATTAAATTTATTAAAATTTAATGTCTTATAAGTATTATTAAACTATTAATATACTTTATCCCATTATACGTTATCTCAACATTTGGAATTATATAAAAAATACCTTTTTGGTAAAAGGTAATAAGACATTTATACTTAGAATAGAATAACTTTACAATAATTAACTATTAAATTTATTAAAATTGAATGTATTATAAGTATTATTAAACTATTAATATACTTTATCCCATTATACGTTATCTCAACATTTGGAATTATATAAAAAATACCTTTTTGGTAAAAGGTAATAAGACATTTATACTTAGACTAATGCGATAGATTCAAGTTTCGGCTGCTTCTTAAATTTATAAAATATCTTAAAACAAGTTTTATGTGGTTTATTTAAAATTATTAAATTTATTAAAATTATGAGATTTATTTAACTTTACAATAATTAACTATTAAATTTATTAAAATTTAATGTATTATAAGTATTATAAAACTATTAATATACTTTATCCCATTATACGTTATCTCAACATTTGGAATTATATAAAAAATACCTTTTTGGTAAAAGGTAATAAGACATTTATACTTAGAATAGAATAACTTTACAATAATTAACTATTAAATTTATTAAAATTTAATGACTTATAAGTATTATTAAACTATTAATATACTTTATCCCATTATACGTTATCTCAACATTTGGAATTATATAAAAAATACCTTTTTGGTAAAAGGTAATAAGACATTTATACTTAGAATAGAATAACTTTACAATAATTAACTATTAAATTTATTAAAATTGAATGCATTATAAGTATTATTAAACTATTAATATACTTTATCCCATTATACGTTATCTCAACATTTGGAATTATATAAAAAATACCTTTTTGGTAAAAGGTAATAAGACATTTATACTTAGACTAATGCGATAGATTCAAGTTTCGGCTGCTTCTTAAATTTATAAAATATCTTAAAACAAGTTTTATGTGGTTTATTTAAAATTATTAAATTTATTAAAATTATGAAATTTATTTTACTTTTCAATAATTAAGTATTAAATTTATTAAAATTCAATGTATTATAAGTATTATTAAACTAATAATATACTTTATCCCATTATACGTTATCTCAACATTTGGAATTATATAAAAAAAACCTTTTTGGTAAAAGGTAATAAGACATTTATACTTAGAATAGTGCGATAGATTCAAATTTCGGCTGCCTCTTAACTTTATAAAATATCTTAAAACTAATTTTATGTGGTCTATTTAAAATTATTAAATTTATTAAAATCATGAAATTTATTTAACTTTACAATAATTAACTATTAAATTTATTAAAATTTAATGTATTATAAGTATTATTAAACTATTAATATACTTTATCCCATTATACGTTATCCCAACATTTGGAATTATATAAAAAATACCTTTTTGGTAAAAGGTAATAAGACATTTATACTTAGACTAATGCGATAGATTCAAGTTTCGGCGGCCTCTTAAATTTATAAAATATCTTAAAACAAATTTTATGTAAACCACATAAAATTTTATTAAAATTATTAAAATTATGAAATTTATTTAACTTTACAATAATTAACTATTAAATTTATTAAAATTTAATGTATTATAAGTATTATTAAACTATTAATATACTTTATCCCATTATACGTTATCTCAACATTTGGAATTATATAAAAAATACCTTTTTGGTAAAAGGTAATAAGACATTTATACTTCGACTAATGCGATAGATTCAAGTTTCGGCTGCTTCTTAAATTTATAAAATATCTTAAAACAAATTTTATGTGGTTTATTTAAAATTATTAAATTAGTTTGATTATAGTATTATTATCAAATATTTATATAATTTTTTCTCTTATAAAACTTTATTCAATTTACTCATAACGTTGATATTTTATAAAATATATTATGTTGAATACAAGATACATGTCTGGTTTCTTCAGGATAAATTTCAAGAATAAAAAAAAAACTCATGTACCACTCTTTTTCTTAAAAAATATATTTCTTAAAATTTGGGCTCTGAATCTACATTGGCATTTAATTCTAAAAAAACTGCAAACTTTACATCGAATTAGTTCTTTACGATCATTTTGTATCGTCGCTTCTTCATTATCATCAATTCAACCACTCCCAAAGCGTATTGGAACTACTAAATTCTGTACTTTGATCTCTCGGAAAACTGCAAATTTTGCATTGATTTAGCAGAGATGCCATCTTGCTCCGCTTTGTAAAATATTATTTTCCAGTGGTAGCGAAATTCAAGTTATTTTCAGTTTAGCATTTTTCCTTCTAAGTAATTTTTTTCACCACTAAATATCAAAAATTATAAGTAGTATCATATAAAATGCAACGTTTAAGCAACAATCAACTGGTTACTCTATTAAAAAGTAGGCGTAACTGTCCTTCTCCAACGAATTTTATTGCATAATTTGCTACCACTTTATTATAACTATTCCAGAAAGAGGAGCAGTTAGTTGGTATCCCTGAATTAGTTTATAGTTTCTTCACCATGACCATCTTGTATCTTCATCATCAACTTAACTCATCTTCAACCGAACTCCTTCTTACAGCACAAAGGATAAAATAGCGAATGGCAAAGATCCTCTTCTTCATCCAACCCACGAAGCCAAGGTTAATAACAGTTTGGCACAATTTAAAGCCTTAACTTTAATGGACTGGTGCCACCATCTAAGCAGCATGGCACATTTACTTACTAGGTTCGGCAATTTTTATCTCTTATATTGTTGTCATATTTACAATCTGTCATATTACAGATTTAGAGCCAGCAACGTAAGAGTATCTAAGATTTGTTAAAAGGAAAAAAAAATCATTAAGCAATAAAAAAAAAAAAAAAAAAAAAAAAAAAAAAAAAAAAAAAGTATTAGTTACCGGATTAATTCCATTTAAATATGTAACTGATATGGTCTTAATTAAGTTGTTGAAAAATTTATTTTGAATTTTTTCTGGCTGCTTTTTCGAATTTTGAAAGTACATAAATTTCAAATGTTTCTTTCTAAAATATAAAACTTAAGGCTTTAGCTACGCAATACAGCCCAATTCCTCCTTTGAAACGATATTGCAAGTCATGACAATGAAATTTAAAACTATTGCTATAGCTTCACACAATAGTAACTATTTTATTCCATAATCGACAACTATTCTGGAACATAAATATTCTCGATAGTAATTGTTTTAGTGCTCAGATTTGTTTACTCAAAATATTTAACACGTTGCCTTACATTTTTAATTTAACGATCTGTTCAGAAGCTCTTTTTTTCCTCATTTGTTTATGACTGCCACACGAAAGTGAGCGTTAGTAGTAAGTTTGAGTTTGGAAGTGAAAATTAGCACATTTTGTCATAGTTGGAATGACGGATGGGACGGATTTTTCCCACTTAAAAAAATAAAAAAAACAGTACATGCTAATTTTTTTGGATCTACTACGGCATAGTTTCTTTTTTCTATTGGCAGGTAAGTGTTGCTCATTTAACGTTACCCAGTGGACACATCTGTTAATCTAAATCAGCATCATTACCCACGCCACACTGCCACAGATAGCCCTTCATGGGGTGGGCCACATTCACACAACAGATGACAACACAGAGAGAGAAACATCCATGCCCAAAGCGGGATTCGAATCCGCAGTCAGGCACGCTAACCGCTCGGCCTCCTGGCCGGCCAACGGTATAGTTAATGGATAAAAACAAAATATGAAAATTGAAGGAAATAAGTGAAATAGTTCTCGGGAAGGGAAATTTGAAAGTACCCTTTTTTCGAAATAATATTGATCAAAACTATGCAATTGATTTAATTCAAATTTTGGAACTTTTTTACGTAGAAATAAAAACATCTTTAAGATTTCTTTTACATTTTACTATGCGTTTATCAATTAAAATCTGAGAGTCTCATATATGACGCAAATTTTTTTTCTTTCTGCTAATTAAATTTTTGAACAGGTTTTAAATATTTTCGTGTTGCTAATTTCAAAACCTAAAATCCGCAATTGTTTTATCTTTGCAAGGTACAGTTTTTATGAAACTTAATAATATATTCCTATTAAAGATTTTTTTAGAGAAATCAACTCGAGTGAATTCAAAGTGTCCCGACTTCTCTGTAACGCAGGGAATAGTAGAGAAAATGCGATAATACATTTCACTTTATGTTGCAATACCTTAAGATCATATGTATTTTGTCATAAGTGTTTTCTTTCCAAAGGAGCAAGGAGTATATATGCATGTAAACCTATACGTTCTTCATAAACTTGTACTTTCAGAAATTTTACTAACTAAATAAAAAAAAAACGTTTTAGTAAAATTTTAGCTTTCGGTACAAAACTAATTCCAGATTTGAAATCCCTACACTCGACTTTAAGTAAGACCAAGTACTTGCAAAAATGTGACAAAAATTTATTCCTTAGTATCTATTAGTTTCTATTGATTATAAGTCAAATTTTTAAAAAAATGATCCAAAATTTCTTTTAATTCATTGTTCTTCTTCAATATATCCATAATGCTTTTGTTTGCTCTCTGGGAAAGTTCTACTGTCTATTGATAGGAAGCCAATAGCCAATTAACTTTACCTTCGATTATAAACTGAGAATTGTCTGATTTTTGGATTTTGAAAATTAATTACGTAGCTGCTAAAATTGTACGATCGTGATTGTACAAAGTGGTTGAATAATAATAAGTTACTTCGTTAAATTACTTCAATAAATTACTTCGCCAACACTTAAAAGTGTAATTGTCAAATTACTATCTTATATACATATGTTTGAATTACTTATTTTTAATGAGAGGTGAAATAATTATGATTTAACTTTTAAAATTAAGATTTTGTGTTAAAATATCAATGTTGTTACGACTAAGAAATTTTTTTCTCAACTATCGTAATATTTAACACCTATGTAATAATCTGAACAAAAAACAATATATCTGTAGATCAAGGCACTTAATTTTCCTTAATTTACTGTATTAAAAATAAATTGTAAGTATTAAAAATCGCGTTAACTAATTTTTGTATATACATTTTATTAAAGTCAAGCAGTCCAGATATGTTCCTATTTATACAAACTTCCCGAATAGAACCGTTTTCAGGTCCAAACATGAAAAGTTAATCTGAAAAAGATTGCGTTCGTAAAGAAGATCTCATTCAACAGAAAAGAAAAGTTTTGGTTAAAGAAACTCTTTTAGTTGGTTGTCTAATTAGTTTAATAAGATGACAGCTTTTTCTTTCTTACTATAAAATCTTTGGAGACCGAGGTCTGATGCATGTCTTTTGTTTGTTTTAGGTAAAAAGCAATCGCAATAGAAAATATTTTTTCAGGATGATTTAATTTGTTAGCTGTAAAAATATTTAAATTACTGAATTAAACTGCACTAATCCATTAATTTAAATTACACTTGAGACTTCTTTTTATGGGATTTTTTTTTAAATGTATTGTATTAATCAAACTCAACATTGTTTTTATAGCCTTTTCATGTAATTATGTCATTCCAGATATTAGGATGCATTTCTGCCAACTTTTACGCATTTGGCGTAAAATTTTATTTCTATATTTAAAGTGGTAGTAAAATGTATGCTTTCTATATATTCCTTGCATTTATAAAGTAAATTCATGATCTTTTAGATCATCACTATTTTTAAAAAAAATATAGTATATATATAAATATGAAATACTGTTGAGATAGTCCGCAGCAGTCTACCCCAATAAATAACGCATATTTCTACCTCTCTTGCAATTATATCTTTAAAGTATCTAGACACTTTACAAGCTGTATTTGTATTTGAAAATAGAGATGAAAAGTAAAGACCCCACACTATGTAGTGTAATCAAAATTCAAAAAAACGTATAGACTGGATAAAAAAGGTATAGTAAAAATTTTATTAAGTGAAGAGGTATTGTATTTTATAATGCGATAGGTTTCTCAAAAATCTAAGTCTGTAGAAAAAACATTTGTTTCTTCCATATCATCAATTTTTCTTTTGTCAACAAATAAAGCCATTGGTGTTTTTCTATTCTCGTTGGCTCATTTCGTTTAATTTTTACCCCTTATAAATTAATACCTACGGTTCATAATTTGTACGCTTTATCGTACAAGTTGCGACAGCTCCAAGCTGCTAACGTCACAGCTGGACGCTAAATCTCTGACGATGCTATCATGTATGTCAGTGCTTAAACTTTAATTTTTTAAAATTATATTTCCTTTTTGATAATTAGATTACTATTTCCAGTAGTGCTTTGTTATTTATTTTTTTTATTTCATCTCATAATATTTTCTTCAAATGTATACATATACACTATAATATCATGATACATATATTATACTATTTTCTAAGCGTCTGAAACGATTTGGAGAAAAGTCTTTGTGTTTTATAGGCAGCTAAACTTGCAAAGTTTTGGTTTAAACTAAGTTCAACATTTTCTTTAACTTTAGGATTACATCAGAACAATTCGCTAAATTTTTTATTATTAAAAAATACTTATCATGCACTTATAAAAAGTTTTAGGTATGTAAGAAACAATATGACGTATAATTTTAACTCAAAAATTCGTTTTGATGTTTTGAATATTTGCTATAACTTAGGTGTCATGTCTCCGTAATTTTGGAATTTTTAGTGTTAGTTTAAAATCTGTAAATTATTTTATGAGGATATAAAATTACTTTATGCTTATATTCTCTTACAGAGAAATATACTCATATTCAGAGCTGGACGTTATCAGAAATAAAATATGTGTTTATAACGTCGCATTTTCTTCTTCCTATGCTCACCTGGAGAATGACCTAGGTTATACAGGTATCTGAAGGGCAGATTTGGCGGCCACTCTTTCTGGGGCACCATATTAGGTGGGTCAACGTTGCTCCAACAGCAAGGACAGATAGTACAGAGCAGGAAAGAGCATCCATGCCTTGTCCGGGATTCGAACCCAGAACATTTCTGATAGAATACGTCATATCGATATATTATTTTTACATTGATCAATATTTTCACTACCCCTAATTAAATTTATCAATACTAACATTGTTGTATTCGATAATTATCTTTATAGTGGATAATAATTATGATATTATTTCAATAGATATATATCGTTGACGAAAATGTTTGCGATATTATCGTTATCAGCAAATGTAGCCATATATACAATTATCGTACATTCGATACTTATCATTAGTCGTATTATTCATGACATATCTCGAGAATTATTTTTCGGTATATTAATGCTAAAAATATTTCACAATCTATCGATATGTTGCCTATTTAAGGCATAGTTTAATAACATCTTGATTAGTGTTCACCGTTGTCGAAAACATAAAAAAAAATTGTTTTAACATTTTTAACTATCACTTTATTTTAAAAGTAATTTTATTAATATTATAAAATTCAAAAATGCTCTCTTAGCGTAAAACATACCCCAATATTATAAAAATCGTCCTTCTGAGCAGAGGGGCAGCAGATTAAGATTTCTTGTAGTAGAAATATCTATTTACGTATCAAAGTGGGAAAGATAATTAATATTTCGTAGACAATTTTCTTCTTCTTGTAATTGAAATAAAATAAATAAATTTAGAAAGCTATTGTGGCTGTGTATTTGAATTTCTACCATCTCAAACCTGGTGGACCCAGCGACATAAAGGTACCAAAAAGTTTCTTGACTACTCCTAATATAGCCCAACAAAAGCAACACAATTTATGTATTTCTTCACATATTCTTTGAGGTTTAAGTTTTTTTACCTCAGCAAGTATTCCTTAAACATTTTTTTTAACTATTGTTTAATATTGAGTAATAAGTTTGCAAAAAGTATTCTGAAACATGAATAAAGAAATTTGTGGCAATTTTAACTTGGAATGAAAAGTTGTTTTCCCTTCAGATTGTTTTTGAGCTGTATTGTTGTAGCTGTACTGTTTGAGTTTTGAGCTGTAAGCACAAAGTTTAATGATCATAAAGTTAAATATCTTGTTTTACTCGTCCCACTTTCTTTATTTTCAAAGCTTGTTTAAATTTCTAAAATCTGAAAACTCTGGCAATGAAGAAAACCAAAAACCATTATAAATAAGGTCAAATGTCGTAAAGAATTCTTTTGTTTGTTTGTGAAGAATGTTTACCTATTTCGATGCTAATTACATTATGCTAATTCGTCTAAACTCAACCTCAACTAAAATAAAGACTAAAATACGCAATAAACAAATCGAAAATGCATCAAATTTAGGGGAATTCCAATGTTCTTTTTATCGATTTCTCAGAAATGACAAGAATGTGAACAAGAAAATAAAATTTTTGATTTTTCATTAAACCAGAAATTCACCAATACACTGTCTATTTTATTTTTTTTTAAATTAAGAAAAAAAAAAAACTGAGACATGAATGAAATTTATTTCTAAATAAAATTGTGGTACATAGCTATCGAACTAACACTTGAATTCTTGGCACGACTGTCATCTTTCTTCTCGCCAAAAGGTGAAAACCTTGAATTGGCGATGTCCTGTGTTTTGGCGGTAGAATAATTGGATTGTGAAGTTCTGCGGGCGAAAGCCTCTCACGTTCTTAGAGATGGAAAAGTTCTCGAGATACAAAAGAAGACAGGAGCGGCTTGGAATCAATACCAATTCCTTTAATCTAACTGATAACAAATTTTTAGAAGTAAGATCGCGAACTTATCACCGATCTGACGTTCCTAACAGCTGAACTGTCAGGATGATGAAGATTGATAGATAGCTTTAATTTTTTTTTTTTTTTTTTTTAACTGGATGTGTTGTTCAGTTATTGAAGGAAATAAAATGAATTTAAGTAAGAACAGAAAATTTATTTGCAACAGTTAGAGAATAATTTTATCGTGAAAGCTTATTGTTCTTTTAGTTTAAACTTGTTGTAAAGTCGGGTAAATAGGTATAAAAACCTTTATAACGGAATAGACTGATTGCGTAAGAGAAATTTATTTGATTTATATTTAGTATTTACGAACCTATTTTCTTGGTAACGTTTAACTTTAACACGTTGAATGCTACGCCAATTTAACATGGCTTGCTCGTCTGGCTAAACAGTAAATAACTACAAACTAAATTTGCAAATATTAGATAGATTTTGCTAGTTTTTTAAAAGGTTTAGCATGACACATCTGAAAAAAAGTGGTGAATTATATACACAGCCTTCGAATTTTTTAGAAAAAGTGGTGGATAAAATCTACTAATTGAATTTATTAAACCAAGATTCACAATTAATAAACTACCACTTGAAAATATTTATTAGCTGTCCGGAGCAAGTTGGCATCTCTGTAGTTTATAAATAAAACTATTTTCGTGTGTTCTATATTGCATTTTCATCAAACCCTTTTAGTAACGATAATAATATAAAAAAATTAAAAATTTACTCCAATTATGGGTTTCTAATAATCTTGGCTTCGCCTGTCACCGGCGATGGGATTCAACGTGTTAAGTTTATAATAATTATAATCGTCAACTTTTAAGATCAGATGTATATATTTTTTTATTTGATTTTAGTTACTAGCTTTCTCTCTTTTTTTGGACGATCCGAATTTAGACAACGCCTCCTATAACTGAAAGCCTCCGCACGGTTTTTTATGGGTAGTCTGATTATACCACTGTGAAGGATATCCACTTTCCGAACGAGTCATTTAATACTAAATCTAGTTAAAATAAGAAAGTGGTAGCAAATATATGGCTAAAATTTGTTTTATTTATGAATATTATTGGTTTGCCTTATTCACTTGTCAACCACTACAGATTCAATTCTCAAAAATACATCATAAATTTCTCTCAATAACTTTAAAAAAAGCTTTTGGGTTCATGCGCACAACTGGTTCACTTTTTAAATAGTCTGCGCGGACTACTTTTAAAAGACCGTGTGGAGGCTTTCTGATGCAGGAGGTGATGATTTAGAACGCGGAAAAGTGACCCCATACCTAAAATTTTCCAGCATGATCTTTCAAATTGCTCCAACAATTTCGCTCTGTGAAATCTTCCAGAAAATTTACTCCTAAACGAAAGATTACTTACAGGAATGCCACAGGTGAATAAAAATTTTTTTTAAAAAAATGGTAGAAACTCAATTCATTTTTGATCATTTTTTATTCTTTGAATTTTTCAAAAGTAGCTACTACTGTGACTTGTATTTCTAATTATTGATATTTAAAGCAAAATCATTCTTTGCATGCACATTCATATCTACCAACTTGTACGGCAGTTGAGGAATAATGTTAGTGGTAGCAATATTAGTGTTTTGACGTATTAAATCTTGAAGTTTAAAGTCTAAAAAATCTTTTTAAACTACCACGGCAAATCAACAATTATTTAAAAAAAAAAAAAAAAAAAAAAAAAAGTCACCACTCTATGCATTTTTAGTAGTAATCCGTGGAAACCCTATAGTAACATTAATTACATTGTAGAGGTTGTAGAAGTCCTCATTTGGATCTTGTGCCACTAAACCTTACATTCAATCAATCAATCGTATCATATAATTATAGTTACAATATAGAGGTTGTAGAAGTGTTCGTATTAACCCCTTGATATACGAAGACGTCTGGGGGACGTCATTTGTTTCTTATTTCAAAACAATAATTGACGTGTCTCAGACGTCTTCAACACAGGGATTCCAACTTGCTCCGGACAGCAAATAAATATTTTAAAGTGGTAAGTTTATCAATTGTGATTCTTGGTTTAATAATTTCAATTGAGTAGATTTTTATCCACCACTATTTCTAAATAATTCGTAGGCTTATATAAAACCACCTTTAAGTAGTTAGTCATGTCTTAAATCATGATTTGTCTTTATTTTTAATTTAAGTCTACAATCAATATTTCTAATGTTATGTAAAAACGTCAATTTGTCATATCGCATTTTTTCATTTTATTATTTCACAAGCAAACGGCTTGATTTTTTTTATGGCTACCACAATGTTTGCCAAATCAATGAATTTTACCTTACAGTATGTAATTTAATGATGAATGGAATAGGGGCCGCTTCGCGGCCCAGGTGCTCAGTTTATTTAAATAAATAAAGTTAGTCATGTTATGCCTTCTAAAAAGCAAGCAAAAATAGTCAAATATTTGCAAAATTTAATATGTTGTTATTTATCGTTTTTTTAATCGTTTTAGCGTGTCCGGAGCAGTTGGCATCTCTGTAACATTCCGTTGGGAATTGTTGTTTACAGTGCAATCGAAGATCATTTCTATTTCAAGAAATTTAAAATTCCGCACAGTTTAGAGTTTTAAAGATATGTCAAGGGGTTAAACTGAGGAAAGAATGCTTAAAATGTATCTATGTTAACGAAATAAATGGAATGAACTTATGATGCATTTTATACAATAGTGTCTAAAAAGAATCGTGAGCAATAATGAGTTAAACTACTGTTTTGTATTGTTGAGTACCATTTAGTTCTACAAATCCAGGGCTCCTAAAGGTCCACCAAAAACATTCAAGGAGTATCAAACAAAGTTTTCTTAATTTTGCAACCGCTTCAATTTAGTTCATGTTCCTCGAGCAGATTTTTATGAATGCAATAAGTTTCCAAATGTTAGTGGTGATCAAGAAAAATTTAATGATCAAATTTAAAAACTATGAATATATTTTAATGTATTAATTTTGCTACCACTTTAAAAACGTTCGCGTATCGCTGACAGCCCTGAAGTATGAGCCTATTAACCCCTTAACGCACAGATTTTTTTAAAAAACCGGTCCAAAACAAATAAATTTTTTTAATGTAAAAAAAACACACTTTAGAACATTTTATTTTCTTTTGGTGGACAATTTTGATATACTGCGCTTTTGTTCCATGGGAAAAGGCTACATTCAGAGATGCCAACTGCTCCGGACACGCTAAAATAATTTAAAAAACGGTAAATAACTACAAAGTAAATTTTGCAAATATTTTACTATTTTTGCTTGCTTCTTAAAAGGCATAGCAAGGCATGAGTACTTCGTTCGTTGTAGTAGAACTGGGCGTTTGAGGCCCTTACGGCTCTTTTCCAATTCATCCTGAAATTAGACTAAGAAACATACATGACAAAAATAAAGTTTGGGGAGCAAAATGAAGTTCGTGTTTAGAAAAAATGGCACTTGACCATTATTAGGTAATAACAAAATTACAAGCAATAAAAAAAGTTAAAATTAAAGTACAATGGGAAAATAAACACATACAAAAGGGGGGCTAGTTAAATGAATGTGTAATTAAGTGTGGCTCTCATACCTGCCAACTTTTACGCATTTGGCGTAAAATTTTATTTCTATATTTAAAGTGGTAGTAAAATGTATGCTTTCTATATATTCCTTGCATTTATAAACTTAATTTATTATCTTTTTGACAACCACTATTTTTTCAAAAACTAAGCATATCTATTTATATGTAATATTGATGTTGTACTCCGCAAAAGCTTTTTCAAATTATAATTTGATATGCTAAACTAGTTTTGAGTCATGTACCTTTATTTAATTATTATGAACGAGGATTAAGGGTATAGAGTTACCCAGGTACCTCATTAAGCCTAGGCTGAGTAAGCCACAATGACATCAAATTATAACGTATGTTTCTGCACTAAATTGTAATTCAAATTCTATTTTACTACCACTAGGAAAAATTATCCTCGAAAGGATTAAAAGTTGGCAGGCATGGGTCCTGGCAATTACCCCTCGTGCCGTAGCTTATCCCTGATCAGACCCTGAGGGGTTTGACAGGAGTACTATAAGCCTACGAATTATTCAGAAATGGTGGTAGATAAAAATGAATTTATTAAACCAAGAATCACAATTTATAAACTACCACTTTCAAATATATATTTGCTGTCCGGAGCAAGTTGCATACCTGCCAACTTTTAATCCTTTCCAGGATGTTTTTCCCCAGTGGTAGTGAATTCGAATTACAATTCTAGGCAGAAACATATGCAGTTTTTGGAGAGGGTGCATGTGGTTAAGCAGGACAGTATTTTATATTAATATATACGCTTAAATTTTTTAAAAATAGTGGTGGTCAAAAAGATTTTAAATTAAGTTTATAAATGGAAGGAATATATAGAAAGCATACATTTTAGTACCACTTTAAATATAAAAATAAAATTTTACGCCAAATGCGTAAAAGTTGGCATCACTGTACATTTTATTCTTGAATAAATAAAGGCTATAGCTTACAATCCTATGTAAATGATAAATATCAATAAAACGATTTTTTTTTTCTTAGCTTTCACATTATTTTCAATTCTCGATTATATTCTAGTGTGAAAAATTATAGCAGCATAAAATACAACGCCGCTCGAATTAACTCGAGCGCATAGGTTAAGGGGTTAATTTTATAAAATAACCAATTTGTAAAAGCTTTTTTTTTTAATTACATACCACTTTATGAAATATTCTTTAGACATCAAATATTCTGTATATCCAATGCTACATTCCACAGTGAGTTGTTATCCAAATCTAGTAGCCTGGTCAGTAAAGACTCTGGGCTTGTATTTATGAGAATGGGAGTTGGAATCCCTTTAGATGCACGTTATATCTGTTGGTGTTACAAAGTCTTCCAAGTTTTCATAACATCAATACCTCTGGAGTCTATGAATTGGTGATTGATAGTTGTCTAGTTCAGGTTAAAATTATAATCTGTGGATGAATGAGTATGATTGGGCCATCCTTGTAAAACGGGCTGTGATGTGTGTGCGCCTGAAGTCGTATTCTTGGCAATAGAGGGCGCCTCTGAAAAATAAGAAACGCACTCTCTGCCTTAAGATTTCGATTGTTTTCAAGCAGGATTGCTGGTATTGGCCAGTGGCATTAGTAACAACAGCTGATTGAATGTGTATTTCTCAGAGAAAGTAAGTCTTTGTCTTTAAAACTACAAAATACTTTTTGTTCTAATTAATTACCAGTTTACTTCATTGGCAAAATGGAGCTGCATACCTGAGTCAAACATGGCTTTTGAAAATTCATATGTTCATAAGAGTCAGTGAAGTAGATAAATTGCGTGAAAAACAGTAAAAGATTGATTCAAGAGATGAAAAGATATCGTTAACCATGTAGAAGGAATGGATGAATTAAGCAAATTATAGTTTTAAAAAATAAAATTCGTTAGTTGTTGTAGAACAGGGCATTTGAGACCTAAGTGGCCCAAAATATAAAATAATTATAATAGTTTTTATATATAAAAAAACATTTATGCAAAAAAATGGTCGTACATATTCATACCTAATGATATTCTTTTGGTTATCTATCAATTTAGTTTTAAAAGTTTTTTGCTCGAAGATTTCAGACACAAACTAAAATGTTAGTAGTAAAGAATGTATTTCGAAAAATTAAATCCTTATAAAAAACACTGATGAAAACATTTTTTTTTTCTGTTGGTGAAAAAATGGAACTTCCTATAATACGACGGAAACTCCAGAACTATATCAAAAATTTATTAAGGTTTTCCGTTTCTTATCTTGAATGTGTTTATATGCATCTGCAATTTCGCAATTTTACGTTTACGGCAGATGGCTGAACAAGAAAAATTTAAATAAACAACCAAGCTGTGCTGTCAAAAATATAAAATGTCATCTAGAAATGAAAAAAAAATAAAGTGACAAATAAAAAGTGACATTTCGTCGTTATACCACTGTTGTTTGTTATCATTTGTTAACTTTATAATTGGGAAATTTGCCAGCTATTGTAAATACTTTAGCAAATGACTATATTTTTTCATAGAAAGGGGAGAATTAGCGTTTTGAAAATTTTCAAATATGGATATTTTTGGAAATATCTTGGAATATTTATATGGATAGCTTGGAAAACCATGACTTAGGTTCATTTTAATTCTAGCATTTCATTTTTAAATTTTTTATAATTACAAGGCAATAATATTTGAGCATAATAATTACTATGATAATATCATACCAATTCATTTTTATCACATTATTTAATTAAACTGAAAATAAATAATACAATCATACAGTTCCTAGAAAAAAAAATCCTCAAAAAAAAAAAAAAATAAAAAAAAAATAAAGCACCAGTCAAATTTTTTTTTTAATATTATTGCCTTCTTATCATAGGTCAACCTAGAACCCCTCACGCTCTGTTAAGCGTGGAGGTAGCGGGTTCGAATCCCGCCGTAACCCTGGATGTATTCTTTGTGATGTCTTTCTCTGAATTGTTCTATCTGTATTTTCTACTTGACAATGACTTATAAGCCTATATTGAGCACACAAGTCAGCAAATGTATGTAATTTCAATAAACAATAAATAAATAAAACCTAGAACCGATGAATTGGATACTGACGCTTTGCACCAATATGCCGAGCTCTCCAATGTATTCAGCATTAAAAATTCTATGAGAGCTGTAAACTATATTGTATCGTAAGCCAGTGGCTAATAAATGGTGTATCGCGGAGTCCTATGGTTCCATAGAAGAATGAAAAGAGTTCCATGAATTGGTACTTTTTATCAACAATGATGATTTTTGAAACCTCTTATAATATTTAGATCTAACCTATATTTCATAATTTATTTAATATTTCGGTTCCCTTTATAAAATTATTACAAGTAAAATGCTAATGAAATAGAAATGAGAAATGGCATATTTTAAAAGAAAACAAAATTTAACAAATTATCAAAATTTTCTTTTGATATCAAATCAAATTATAATAATTAAATTCTTTAATAAAGAAATATGTTTAACTTATAACCATTTTTAACGTTTACAGCAGATTTTTTAAGTTTTCATTTCTACGTAAATCATAATTTGGCGTATTTAATTCATTTTCTGCTTACAGGTATGTACAGTCCGTAAAAAAACAAACGAATCACCCTGAATAACTTTCGTTCTAATGATCGAATTTTCACGAACTAAGTGTCAATCTTAATGGTTCCTGAGGGTGACCTCAAATATGCCAATTAATTAGTGCCAACTATTAATTAAGTTACGGATTCAGACACAAAAACGTACTTTCTCTGAATAAACATATACTTTTTTTTACATATTTGGATTCTTAACCTTCAAAATATAGGGAGTAGCCGCAATCTGGGAAATATGGTCCCCATAGTTTGGTGAGGAGAGTGATCCAAAGTTCGTACCCCTTAATGCTAATTTCACTTTTTACGTTTTTAGTCATATTTTTAAAGCTAATAAAGCAATTCAAAGAAAATTGCACCCAATCATAAAACTCATTTACCCAAAGATAATTTAATGAAAAAAAGAAATTTTAATAATTATTTATTATTTATTTAAATTGAGGATGAAACAATTGTGAATTATAAGGTATGAATTTTTTTTATACCATATTAATCTACATATTTTTCAATTGAAAAATCTAAAGTTTCAACTATTTTTATTTATTAGAAGCTGAGAAAAATTAAAATTAATTATTTTTAAAAAAATAATTTGGCGACAATAAACAAATAACTAAATGGGGCGATTAATATTAAAATGTAATAAACTTGCGAAGAACTTGAATTCGCGCGCTTAGCGTTAAAATTTCATTCATATATTTTTCTCTAATAATCGTTTGCTAATCTTTTTATTTTATTTCTTTCAAACTATAAAATACGATGTTTATTTTTTAGTCCTTTAATAATTTATTTGCAATTTAGTAATAAAAAACACTTTATTCAACGAATGTCTAGTTTTATAAAAGCTTGCTTCTGCAGCGACACCAAATTTTGCTTATCTAATGTGATTATTTTTTATTTTTCAGTTTTTTTTTCTCAATAACCGATACAATTACAGTAATATACATACGTATGAATAGATTTATAATAAAATATTTATCAATTTCTTGAATATTTTTTTTATAAATATTAATAAAAATAAGCAGTAAACATATTTAAGCATATCTTACATCATAGCAAATTTCTCAACATCTTTTATAGTATCGTCTTAATCTTAAAAGAAATTTTTTAATTACCTGTCCGGAAGTGTTTCGCAGAAATATTTTACCAACTATTTAAGTAAATTTTGACATTTTTAAAAATCTTATTCTTTACCCAACTACGTTTATTATTTCTTCATTATAATCTAATCAATATTTTTAGTAATTTAATTTAGGTTTTCTTAAAAGTAAAGTTCCTTTTAAAATTATAATCAAGTTTTTTTTAAAAGAATTATTGTCTGCTATCTAAGAATAAAACCTTGTTAAGAAATTAGAAACATTCCGCTGTTTAAAATTATTTAATGCAAAACAGCTGATTATTTACTAAGCATACTATTTTTCTCGAAAAAAAAAAATACAAATCATTGATTAACTTTTTTTTTTTTGTTTTTTTTTTGTTTCTTGTGACTTTAACATAGATAATCTAAAATAGTGTTGATGTTTTATAAGTTACTACAAAGAGTATAAAGATACCGAACATAAAAAGCTGTCGAATACGTAGCCAAAATTTTTAAGCGTCTTAAAATATCTCAGTATCTTAAATGTCGTCCTAGCATCTTAGTTGTGAAATTAAATTTTTAATTATCTGACTACGTGTGATTCACTAATTATTTCATTATATCTTTTATCCAATCTTTATGATTCCATGTAGATATTTTACGGATAATATACTAAACTATTTTGTTTAATTTTTTTACTTCAGCACGATTCTCAAAATATAATTTGTTATCAGGAAAAATGCCTTATTTTGTTAAGCAGGAAATACTAAAAATTGAAATTTGTAAAAAGATTCCGAAGCCGTTTCAATTTTAGAATCATCTGATTTTAAAAAAAAATGCATTAAAAAATACGCAATTTCCGAACTTATTTTGATTAAAAATAAATAAAAAAATTTAAAAAAACGTGGCAAGAAGGCTACGATACTTTTTACAGAAACTGTGAAAATCAATTTTTCTTATATTTCGTCAAAAGAGGATAAGAATGATATTGCTATACTGCTTCAAGGGACCTACTTCAAGGGACTGCTTCAAGGGATAAGGTAAATAAAAAATTAACTTTTATTATTTACCTAAGCTTATTCCATTTATTTAATGATAACGGTATCAATGTTAAGGATATGCGATGGAAGCCCCGTTTACTGTTTACACTATAAATTCATTAAATTATGTAGCTTGAATAATTTATTTTAAGCATATTATTTAATAATTTTAAGCAAATGAGGGTGTAAAAATAAACTCGATCAAAGTACTCCGAAAGTATACCCTAAAATATATGTAGAATAAACTTTGGAATCGATATATAAAAAAAACCTTCTCAAACAACTTCGAGTAGGACGGAAACGCTATTTGAAATAGTTGTCCTTGTAACTATTTATTTTCGATTCCTGGTGCAGGGGACATTCCATTTTCACATTCGACTTTTGAAATTTCAATTGTAAACGGAATTTTGTTATGACCTTAAATTAAAATGAAATGTTAATTAAATTAAAATGTTAAGGCCTGCAGCAAAAAAAAAATTGTACTTCATTGATTTTTTTACAGAGTAGTGAATTATCATTTTTTAAATCTAAGAACCT
Source organism: Parasteatoda lunata (assembly GCA_949128135.1). Taxonomy (NCBI): domain Eukaryota; kingdom Metazoa; phylum Arthropoda; class Arachnida; order Araneae; family Theridiidae; genus Parasteatoda; species Parasteatoda lunata. Next base: position 29,123,253 of record OX421977.1, read on the forward strand.
ATGCCTATAACTTATGTAAAACTTATTTTAATATCGAGTGAAATAATTAAATATGTTGTGTAACAAAATAGATAATCCCAAGAAACTGAATCGAAAATATAAAAACTTCATTGATTTAAAAAATAATAGATGATAATAAAAATAGACATGTTTTGAGCGTCCAATAATAAAAGTCACTAGTTATTCAAGCTTGACAAGTTTTGAGAATGGGTGATTATATTTGAACGCTCGAAACATGTCGACTTTTACTTCCCTCTTCATATTTTTTGAAGCCAGTTGAGTTTTTATCATCAATTATACTGTTTTACATTTGGGTCTTGATTATCATTTTGATAAGGATTTTACGCTCGTTAAAGTAAATATATGCATTTTCATATTTTAACAGGATTTAGGTGGTCTTTAAAAACGTAAGAGCATCAATATTGTAAAAGTTATATTTGACTTTGAAAATAATATTTTGAAACCAATTATTTTGAGTGAATGAAATTAAATATTTTATTTTTTAATTTTTCGTGCCCCATTTCAATATCTTAAGGACCTTACGAGCTCCGTTTATAAAGTGAGTATCGTATCAGACATATATAAGAAAAAAAAAATAATAATAGTAGCAGTATTTGGCGGTTAATGTAGCTTATCGTAATTGAAGAATATTCTGTGCGACATTTTATGGTGAATTTGCGAACGTAAGTTTCAGAATGTATCGAAACATGAGGATGTTATTTGCTGATCATCTTTATCCAAAGAAAACCTTGTAATCTAAATATCTAGCAGAATGAAACGATTTTTTAAACAATGAATTATACAATATGCAACATATTTCAATATCTCATTCTTAAACATAACATATTTCAATGTTTTTAAAATACCACTAAACATTTAGCAATTTCAAGTGTTATTGAAAAAAGAAATATTGTAAATTATAGAAAACCTTGTGAATGTGCATTAGAATTACTATACAATATGCATTTTAATTTTCAAGCACTTTTCTTTTCTTCAAACTTTCTTGCCTAGAAGACTCGATTAAAGCTGTAAAAATGATTATCTCTAAAAAATTTTATATAGCCATAATAAGTTATGTTAATTTGATTTTAGTATGAAATCCTCGAATAAATATATCAAAAACAACATAATCTAAATAATATCAGATAAAAAGTTCATGTATTTAAATTCTAAAAACTTAGAAAATCATAAATAATTTACATATTGATTCAAATTTTCTTTTCAAAGGAGATTAAAATAAAAAAAATTTTGCTTTTCGGACAGAAATCAGCTTAAAAATTGTCTACTGCCTAGAAACTTCGAGATATTTTCAATTCACTAAACCTCTACGAGCAATCACAGACCATAATTTCAATTCATTTTACACTCAGTGCTTGGTTGCTTAGCAACCTAGTAAAATTAAGCATTCTCTTTTGAATTAGTCAATGGTTATCTTAAAATATTCATTTGCGCAGGCGATTTTTTTTGGCGGTTTCTGGACTATCGCCAAATATATAAACCTTTATTACGATCCAATTAACCACCCAATTTTTTCAAAATTTTGTCTACCCCCCCTAATTCACGTGTCTGGATTCCAAATATGTAAAAAAAATATATGTTTATTCAGAGAAAGTACGTTTTTGTGTCTGATTTCGTAACTTAATTAATAGTTAGCACTATTTAATTAGCATATTTGAGATCACCCCCAGGAACCATTAAGATTGACACTTGGTTCGTGAAAGTGCGATCATTAGAACGAAAGTTATTCAGGGTGATTCGTTTTTTTTTTTTTTTTTTTTTTGCGGACTGTACGTGCACCATAAAAAAAAATTGGTAACTAGACTAGAGAGACAAATTCATAAGACTGGGATTTCCTATTTAACAGTCGAACATAAAACATAATTTAAGATTATTAATGATATAACGATGAAAAATCTTTAATACTGTAAATATATATTTTAAAAGTAGCCATTTATCGGTTAATGCTTTCACAATAACCTCAATAAACTTTATTAGAGTCGCAGTTTTGTTGATTGTAGAAAGAACCTCGTAAGCAAAGGGTTAATTAAATTATGAATTTTGTAGAGATAGCTTCTTAATCCAGTGATATCTATCAAAGCAATTAGTTAATAAAAATATTTTAAATGAATGTAATTCGTAAAATTTATCTGTTTAAAACTTACCCCGCAGATTAATAAATTTTTCATAAAGCTTACATCCATCAAATGTGTTAGTTTTCAGATTGAGAAATTAAAATTAAATTTACATATAAATTAAGTTATCTCTACCCATTTTTAAGGTAGAACTCTTTAGTATATTACTTTTACCCTTTTCTGGCAGAATTTAGGGTCATTGATACCTTGTTTTCTTATTTCGCTAGCAATATCAGACATTTTCAATAAATATTTTACAACTTTGAACAGTATAAATTATGCATTAAATATTTTAAAAAGTTTAACTTTTTTTAAACAGGTATAACTATGTCCATAATTTACCGTGATATAAAATATTCTTTTCTTTCGAAGATATCTGCACATTTCAAGAATTAATTAAAAAAAATAATATTTCAAAATCACTCTTTTTTGTATATACGAAAAACACACTTTATTACAATGTACAAAAATGCATTAGTGCGTGTTATGCATTTGTAATTACATTCTCTTGTTATAAATGTTTATTTAATGACATTATTAGACGTTTGTTGAACTAAGCGAAGAAACTTTCTAAAACTAAGCTTTGAAAAAAATTCAATATTTTTAGAGAAAATGTTTTATTTTAGTCTCTTTTTACCTATGCAACAATAATTTATTTTGTAAAATTTTTGAATCTTGCAAATCTTAATCGATAAAAATGTCATATTTTGAGTGTTTAGAATAAGAATAGAAGGAAATTTTTTTTAATGACCTGCTAACTCTCTTTTCGTTAGCCAGTGGGCCCCAGTGGCGAAGCCACGGCGGTGGAGCAGCATCGCCCACGTCACACTACTACAACCCTTTTGTAGGGCGGGTCACATTCACACACAAAGGAGAAATGACATAGCACACAGATAGAGAAAAAGAAACATCCATGCCTTACCCGGGATTCGAGCCTAGAACCTTTCTGATGCAAGGACAGTTCCCTGCCCCCTACATAGGCCGGTCAGCATAGAAGAAGATTCAAAATGCTTTTAGAAGCAATCTTCTATCGAGTAACTTTAGAATCTTCCCGGAGCAAATTAAATGCCTATATTGCGAGGGTTACGACGCGAATAGGTAAAGGAATCAATAGGAATTTATAGATTTCGCCAATTAGAAGCTTACAAACAAGTAAAGTAGCAAGACACATTATTTATTTCCTTTTTGTCCCCGAATAAACATTGTTCATTTACTTAGTTTTAGTAACATGCCAGTCAGGACCTTTATGAAATCAAGTTTTTAAGTATCAAAATACAAAAGCGTAGTTACTCCACTCAAAGGTATCGAAAGAAATGCCAAAACAAACTTTTATAGTCTATCTTAATAAACCCTAATAATGCTCAATAGGATAACATGGCTGGTAGGGCACTGGGCCCATGTCCAAGAGGTCGTAGGTTCAATCCCTGCCGGCCGAAAATTCCCCGGGTAGCAAATTGTGACTGATGCACATTAAACCTATCGAGTCTCAAAGTCCTCCATATTCCCATAACAAATCAAAACCTCTGGGGGACTGAATTGGAGATAGATCGTTCTCTGATTCAGATCAAAATTACGATCTGTGGATGAATGAATGGATGTATGAATGGGTCCGTCCTATAAACGGGTGTGATGTATGGGTGTGACAGAAGTTGAATTCTTGGTCATAGATGGCACCACTGGAAAACTAGAACAATCGCATCCTCTCTGCTTTAATGGCATACGTCAAACACAACAATGCTCAATTTTGGTAACATGCCATTCAGAACCTTTATGAACTCTAGTTTTTAAATATCAAACGCAAAAATTTAGTTACTCCATTCATAGGCACCCAATCACATTTTTAAGGTATATCTAAATAAACCCTAATAATCAAGTGTTTTAAAAACGATTCCTTTTTAAGTGAATATTGCATCTTCAGCAATTTTATCAACAGGCTTTAAAGAAATAAAAAATACTTCATTTTTATTTCAACTTCAATTATTATAGGAAATGCGGTTAAAGCAAGAATGGCTTAAATAAAAAAGTTGCCTTTGAAAATCAAACGCAACGAATGTGACTAACTTGAAATTGCTTTTTGAAATGAGTTCCTTGTAAACAACGGAGGATTCTTATTTAACAAATCCTTTATTAAACTTATCGAGCTTATCGTTTAGGATAATTTAAGAAAATCCGAATTCTTAAAATCCCTCTTTCAATTGAAATGTCTGTCGATTGATAGTTTTCGAATTCGCTTTTTTTATTATGAATTTCACGTGCTTTTTTATCTATTAAGAAACACGCATTTCTTATGGGAAAAAAAATAAATCCCAAATATATTTATTTTTAATATTAAACTATGCTCTTAGATTAGATTTTTGCTTTAAAATGTGAAGTACTTTTCAGAAAAAATGATGCTATAAAATTCTTGAGACATAAATATGTTTGCTATTTAAAAACTTTTGTGAATGGCAAAAAGTTTATTTTTCCAGAAGTGCCATTTCTATAGCGCAGAAATCCTTACTATCCCCCCAAGAAGATTTAACAAATGTAACAAAAAGATAAATTAATTTTTAAAAGACAAAAGATTTATAAAAAGTAAAACAGGGTTCCCGCGGGCCTTTTAAATTTCAAAAAGTGGTAACGAAAATTAAATAAAAGTTGATAATGTTATTTCTGTGTATCCACCATTTATTTTGGAAAATGACAAGTTTCTTTCTTTTACGTTTCAGAAATGTTGCCCCATGTTGGTGATGCATGTGTGAGTATTGATCTAATCATCGAAAAAAAAAAAATAATAAATAAACGTTTTAATTTGATATCTAATTTTTATTTGGAGGTGATGAGAGCTTGAAGTTATATTTATTGGGGCAGTTTGTTGGTTTTTGATTTTTTTATAGGGTCGCTCCAAGTAAAATTTTAATTTAATAGCGGGCCAAGATAAGACGTCTTTAAAACTATGGCATACGATCATTGAAGATAGTTAGAAAGTTGTTGATTTTTAACTGCTTCGTATATTTAAGCATTTTAATTTTTAGTCATTAATTTTTGTTTTCCAGAGGACGCATTTTTCAGCGGTATTTTCCAATTTAAAATTTCAAAAACTTTTTTTTTTGGGTAATTTTTTTTGTACATAAGAGAATAGGTGCGAGATTATAACACGTAAAAACTTAACTGTTTACATTTTTATATGTATTTTAAGGCGGTTAACATCGTGGTCTGTCAAATTAAAAAAAGTAAGCTGTAAAGCATAAAGTTTAGAACCACTTTAAATATTCAAGAAATATCTCTCATTACTACATTCACAGCTGATGTTATGTTTGTATAATACTTCATAGCATGAGGGGGAACACACTTTTTGTTTTTAGAAAACTCATTTCGTTCATTTTAAATTTTAAAATCAAAAACGTTCATTTTAAATTTTGTATAGATCCGTATTTATTTTTAATATGTAAGTATGAGCCGTGATAGCTCAGGGGGTCTCCCAATGAGGTAACCAGAGTTCGAATATCAGCGATGGCTGGTTCGAAACAAATTCCTCACCCTGCTCTAACCGACCACAGTGGTGACGTAAAATTATCCTCAGTAGTAGACGGATCATGGGTTAGATTCCCTTTTCCGTCAGGCTAATCGTGGAAGGTTCTCGTGGTCTTCTTCTTCATGTAACGCAAATGCGGGTTAGTTCTATCAAAAAGTCCCCCACGAAAGAAAATTTCTCCCAATACATGATTCAAGAGTTCTCGTGTCTTCTGGATTAGGGTCAAAATTATAAGGCTATTTTGTTGAACATTGATAGTCCTCAACTCAGAATTGGGTCGGCTGTTATAATATAAAATATTTAAGTATATTTGTATATAAATATAAGTATAAATAAACGAATAGTTTTCTAAGAACAAAAAGTGTGCCCCCTCTCACGTTATGCATGTGGTAGTAGAGTGTAAAGATAATCTTTAAGAGAAAGTGGCAGGGAATTAGTGTCTATGTAAAATTTATAATTTCTAATGTAGCTACTATTTTAGTTTTAAGAAAAATAGAGAAAGTATGATTTCAGATCAACATATAGTTACTTTTAATATTTATATGTTATGGCGTATGCAATTGCATTTGTATAGCCAAAATAAATTTTACAAAATGAAATAATTAAATTACCTTCAGTTTTTATTTAATAGTTCCTTTTCCTGTTCATTGTATCATGTAAAGACCTATTCTTTATTTAAATTATCAACACCCTCAAGATGAACTGCTTCACTCCGCATTGTAGAAGCCCTTCAGGGGGGGGGGGGCGAGGTAGTGATGCAGGGATTCGTGATATTTGTTTATTCGCATTAATTTCAAGTTATTTTTGTAAATATGTGCATTTATTTTTGTAAATAGTTCCCTTATCCCGGATTAATTTTAAATTATTTGTATCTTTCAACTAGTGTATTTGTTCATCTTTACATGTTATTGTTTATTCTCATTTAAATTGACGTTTACGTAAGCAAGTCTCATCCCCTTTTCCCCTCATTGTTTTTAACTCAACTTAGATAAAGGAGCGAATAGCCCTTCGGGCTAGGTACTCCAAACATATGTTTAAATTAGTAAATAGGTAAGACCTATTTGAATAGTGTGGCCTGGCTCTACTTATAATTATTAAAAGCACTCCATTTATTAAAAATAAAGTATCCATTTATCAAAATCCATTTATTAAAAATGCTTCTCTTCCCCGTTTATACAAATCAGACAATGTAGGAAAAACTATAGACTCATCATGTCTAAAGGTTCTGTATCCCAATCTGAAAATAAATGGATCTCTCCCACAATTCAAATAATGCATTAATATATGATACACATAATTTTAAGTTAAATACTTAAGTACGAAATACTTGTTAATAATATTTTCTTCATATATGTATGCTTCAAGCTGTTCACAATAATATTTAAGCATTGTTGGTTGAGTCTCTTGAAATAAGACCACTAAAATTGTAATTAAACAATGAAATGTGTTTTATTTTTCAGTACACTGAAATAAGAGGATGTAGGGAAAATAATGAACTCAATAGATTATAAGGTTCTATATCTCAAACTGAAAAAATTTACCTTTGTACCAATATTTAGATTAGAAATTCATACATGATATGCATATTTTTAAATTAAATTTTCGAACTGCTCATTAATAAATTTTGAATTTTTTTTCATAAATAAATTCTCTACGTTACCAACAATAATATTTTATCATTGTTTGTTAAGACTCTTGAAATAGAAACCCTAAAAATGTAATTAAACAAGATGTTAAACAATGGATTAAGTCTCACTTTCCTGTACATTCAAATAAGAAAAAATAGGAAAACTTATCAGGTTATAAGGTACTACATCTCAAACTGAAAAAATTTACTTATGTCCCAATGTTTAAAAAAGAAATTCATACATGATATGCATATTTTTAAATTAAATTTCTGAAGGGGCTCATTTCCAAATATTTTTTTTTATAAAAGAATTGTCTAAGCTGTCAACAATAATATTTCAGCATTGTTGTTTGAGACTTTTAAAAAGAATTCTGCGCAAGATTATTGCCTATTCTTAAATTCTAAAGAAATGTGCTAAAACACCGTATTCATCAAAACTATTCTTATTAATTTATTCCATATTTAACAAATCACTCTTATAAATTTACTTTATACATAACAAAAAATACTCCCTATTTGTTAAAAGCATGTTTAACACAAGTAATTTGCGACGTATTAAACTAAAATCACTCCTATTAATTTTCTCCATATTGAATAAAAATCATTCTTTAATTAATTTACTCCATATTGAACAAAATCCCTCTCCTATCAATTTACTCCATATTAAACAAAATGACTCTCCTCTCTATTTACTCCATATTAAAAAAAATCATCACTCTATAACTAATTTACTATTGAATAAAAACCATTCTTTAATTAATTTACTCCATATTGAACAAAAACCCTCTCCTATCAATTTACTCCATATTAAACAAAATGACTCCCCTCTCTATTTACTCCATATTAAAAAAAAAATCACTCTATAACTAATTTACTACATATTGAATAAAAATCATTCATTAATTAATTTACTCCATATTAAACAAAAATCGTTCTCAAATTAATTTACTCTATATTAAACAAAAACCGTCTCTTATTAATTTATTCTATATCGGAAAAAATCCCCCTCCTCACAATTGACTCCATATTAAACAAAATCACTCTGCAATTAATTTACACCATATTAAACCAAAATTATTTCCTATTAATTTACTCCATGTTGAACAAAATCCCTGTCCTATTAATTTATAGCATACTGAACAATATCTCTGTCCTCTTAATTTACTCCATATTGAACGAAACCTCTCTCCTCTTAATTTACTTCATATTGAATAAAATCACTCTACTATTAATTTACTCCATATCTAACAAAAATCCTTTCCTATTAATTTACTCCATACAGAACAAAATTCCTCTTCTATTAATTTATTTTGTATTAAACAAAAATGTTCTTCTCTTAATTTACTTCATATTAACTAAAATCACTCTGCAATTAATTTACTCCATATTGAACGAAAATAATTTCCTATTAATTTACTCCACATATTAAACAAACTCCCTCTCTTATTAATTTACTCCATAATAAACAAAATCCCTCTCCTATAAAATTTCCCCAGACTGAACAAAAACATAACTAAGTAATTTACGCCACATTAAAAACGCTTTCCTAAATAATAGTCCATTTTATAATTTTGAGATCAGCAGATTTTAAAAAAACAATTACACAGGTTGGCAGCTTTAAAGGTTAAAATAGAAATTTTCCAATAACTAAAGGCCTTTCCTAGAAATTTTAAAATTGTATGCTATTGTTTCACATTCCTACGGGAGACTATTTAACAAAGTACTTTTCCCGTTAATTTTTAAGCAGCTTCAATGATCTTGTTCCATTTCCTATAAGAAGTACGAATATATACCTTTTTCTAATCCAATTATTTTTATACTAGACATAATCTTCAAAATAAATACTGGTTTTTATAACACGAAATTCAACTCAGATCTTCATCTAAAATTATATCTTACTAAATTTCATTACAGAGCTATCATAAACAAGAATATTGAACATAATTAATGTTTTCTATCATCAATAGCATTTAAAGCATATAGGAAAAGACGTTAATCCGACCATCTTTTCTATTTAGCATTTTTTTTTCCACAATTGCAACCTAACTTTTCAATGAAGTTACTGAGAAAAATCCTTTAATCCTCACACTTTATGTGAAATTTTAATCCGCGTTCCGCTTGATTAAAAATTTAATAGTTTCTTTGACCGAGAGAAAAGTATTAAATTATTTAAAGGGGATAATATATTTAACGATCTATAAAAAAGGTGTTATCAAAAAGTTGTATATTTGCCAACTTTTACTCATTCCCAGAATTATTTACCCAGGTGATAGTGATATGACAATTATTGGCAGAATTGTCTTATCGATGCCATTATATATGACAATTACTAGGCAGCCTGTTTTCTTCGCTTTTTGGGAAATTTTTTATTGTAACAGTTTAGAACTAAGAGAAAATTTCCGAGAAAGTTCCCCAATATTGTAGTAAATTTATGTTTTAACCTTTTCCCCTCCGAGTACTTTAAGGTAATCCGAGTACGTTGAGGTTAAATAAGTGATAAGAGACACTGTCATCTGATTATCATGAATACTAATAATATACGTAAACTTAATAAAAGTAACATTTGTCATGAATTATTAAAAGTTTCGGAACATCAGTAAAAATTTGCAGGTATGGAATTGATGTAGCAATGTTCCCATTATTTTAAACAAATGCAGAAAACTCTACAACAATGTATGGAATCTAGCAGTAAATGTCAGGTCTAGACAACGTTTGAATGTTTTATATCTGTCCTGTGCCAACCGGCTTGTGTAGGGGTCAGGGAACTGACCTTGCATTAGAAAGGTTCTAGGTTCGAATCCCGGGTTTGAATTCTTTCATTCTCTGTACTATCTGCCCTTACTGTGGGAGCAACGTTGGCCCACCTAATATGAGGACCCTTAAAGAGTGGCCAGCAAATCTGCCCTTCAGATGCCTGTATTGACGAAAGGTTATTCTCCAGGTGGGCAATGGAAAAATTTTTTATATATCTGTCCTGTCAAGCATTGTGTGCGCAATTTAAATATTTTTATTATTGTACTTGCTCAATTGACAAAAAAAATTATGTAAGTCCAAAATTACTATTTTAATTTTAAAACGATCGTTTGTTCGTTGTTGTAGAACTGGGCATCTGAGGCCTAAATGGCTCTTAATTTTAAAACGAAGCATCAGAATCTCTCCATATAAAATTTTACCAATTTGCCTAAGGGTGTATCCATTCTCAAGGCTTGTATCGATGTTTAGACATTAAAAGTAATTGTTAAAATAACGTGCCAAAATTTTTTTTCTTTTTCTTAATTTTGATATCGCATTCTTAATTTACAAGGGAAAAAAACACGTGCGTAAAAATTCGTATCTGAAAAATAATTTTCCCACGTCGTAGGGTAATAATATTAATTGTTGGCAGAATAATTTTATACCTTTACAGGGTTTACTATTACGTTTTTCGCTAAATATTTTATAGGGTGGTAGGCAGTAAAAATTGAAGAATTTTTGGTAGTTTTGTTAACATTTTAAATGATTCACCACAAAAGAGCAGGAACACTGTGGCGATTCATTTAATTTTGAATCATTTACATAATGGAAAATAACTTTTAAACTTACATTAAAATATAAATTTAGTTATCAACAGAAGAAATTTTCCAAAGTAGAAAGTTTGACAGATTGCCGTTTATCTTACGTTTATATAATATTGGTTAATATTGGGTTTACGTTAATATTGGGTTTACTGTATGCACATGGAGTGGAGGTTAAAATAATTATCGAAATTCTTGATCTAAATCAAAAAATAAAAGTTTCGTGATCTTTAAATATGAAAATAATATCTTTCAAGAATTAGGGACCCACTAAATCAATAAAATTTTTAAAACCTTTTTTGAATATTTTAGTACGTAGGAAAAGTTGATGTTGCACGCATTATTTTCTGTTCAGATAGTGGCAATCTTACTGAAATGTTTGGCCATGAGTACATAATAAATCTTATTTTTTAATTTAGTTTATCATCCTTCTAACATTATTAATGCATTCTTATTTATAAATTAGTAATACGTGAAAAGTTTCTTATTTTAGCAACAACTTTAAAACTAAAAATTAAGACATTTTTATTATATTATGCAAAAATTTCTTTATCAATTAGTTCATTTGTGTTAGTTCATTTGAATCTAAAATTATATGCAAATTAAATTTTGATTACTCTGGGGAACTAATTTTTTGTTGCATTTATACAAGTACTTGATCTTTCTTAATTCGAGTATGGGAATTTCAAATTTGAATTTAGTTTTGTCCGAAAAGCTACAGATTTTTTTTCAAAATTAAAGTTTTAGTTATTATTCTTTGTCTGAATGAACACGTTTATAAAAAGATTATAGGTTTATATACTGATATATACACTTGTTTGTTCCTTTGAAAATAACTCTTGGGGCAATAAAAAAAAAAAAAAAAAAAAAAACGTAACCTTAACGTAGCGCACCATAAACTGAAATGTATTATGGCCTTCTTCCCCTCATTCCCTACGTAGCAGTGAAGTAAAGACACTTAGTATTCATTTGAGTAAATATTAAGAATATTCTGTTAAGGAATATATTATTAAATTGCATAAAAACTGTAGCTTGAAGAGCAAAACTGATTGCAGATTTGAAATCAGCAATGCGTAAATATTTCAGATGCAACGGAAGAAAAAAAAATGTTCTCAAGTGTATTGTTCCTAGGAAGAAAAAAAAACTAATTTTTTGACAGTTTAACATGCAATGCGAACAAAAAGCCAGATTATTGAAATATAAACAAAATTATTTGTTCTAGTTTAGAAAACAGACAATATTATACGACAAAATTATTTTCTAAAAATTTGCTTATAGTTTTGCGAATCATCCATATCTATATTTGTCATAACTGTGTTTACATTATCAATTCCTTACCTCAGCGTAAACTTCCCGACGAAATGAGTTTCTCATTGTTCCACAATACTTTTTTCGTCTGTACGGAAAAGCCACTCCTACTTCGAACTTCAGTCAATGAGCGAATCGAGAGCTCATTGGCGCGCGCATTCTAAACGACGCGCGGTACTAAAAATCATAGCTGCATGGCGCGCGTCTTGCTTTTCCAGAGTTTCACATCAACAAATGCAACATTTTCTTTCAGCGATCGTCATCCGCAGATGCGACGAGATTTAATAACTTATTCAACAGGTGTTGTTGAAGAGAACTGAAAAGAACTTTTTTGAACCGCAGACGATATTTATAGAATTTATTTTTATGATATGAATTTATGGACTGGATTTATTTACGAGATTAATACAGACATTAAGTAGCTAATATTTAGTGGAAATAAAACAAACCTAATTATTCTGTTATCCATGAAGTGAAGAAAGAAATTAAGAAATATTAAGTAAAGTTGGAAGGAATTTTGATAACTATAAAAAATGATAAAATAGTATGTGTTTGATTTTTGTTTTTGAATCAGATCACTAGATAAAGTTGTTATTTCATCAACCAGAAAACAACTGCTGTTTTATAGTGACATTTTCTTCCTTCTTTACTTTCAATTTAAAACGAAATTTTTTTTAAAAAAATGGAAAATACATCAACAAAATGGCCAACGACTGTTTTAGTGCGTATAGCAAAGAGGCCGTCGCTTGGTCTTGGAATTGTTGTGACCCCGCGTCCTCAACATCTTGGTCTGGTCATTGCCGAGCTCATCAGAGGGAGTGAAGCTATAAAGACCGGACTCTTGAGACCTGGTGACCAGATTCTTAAGGTAAATAATAAAGATTTGGAACACTTACCTTACGAGCAATGTCTTCATGCTCTTCAGGAGTTGCCAGTGGATGAGGAAGTTGAGATTTTGATTCGTGTACCAGATGGGTACACGACGAGATTGGTGACAACATTCAACGAGGAAGGGGTGTCTCGCACCACCAGAATTACCAGCCTGATACCATCATCTGAATCGCCTTCGCATCGCAGACGAAGGGAATCTATTTCAGATGAAAAAATTCGGAGTTTAAAAGCAAGTTTGCACCAGAACGATGTCGGAGGTGTCGCCAATGATAATAAACTGAACAACGGCGTATCGTTTAAATCCAGTAAAACTCTGGTACCTATAATGAAAGAAAATGGTCTCTCGTCTCATGTACAAATGTCACCAGAGAGACCTGCGACACTATCTGCCAAGTAAGTACCAAAATCATAATCCTAATTAAAGTGCAATTAAAGAGCTAAATTTCTTTCTTTTTTTTTCAATGAATTTTTTTTGTGAAAGTAAAATTTATTATGCAAACCTAATTGTTAAAAATAGATTGATTTCATTAATGACAGGAAATCTACGTCTCAATAACTTGGAGTTATACAATGATAAGCCACGCATTCAAGCAAAAAAAAAAAGTGTTAAGAACGTATTTGTGAATAACGTGGATTTCAACCTGGGCAATGACATGTTTCTGTGCATTGTGCTATTATCTAAAGGGAAATCCGGAAACACGCAGAGTACCTATCTAGAAATAATACTAGTAAATAGTTTGGTGTAAAAACGTCTTTTTTGGAGAAAAAAATTAAATTTTCAAACTTTAGTATTCAAGGCCATTCCTTTATCGCACTAAACATCTCTAATGTGAAAGAGATGGTATTACGATTATATCAATATGGTATTACGAGTTAGTTATAAAAATGTATGCTCTTAAATCATTAAAAAAAATTCTTTTAATTTGACGAAAAATACATATATATCATATACTAAAAAAATGCATTTTTTGATTGAACAAATATAAATAAAAAAATTTTTTAATCATTAATTGTTAATCTTTAGACAAAGAAAAAAAGCAAACTTAAACATTAAAAGAAGTCATTGAATAAATCACGCACTAATATGTAAATAGTAAATCAATAAAATAAAAGGTTTTTTAAGAAAATGCTCCTATACTGGAAAACAATTTTTTTGTTACATTTATCCTAGTATTTAATTTTACCTAATTCATGTGTGAGGATTTTAAATCTGGAAATTAGTTTTGTTCCGGAAGCAAGTCATTTAATAATGATATTTATAGTTTAGTTTATATTTGTCTGAATTTACAGCTTATAAAAAACGTATTAGTTTATATTTGTCTGAATTTACAGCTTATAAAGAACGTAATAGTTTTTATTTGTCTGAATTTACAGCTTATGAAGAACGTATTAGTTTATATTTGTCTGAATTTACAGCTTATAAAGACCGTAATAGTTTATATTTGTCTGAATTTACAGCTTATGAAGAACGTATTAGTTTATATTTGTCTGAATTTACAGCTTATGAAGAACGTATTAGTTTATATGCGTATACATACACCTGTGTGCTTCTTTGACAAAAAAAAAACCTGTGATGTAGTATCACTCTTAAACTGAAATACATTATCACCCCTCCCCCTTTCCGACTACTCCTAACGTAGCAGAGAAGTGGGGGCACATAATATTCACTGGAGTGAGTTTTAAAAGAATCCCGGGTCAGAATATAATATTGACTTGCACATATACTCTAGCTTGTATAGAAGGAAGCAGATTGCAGATTTGAACTCTCCTGCAACAAAGAGAAAAAAATATTCTTCAAGGTAATTCCAACATTTATTGTTTGCGACGACCTTGAAATTTTAAAAGTGTTTAAATTATATCTATTTTTCAAACTAGAAGAAGTTTTCATTAATTTGCTAAAAATATTTCTACTCGTTGAACTATATTATTATTGAGATTTTTTTTATTATTATAATTATTTTTTATTATTATAATTACTTTTTCGAAACTTTGTTCGTATTTCGTTTCTCTTTAACTCAATTAATACAGAATTTCGTATTCATTAACTTAACTTTTTCTTTTAAGTTAAGTAAATTAAATTTTGTTTTTATTTCAAGTTAATTTGATTCCTTCTCTAAAAAAGAATATGACGAATTTCAATTCTATTTGGAACTTAACTATGTCTGTATTTCAATTCAACATTATTCTGGTTAAATGTGTTGATTCAAAACACATCTTTATTATTTTTTTCGTAGTTACTTGAGGCATTTTTAATGCCTTATATATAAGGGAGTTAAAAGTATATTTGTGTAAAAACTAGAGCATTCTGTTTTGTTTTTATCATTGTTTAATAATCTACATGTTTTTACAATCAATGTAGTAGTACGTAGACTAGTCACCGATTAGTAGACTAGTGACTAGAGTAGCGTATTTTGCGGATTTTTTTTTTGCATTAAATTTTTCATTTTTTTAAAATATAATGTATATTATATTAAATATGTGTTACATTTTAAGACTAGAAAGATTACAGCCGTTATTCATGTAATAACGGTAATTACTATGCACTTTTATAATCCATTCTCAAAAATAATAGTCATTACTATACATTTTAGTATCCTTGTCAAAATTAACAGCCGTTATTCATGAAATAACAGCCATTATTATACACTTTTATAATCCATTCTCAAAAATAATAGTCATTATTATACATTTTAATATCCTTGTCATAATTAACAGCTGTTATTATACACTTTTAGTATCCATTGTTAGAAGTAACAGCCATTATTATACACTTTTAGTATCCTTTGTCAAAACAGCCATTATTCTACATTTTTAGCATCCATGTTGAAATTAACAGTCGTTATTATACGTTTTTAGGATCCATTCTCAAAAATAACTGTTATTATTATACACTTTTGGTATCCATGTCAAAAATAACAACCATTATTATAAATTTTTAGTATTCGTGCCCAAACAATATGCATTAGGAATTGCAGATGTTTAAAAGAGGTCAAAGCCGTTATAAGAGCCTGCCGAAAAAGATCGAAACTAGTTTGTTTGCCAAATGAAATTAGAAATGTCTCTATGGATCGCCTTTCAACTTCTATCTATTTTCTCCGAAGATTAAGCATGTTCTGATATTTTCATTTCCCTCTGCCGCACTTCTGATGCATTAGATTTCAATATTACTCTGTCTTCATTTTCGACAAGGAATCTAACAATAAGGGTAGTCATTATGGAACACCCTGCTGATTTATTTTCTGTTAATATTTATTGAAACTCTTCTTATTGCCAAACATTTATATTTTCTCTAAACTTAGTCAAACTGCTGCCTAGAATTTTTTTAGTCCTTTTCTACTTAACTACTACAGCAGTTCTTAGAGTGTGTAAAGCCTCAAATTAAAACCTTTTTAGTTTATCTGACCATTGCTACTTATTTTTTTTTTTTTTTAATAAAAAAAAAACTAATTCCTATTTCTTAACACGTTCACGCTGGGTGTTCTGGCCTGAAAGCGGGACGGAAAAGAGACAATATTGGTAGAAGAACTATTTCAATATTAGATAATATTCGGGAGGAGTTAATCTATTCTCAACAATAATAATACACTGTAAGGAAATTTATCACGACGAAGAAGCAATGCAATATAAAAATTGCATCCGTTAAAAAAATTGGGAGTTATGGATTTTTATTATTCCCGGAAAAAAAACTAACAAATGAAATATATTTGTTACCAGATTTTACTCCGGTGCGCCGCCCGATTAGTTCACGCCGGCGTGACCAACCGGTGGGTCACGCTGGCGTGAACGTGCTAATATCAGATAGGCTGGAAAAATGTCTTAATAATTAGTTAGCTCAAAAACCTTTGAAAAATCATCAAATTTGGAATAAAGGTTACGAAATTTCGCGAGGTAATAGACACTCTGGTCCGGTATATTTTTATTGATAAAAAAAAAAAAAAAGGAATACATTTGTACAAAGTGTACAAATGCATTTGTCTGTTATTTATACAGTAATACGTCGGAAGAAAGGTGTAACATTCCAGCTCAAATATCAATTTTTTTTCTTTTTTTTTCGTTAGGGGAGGAAAAACAACGTCATGAAATGACGGTTAAAACCACCGAGAGTTTTTATGGAACAAATTTGACAAAATGTGATAATGTTTACTTCCAAACATACGACTGTTGGATCCATTTCATATAGCAGTCATGATCAAATGGGAAAAAATGAGCACGATGGTTAAATTAATAGTATGCGTCAAAGTTTTAAACATGACAATGAAACAAATCTAAGGGCTAAAACAATTACAATTCAAAATACAAATGTTGTTAAAGAAAATATAGCTACACTTTTTAATTAAAAATATTTTATATAGTCGTGACGGATGTTAAATGCAATCATATAAAGTACGATATAGAGAATCGCAACTACATATTATTTTTGTTTTAAAGTTTTGATGAAGTCTATCAGTTCTGATCAAGTTATATTTATTTATGATTTTTTTAGATCATTACTCTTAAACATAACTAATTAGAATGCTTCTATTAGAGCTAATCGTTCTTCTCTCTCATTGAAAAATAAACAAATATAGTTTTCTAAACATGTTTAAATAACGTTTATAACTTAAAGCGCAATACTGTAGTATAGTATTTTCTGTATTACAATTTAATATGCTTATATTTAAGTAATAAAACTACAGAAGTTGGTCAAAATAATGAAAACACTTCTATACCAACTCTATATAAACAATTTTTCTTTTTACAACAAACGTTTTGCAAGATTTTAAATTGCAAAAATATGTTGCCACAATTTGAAAAATTATGCTTAAATAATTTGGAAATGATGTCATTTTTAAAAAATGATAAGTTCGGTTCGACCAACATGAGCACTGGAAGTCAATAACATCGTTTTAGCTTTAATACCAGCAACTTTCAATAAATCTATATGATTGCAACATTTATGTAAAAATGTTTTTTTAATTGTAGTAGCATAAAAAATACAAATTTAAATTTTTTACATTTCGGAGAATGCAAATTCTGCATGGGTAGAAATGACATCATTTTTAAAAATCTTCAAGCATGATCTTTCAAACTTTTTGCTATGTAAAATCTTCCAAAACATATGCTGTTGAAAGAAAGATTGTTTAAATATAATTGGTAAAGAAGTGTTTCCATTATTTTGATCAACTCATGTACTTTCTACTTTGTATATGACGTTGCGTTACTCAAACACCAACTTTAAATAATAAGCTTAAAAAACAAGATTAAAATCAATTTTCATGCAGAAATTAAAATTAATGTGGTAGAACTTGAATAAAAATTAAACGAAATTTAAAAAATAAGCATGCCAGCAAAACCAATACTGCAGCATAAAACCAAAATTGTATTTAGTACACAATTTAAATTAATATGGGAGATTTTAAATAAAAATTAAACGAAATTTTAAAAATAAGCATGTCAGCAAAAACAGTACTTCTTCAACTATATTAGTTCTATTGAATTCCATTTAATTTTGACTTAAAAATCTTGCATAATAGCTGGATTTTTCATTTCGTTACAAACAGTTTTGTCTTGTACAAAAGCTCGTACTATGAGATGTGCGGCGCTGCGCTAATTGAGCAACTTTTGCATTACATTTATTCATTAAAATTTATATAATTTCAAATATTAAAAACATGAAGATATACATGAAGATTTCACAGTTTGAGGCACTGTCAGTTTTTGGTTAAACTACTGATTACAGAAAGGCACCAGCATGTTACCAGAACAGTGTGTTTCTTAAAGAAGTACTGTTTTTACTTATCTTTGAAATTTCGTTTAATTTTTTATTTAAGTTCTCCCTCCCATATTAATTTAAATTGCGAACTAAAGACAATATTGGTTTTATGCTGCTTTTAGCGTTTCTTTTTTATTTTGACTTATTGTATTTAAATTTCGGTTTTCACCTTTGTTGAACACGTTGAATGCCTCGCTAATTTTACTCGCCCGTCTGGCCACAACGGTAAATAACTGCAAACTAATTTTGCAAATACTAGACAGATTTTGCTAGTTTTTTAAAAGGTTTCGCATGCATATTAAACAAAAAGTGGTGATTAATACAACCTTACGAATTGTTTAGAAATAGCGGTGGATAAAAATCTATGAAATTTAATTTATTAAACCAAGAATCACAATTAATAAACTATCAATAGAAAATATTTATTCGCTGTCCGGAGCAAGTTGGCATCTCTGTGTATATAAATTAATCTATTTTTGTGTGTTGCATTAATTTCTTCAAACCATTTTAGTAACGATAATAATATTTAAAAAAAATTACTCGAATTATGTTTTTCTAATAATCTTGTCTCCGCCTGTTATCGGTGACCCCCGTGTCGCTACGAACAAACTCAGTGACGGTCACCGGTGACCCCCCATGGCAGTCTACGTGTTAATTCCATTTTTTATACTTTTAATGATTCAATATTAATATAGGTGTTTCTGGAATCACTACTACACATAATTTTCATTAAAAAATTTTTGATAGAGGATATTTATCAATATTTTCATTTGCGTGTTCCTCTTATATAATCATAAATATAAGATATCGAAATATCTTTCCAAGAATTCCGTGCATTTTTCAGCCTCATTTAAATATAAACAAATATAGTTTTCTAAAGTCGCTTGAATAATTTTCGTCAGTTAAAAAGTAATATTTAAAAGCGAGAAGGCTATTTTCAGTAGCAACAACTGATTTATGATTTTAAACATCTGTCAACTAACATATTAGTTAAAATTACGCGCTAAATCTTCCCAGTTAATGGACACATAAAATGTTTGTTTCTTTTTCAAGAAATAGATTGAAATCAGGACCGTAAAATTAGAAACTTGTAAATGATAAATTGGTAATGCTCACTAAATATTTTAGGGAATTAAAATGAGTACCATTCATCTTTGAATTTAGCCTTACAACAGAAACAGTATTTAATTTTTGTCAAGTTTAAGAAAAATCTTTTTTTACTTATAAAAAGATGTAAATATATACAGTATATGAATTTTACTAAACAATGTGAAGACATGAACAGATATATTATAGCATCGTTTACCTTCTAAATTTTACGGAAATTCCGTAGTTTTACAAGATATTTTTCGTACTTCTAAAGGTATTTATTTATGTTATAAAAAATTAGGATACAAAAAATTAGAATTCAAAAATTTTGTTCACTGGATATAAATAGTTTCAAAAAGGTATTTAAAAGTTCAAATAGATAAAATGATTATCATACCTTTTAACAACTACAGAATTTCCGTAGTTTCCAAAAATATTTGTCTTCATGGTTGCAAAAGTAATAATTAATATTTCCAGTAATTTTCATTGGCAGCGAACTAAAGCAGAATTTTTTTGAACAAAGATTTAAAAATATTTATTAAACTTAAGAATTCATCTAAATGACCTTAAATATACATACCTTTTTAAATTACTTGTGTTAATTGATGGTCAAAATTCTTTTAATTATAATTTACTAAAATATAAATACCCTTACTAAAAATAAGGAAAAATATTTTCTGAAACTACGGAGAATCCGTAGTAGATGGAGTCTCTGTATTTCCCACTGCTTCCTGAAATAATTTATACGATGATATGAAATGTCAGTTTGATGAATAGTTGTCTTCTTAAGTTCTGCTGAAAAATGTTAAATAAAAAGATTCCTGATTTTATTCTGTACCACTGGAACTGGAAATATTGTTTCTCAGATATAATATATAATGGAGGCAATCATGCTAACTGTTCTGCTTTGTGCAATAGTTTTAATAATGTTGTAGCGAATTACATAGTAAAAATCGTTAAAGAAGGATAGTTACGTCTTCTTTTTAAAAGAGCACCCAGTCTACCCATTGTTTAACGTTGCATTTTCATATGATGCTTAAAATTTTTGATATTTGGTGGTGAAAAAATTACTTAAAATGAAAAATACTAAACTAAAAATAACTTAAATTTCGCTACCACTAGAAAATACTATTTCACAAAGCGGAGCAAGTTGGCATCTCTGTGACGGTTGTGGATCATAAACAACAAAATAACTTAGGCTCTCATTGCGCCAGTGTTCATGAATCTTGGCTCATTAATTGTTCAAAGGACCGTTATTTTTCAGATATTGGCCCTACATAGAAATTCTGATTTGATTTACCCGATGTTTTACAGCCTCTTTAGAACCAATATCGGTTCTATATTGGAATTGTCAGATTCATCCGATATTTTATAACCATTATTTAGCCAATATAGGTTCTATATTGGCCAGTGTAGGCCATTATATGACCAATATTAAAAGCTGTTCCTCGGTGCATGTTCTTATGAGACCCATATTGAACCAGTTTTGCGTCCAAGTGGGGTCAGGGTAAAATGGTTGCAAGGTTAGATGCTTACTTTTCCAGACTTTGCAAACAATTTTATTTTTACAATCTATCTGGTAGCCTCGTTTATATATTGAAAACTTTATTCTTGTTTTAATAAATGTGTTATCAACCGTTTAAAAATTATAAACGTATATATTGAAGAATTACTACACACCATTAGTTTTTCAAATAAAGGGCTAAATATAAATTAAAAGTCTGCCGGATCCGAGTATTAATTGAATTTAATTTGAATTAGTGTCACTAGGTAAAATCTTCATTGAAGCAAGTAAAAGTTGGCAGGTATGTAAGGATACTCTTAATTCTTACGTTCTCAGTCTGGAAATCAGTTGTAATTTTGCCCTAAACTATTCTTTTTTCCCCTCTTCATTAGAATCATAATTGTATGCCTTCCAACTTTTACCCTTTTATAAAAGGTGTTTTCCTAGTGGACGTGAAGTTAATTAAATTGAGATTGTACGATGGTGTTTTGTAAAAATTTAGCCGACAGTTAAAAACACTATCAGAAAGCTAGCAAGCAAATTATTCAAATGTAATGGTAGTCGAAATAATTTTAAACAGAATTTAAAGTAGAATGAAATGTGATTCTATAAATTTTACCACCACATTAAATATAAAAACAAAATCTTCCGGGAAAACCGGAAGAGTTGGCAAGTATCCAAATGCATTTACGTCACAGTTGCTTTTTTATGGCATTAAATAATAAGGAACCGTGTAATAAATTTAATCTTGTCTAGACTAGAATCATGGTCTTACTGGTATAGGACAAAATAATAAGAACACCGGTTAAAAAATGAAAATATTTTATTAATAAGGAGTTGGGCCACCTTTGGCCTGAATAACACCAATCAACGGACCAACTGGCACAACATACTCAATAGAAGAAAAAGTAGAAATATTTGCAGATTCCCTTCAAAACCAATTTTCGCCAAATTCAAACTCAGATCTAAATCACCATAATTCAATCACCGAAAAAGTAAAAACCTTCCATGAAGAACATCCTATACCAGAAACAATAGAACCTACAAACAACGAAGAAATCTGTAATATCATCCGAAACCTAAAAAAACAATAAAGCTCCAGGTGAAGACGGAATCAAAAATATCTTGATAAAACTGCTACCACCAACCTATATTCAGAAGATCACACATATCATCAATAGCTGCCTTGCATTAAATCACTACCCTCAAATCTGGAAAAATGCATCAGTTATTCTATTTCTCAAGAAAAACAAAAATCCAAGTTGCCCTGAGAGTTACAGACCAATCAGCCTACTAAATATAATTGGAAAAATCTATGAAAAAATAATTTACAACAGAATCAAGCCACTTTTAACAGCCCTTCCCGATGAACAATATGGATTCCGACAAAAACTAAATACAACCAAACAGCTACTTCGAATAATAGACTACGCCGGAAGAGCAATAGTAAACAAAGAAACAATAGTTTTCCTAATGATCGACATCTCAAAAGCATTTGATAAAGTATGGCACACCGGTACAATATTCAAACTAATGCAACTAAATTTTCCTCCTGGACTCATCAAACTTCTATCCTGTTATCTCTCAAACCGAACATTTCAAGTGACTATCCAAAACTGCATCTCATCAAAAAGAAACATCTTAGCCGGAGTACCTCAGGGCAGCATACTTGGACCAATTTTATATATACTTTACACCTATCATTTCCCTATAAATAAAGCAGATTACAATAGCATTACAGCCTTCTACGCAGATGATACTGGTATAATAATCAAATCCAGAAATCCAAACTTAGCTCTAATAAAACTACAAGAACAAATAGATGAAATAGAAGACTGGTGTAGAAAATGGAAAATAGCCGTAAACGCCGACAAATCACAAATCCTCATCATACAAAAAAGAAGAATTAAAATTTCACCTCAATGCAAACCGAAACTGTTCAACATTCAAATTCCAATAGTTAAGAGAGCAAAGTACCTTGGGCTCATAATTAATAGCAAACTCACTTGGAGCGACCATATTAAAAATATAATAGACAAAGCAAATGCAGCAGTTAATATCATCCAACCTCTCATCTATAACCAAAATGCCTCACTAAAAATCAGAAAATTACTATACACCTCTATGATCCGACCTATACTTACATATGCTTCACCTGCCTGGACTACTATACCCGAACACCTAATGAAGAAGCTCAACCAATGTCAAAATAAAATACTCAGAAAAATCACTCGTGCCAGATGGTTCATACGTAATTCAAATATCCATAAAGATCTCAAAATTCCGTTTCTATCCGAATATATATATAAATTAAATGCAGACTTCTACGATAAAGCCATAAAATGCAGCACAGCCAACTTCAATCAGATTTTTAACTTCGAGAACTATAAAAAAGACGAAAAACTAAGACCAATAGCCGCTCATTTCACCTCCGACTCCTCATACAACAACTATCAGCATAAGTAATAGTCATCAATTCCAGCATCTATAGTCTACATCAATAATCCAAAGCATCAAACACTTTACCAATACTGAAATCCTGACTTATGTTACTTCACGTTGACAATCAAACCACAGCCATCCACAGTTTAACAGCAAGTTGCTCTTATTATTTTCATTTTCTTTCAGTTATACAAGCAAGGTGCTTGTCTCCCAGTAACAGCCACCCCATAGACTGCTGAACTCAAACTGTCTTTTATTTTAACTTTTTTTTTACTTCATGATATATGGGATAGGGGCCTTCTGCGCGGCCCAGGTGCCCAATTTGTATAAATAAAGAAAAGAAAGATGGCCTGAATAACAGCTTGCATTCGACGTGGGATTGAAAAATAAAGGTCTTGAACAAAGTTCATCGGAATTTGCAGTCATTCCTCTAGCAGGGCCGTCTCGAGTTCAGAGAGTGTGCGTGGAGGAGGAAACCGAGCATGGACTTTTTTCACTAAAAAACCCCACAAAGGCTCAATGACATTGAGGTCAGGGGACTGAGGACACCACGTTAGATGTTTCACTTCATCATTATGCTCATTTAGCCATGTTTGAACACAGTGAGACGTGTGAACAGGGGCGTTGCCATCTTGGAACACAGGACGTTCTCCCGGAAAGAGAGTCTGAAGCATAGGGTGAAGATGATCTGCGAGAATGATTCGGTAATGGTTACCTTTGGCCACCCCCTCCATGGGTGAAAGTGAGACAGAAAAGAGGAAAAACTGGTAGTAAGCCCATTTCAGTTTTAACATGTTTTCGGGAGGAGTTAGAACAACGCCTCCTATAGCTGAAAGCCTCCACACGATTTTTTGTTGGTAGTCTGATCAAACCACTATGAAGGTAAACCAATTAGTGAAAGAGCCATTTAATATGAAATCTATTAAAAATTAGAAAGTGGTAGCAAATATATATCTAAAAATTTGTTTAATTTAAAAATATAATTGGTTTCTTTTATTAACTGGTAAACCACTACAGATTCAATTCTCAAATATATAAGATGAATTTCTCTCAAATGCTTTTAAAATAGAATTTGGGTTCATGCACACAAGTGGTTCGCTTTTTAAATAATCTGCTCAGACTACTTATAAGAAACCGTGTGGGAGCTTTTTGATGTAGGAGGGGATGGTTAAACTATTCTCTTTTTCAATTATTCAGCTATATCTACTTTTCCATGAAGAAAGAAGCTGTTTTATATCTATGCTAAAATTGTAAAAAAGTTTCGGTAGTTACAGAAATTTAATTTTTCTCGAAAAAAATGCTAGAATGAAATGCCTTCAGTACCAGTTTTTGCTCTTCTCCGTCTTGCTATATATAGGCTTTCAGCCCTGCCCCTCTCCACTGGTAGATATAGCGCCCCACACCATCACAGAACCACCTCCATGCATCACGGTTGGAACCAGGCTGTCAACATGAAATGCTTCTGCCGGCGTTCGCCCCACGAACAGACGTCCGGTGGCTTGGAATAGTGTAAAAGAGGATTCATCAGACCAGATGACTTGTTCCCATTGCAGTTGTGTTCATTTTAGGTGGTCTTGGCACCACTGTAGTCTCTTCAAATTATTCCGCGCTGAAACTAACTGTTTTGGAATAGCTACTCAGCATGAATAGTTTTCATGGATACGGGGTTCTGAAGGTGGGTATTCATCTCGGACGTTATCCCTGGCTGTGTAGTCTTGCGTTTTCGAGCGACTATCCTCTTCAACACCCGTCTATCACGGTCCGACAGCTTCGACTTCCTGTCGCTGTTGTGCTTCGCAGAAGACACCTTACCCAACTTTGAGTATGCTGACAGAGTCCTTGATACAGTGCTCTTTAAAACACCCACAAGGTTCGCTGCTCTAGACACGAACACTCCAGCGAGGCGAGCTATAATTATCATGCCTCTTTTAAGGTCAGAGAGGTCGGACATAACCTCGCTTTGCTAGGAACAGATTTTTCTCTTGCAACGCTCACACTGTCAATAGCTAGACTGATACCTTTCCTTTCATCACCACCAGGTGGCACACTCTTGCGACACGTGCCCGCCGTTTATTGGACGGTCGAATGCAGACTCCATTCTTTCACAGGTGTTCCTATTATTTTGTCCTACACCTGTATCTATTCAGGGATGTCACGGGTGATTATGAACGTTAAAAGTAAAAGAAACTTAATTCATTTTTATTTATTTATTATATCCTTAATTATTCAACCGTAACTAGCACTGTGGCTTACCTTTCAAATTATTCATATTTAAAGCAGAATAATTCACTTGCATAAGTAAACATAAACTATATACCGTGTATAGTTGCTTATTCTAATTTCTTTTAATAAAGTTTTGAATTTATAGTCGCTCGTGGCAACCCTGTTTTATCCCGTATCGAAAAAATTTAACATTAAAATTTTTAGTCAGGTAGGAGATAAGCAAATACGACCGTAGACAGAACATTTAAAAAAAAAAAACGTGAATTCGTGCCCTCGCCAACAGCAATAAAATCGTAAATTCGGAGAAAAGAAATGTGTTTTGGCGAATGTTTTTTTCCGTTGAAAAGAAAAATATATACATATTCCTCTCAATCCTGATAAAAAAAATTATTTTTAACAAATCCTGTTTTATTTTTATTTGATTACAGTAATTTTACGATGCGATAAATTGCATAACCAATAAAATTATTTTAAGTCCAGATAATGTAAGCAACAAGAGAGATTATGTAAACATAAGATAAACTGCAATAAAATACAGATTACCATGTTCATTGCAGGATCATGCGATATCGTGTGACGACATTCTTTCGTACGGTTTGCGTCAATGAAACAGAATTTAGTGGTAAAGCAGATGTACATTATCATCTAACTATTTTTGCTGAAAATATGTTTTTTCAAATACATCTACAAAATTTCTTACATACATATTGAATTTTCCGACATACTATAACGTAATGTTGCTTCAGGTTTATCCTTATATTACTGCTTTAATCTTAAGAAGTTTTCAAAAATCAACCCCGATCTATTCTTATTTCTTTTCCTCTAAGACGATAAAACAACATAGACATTTTTCATCAACCCTTCCATTTATTGGTCATTTACTCCTCCCCAACTATAAATTATCTCTTGAATTGAATTAGGAGTTTATAAATTAATTCAATTTAGAGGAAATTTGTATTTTGATTTGAAGTTTTCTGTGGGAAAAAATTACTGTAAAAAATTTTTTGGCCAAAACTTTTGAAATTTGGCTACTATTTTGATATTTGGCTAATAATTTAAAGTCCTTAGCTCGGGGTCTGAAGAAGTTGCATACTTTCGTTTTTTGTTGTTTAAAGAACTTTGTTGCTTTATTGAAATTACATACATTTGCAGGCTTGTGAGTTCAATTTAGGCTTATAAACATTTGTCGAGTAGAAGGACATCACGAAGACATCCTGAGTTACGGCTGAATTTTATCCCGCCACCTTCACGCTTCACACAGCGTTTGGTGGGCGATACTGCTTGGACAGGGAGGCCCCCGTCGTTTAAAGAATAGTCAAGTTTCCCACGGTCCTTGAAAATTTTAAAAAGTAGTAACAAAAATAAAACAAAATGTGATATTTTAATTTCTGTGTAGCCACCACTGAAAAATGTTTTCTAAAAAATATATATATATGCATAAAAAATTTCCAACACTTAACGATAAAAAGATATATTAAAATAAAAAATATATAAATTCTAGCATCACCCTAAATTTATTACCACTTTTAAAAATTATCAAGGACCACCAGTACCCTGATAGTGGCAACTACATGTTTATCCCCTTCCTTCTCCCTCCCGTGAAATTGACGGACTGGAGTGTTCAAATTTCTGGAATAGTTTTAATAAAGTGGTAGCAAATTATATAGTAAAATTCGTTAAAGAAAATAGTTCGCCTACTTTTTAAAATAGTAACCAGTAGTTTGATGCTTTGGACTTGGATATGAATTTGGCCGAAGTACCTGCCCGCGAATGCGGGCAACTCACTTCTTCATCTGTAACAGCCCTAAGGCAACGGTGACTTAAGACTTTAAAAATAAGATGTAGATTTTCCACAGGGGGCTGTGGACGTCTTGGAAAGGTTGGACTTGGGGGTGATCTCTGAGTCTATATCTTTTCAGAGATGCCAACTTGATCCGGACAGCAAATATATATTTTAAAGTGGTAGTTTATCAATTGTGATTCCTGGTTTAATAAATTCAATTTAATAGATTTTTATCCACCACTATTTCTAAATAATTCGTAGGCTTATATAATTACCTACTCTATAGTACTAGCGTCATGCCCTGCCAATTAATAAGCAGGGAAATATAGTCTAGTATTTGCAAAATTTACTTGAAAGTTATCTACCGCTTTCTTATTGATTTTGGCGTGTCCGGAGCAGTTGGCATCTCTGTCTTTTCTGGGAGTAGAGATCTGAAGACGGAGACAAGCTCCGGGTCTTGAACTTGGCTGAAAGCCCTTTATAGCGAGACGGAAGAGAGCAAAAACTGGTACGAAAGACATTTCATTTTAGCATTTTTTCCGAGAAAAATAAAATATCTGTAACTATCAATATTTCTTTTATAACTTTAGTCTATATATAAAATTGCTTATTTTCCAAGGATAAAGTAGCTATTGCTGAATAGTTTTAAAAAGAATAAGTTAGCTCCTCCCGAAAACTAGTTATAACTGAAATGGTTTTACTACCACCCTTTTCTCTTTTTCGTCTCGCTTTCACCCCTGGTCTTGAAGTAATTTCTGTAGT
Organism: Parasteatoda lunata; assembly: GCA_949128135.1. Classification (NCBI taxonomy): domain Eukaryota; kingdom Metazoa; phylum Arthropoda; class Arachnida; order Araneae; family Theridiidae; genus Parasteatoda; species Parasteatoda lunata. The sequence goes on from OX421977.1 coordinate 29,151,834, forward strand.
TCCTTAAATATCAGCAGGAATCTGGTGGCTGAGTCGGTGGGATTTGCTGGCTTGGCTGGGATTCCTCTCGGCTTTCTTTTGGGTCTTGCACCGCAGCCTGAAAAACAAGCTGGGTGCTCACCATCGCAGTTTATGCACTTTGCCGGTTCGCATTTAAGTTTCGTACACAAGTACGTAAAATGTGCGTCGGCACATTTCATGCAGGCTGGCTCGGCATTGCAGGATCTTGGCGTGTGGCCAAATGTTTGACATCTGAAGCGCTGTATCTCGTGGTGGCCGCTACGAAATCTCTCCACTCGGACAAGCTTAGTCAGGAGTTCTCTGATGTTGTAGATCTCTCTGTGTTCTGTGGAGTCTTGGCCACGCCTCTTCTCATTTGTTCGATTTTCATTGGACGAAGTCCAAAATCTAGTAAGCTTTTTTCAATCTTTGAAATCTCAACGTCGGTATTAAGTCCTCTGATGAGAATTTTCAACTTTCTACTAGGATGTAGATTTTCTGACTGTTCATCTGTAGCAGAGGAAGTCTCATCTGTAGCCGAGGCTGAAGTTGGGGCTTCTTACTGTATGGCAGTTGTAGTGGAGTCATTTTCCTTTGCTGGTTCGATGGTGGGAGTCTTTTTCTTTTTGCGTTTCTTGGTCGGTGGCTCCTTTGATTCAGGTTCTGACTCTTTCGGTACTTTGATGCCTGAGTCTGTCTCGTTGCTTGTCTCAATGGGGACAGCATCAACTGTTATTTCTGGAGTAGTTTCCATGATCTCAGGATAGGAATTTTCTGTTCTCTCTGGTATAATCTCAGTCGTTTCAACTGGGATAGTTGTTTCTTCTGTAGAAGGAGTAGTCATTAGCTTTTTCACAGCTTTCAGCTCTTCGACATAGTAGATGCTTCTGAACTTAGATATATAAGTGTTTTTAGTGGGGCGTTGTTTTTAAGTTCTTGCTCGAACACCACTGTGAATTCATCTGCACAAGATTGTTGCCATTTTAGTATGCGATCTAATTTTTTCAGGCTTGTTTAGATACTTCATGGCGATTACTCTCATCTCTTCTCTGAGCGCAGCATGATCGACGCTCTTGGATGATTCGTGGGCGGCCGAAACGTTGTGTTGCCATCGTAGCGCAGAGCTCGGTTATAAAATAACCTTACTCCTTAAGATCTGGAACGAGAATGCTGTAACGCTTGATGCTTTAACTTGCATTTTATATCATACTTATAATTTTTGATATTTAGTGGTAAAAAAATTACTTATAATGAAAAATACTAAACTAAAAGTAACTTAAATTTCGCTACCACTAGAAAATACTATTTACAAAAGCCAAAACAATAGGCACTTTCATGACCATTTGTTTGAAAATTAACCGATCGTTAAGGGGTTAAAAGCAATTCTTTTGGCATTTCTAGTGGTTCGTAAAATTTGATGAATCAGTGTTGTCAAATTGAATACACTGAACGAGAAAAGGTTAAATCCTTATAAAAGCTTTAAAAATTCTATTTGTTTAAAACCTATACACTTTAGGGTCTTTCACCGGTTAAAAACAGGATTAAAAAAGGAAACCAAAAGGCAAAAGCAACCTTTAAAATATAATGTTGATTACTAACGCATATACTATTTAATGCATGGAGATCACTCCCAGTCCTAGCTTGTTTTGATTTCAGGGCACCTTATCCCCTTCATCTTGTGAATATTCCAGCTGTGAGTTAAAATCATTGTGGCTGACAGACCTGGAGATTACTAAACAAAGTTGTCACTATACAAGGACCTAAATTTTAAAATTTAGAGTGGTATGTAATTTATTAGTAACAGTGATGCTTGAAGGACATCTTTCGAATGAAAAGAGTTATGTTCTGATTCAGTTCCTTCTGCCATTTAAAAAAAATATTTTAAACAAACCTTAAATGTTGGATGGTAAGGTATTAACAGAGATGCCAACTTGTTCCACTTTGCAAAAAAATATTTTCTAGTTGGAACGAAATTTATGTTATTTTTAGTTTGGTATTTTTCATTTCAAGTAATCTTTCCCCACTGCATATCAAAAATTCAAACCATTAAATAAAATGCAATTTCATGGCAATTATCTTGGGATGACTTTTTTTAAAAAGTAAGCGTACTTGTCCATATTCTACAAGTTTTACTATTTGATTCTCTGCCAATTTATTTAAACTATTGCAGAGAGCACAGCCATCACCTCCTATATCAGAAAGCCTCCACGCGGTTTCTTATAGGCAGTCTGCGCAGATTATTTAAAAAACGAACCACTTGTGCGCATGAATCCAAGTTCTATTTTAAAAGTACTTGAGAGAAATTATCATATATATTTGAGAATTGAATCTTTAGTGGTTGACAAGTAGATATATTCAAAAATTTAAAAAAATTTTAGACACTTATTTGCTACCACTTTCTAATTTTTAATAGATTTCATATTTAATGGTTCTTTCACTAATTGGTTTACCTTCATAGTGGTTTGATCGGACTACCTACAAAAAACCGTGTGAAGCCTTTCAGTTATAGGAGGCGTTGGCACAGCAGTATCATCCCTGTATCAGTACATAGTTACCAAACCAGGGATGGCAACTGCTCTGCTTTTCGCAAAAGTTTTATTAAACTTGTAGCGAATTAAATAGTAAGACTTATCGAATAATGATAATTACGTAAACTCTGAACATGTTGCCACGAAATAACTGCAATAAAGTTGCCTTTCATATAATTTTGTACTTTGAATTTTTGACCTGTAGTGGTGAAAAAACTACTTAAAATGAAAAATATTAAATTAAAAGCAACGTAAATATCGTTATCACTAGAATATATTTTTTTACAAAGCAAGTTGGCATCTCTTTGACGACAGCATCGGATTGGTCACCCCAGAGACTCTGTATACAAACTGTTTATATATTTATTTAATTTTTCTGTAATTTCATGATGAATGGGATATGGGTCTTCTGCGCGGCCCAGGTGCCCAGCTTTTGTTAAATAAAGTAAAGTAAGTACAGCATCGGATTCGATAAAGTGTTTGAAATAAAAAGGGAGAACTACACACTAAAATTTGCATATTTTTGGTTAATTTAGCAAAATGTTTTAAGGGGCTTTTAACTTTTTAACATGGCTTAACTGTAGTTGGTTGTTTGGTAGGGGATCTCTGCTGCTCGCTTTTATCCCCTATGCTGTAGAGTGGAGTTTTAGATGAGTTGACTTGTTGCTAGGGATGATGATGACGATGAAAAGTGAGAGTGAACGCTGTTCTTGAGAAAGCCAAACAATTTCAAAGTGAACTTAGTATTATTCCTGAAGATCGAAATTATAAAAAAATTTCCAAAACACTTATGGAGAGGTTGGATTAATAAATCCAACATTTGGTGAATCCAACACTTTTGGAGAGAAACGTGCATCAAACGAAAATTCTTAAAAAAAGAAATTGAAACTCTTTTTCTCAGGCGAACAGGGAGGCTTAAAAAAACACTTAAAAATTTGTAACTGTATTTAATAATAGGTTTGAAAACTGGATACTTGAAACGTTTGGTTGAATTTAAGAAAACCACTAAGTTTTTTAGAAGATTATCTTGAGGATCATTACTAAGAAAGCGATGAAGGGAAAGTGGGAAAACTCCGATTGAGGCTCGGCTTGACTGTATGCTGGGAATGGGAGAAATCTCGGCTTTAAGCGCGAAGCGCTTCTTACCGATTCATCGAAACTATGATGACATAAAACTAGAAAGTCTAGATAAAGTTTCTAAAAAGTTCAGGTGAAAGTCTTTGTTGGAGTAAGGCATGGATTGGAGGCAATGGAGCATTAGTTGGAAGGGGATGTCCCCTTGATCAATGTTGTGAGTAAGTTAAGCATTTCTTGGTCTTTCAGCAATTCTTGTAGTTCTTTAATGATGCTGACTAGACGATGTGCATTTGATGTTGGAGTTGTAGGTTTATTCGAAGATGTTCTCTTACTGGGGCGGGCCTCGCACCCAGTAAAGTTCGAAGTATGTGCTTTAAGGCAGTTGCAACACTTGGCCGGGGTTTCTCTGGGTTTTTGGCATTTGTATGAATAGTGCCCTTCGGCACATTTCATGCATCTGGCTTCTTTTGTACAGCTACTCTGTGTGTGGCCATAGCCACAGCTACTCTGTGTGTGGCCATTTGAAGCACTGTATCGGTTTTCTTCCGCCTCGGTACTTCTCTACGACGATCATGTATTGCTTTATTCTTTCAACGTTGTAGATCTTTGTCTGATTGGCCAGCAGAGAAGTGACGACGAGGTAGAGGGGGAGTGGCCTCATGGCTCCTCCCACTTTCTTCTTAAACTGCACAATTTTGGTTATCTCTATGTTCAATTTCCCTAATTCAAGGGAAATTTCGTCAATATTGAAATCATCTGGAAGTTCTCGGATAAGCGCCTTTTCGTTCTTAACTGGCAGGACTTTTTCGGCGTTTGGTGAAATCTCTGGGTCTTGAGTGGGTGTCTCCGAAGTTTCAGATGTACTCTCCGGCTGAGGTAGGAGAACTGTTGTTGGGCTTAGTTGACTTAGCTTTCTTCCTTTTTCTCTTCTTCCTCTTTTTAGCTGGAGGTTCGTTGATGTGTTCAGAATCTGAGGCCGTGGCCCCAACGCTGGGTTCCATTTTTTCCACCTCAGGGGTGGGGGTGATCTCGGGTGCTGGAGTGATAGTCTTTGGAACACTAGTGGTAACTTGTTTTCTCTTATATGTGTTGACTGGGGTCATATTGGCGTGCATTTTCTCAAAACAGTCATAAGTTTGTCCATACTCGCATGTATTAAGAAATACATTAAGCAGTTTCCATGTAGACTTCAGTTCATCTATGTTAAACTTGTAGTAGAACTCGAATGAGTGATTAGTAGTATCGTAATCAGGTGGTATGAATCTCCCTGGGACATTACTGGCCACTACGGCTTCCTCAAATGATGAGTATTCACCATCATATTCAACTAGTTCAGGGATTTTTGGACGGCAAGGTGGTAACATCGCGAGCTACTCTGTTAATCGACATTGTGGAGCTGAGATAAAACACGTCTTGCCACTAGCAAGGCTTGACTGTCTTTTTTTTTTTTTAAATAAAATGGGTGCCTGTGCTCCTAATCCATACATCATGAAATATTTACAGGTTGAAATAAAAACATTTTGAATTATGCAGCATTAAGGTGGCAAAACAAAAGACAAAGCACATTTGCTTGATAAATTAAACATAATTTGAAATTTAATAATGAATCATGATTTATGAAAAATCAGAAATTTTCATGAATATAAAAAGCACATTTGATATTTAAACATTGGAAACTAATAAGAATTTAATTATGATATATTCAAAAAGTACATTTGACATTTAATCATTGAAAATAATTTAAATTTAATGAGCTTGAGTGGTAAACAGCTTGACTGTACTGGACTGGACTGGATCTGGTATTTGATGAAGTTCCTGCCCGCGGCAGCGGGCACCCGACTTCTTCGTCTGTGTTGGGCTGAATGGCATCTGGGACTTTTGGCATAAGAGAGCTTGACTGTAAAGAAGTGGCGTATCACATAAATCTTTGAATTATTTAGAAATAGTGGTGAGTAAAAACCCTGTATATTGAATTTTCTAAATAAAGAATCATAAATTATACCACTCGAAAAAAATTTATCAGTTGTCCACAGCAAGTTGGCATCTCTGCCTGTAATTTGATATAGATATTTGTATAGTGTATAAACATTTATTCTGTTATTCGACCCGTGTTGACAGTTTACACATGTGAATACGGAAAAAAGCAAAAATTGGTTTGGAAAACATTTCAATGTAGCTTGTTTTCGAAAAAATTAAAATCTATATAACTACCAACTTTTTTTTACAGTTATAAATTATATAAAAATGTTTTTTTTCGTATTCCAATATAAAGTAAAGTTTAGAATGTAATAGTTGACAAGAAGAGATTAATTACCTTAAGAAAAAATAGTTAAAAATGAAGGGCTTTAATTACCAGTTTATACTTCCTTTTTCATGTCTACATTTCAGTTCTGCTTCCGACACTAACAAAGTAGTTTAGAGCGCCATTGCAAACTTGCAGTGGAATCTTCAAATAGTCATAAAAAAAGGAAGGTTTCGTAGAAGTATATATTCGAAATGTATTGTTTGACAAAAAAGACATAAAAATCATTTAAAATTAATAACACTATTTGTAATTCTTTAGTTGTTCATATTTTTTGTATATTTAAAAGTATTCAAATTTTGATTTATTAACTGAGTTTTTCAATGGTCATAAAAAGTTACAAAAAATTCAATTAAGCTGGAGTACACAATTTAGAAAAAATATAAATTGTACAATTTAGAAAAAATAAATATTTTAATTATGATAAGTTAATTATTCTATTTGAAATTCATTAATCGTTTTGTAATTTTAATAATCTTAAAAAAGTTTTGCGAGATAAATTATAAAAATTATTATTCGCGAGTCTTAAAAAAAGTTATAAAATTTCTAGTTTTGCTTTAGCAAAACATTGCACACATTTAAAAGTTGTAATGCATTTAAAAGAATTTAGCAATTGTTTCCTATTTTTAAGTCTTAAAAATAACGAAAATCAATAAAAAATATATCTTTTCATAATTATAAAAAAGTAATAAAATTTTAAATAGAAGTTAAGCTAAAGTGCATTATTTATAAAAAGAAATTACAATATGTCAATTATGTAAGATTATTTGTAATTCATTAACAGTTTTATAATTTTTAAAATAGACATTTAGTATATTTTCATTAAAACCATTAGAAAAATATGATTAAACACGCGAACAGAAATTTTTTTCGCTACTTAATGTATGTTAAAAGCTAGTTTAAACGTATATATTTACGTTTAATGAATAAAGTTATGCATTATTAGGAAACTTCTAAAATTATTTTTCGTTTGGAATTTTGAATTTAAAAGCAAAATAAAAAAGCATAGCGAAATGATTTGAAAGCAATCTTTTAGTCTTGCTCTGCTTCAGTTCCAAAAATAAGTCACGCGATTTCACCTAGAATCAATTTGCAAGTAGATTATGGAATAAAAAAATATTTCAATTTACGAACGTACGAATTTAAGTAGTTACGAATGATTAGAAACTAGAAAAAGCTATTTTGAATTATTAAAGGCAAAGAATTTCCGAATTTTGTTTATACTCTAACGAAAGAGCATATTTTGGTTTTTCTACTATTGTATTGATTTCGTATCGATTTTATAGATTTTTTAGTACTTAATTTAAGTTAGATTAGTGTACAATTAACTAAAAAAGGCACCTTTTTGTGATAAAACTGGTTTGTTAAAAAAAAGTTCTTACGTCATTTATTTCTTAAATAAAATTTATGTTCTTACATTTCTTTTTTAAATTTGTGTTCCTGCAGTAGTTTTTGGTTCTTACAGTAATAGGAAAATAACTTTTTGAAAAATGTAGTAACAGGTTTACATATAAATTATATGGATATATTATTCAATTAACAAACAAACAATTTGGTTAAAAAACATAGCAGTTGCTTGATTTTAGAGCAAGATGTATATCACAAGATATAATTTTATATTATATACTCTGATTGATAATTATATTCAGCTTCTCCAATTGTAAGTGCTAAGAGTGAAAAATTTAAGTTACCAGTCTTAAACATTTTAAAAACAAGTCAGCTTCAAAAATGAAAACTTGATAAGAAGATATTTTCTCCAAGTCAAAATTATTTCGAAAAATCGGAACTAGAACGGTTAAATGTTTTGACTGAAAAAAAAACGTGTTAAATTATGAAAAGAGAGAGATTAATAATAGCTATGTGTTCGTACCTGATTCTGATTTTTCCTAAGACTGTTTGTGGCACTATTTAATTCAACATGGAATTTAAACGTTATAGTGAGAGTTTTTGTGATATAGGCAGTTATTGTGATAGAGGAAGGCAAAAGATTAAATATGCCACTATCTACACATAGCTGCCAACTTTTAATCCTTCTGAAGATGATGTTCCCTAATGGCAGTAAATTGAATTACAGTATAATTTTCGTTTTTCTTTAAAACTTCAAACACATAATCTTCTGATTATCATGCATTTATTTATAAGTTTGAATTAGCTATATAGTGGCTGACAGAAATGTTTTAAAGTAAAATTATAAACCCAAGGAAAAACAATTAAAAACCTAAATTTTTCTACCACTTTAAATTAATAAGTAATATTTTACGAAAAAAGTTTGATCCCACGTTCACATGTGTGAAGTTACTTGATTGAAAGCTTTATTTACTTGAAAAATATACATATTGGAAATTACAGTCGACATGCTTCAAGCGTCCAAAAACAGGTGCCCGTTTTCAAGACTTTCCAGACGTGAATAAGAAGAAACGAAAATGTTTTGAATTATAAAACCTATAGTTGCCAACAAAATATGGAAACATAAAGGTGAGAAACAAAACTAGAAAAACCACAGTAGTAAAAAATCAACGTTGTCAAGAGGATCAAATCAGGGTAAAATGCATTTCCACGTGCTATGGAGAGTTTGTGAAAAACTAATGTCGTTAACAAGGAAATCAACAGTCATATGAATGAAACAAGATGAGCTGATGTGAAAGGAATGGAAATAATTTCGGAATTGAATTTATGTCCAAGATTCCAACAATGTGAACCAAATCATGATTTTCGAATTCTTAATAATGGATGTATCTATCATATTCCTAAAATATAAATTTTAAAGAGTGTTTAGTTTGTCCGATGTATCCAAAATCGCACTGGCAAGGAATGCGTGTTGTTGTTACTAATACTACTGGCCAATATTAGCAAGCGTGCTATGGGAATCCAACTGATTCTTAAGGCTTCTTGTGTTTTTAGTGGAACCATCTAGAGCCAAGAGTGTAACTTCAGGCACACATACACCACAACTCGTTTTACGTTTTATTCCTTTCATACTTCACACAGATCGTAATTTTGACCTGAACCAACGAACGATCAATCTCTAATTCACCGGATTTTTTTTTTTTTTTCATTTTATTTAATAACTGTCGTTGAACAGCTGACCAAAGTTTGGGTCTAGCAATGTTCAACTCCGTAGCCTTGTAGTTTTGAAACCAATCCAGGAGACTAAAGAACTCCTGTGTATCTAGTATTAGGAGAAATTTGCCTTTTGGAACTTTTTGACTTTTGATGGAACTAATCCGCATTTATATTACATGAAGATGAAGAACTCCCACGGTTAGCCTGACGGCAAGGGTACTCTAACCCAGGATCCGTCTACTAATGAGGATACTTTACGTCAGGATACTTTACGTGTGGTCGGTGCAAGCTGGATGAGGATATCGTATCGACAAGCCATCGTTGGGATTCGAACCCGGTTCACCTCATTGGAAGGCAACGCTCTATACCCTGAGCCATCAGCAAGGAATGCGGATATCTTATCGCTTCAGTTTCCTGTGATTCTTTATTAATTATGCGAAGTTTTTAAAGTTTTTTACAATTTAATGTTTAGTGACCAAAGTAGGATGCTGTGGGTTTTATCGGATGTTTTTTTTTTTTTTTTTTTGGTAATTTGCATTACCCATCTTATATTAAAACTTAAAATAAGATGGCTTTTTAAAGTGCCAGTGCTGCTTGGAATTTTATGACTAACACGTCATATTTTATCATAAATAAGTCTCATTCCTTTATTTACGTTTAAAGTTTCCTTTTGTATCTTTTAATTATTTCTCAATAAATTTTTCAAGAATTAAATTTTCACAGCAAATGAGTAAATGTGCTTCTCAAAATTTAAATACTAATCGTTTGAGACAAAATGAATATTATAGCAGTTCTTATTACATATATTTAAGTTACTGTGAATATTTCTACACACTTCCCATTAACTCGGTATGCAAAAGTAATTTTTTTTTGTAGAATAAAAACAGGAACTTACATGATTTTTTAAAGTGTCTTTCTGAGCACCAAAATTACTTTTTTCAAAGCATTCGTCAAATATTTTAAAAGAAAACATATTTTAATAACAATAGTAGAAACTTACTTTTCAAAAAAAAAATTTCATTGTAAAGTAATTTAAATAGCTGAGTTTTAAATTAAAATGAAAGTAGCTCTTTTCTAAGTATTAGAAATGCGTAACGACAGATTAGGTTAGATGTATAATTGCAAAAGTGGAAGTTGTAGAAATGTCCCTTTTCTGCAATTAACACTGTTTATCTGGTAGAAGATATTCTTACTAAAGTTCTTTCAATCTTTATTACTGAGATCTTCGGATTATTTTCTGCAAATTTCTAGAAATATATTACAATTATGAAAGTTAAAACCGCGTTTATTGAAATTTCAATGAATATTATTTGTAGTTGTGAAATTTAGTAATTATCATGGTTATTATACGATGCTTAAATTATTCTGACTTCTAAATAAAGTTACCAATAAAAAAGAATACGTACCGATTTTAACTATTAACTATATAATTTTTGCTACATTGTGTATTACAGATGCTTTTATAAAAATATTTATTTATAAGGTATTTTCTTGAACAAAAGTAGGTCTTTTTTATTCATATCAGACTATTATCATTGAATTAAAATAAAAAGTAATAAACATAGTCTAGAACAGGGATTCCCTAATGGTGTTTCGCGGAACCATAGGGTTCCGTGAGTTAGGACGTGAGTTTTTTAATTGTTAATGATTTTTGAATTCTGAAATAGATTTGTATCCAACCAATAATAAATTTTTTAAAATGGTTGGTTGATGTCGTGTCATGGACAAAAAATAATTTTAAATGTGACCAAAGGTCCTGTATACAACATCTGCAATTTGAAGGCAATTTTCTTCATATAAGTCCGCCCTCGGATTGTCACTTATTTGCTGCAATTGCGCCAGTATAGCGGGACAGTTGAAAAGATGTATGGGGGTTAGTTCTATGTCTGGGCAATTTATTTTCTTTTTTTTTTTAAAAAATATTAAGGTTATTTATTGAGAATATTTATGTAAAATTGAAATAAAAATGAAATAGGAAATTTAAAAAAAAATTCAGTGACGATTCGTTGAATAAATTGCTAAACGATAATTATTACATTAGTTTTTCTCATTGAACTTTGTAATTCAAAATAAAATAACTGCATGACTAAATAACTAAACATGAAGAAAGTATTATTTTTCTCTGATAACCATTCTCACTATTTATATCAGTTGTTTTTAAAAAAAACTTTAATTCAGCTTTTTTTATTCAATTTCAACTAAAACGGCAAAAACTACTAGATTTGAGACTAATATAAGATATTGACAGTGTCAATTCAGAAGGGGTTAAGCCTTTCTAAATTGAATTAATTAGTTATATTCATCTCAGATTATTAAATAATTAATTGATTCAATAAAATTGACATTGATTAGTTTATCAAGTTAATTGTAAATAATATATGACCAATTTAAATCATGTTTATTAAATCAAGAATTTAATGGCTAATTAGGAAATTATAGCTGCATAAAGAATAGTTTGTTGCGAGGTATTGAAATGCTTATTAAACGGATTTTTTAAAATAAAATTTAGTTACATCAGCTGTAAAAAAAATCTTGCAGTATTAGAATGTCGTTTATATAACACATTTATAACCGAATAATTAAGAACCTGTCAGTAAAATGTATACTTGAAAAAATTTAATTCTAAAACAAATTGTAAAATTAAACTGAAAAATTTTGTGTTTTTTCAGAATGCCACTTGGAAATTTCTTCCCCTAAGCTCTTCAATAATTATATTACGAAAACGGTAAAACTTTTAGAAAACTTATAGAATGATTTAAGATAAAAAAAACACAGATATTAAAAGAAAACAACTCCGGTTATTTTCGTCTAAAATAGCAATAACTAACTGTAAATTTTTTTTCGTTTTTCTACAATTTCGTCGACATAAACTCTCTCTTGTAAATATTAAACTTTACTACCACCTTTAGTATTGAAAAGAGTCTCACGGTTAAAGTAGAAAGATTTATAAAAAAATTCGTTCTGCTATTTTGATGGACTTACATTTTCATCAATGCAAATTGAGTTTACTGTAATGTCAATAAGAAAAACGTTGAAAAATATATATATTATAGTCTCCACTTCTTTGCGTTGACATGTAAAAGTCTATACCATAATCAGTGTAAGAGAATTTTATTTGAAAGTAACGAAATATGTAGCGTTTTCAAATTTATACAAGTGCTTTGAACTGAAGTCTAGTACAGTGTACCTGCCCACGAAGCGGACACTCAACACTTTCATCTGTGATTGTGGGCACCTGGCTTAAAGGTTTTTATAACTGTTTCTTTTATTTATCAAAAATTGGGTGCCTGGGCCGCGCAGCGGCCCCCAACCCATTCATCATGAAATATTTACAGGTTGAATTAAAAACATTTTGAATTATGCAGCATTAAGGTGGCAAAAACAAGAGACCAAGCATATTTGCTTGATAAATTAAACATAATTTGAAAAATTAATATGAATCATGATTTTTGAAATAAACAAAAATTATCATAAATATAAATAGCACAATTGATATTTAAGCATTGAAAATGAATTGCATTATGATATGTACAACAAGCACAAATGACATATGAGCATTGAATAGAATAAGCATTTAAACAAGCACCTTGCTTGTATAACTGAAAGAAAATGAAAATAATAAGAGCAACTTGCTGTTAAACTGTGGATGGCTGTGGTTTGATTGTCAACGTGAAGTAACATAAGTCAGGATTTCAGTATTGGTAAAGTGTTTGATGCTTTGGATTATTGATGTAGACTATAGATGCTGGAATTGATGACTATTACTTTTGCTGATAGTTGTTGTATGAGGAGTCGGAGGTGAAATGAGCGGCTATTGGTCTTAGTTTTTCGTCTTTTTTATAGTTCTCGAAGTTAAAAATCTGATTGAAGTTGGCTGTGCTGCATTTTATGGCTTTATCGTAGAAGTCTGCATTTAATTTATATATATATTCGGATAGAAACGGAATTTTGAGATCTTTATGGATATTTGAATTACGTATGAACCATCTGGCACGAGTGATTTTTCTGAGTATTTTATTTTGACATTGGTTGAGCTTTTTCATTAGGTGTTCGGGTATAGTAGTCCAGGCAGGTGAAGCATATGTAAGTATAGGTCGGATCATAGAAGTGTATAGTAATTTTCTGATTTTTAGTGAGGCATTTTGGTTATAGATGAGAGGTTGGATGATATTAACTGCTGCATTTGCTTTGTCTATTATATTTTTAATATGGTCGCTCCAAGTGAGTTTGCTATTAATTATGAGTCCAAGGTACTTTGCTCTCTTAACTATTGGAATTTGAATGTTGAACAGTTTCGGTTTGCATTGAGGTGAAATTTTAATTCTTCTTTTTTGTATGATGAGGATTTGTGATTTGTCGGCGTTTACGGCTATTTTCCATTTTCTACACCAGTCTTCTATTTCATCTATTTGTTCTTGTAGTTTTATTAGAGCTAAGTTTGGATTTCTGGATTTGATTATTATACCAGTATCATCTGCGTAGAAGGCTGTAATGCTATTGTAATCTGCTTTATTTATAGGGAAATCATAGGTGTAAAGTATATATAAAATTGGTCCAAGTATGCTGCCCTGAGGTACTCCGGCTAAGATGTTTCTTTTTGATGAGATGCAGTTTTGGATAGTCACTTGAAATGTTCGGTTTGAGAGATAACAGGATAGAAGTTTGATGAGTCCAGGAGGAAAATTTAGTTGCATTAGTTTGAATATTGTACCGGTGTGCCATACTTTGTCAAATGCTTTTGAGATGTCGATCATTAGGAAAACTATTGTTTCTTTGTTTACTATTGCTCTTCCGGCGTAGTCTATTATTCGAAGTAGCTGTTTGGTTTTTATAACTGCCAGAACGAGAACTAAACATAATCACCCAAGTTATTAGTTTGTTCTGGTAGTTAAAATTTCATAATTCGTATACATTTTTATCGTTACACAATTGCCAACTGCTTTGTATTCAACAAAATAAAAAAAAAATAAAAAAAAAATTGAATGACAGAGTACCTCCTATAACTGAAAGCCTCCACACGCTTTTTTGTAGGTAGTCCAATCAGACCACTATGAAGATAAACCAATTAGTGAAAGAACCATTAAATATGAAATCTATTAAAAATTAGAAAGTTGCAGCAAATATATGTCTAAAAATTTTTTTAATTTATAAATATAATTGGTTTGTTTTATTTACTTGTCAACCACTACAGATTCAATTCTCAAATATATATGATAAATTTCTCTCAAGTACTTTTAAAATAGAATTTGAGTTCATGCGCACACGTGGTTCGCTTTTTAAGTAATCTGCGCAGACTACTTATAAGAAACCGTGGGGAGGCTTTCTGATGTAGGAGGTGATGGTACTACAAACTAAAATTCCCAAATCTTCGGTTAATTTTACAAACTCTTCAAAAAATGCTGAACACGGCACAACTTCAAATAGGTAGCTCACCAAATTAGATTTTAAATTATTTAGAAGTAGTGGTGTATGAAAACCCTATCAACCTATTGATCAAGTTTACTAAACCAGGAATCGAACTATAAAAGACAATCACTCGAAAATATTCATCCGCTTTCCGGAGAAAATTGACATCTTCGTTGTTAACAATTTAAGAGCTAAACATGTTCTTTAGATTAGATTTTTAGTTTATTCTTGTAGTTATAATATCAGGCTTCAACCATTATTCACAAATGTACCTGGTACAACTGGCGTATCAAAATAACGGATGTTAACTAAGTGCCTAAGTGTTGGCTAAGTGCCATCTCCAAAAGTTTGATACCATAGAGATGCAATACAAATAAAACCGGCCCAGGGCTGTTGTAATACCCCATTTCTCATCTTCCCAAACATCACAGTCCCCACAATCACGTGCTCCCTTTGGCGGAAAAAGAATGGCGTCGTGTGACAGCTGATATAAGCTCTTTTTTCTGCTCGATTCGTGTTTTGTATTTGAAAAGGTTACGGAATGAAGTTAACGGCTTCAGGAGCGTTAAGATTAGTAAAACAAAACTCAGTGGCGCGACAGCTCAAGGTGGGCCAAAGCCTACTGTGCCCATCTTAGTTTTCTTGACCTTGGGCTCTGGGGTGCAGGAGCAGATGTTCCAGTTAGGTGGTCAACCAAACGCGGAACCCCCAGTGTTTAGTTCCCAAGCATGCTTGGTACTCATTTATCGACCCATTGAAGGGATGAAAGGCTGAGTCAACCTTGCCCGGCATTTGGATCGTACCCAGGACCTGTGGCACGGGAGTGTGAAGCGCTACCTCTCAGCCACCGGGCGTCCGTTAAGATTAGTGCGACAGTAAAATATTGGATTATTCTTCGACAGTGATAGAAATTATTGCGTAATTCCAAACTTTTAACACGTATGAACTGCACAAAATTGTTTATATTTTCACAAAATTGAAAAAAAATGTTGATTTTTAAATAGTTTAAAAAACGGTAAAAACGTATCTTGCGATACCACTAATGGGCACTTTCAGGTTGTAAAAATGGTTTAAAGTTTTAAAATGTGTCACATAATTTACACTAGGAAAACAAATGTCCATATTGATAATTGAAGTTAACACTCAAAGTTTTTTCCTACTTTAAGGGGTCACAGTACCCAAAAAATTACCAAAACATCGAAAATTTTTTTATTGCTTACAATAAAACTTCAAATGATTTCAAATGCGCTGGAGAAAAATATTATCTGTCTATCTACATTTTTAAAAAAGGTATGAATGATTTTAGATTGCCCTAATACAGAAACTTGCTCAGCAGACAAACTTTAAAGTGTATTTTCTCATAGATGATAATTTCGTGTTTTAATCTTAATTAAATCTCTAAGGAATTTTTTCTATTTAAGATAAAGTTTTGAAGTAAACTTTTTTATCTCCAGTATAATACACTTATTTGAACTGTGCATGGAATAAGCATTTTATGAGATATTAAAATTTTTACAGCATGCTATATATACTTAACAGGAATTTTTAACCTTTTTCTGCTACTTTTTTACAAAATAATCTATAAAAAATAGTTTAATTGTTATTTCAACAATTGAATGCACAAAATTTTTAAGATGAATATTGTAATCACTAAGAAAAAAACATTTTTTGAAAATATGTTAAAATAAAAAAGCCTTAGGGATTTAAAAATGTTGAATTTTTTCAATTGTTTTTTAAATTTAAAAAAAAATTATACAGTTTAATTATTTTTTGAAGATAAATTATTTATTATAAGTTAAATGGGCATGTAAAGCACCCACAAAATGAATGATTATACCTTTATTTAAAAAAATTGTTGCAACGGCTTTTCACATAATTTATAATATGTTACCTTTTTTAAAACTTATTTTTATAAAACTTTCATCGAAAATTTGTTTAATGTATTTTTAAAAAAAGTAACAACAAATAGTTCTGTTTTTGAGATTTGTACATTTTTTTTAATTATTCTTATGGTTTATAAGTCTAAATTACGTATCACTTTTTAGAATTCATCTTAGGAAATATTTTTAGACATAAAAAAAGCGGGTTTAAATTTTAATCAACACAGCAAAAAATGTACAACATTGCGTAAAATCATGAATATATTTCCAGGTACTGGAACTTTTTTAAAATATTAACAAGCCCTATTTTAAAATATTAAACAAGCACTATATAAGAGATGTTAAGAAGTTTAAAAAAATATTGAAAAAAAAAAATACGGCATAAAAAATACAATTCCCTCTTTTAATTTTCAGATTTTATTTTAACTTTATACATGCCATAATATTAAATAGTTTAATTATCGATAATTTTTCGTAAATTATTCCAATTAAAGAAATCCGATGATTTCAATTGATAATGACCTCATGATTTTATTAAAGATCTAATAATTAAGTGTTAAAAACCTTTGTCCTATATATGGAATCATTTTGTATTATTCTTTCATAAATCCTCTTTTTTCTGAACAAACGTTTGTTATAAACAAAACTAACCCGAAGCAAGCTATAGAAATTATAAAAACATACAGCGTTCGAAAACGTTAGATAGTAAAAATATACAGAGTAAATGAACAAAAAGGAAAAGAAATCACTATGTCGCCGAAAATTCGCCAACTGAATGAAAGCATTAAAATTTAAAAGAATTATTTATTAATAATAAATAATTTTATATAATCATTACTTTATAGTTAAATAAATTTTGCTCTTTTTCGTTTGTATTTACTTAAGATAGATTTAAAAGTATGAATTTGGATTTTAGAATGTAGACAATGGAATTATTGGAATAAATATGATGTTTTAAGAAAAATAACATCATTCTATAAGTTCATTTATATAACAAATAAAACAATAGTTATTCCAAAAGGTGGTAATTTAATTTTCCTTTGAAATGCATAAGGTAATCCATTAACAAATGCTTTGGGTAACCAAAGACTGAACAGTAATCTACTCTATTTTAAGATTTTTTATTACATTGAAATAACAAGGAGAAACGGTAAGTGGGAAATACTCTCTCTCTCGATTCACCCTACAGTCACGTGGTTTCATTATGACGTCAAAAATTATCGTGATGTGCGTACTCTTTTATATTTTGCCTCAATGATTTATGAATTCAATATAGAAATTAGGGCTGAAAGATAAAATCGATCATGACGGAAAAGAAGAAAAACTGCTTAGAAAATCATTTCATTATAGCTTACTTTCGAAAGATTAAAATATTCATGACTAGGACTGGGTGATGTCGGAAATTTTAAATCGTGATACATCGTCAGTTAGACATCGCGATATAGCGATGCATCGCGATTTAGCATATGTTCAAAAATTACCTACGAGAAATCTTTAAATCAATCAATAATAAATAAAATGGAATAAATCTATTACAAAAAAAAAATATTAATTCTAAACATATTCTACTATGACATCAGTATCATTGCTTATTATTTTCAACTAAAATGATAAAGAAGTCAAAGTAAAAGCAAACCCAAGCTTTATTTCATTTTTCTTAAATTAAAAATGATCTAAAATTTATTGGTTTAAAAATAATAATACTATAACAAAATATTTTACTATAATACTATAACAAAATAATACTACAACACTATAACAAAATAATACTATAACAAAATATACATAAAAATTAAAAGAAAAAAAAACGAAAGTGGAAAACAAACCAAAGAAATGTTCACTTTAGAAAAAAAAATACTTTTTTAAATTATTTGTTAAAAAAAAACATGCCTTTGAAACATCATTAGACCCTTTTTATTTAATTATTTAAAATAATAAAAAGTAGCATTAACTAATGGTCCAATTCTGTACTTAATAAATGTAAAAATATTTTTACTTATTTATTATTATTTTCTTTTTTGAAAATAAAATCGGCTAAAGATTTATTTGCTTAAAATGATACTGACTGTCTAACAAATTATAAAACAAACAACTATTGAAAAAATTTTAATAAAAATTTAAAAAATAAATACTTTAAGTACTAATGTTAAATTATTAAAAAGCGACAAAACATTACTAAACTCTTTATTTAATTAAAAAAAAATATTTGTTTTAACTAATAGTCAAATTTTTTTAAAACTTTGTTTTCATTTTCTTAAAAATAAAAGTAAATTAAATAAAGGTAAGCTTTGTTCTAATTTTTTTATAATTAAAACGTACTGTACATTTGCTGGTTTAAAAATAATCAAATTATTATATTTACTTACATTTAATAAATTTAAAAAAAACTATTTTTTATAACAAAGTTAAATACAAAATAACCCTATTAAATTGTATCGCTTAAAACGAAAGTCACTACATCGACCTACCGATATATGCGTTATATCGATATTTCGCGATTCATCGATTTATCGCCCAGTCCTATTCATGACTATTAAAGAGTTGTAACGCATATAATTGACTGTTTTTTTTTAAACATTGCTCAATTTAAAATTTATAGTGATGAATAATTTATAATTAAGGATAGAAAAAGTTTATTCAAACCAGCTGTAAACAAAATGGTATTTCGGCTAGTTTTTCTCATTTTCCGTTTAACTTTCAACATTGGTAGAAATAAGAAAAAGATCCATCCATTCGTTTTTCAAATTGAAGGTGGTTGAGCTCCACATTTGAACTGTTTCTCTGAGATAGTTGAAAATGGTTCACATTCTAAAAAGTCACAAACAAGTCAAAGGAAACAATGTGCAATCATTATCACTCATTCTCAATTAATGAAATCTATCATTTAATGAAGCACAAAACTATAATTCAATAAAATTATTACTATAACATTCGTTTGGTATTTGTAATTTTGCTAACAAGCAAATTAGTTTTAAAAAATACTATTTTTAGATTAACGACAAACTCTGCATAGAATTGATAATTCAATTAAGTTAAAATACATATGCACACTTCCTACTACTTTTAATTTATTTTGTGACTTGCTAAATATGTCAAACTTAATGAGCATAAAAGTTTAATTTACTTTCTAGTTTACGGAGCACGTTCTACCATCTATTCTTCCATAAAAATAATTACACAAAACTGATTTAAAGTTGAACATATTACAACCATATTGAAGAATTTTTTTTCATAAACAAATTTGTTTAAGTTACACATAATTTACCACAGATCATGTTTTTTTACCTGTAATATGTTATGTTTGGGATAAACTATACGGAAAGAGGTAGACTGTTTAAATCGTTTGTGCCAAAACCATTTGCTTTATGGATTAATTTTTTGTAGTCGTATTTGTATTTTTCATGCATTACCGCACAAGGTAATTACTTTCAAAAACGAGCGTGAAATTAAAGTTTTGTTTAAATAAAAACTATATTAACATAGTAATTGCAGAATCATCAAATAAAATAATGAAAGTGTCGATGTGAGATTCTGGCGAATTTTTTTAATGGACTTTTTTCAGTAGTTCTCGAGACAGTTCTGTTAACATTTTCTGTCAAAAACATTTGAGATAGTTTCCAGTTTTCAATGACACTAAAAATGTAACTGGCACAATACGTATAATAAATATCATGGCGTAAATTTTTTTTATAAAAAAAATGAGAAATTAAGAAATAATTCATGATATTTAAAACAATGCTCGTTTTTGAGAAAATGACAAGAAACTGAGTGTCTAGGAAACATGTAACTATTAGAGTTTTATCACGCGTTTAATTTTTCATAAATTTTAATTTTCGCATAAAATGTAATATATATATATATATATATATATATATATATATATATATATATATATATATATATATATATATATATATATATATATATATATATATATATATATATATATCAACTATGTATCTGTAATATATTTTTACTTTATTCTGTTTACATGTTATGAGCTTGAAAATAACTCAATATATCCACCCTCATTTTATAAATTTTTTTTTACATGCACCAGGGAACAAATTTTTTTTTTTTTTTTGTTTTTCATTGCATGAGATATTTTAACAGGTCTTAGATACTTTCGTATCGCTGATTTCAGATCTGTAATCGGTTTCATTCTCAAAGTTATAGTTTATTTTTCAGTGAATAGTTTATTTTTGTGTCATAATTTACAAGTTTAACACTTTGAATGCCATGGGGGTCCCAGGTGACCGGCACTAAGTTTGTTCGTAGCGCCACGCGGGTCACCGGTGACCGGCGAAGCCAAGATTATTAGAAACACATAATTCGAGTAAATTTTTTTTTCATTTTATTATCGTTACAAAAATGGTTTGAAGAAATGAATCCAGTATAGAACACACAAAAATAGTTTTATTTATATACACAGCGATGCCAACTTGCTCTGGACATCGAATAAATATTTTTAAGTGGTAGTTTAGTAATTGTGATTTTTGGTCTAATGAATTCAATTTAATAGATTTTTATCCACCACTATTTCTAAACAATTCGTAGGTTTATATGATTCAGTACTTTTTTCAGGAATGTCATGCTAAACCTTTTAAAAACTAACAACATCTGTCGATTATTTGCAAATTTAGTTTGTAGTTATTTACCGTGTGGCCAGGCGAGCAAGCCATGTAAAGTTAGCGTGGCAATCAAAGCGTTAAAAATTATATATATTACAGGGGATCTCATAAACTTCTAGGGGAATTAGCATTCATCATCAGGATTAAAATTGCATAGGGACCAATGCGCGGAAATGTCATTATACACCGTTAGGGGTTGCTTTTATATTATTACCTATTTTAATAAGTGTGGTTCTGAACAAATCTTTATAAGAAAGCGTCTTTAGCAGCATACGACGATATTTCTGGGTATGGGTTCTTATGCAATTTTAATCCTAAAGATGTTCTTAACTTCTCCATATGTTTTTGCAACATTTACAAGATTAAGCAATATTAACGCGACATACATCTAGGTTATATGTAACGATTCCCCCTTTTATAACTTGTACATTTCAACAAAAATTGTACATTTTCGTTGAAATGTACGTTTTTAAACTTGTATATTTTAACAAAAAACAGACTAAAAATTTCTTTTGAAAAAAATCTGTAGATTTGGAGCAAAATTTAATTTCAGAGCAAATTAATTTGAAATCCCGAAATCTGAATTAGGCAAGATCAAATATTTGTATAAATGCAACAAGATATTTGATCCCCAATGTAATTGATAAAGTTTATTTTTTATTTATTTGTTGTTACATACACACAGACGGCATGCATGCTCATTACAATGTAATGCTTAGAAGCCATTTTAAAATTGAAGAACAGATAGCACAAGGTAGAGAATAACTTAACAAAGAAACATCCAGGGTTCCAGCAGGAGTCAAGCGTCTACACGGTTTTTATGGATGGTCTGATCAAACCACTAAGAAGGTAAATCAATTTCGAAAGAGCGTTTTAATACGAAATCTAGTAAAAATAAGAAAGTGGTAGCAAATATATATGTCGAAAAATTTGTTTAATTTATGAAATATGATTGGCTTGTCTTTTTTACTTGCCAACCACTACAGATTCAATTCTCAAATATATATGATAAATTTCTCGCAAGTATTTTTAAAATAGAATTTGGGTTCATGTGCACAACTGGTTCACTTTTTAAATAGTCTGTGCAGGCTGCTTATAAAAGAAACCGTGTGGAGGCTTTCTTATTAGTAGTCTGCGCAGATTTTTTAAAAAGCGAACCACTTGTGCGCATGAAACCAAATTCTACTTTAAAAGTACTTGAGAGAAATTTATCATGTATATTTGAGAATTGAATCTGTAGTGGTTGACAAGTAAATAAAACAAACCAATTCTATTCTTAAATTTAAAGAAAAAAAATTAGACATATATTTGTTGCCACTTTCTAATTTTTTCCACTTTTGATTGAACTACCTACAAAAAAGCGTGTGGAAAAAAGCATTTCTGTTACAGGAGGCGTTGGTCAAGCCCGCTACCACCAAGCTACAAAGAAATGGTAGAACGGAGAAACCGTCACAGAAACGGTCTTTGATACATCTTTTGCAGAAATGATTGTGTAATTTTTTTTTTTAAAAAAACTGTGGGCACAGTTAGGGCAATCAAAGAGGTCCTCCAAAATATTTAAACTGTTGGTAAAAAAAATTTACAATAAAATAATGTTAAATTCATCCTCATAATTTATTATCAAATTTTCTTGATCACCACATATAGAAATATAATACCTAAAGGTCAAAATTATTTAAATTAAAGAGGTTTCGAAATTAATAAATTCTATTCGCTCTATTTCCTGAGCCATCATGACTCAGCTAGACATTTGGATATTTGATAATTATTATTAAAGTGCCAAAAAGTGTAAAAACCCCGTCAAACAGCGTTTCGCCGAATAATTATAAAAGTTTTTATTTGATTTCATCATTTCGGAATAAATTACCATGTGTCCTACCTTGGGTCAAAAATTCATTTAATTTAAATATTTTCACAAGCCTGATTGCATGTTTAAAAATATTTGATTGGTGATTGATGACGGCTATGACTGACAATTTTTTACATACAGAATTTCGTTATTACAATGTTTTATTTTCAAATGCGTAACAAGCTATTACAACTTACTTAAAGGTTTCGGATTTCTAAAATAACAAATGCCCATCATAAATCTTATCCTTCCATTGTTTTCGAGTAACTAAACGCGAGCCTTTATTTCCTTACGTAATATCGGCATTAAAAATAGATTCTACTAACCTTAATTGTTAAAAAAAATTAACATCGATTTAGAATTTCTTTAAAAGTTTACTTCTTGATTGGGTTTTAACTTTTGATAAACTAATTAGATCATAAATTACGACTACATAGATAAGAACTTGCTCTAATAAATAACGATTAAGATAGATTTCATTAAATGTATCGATAAATATTTATTTCAAGTATAAAATATCTAAGTATATTACTTAAAGGTATTATTCGTGATAAAAACGGTGTGGTAACAAAACATTTTCAAAATTGAAGTAACTTATGTTAAATTTCATTATTTTTTAAAAATAATTTATTTATAATTTAATTCATATTTTTTCATTTACGAACATTAAACAAATTGATTGAGTCTCCCGAAATCATACCATCAAGATTTGTTTCACTAAAAAATATTTAGCAATTTTAGTAAAGTAATAGTTTAGAAGGGCCGGAATAGCCTCGTTGGCAGGACACTGGACTCACGTTAGTGAGAACGGGGGTTCGAATCCAGCCGGCCCAAAACTTCCCGTGTAGTAAATGATGACTGGTGCATCTTAAGTCTGTCGCATTACAAAGTCCTCCATGTTTCCATAAAAATTCAATACCTCTGGGGGTCCTGATTCGGAAATTAATCGTTTTCTGGTTCAGGTCCCAATTACGATCTTTGGATGAATGAATGAATGGGTCCACCGTATAAACGGGTGTGACGTATGGGTGTGACAGAAGTCAAATTCTTGGCCATAGAAGGTGCCACTAGAAAAGAAGAACAATCGCACCCCCCTCTGCCTAGCCGACGACAACAACTACAACAATAGTAATATTACAATCCATTTGAAAAAAGCTACTAAGAAGCCATGAATATGAATAGCTAAGGATATAATGTGGGAATCAAATCTATGGGAATCGTTCTCTTTAAATTAGCATTATCACACTTTGTTTCAAATATATTGTTTCATCAAAATGCGTACAAGTTAGCCGCTTTGAAATGCTAAAATATTATCTTGGGTCAGAAAATGATAAGATTTGTGACGCGTTGTCACAAAAAAATATTTAATGATAGCTGCCTTTAGCGACTAGATTGTTTACTTTTATGCTTCAAGGCATATAACTGCATAGTATGACATTTTGATGATATAATCTTTAGATAAATAATAAAATAGAAAATTAAGAAAAAATTCATATACAACGATACTGTTCTTAACTTATACTATCGAATTAACAATACATCAGACCCATTACGGTAAAAAAAGAAAATTTGAATAAAAAAAAACGGTCCTTAAAAGTTTAAAGATTAAAAAAATCGTAAAACTTTACGAAAAAAAAATGCAGAAAGTTTAAATGCAAAAATATTGTAAAATTTTTAGCGCAAAAGAAATTAAAATCTTTAAATGTAAAAAGAAAGAAATAGAAATATATGTAAAGTTTTAGTTGGAGCTTCATTTTAAAAGGATACATAAAATAGCCTTAATTCACATAATTTTACATATATTTTATACATATATTTTTTACTTTTTTTTACATACATATATTTTTTTTACATATATTAACATATATTTTTTTAAAAAAAAAAAACATCTTTTCTAATATCCTTTCAGTAAATACCGAATGAAATTACAGAGAAAAATTACTATAAGAATACGACGACCGATGCTTATAAAAATCTATTTGATATTTCACTAATGAAGCCTTTTTATTCCTTTCCAAATCCATTAAAATTTTTTTTTAACTCAAATCATTTCGGTGATCTTAATGTTTTTACTTCATAATTTTTAACCTACTTAATTGACTGCAAATGACGAAAAAGTCAAAAAATAATTGTATTTCGCAGTTTTAAAAATTTGATTAAAAGCTTATTTTCAACGTAATCTAAATAAACTCAAATTAACAGTCGAAATTTTTTAATTAATTTTAATCGGTTGGAGTACAATGCCATTTATTGGACAGTGACCTTTTTCAAAAAAATATATTGTGGTAAGACTATTGTTACAAAATCATCATTTCTAAAAGGAAAATAAAATATCATCACCAACCATAATTTATTTATGATTTAGGTATCCATGGCTAGATTCAGTAAAAAACAAAAATGAATAAAATAGTAGTAACAGTTGAAAACATTCATTCATTTCGAATGAATTCCACTTATTTCATAGATCTACTTTTTGCAACAAATCTATATAAAAATGTAGAATAAAACGGGCTAAAAATAAGCTGTTTAAATGAGTACTGAATACATATCTTCTATATTATTTACATTCATTTATAAATGTGAAAATAACGATCGAGTTACGTCTTTGAAATACAGAAAGAAAACGAATATTTTTGCCACCAAATTTTAAAATTTCGTGTGATCGCAGAAATTACTAATCAACATTTTACATTTTTCAAAACGTATGACCTGCCTACAATATGCTAAGAAATTTTAAAACCGGAAGAAACTTTCAACTTAACCTGAAATCCAAAAATATAAATTTCAAACGATATTTGTTGGAAGTGAAACTACATCCAAATATCACATGAGAGATCAAAGATCATGAAATTCACGAGCTTAAACCTCACTTCGTCCAGATAAAACGATCGTAAAATCGACAGTAAAACGAATTATGATGGCCACAATGTTTGCCTTGTCGAAAGTTAAATCATGTTTTTATCGAATCTTATCAAAATGACAATGCTTTTTGTTATGGACGGAGTAGAATTTCAACAAAGCTTTTTAAAAATAACACTTTTTTAAGTATTCTTTTTTAAAAAGGAAAGTGGAACTAGAATTTCGAAACGTAGCTAAAGGTCAAAAAATGTAAAGATATTTTATAGATTTCTCATACCGCAAAACATTTTTTTACCTATATAAAATTTAATATTTCAAGATAATGTTCAACAAGTCGCGATTTACACGGTTTTAAAAGTTTGTTTATACTTTTAACAGTTCAAACTGTTTGCCAGATAAAAAATTCATATTTTCCATGTTGTCACCACTTAGCTCTATTAAATTTTAAATTTGCCATTCCTGAATGAGTTAACATTTAGTTTAAAATGATTTTGGATTATCAAAATAGTTTAAAGACTTGATAGTCATGTAATATTTCTAAGCATTAAAAAAATTAAAAAAGATTTTGCTTTAGTAGTTTTTATTTAATTATTGGAGTTAATATTATAGAGAACACATACTTCAGGTCTGATAGCTCTGAGTTAATAATAATCACATCTAAAACATAAACGTATGATCATCAGATCTTTATAAATTGCATAATTGCTTTGCGTGTCATTCAAATCGAACTACATTTCGTATTGTGCATTTAAAACTATTTCAGTCTTCCATGGTTTTCATATCAAAAATATTTTATTAATTTAATTATTTTGCTTTAGAAGTTTTATTTATTTAAATTGTTAGCCTAGATTATTTCGAGCTATTCTGATTCATTTAGATTGATATGATACTTTTAAAAATGAGAAATTGAATTTCTATTAACATTGCTCTGTTATAAAATTATTGAGTTTAACGAAAATACTTTTAAAGAAACTTTCACTGAAACCATAGCTGTGATTCTTACTATGAAACTATATTTAATGTTTTTTTTCTTCAAATCTATATATGATTCAATCGAACGATTCGTGCATAGATTGAATTCGAAAACGATACAAAATATAGGAAAACACATCGGCAACGTTAGTGCAGAACTAGATCGTTTAAGTGACAAATTAAATGTTTTAAGAGGGTCTCAATAGACTATGCTGAGTGAAACTTAAGAAGCGATGATACATACTCTTAGTATTTAAATGAAATAATATGCCATAAACTAAGTTTGACTCAAATCTAGAACGGAAAATAGAAAAGAGATCACGAAGGTATGTGGAGATCGTTGTGGAACTCAGGGATACGCAAATAAAAAAAAACCGATTGCAGTCTGAATATAGTGTTTTCGTAACAAAATGCCACGGTTTCCATGAATGCAACAAGATTTCGAAAATCTGTAAAGTACTTATTTGGTAAAAGCACACAGCAATTAGATATAAAAGTGTCTAAATAAAAATATAGTGGTACTACTTTATCCTAAGCTTTTCATATACTGTTGAAATCCAAAGTTGATCACGAAAAATGTTTGCATATACTTGACTTTTAAGGTAGCAATATGTTATTTCTTTTACACGTTCATTCGTTTCAAATCTGTCATGTAATTTCTATTTATTGGTTGAACAGTATTTTTCAATATTAAATGTTATTTCAGGTCTGTCAACTAGTACTACGCTTTATGCAAAACATTTCATAGAGCCGTAAAGAATTAAAAACTGCAGCTACCAGAAATTTCGGTAATTTTGCCAAAATTTTTAAAACCTTAGCACTTGAGAACTGAATTAAAGTAACCTAGTTGGGCCAACGCTTCCTATAACTGAAAGCCTCCACACGGTTTTTTTATAGGTAGTCCGATTAGACCACTGTGAAGGATATCCACTTTCCGAACGAGTCACTTAATACAAAATCTAGTTAAAATAAGAAAGTGGTAGCAAATATATGATTAAAAATTTGTTTTATTTAGGAATATTATTGGTTTGCCTTATTCACTTGCCAACCACTACAGATTTAATTCTCAAATATATGTATGATGACTTTCTCTCATTCACTTTTATAAAAGGTTTTGGGTTTATGCGCACAATTGGTTCACTTTTTAAATAGTCTGCGCGGACTACTTATAAAAGACCGTGTGGAGGCTTTTTGATGTAGGAGGTGATGGTTGGGCTCAGTATAGGTCCTATAAAAACATGCATCGAGGGACCAATATTAGGATGTTTATATGTTTTTAATATTAATCTTTGAATCGCTTTTAATATTGGGCAATTCTATGTAGGTCCGATATTGGTCGAAAAGTTGCTGTAAAATATCAGGAGAAATGGATAATTCTCTATTTAACCAATATTTGGCTGAGGTTGAAATATTAGTTTAATCTAGAAATTTTATGACGGAGCTAGTGCGCGTTTTCTGAACTTTTACAAGTAATGGTGGGGAAAAATAACTTTAAATCAGTTTTACAAATCAAAGAATCTAACATTAAAACATAAACTTAGACTATATTACACTAGAAGAATTACTCTAGAAGAGATTTTACTATAGAGCGTTGAAAGTTGGCTGCCCTACTTACATAGAAAAATGAAACTTTAAGAGCTATAGGAATAAATATAATAAAAGTTATTAATGCAAAATTACTTACTTTTATTGATGTATTTCTTTTAATTAAATTAATTCAGAGAGTTTTCTCAGAATATGCACTTTAAGCAAATAGGTTTGAGCTTCTAACTATAATTTAGTTCGTTTTTAAAAGCGTTAAAAGACATTTTAAAATCATTCGGCTGACTACAATGAATTAATGAAAAGTATTTTGAAACTTTAATCCCCGCTTCCTTGAGCCCATTGTGAGCAAATAAACTTTCAAAGGAATAAAAATATATTCTGAAAATGTTCATTTAAATATCTTAATTACGAATGATTTCGATTTAGGGAAAGTCAAACAGAAATGCTTGCTCGTATGCGTAGGACAAAAATTTAGAGTGTTTTCTAGTGGAAGGAAGCTGTTTAATTGTTTTACTACATGGCTCATACTTTTGAATGAGCTGAATTAATGGTAATTGAATGAATCTACAATAATAAAAGAAAGAGATTGTTTGTCTTATAGCTCTGAATACCATTTAGGCAGTGGTTGAAAGGGTAATGCTATCCATCTTTCCTAAAAACAGCTCGAGAGATACAATTGAAAAAGGAATTTTTTGCATAGGCTTAGCATCATGCATTGTTACAAATTAGCCTGCAAACGCTTTTTATCTTTAATTATTTAAAACGTAGGAAGCTCCTCTTGCCAGCCACCGTAACTGCTTCGCATTCAACATTGTTTCTCCCTATAATTTTCACGAAAAACAAATAATGTTTTGTTAATCAATTACAGTTATATCATGTCAGCTTTTCCTTCTTAAATGATTGATTTTTATTGAATTGTCACAGCGGTAGCATATTTAATGCTTTACAATTTTATTTTTGATTTAATAAGTTTTATTTACGAGAATTTTTGTTCCGCAGTGGATTGATAATTTAAGGCACGGTTCCCAGCAGATCACCAAAGTCAAGCATCACAAGCTGCGTTCAGTGTGCGGGTGGGTGTCCACTTTGATCAGTCTGTGATGAAACCGAGCATGTGCGGTATTGGTCTTCGTTAAACTATTCTACCGTAAAGTGCTCGACTTCACGTGCAGGTCGTCAGCGGGAGTGCCATCCCCTCTGCAGAGGTTCTAAATTGTGATGACATGTCTTGGAATCATCCTCAGGGATACTCCCCAGGCCATCTCCAATAGCCCATTGAGCAGCTCTAGTGCGACGTGAACAAATTAAAACTACAACAACAACAACAAGGTTTTTGATTGCCACTTTATGTAAACAATTTAAATCGTTTAATGTTGCTTTTGCTGGTAAAATTAAGTTAAATAAACGTGCCTTAATTATTAGGGAGATTTCGCTCTTTTCCGTTAGGTTTCGTACTCTCACGTACGTAAGATTGGAGTAACTGCGCGTGCTCGCATTAATTTTAGATGCTACGTATCTTTACGTAATGTTGACGTAACTGACGCTTCAAAGACGAAGCTACAAGCACGCTGTTTATAGCTGTTCAATGTTGTTTTCTGTTTAAGCCTACCTTCGAACTAAAACCATGGACATGGAATACGAATTTTAAAAAAAATGTATTGATGAAATTTAGAAATGAAACGTGTAACCAATCGTACAACAAACGGTTCATTAAAAAAATTGTTTTATTGGTTTTTGTTTAACATTATGGTTGTCTAATTGCAATAGTTTCATAAAAAAACTAGATATATTATTGCTATTTTAAAATTGTGAATAATATTTATTTTAACTATGCAATTCAAGTAAAAGAGGTTAAATAATCAATAAAAGTTAAATAATATTTTTTAAATATTCATGATCATAAAAATAATCTCCATTCTTTATCGCTGAATTCATAAAAATCTATAATCTACCCAAATTTTTCTACTCACAGAACCGCAGAGAGAGATAGCCCACGTCAATTATAAATGTTTTATTTTTGATATTGTGATCAAAGTTAAAATGATATTCCACTTCGTTAGCATTTTTAACTCTCTGTCTCTAATCAAAATCTCTGATTCTCACTTATATAAGTTTGATGTTTTTCCCGGGCACATGAACATTTCACCAGAATTAACGCATGCGCAATAGTGAGAAAGCGCAATTACTTGAAATCTTACGTTCGGGATTGCGTAGAAAAGCTAACGTAAATAAGGTAAAAAGTCCTTTACAGCAAAATTTCTTCCACTACTTGATCCAAGAGTTCCTTTGTCTTCTGTATGGGGTTCAAAATTGGAAAGCTATGGTGCTGAACATTGGTCGTAAATTTAAGATCGGGCCGGCTGCTCAAGGAAGGCAATGAAATCTACGTTATCAAGTAATTATTATCTATGATTACATTACAAATTATAATAATTACTAATTGCAGTTATACAAAAATCATGAAAACTACAGTAGTTATGTGGTTTCAAATTAAAGGTCGAAGTTTTATTACCATAAGCAAAATAAATATAATAAAAATAATTATAAAAAATAAGTTTTAGCCGGAATTTTCTAGGGATAATAAACGAGACTTACAGTTAAGTGCAAAAAAAAAAAAAAATGGAATTCGTTGGAGAGTTCAAGTGATATGTCAATATTCTTAAAAGTTTTCGTTATGGCTTATCCTCCAACTGTATGACAAAGTCAGACAAGATCCATTTGACCGTTAATTCTCAGAAAATCGAGAACCAGAAGGTGCAAAACGTATAAGTCTTCCCTCAAATGACCCAAGCAGTCCAGGATTCATAGGCCTGCTGAGCTACACATTTAGAGCTGACTGTAAAGATCTAACTGCCCTCAAAGAAGGAGAGACTCATTGTGTGTCCACTTGTCAAGCTTGAAAATACCGTTCGTGAGGTCCTGTCACAGTTGAGAACAAAACAAGAGCCCTTATAATTCCTTATAATGAAAAGTAAAATTAACATTCACAAAATTAAAATCAAACTCAATTCAAAACTTAACTATTATGTTAACTCCAAAGTAAAATTAATTCCATATTATGAAGAAGCTTCTAATTGAATTCGAGCTGAAAATTTAAATTTTAAGTTAGTAGCCAGTGGTCGGTAGACTCCAATAACGTAATAACCACTTTTCCTCTAGCCTAATGAGTCGGTGGCCGATATCGATTGGTCTTTACACTTACTAGCCACTCCTTGCTACTTTTTTTTGCTTGGATTAAGTTATATTTTTAAAAAAAGCCATATCGCAGAAATAATGTAAGGTTATAGGAAGTTAATTTAATAATACAGGGTGTTTATAAAGTCCCGGACCCATTTTGATGTTTAATAACTCATAAAACAATGAAGATATAAACAAACTTATGGCATTTATTGATGGAATAACTCATATATTTTCCTTTTCAGGTTTGAATATCTTTACTTTTGTAAATATCGTCTGCGCGTGTGGTTCATTTCAGATAATTTCATTTTCCAGTCTAAATATCTGTACTTTTCTAAATATCGCCTGCTTATTAATTGAATTTTTCTCTCTTTTGTATTTGGCAACTATTGCAATGTTATGTTTACTTTTGATATGTTTGTTCTATGTAGTTTGTTCTATGTGATGTTTTATTCGAGCGGATATTAAGGAGAATGCATACACCACAAGAGGAAGCACAAATTTTACGGTGGTTCATAGAAACGAAATCGATAGTGCAAGCACAGAGAAATTGCAGAAGAATTTACCAAAAAGATCCTCCATTCAAAAGTAGCATCTTGCGGTGGAAAAAGAATGTTCTAGAAACTGGAAGTATCGCAGATAAGAAACGTTCCGGACGTCCCTGCACAAGTGATTTTGACGTTGAGCGTGTTAGACAGACATTTTTACACAATCCTAGAAGATCTGTGAGATCAGCGGCAAGAGAATTGAATATGCCAATTTCGACGGTGTTCAAGGTTATTAAGAAACAATTAAGACTGCATACATACAGAGTTCAAATTGTTCAAGGTTTGGAACCGGACGATAGGCCAAGGAGGATAGCGTTTGCAACAGATATGGTAGGAAGGATAGAAGATGATGCTGATTTTCTGAAGCGCATAATGTTTTCTAACGAAGCATCCTTTCATGTTTCTGGCATTGTTAATCGCCATAATGTGCGCATATGGGGATCGGAAAACCCCATGAATACCGTGAGGCACAAAAGGATTCCCCAAAGGTTAATGTGTGGTGTGGACTAATGCACGACCGAGTCATTGGGCCTTTCTTTTTTACAGAAAAGACGGTTTCATCAGTCGTATACTTAGACATGCTGGAAAACTTCGTATTTACACAACTAGAAGAGCTTCAGCCACATGTCTTTTTGCAACAAAATGATGCACCACCTCATTGGGGTGTCATTGTTCGTAGTTGTTTGAATGACCATTTTCCAGGAAGATTGATTGGGTGAGGAGGTCCAATTCCTTGGCCACCCAGATCACCTTATATAAAGGAGCTGGACTTTTTTCTTTGGGGATTTATAAAGGACAATGTTTACAGGAGGATCGTGTCGAACATTGATGACCTAAAAGCCAAAATTACAACCCCAATAGCCTCTGTGGATGCCGACATGCTTGCCTCTACATGGCGTGAAATTGACTATCGACTTGATATTCTCCGTGCGATGAAGGGCGCACACGTGGAAGTTCATTGACAAGGGTCATGAAACTTTTTGAGTCTATCTAACCATTTATATTATTAATTTTAATCTATCTTTATTATTTTATGAGTTATTAAACATCAAAATGGGTCCGGGACTTTATAAACACCCTATATATATATATATATATATATATATATATATATATATATATATATATATATATATATATATATATATGAAAAAAATTCTGAAAAGAATTTTTATAAATTTATATTAATAAAAATTCTGTTTTCCAGAGTCTTTGTGTATTGTTGTACTTAGATCATTGAACAATTTTCAAATATAATAATAATAATAAATAAATTAAAAATAAAAGACGATGGGAAAAAGTAACCGGTTGTTTATTTAATTGAAGTCATTACTTCCTTTTGTTGATTGGCCACGTGGCAAGTGGCTATTTGCAGGTATAAAGCGAATCGGAAAAATTTGGACAAATTTTAAAATTCATCTATAAAAAGATAAAGGAATTTTATACATTCATTCAAATGATTTATTATAATACTTTAATAATGCTTTATTATATAGACTTTAATAATGCTTTATCGATGTAACTTTTAAAATTGCTAGCATAAATTTGATTATATCTTATAAGGTATAAATATTGTGTGAGATATATGTAGTGATAAATGTTTTTTTTTTTTTTAAATACACAGTAATATTTTCTTTTACCAAGTTAGCGACAACAAAACATAAAACCAACTTCGGCAAATGTATTTTCAAAATATATTTCAGAAGATTTGAAGGGAATTTTAAACCTTTTAAGTCAATAAATAAAGTTTATTAAGACATTAAAACATTTTAGTTTCGCTTCGTTAACTTTGTAACAAATTCTGGTATTAAGCAATACATTCTTATTAAAATTAAGAGCTTTTATTATCTTCAATACATTATCGAAAGCTTTAAATAGATAACAACTAGTATAAAGATACGTTTTTGGTGATAATTCATTGTTAATTTCATTTAACTCTTATTTATTTAAGCCTATTTAGGAAATGTTCGGTCGTAATTCTATTCTTTCAATCTGTAAGCGATGGAGTATAATTTTTCGTTCCATGCTTCATTGAGATTTAACAAATTTTTTTTTTACTCACAAAGCAAATCTTATGCAATATTTTAATAGTTTAAAACTTCTGCAATGTTAATTCATGTTTTTTTTAATGTTTTTCGAATGTTTAATGGATTATACAAATGCGTGATGCGTGAATTTAAAGAAATATATAATGCAAGTGCTATGGTTAGCATTGATGTTGTATGTTTTATTTTATTTAGATGGAAACGTAAAGATTAAAGGTAAAAGAGGGAAATGAAAAAGACTTAAAAGCACTTATTTCTGTGAAGAAATAAAAAACTTTATAAACAAAGTGACTTTTAGACGCTTTATTTACAAATTTTTCAGAAAAATGTCAGTTTGCAAAACTTTTGAGTTAGTTTGGAAGCACAGAAAACTTTAAATGTTTTTCCATATTTAAGTTCTTTAACCAATAGATTAAGCAAACGCATAACCATTTTCATTATTAAAATTTCAGTATTCATGTTTTAAGAGTTAACATACTTTAATGGATCTTTGTTAGAGATAAGTAATTATTCTTTTTTAACCTCTGAACCAATGTCATGTGAGTTGGCATATTTCAATGCACGATTGTGAGTAGTTATTCTTTACTTTACAAACCAATGCTTCATAAGTTGACACATTTTAAAAGAGTCGAGTTTTAGAGATAAGTATTAACTAGTCTTTTTCGTAGAAATCAATGTTCTTTGAGTTGATACAAATTAAATAGGTGCATGTTAAAGATAAGTTTTAATTATTTTACCTTATGAACCAATGTTATGTAAGCGCGGACGTATTTAAATGGGCGATTGTGAGAATAGTAGTTATTATTTACTTTACAAACCAATGTTCGATAAGTAGAAGTTAGGGATAAGTATTAATTATTCTTTTTTCATAAGAACCAATGTTCTATGCGTTGATACAAATTTAGTGGATGGTTTTTAAGAAATAAGTATTATTGTTCTTTTTTTGTAATAAACAATGTTCTATGACTTGATGCAAATTAAATGGATGTTTTTTAGAGATAACTAGTAATTATTCTTTTTTGTTAAACCAATGTTCTACAAGTTGATATGAATTAAATGGATGCTTTTTAGAAACAAGTATTACTTATTATTTCTAGATAAACCAATGTTCTATGAGTTGATATGAATTAAATGGATGCTTTTTAGAAACAAGTATTACTTATTATTTCTAGATAAACCAATGTTCAATGAGTTGATATGAATTAAATGGATGCTTTTTAGAAACAAGTATTACTTATTATTTCTAGATAAACCAATGTTCTATGAGTTGATATGAATTAAATGGATGCTTTTTAGAAACAAGTATTACTTATTATTTCTAGATAAACCAATGTTCTATGAGTTGATATGAATTAAATGGATGCTTTTTAGAAACAAGTATTACTTATTATTTCTAGATAAACCAATGTTCTATGAGTTGATATGAATTAAATGGATGCTTTTTAGAAACAAGTATTACTTATTATTTCTAGATAAACCAATGTTCTATGAGTTGATATGAATTAAATGGATGCTTTTTAGAAACAAGTATTACTTATTATTTCTAGATAAACCAATGTTCTATGAGTTGATATGAATTAAATGGATGCTTTTTAGAAACAAGTATTACTTATTATTTCTAGATAAACCAATGTTCTATGAGTTGATATAAATCAAATGGATGTTTGGCAGAGATAGGAAAAAATTATTCTTTTTATTTTAAACCAATGTTCTAAGATTTGATATAACTTAAATGGGTGCTTGTTAGAGATAATTTTTTTTTTCCTTTTGAACCAACATTCAACGAATTGATACAAATTAAATGGGTATTTGTTAAAAATAGGCATTAATTATTCTTTTTCTTATAAACCAAGGTTTTATGAGTTGATGCAAATTAAATGGATCCTAATTAAAGATATATAGTAATTATTTTACCCTATGAACAATATGTTTAATGAGTTGGAGAGCTGTTTGGAATATTTTAAGAATATTTTGATGGAGAACTGTTTGTAATAAGTAGTATTTATACCCCACTGTCAGAATCAACCACCTTAAAATTAATACCTTTTAATGAATGATTTTTCGAGATAAAGTAATTAATCTTTTTAAATTTCGGATGACTTGCCATATTTTATTTGATACTAATTTTAGATTAATAGTAATAAATTATTCTTACTCATTGAACTAATGTTCTATGTGTTGATGTATTTTTATGGAATCCGATTAGAATAAAGAAGTTATTATTTTCATGACAACCAGGCTCGAATCCTAGCGATGGCTAGCGACGAATTCAGCACCCGGCTTGTACCAACACCTCCTATAACTGAAAGACTCCACACGATATTTTATAGATAGTCCGATCCGACCACTATGAAGGTAAACTTGTTTACGAAAGAACATTTAATACAAAATCTAATAAAATTAAGAAAGTGGTAGCAAATATACGTCTAAAACATTTTTAATCTATGAATATTATTGGTTTGTCTTATTTACTTGTCTACTACCAAAAATTCAATACTCAAATATATGTGACAACTTTCTCTCACTTACTCATAAAATAGAATTCGGTTTCTTGCGCACCTCTGGTTCACTTTTTAAATGGACTGCGCAGACTACTTATAAAAATCCGTGTGGAGGCTTTCTGATGTAGGAGGTGATGCTTGTACCGACGAGAGTCCTGACGTAAAATATCCTCAATAGTAAAATATGACGTAAAATATTCTCAGTAGTAAAATATGACGTAAAATATCCTCAGTAGTAAAATATGACGTAAACTATCCTCAGTAGTAAAATATGACGTAAAATATTCTCAGTAGTAAAATATGACGTAAAATATCCTCTGGGGGAAAAAACGCGCTCACCTCAAGATAAGGCAATCCGGATTCGAATCCCCGTGATAACAGGTCGATACGAATTCTGCACCTGGCTGGCATCGACCACACTTGCTGGCATTGAATATCCTCAGTTGTTGACGAATCATGTATTAGATGCTTGCCATCAGGCAAATCGTAGGAGGTTTTCGTGGCTCTCCTCTCCATGTAAGGCAAGTGCAGGTTAGTTTCATCAGGAAGTCCTCCATAAAGCAGGATTTCTCCCAACACTTGATCCAGAAGTTCCCTTGTCTTCTGGATTGGGTTTAAAATTACAAGGCCATGAAGATGAACATTCATAGTCGTAAACCCGAAAATTGGAGCGGTTGCTGAACGACTATTACATAAATGAAATAAGAAGGGAGGAAATAATCCACGAAGGCAAATTTCTTCCAGTACTTGATCTAGGAGCTCCCTTGGCTTCTGGATTGGGTTCAAGATTACAAGGTACGGAGTTGAACAGTGATAGTTATAAACTCGGGATCGGGTCGGCTGTTTAACGTCTGTTATAAAATAAAATATGGTGATTCAGTATTACAAATTCTCGTCACCACTTCTTTAAATTTAAATCTAATATAGTTAGCTGAAAAGGTTCTAGGAAAAACTGAAAACTGGTAGTAAAGTTTCTACAAATTATTCATAAACTCACAACTTTATCTTTTCAATTAAATATTCGGAGAATATAAAAAAATAACTAGAAATTCTCTTACAGAAATACTTTTTGTTAGTAATTGTCTGGGAAAAGCAGTGAGTCTTTGAACTTTGTTTCAGAAATTACTCTACCAGTTTTTTATCATTCCCTTATAGCTGGTCATTTTAATAACAGCTGAATTATCTGAATTATATTTTTTTAGAAGCAATGCCACCATGCAATATTTTAATAATTCAAATGATTTTATTTGAAATCAAAGCACAGCAGGCTCCTCCAAAGTTAAATATATATCCGGGGAAAAAAACAAGTGCTTTAAAATATTTACATTCTACCACTCTTTGCGTCAAAGTCTTTTTTTTACATCATTACCACATTAGAAATTAGGCTTTAATAAATTGATGCGAATTCATTTCGATATTTTCTTCCTTTTTTCTTCGTAAGGTGGGTTGACTTGGCACTTATAAATAGAAAGAGCCATATCAAAAAGAAAAAAGCATCAAAATACTAATTATTTATAACCACTCTATCGAACTCGAATTGTTTCTTTTTTAACTATTGCTTGTTTGATCAATTCCATTAAAATTTTCAGCACATAATAGTTTTTTCATAAATAAATACTTTTCATCGGTGAATTAGGTCAATAAATGGTAGAAAATAACGATTATTTAAAGAATGGTGCTGATATCTTAAAAAAAAAAAGCTTTTTGCACGCAGATTAGAATATTTCCCGCAAGTTTATTGGAAAAACTCATCGATTCTAAGAGTAATTAAAGCATGGTTTTATCGAAATAGTTATCATTAATTTCGATTCCATACTTTGGTTATTAAAATGGAGCTGTTTTAAAAACATCTTAAACTTGTCCTTAAGGTGACCTAGTTGCAAAACAAACTTAATGTAAGTAATTCAAAAAGTTCTGTCGTCATATCTATTAATAGCAAATCAATAAATATAAGAAAATCCTTCTTTGTGTTTTATCATAAGGCGAGTTGTTATACCGTCTTCGCCTAAGAGATATTTGAAAGACATGAAGCAATATTGCTCTAATATAAATTTCTTAATTTGTAAATTTATAACTCATATATTTATAATTTTTATATTATAATTTTATTTTATTTTATTAACGTCGTTGAACAGCCGACTTAATTTTTTCGGTTTACGACTTCGAATGTTCAACTCCTTGTAGCCTCGTAGCTTTGAAACCAATCCAGAAGACAATAGAACTCCTGTATCAAATATTGGGCTAATTTTGCCTACGTGGAGGACTTTTTGTTGGAACAAACACGCATTTGCGTTTCATGGAGAGGGAAACCATGAAAGTCTCCCACGATTAGCTTGACGGAAAGGGAGCTCTAACCCATGATCCGTCTGCCACTGAGGATATTTTACGTCAGCACTGCTGTGCTCGGTGCAATTCGTGGTGGCTTAGGGGATAGAGCGTTCGCCTTCCGATGAGGTGAACCGGGTTCGAATCCCAGCGATAGCTGGTCGATATGATTCCGCATCCGACATATATTATTATTATCAATATTTTAATTGAAAATTTCATTCAATTTGCGCAAGAGAGCGTTTTGGGTGAAATATATGTTAATATATCCATGCAGGTATTAAGATGTTTCTATTCTGTTATTTAGCTGAAATTCTGGAAATTTGCTAATTATCTTTTTGGTAATAATACAAGTATGAGTTTAATATAAAAATGTCACCTATAATAATTGAAAGAGTTATTTTGAATCGCAACTGTACAGTTGGTGAGGAGATGCACTAATTTGCATTTTGGAATCACTATAATAGTTCAAATGAACTTCATACTTTAATATTTGTTTTTGTGAGATTACATATGGTTACATAATGGTTCTAAGGACATAACATTTCAATACTTGTCCAACATAATTTTCATATTTTTTACTTGAGCTTGCTCAACATCTTTTGTTATCACTACTTACTTTGTAAGGTTCTTGTTATTCATTACAATGAAAGTAATAAACTTGCTCAGTTTCTTTAAATGCAATTTTGCAAAAGTTTTCTGCTATTTTCTTCTATATAGATTTACGATTTTAAAAAAGATTCATTATTATGTTTGTTAAATAAATGGTTAAAGTACAGTGAATTTTTTCTATCTAAAAATAAATTTAAATCATATTGACACTTTTAATTGCTTGGTGATAAAAACTAACCTTTTATTTTTGAAAATAATATCCACCACAAATATTCTTAACTATCTCTTATAAAACGAGGCTTTTGATCAGCCACATTTTATTTTGAAATATACAGCGTAAGTATACAGTGAATACCTTTTAAGTGGGCACGATTTCAGTGAGCATGATTATGCACGATTCTATTGGTTTTTCTTGACTAAATCTTTTGATTAAAATTTTCTCCCCCCACAAAGAACTAAAACGCTACCAGGATGCGATATCAAAATATGTATCCAAAAATATCAAGTAGACAATTCTATTTCTTTAATTTCAGGGAAATACAAAAAGGATTCAATATTACGAAAATGCGATCTGTTATTCTCATCTTATTTAAAACAATATATTTTATGTTCAAAGATGCAAAGATGTTGTATAATTGTTTCAATTTTCAATTGAAAAAATGAGATTTATAATCCTGAAAGTGTTAAGTTTCAGGATCAACATGAGCTGAGAAGCTTTAATACATATATATATATATATATATATATATATATATATATATATATATATATATATATATATATATATATATATGTATATATATATATATAAAAAAACAGAACTGGAAGGGATATATATTTAAAAAAATAAAAAAAAAAGACAGAATTCTTTTAAAAAATCCGGGGGAAAAAAAGATATAATCTTTTCGTCAGCCCACACGATTATATCTGCAAAAAAGAGTGCTTTCTAATATTGTATTAATATAGCCGAAGCAAAATATATCAAAACAATAGTGTGAGGAACACTCAAAAACATTTTTACAAAATTTACAACAAATAAAATAGAATACAATAAGTAAAAATAACACCAAAAAAAACAGAAAGTTCAGTTAGATTTATAATCCTGAAAGTGTTAATTTCTATTTACTTGCCGCTTATGCGCAATAAATAATACTTATTGTTTTTCTTAATTTCCTTCGTGTTCTTGTATTTATTTATTATGCTATATATATATATATATATATATATATATATATATATATATATATAATTTCCTTCGTAAAATTATCTTTCTCTCTCTCTCTCTCTCTATATATATATATATATATATATATATATATATATATATAGAGAGAGAGAGAGAGAGAGAGAAAGATAATTTTTTCATACCAAACACTTACTATCTTTACGCGTTGTTTAATAAATGCGCTAACTGCTAACTTAGTTTCAATAAACTTTTTTCGTAAAATTATGATGACAGGTTTGTTTTGTGCGATAGCAAACAAATATAAATTTTTCCCCGATATCGACAATTATTTACACAAAACTTATTAGATTGAAGATAAACAGTTAATTGAATGAGTTTCATTTATTTTTTAAGAAAAAAAAACATTTCATGTGATATTGAAGTTGCTTCGTAACTCCTATTAAAACCCTTCCTTAAAATGTTACTTTCATATTGTTAATTATAAACTTCACAAATTAGAAATAAAAATATTTATTAATTAAACACTTCATTATCTCAATAACGAATCGACACTCCGGCGATAAGAAACAAAAAGAATTTTTGACTGCTTCCTTAACTGTTACATAAAACGGCAGTTATTCTTATGTGGAAAATGATTTTTATTTCATGGCTTTCTACAATAATTAACAGGCTTGAACGAATTCAGAAATATAGTAGTTCACAAACAGTGTATTAAAATTGAAATTAGATGATACATTTCATTACATCTCTATTTATCAATAAGCAACATTTTATACAAAAGAATTTTATTTTATTTTATATTTTATAACCGTTGTTGAATCAAAAGCCGACTTAGGGTTTACGACTACTAATGCTCAACTCCGTAACCTTGTAATTTAAAACCCAATCCAGAAGACAAGGAAACTCCTGGATCAAGTAATAGGAGAAATTTGACTTCGTAGAGGACTTGGTGATGGAACTCACCCGCATTTGCGTTACAGTAGAAACAAATAATTATAAGTAACTGGCAACAAATTTATTACTTTCTAAATGTTTTTAATATTTTTTTTCCTAATGTATAACTGAGTCGTTATTTTTGAAAGTCTAATAGATCGATTTGGCTTTAAAACGTTATTTACTTTTTATGATTTTAATAATTATTCTTGACTTCTGATATTTCATAAAATTACGCGCCCTTCTTCGCCAATAATTTTAATTTCATCCAAACACTAACTTAGGACTTTTTGTATCCCGGGAAAGGGAAAAAAACTGGAAAAGTAATAATTTCATACCAATAAACTTTTAATCATTTCATGTATGATTTTCCCCAGTGGTAGTAATATGGAATTCGATTTACAAATATAGGCAGAAACATTCGCTAAATTTTGAAATAACATAAACTGACAACCATATTCGTTCGTTGTAATGGAACTGTGCGTTTGAGGTTTTACGGGCTGACAACCCATGACTGCATTACAAATTAATATTTATGCTTAATTGTTTTAAAAATAATGGTGGTGAATAAGATTATAAATTAAGTTTATAAATGCTAGGTATATATCGAAAGCATACATTTTACTACTACTTTAAATATAAAAATAAAATTTTTAGGTCAAATTCGTAAAAGTTGGCATGTATGATATTTTCTTTATCGCTTTATTTTGTCGTGAATAAATACTTGTGATTACCAAGAATTGTTAACAATTAATTTACCACCTAGGTTACAGTTTTGTACATATATATCTTTTATTAATTCTTGGTTGCTAAAATTTCTTATCTCTCCCGAAAACAAACTGAATACGAAATGTTAAATAAATAATCCCATGAAACGGAAGCGATAAGATATTACTTGATTAAAAACTTCAATTTCTACAAAAATATACAGATTGGAAATATTACGACTTTAGCAGGAGACAGTTAACTAAATTAGTTCCTCAGAAACCCTCCATAACGCAGTTTTTTTTTTACTCGGCTATTATGGTTTTTTCTAGTTTTGTTTCTGACCTTCATTTTTCCATTTTCGGTTGATAACTTTACGTTTTATATTTCATATCACTTTTGTTTTTTCTCATTTACATCTGTCAAGTCTTGAAAATGGGTGCTCATTTTTGAGCGCTAAAAACATGTCGAACTGTTACTTCCAATTTGTAAACTTTTAAGCGTTTAAATTTTTCAATCAAGTATGAAATGGTTTTAATTTAGAATTAGAAAATAATACTGATTAGGAAATTTAGAAAATTCCACCCACCGAAAATGCCCGAATAAAACAAATTTTGTTTAGGTTATATACTAAGTGAATTTCTTTTTCTAAATCGATCTCAAACCCCAAAATATTTTAACATAACTATAAAAATAACACCCTAAAATGGGTTAAAACGAAAATTTTATCCTATGTAACTAACGAAGTATTACGTATTTAAAATCTGGGGGAAATGTGTCTGAATTTCTCAAACAAAACTTCTATAAATGTAGCAGTAAAATAGATATCTTGCTTACAAATATCCACGTCATTCAGAAAAATAATTCAACCGCCTAGGAAACAGTTGAATGCTCTAAGGTAAAACAGTATTGAATTCTCCTGACAACTAGATCGTTTATCAAGATCTTACAACATGAGCCTTTAACCTATAAATATAAATAGATGTTTTTTTTTTTTTATTTGGCTGCATTTTTATAGAAACGAAATCTATTTGATATTTTTGTTAGCTCGTATTGGTTCCGTAAATAACATTGAAATCTTAATTCAATTATTTATTTTGACAACAAAAAATGAAGTATTTTTTTATTGGAATATGAGATTCGGACAATCTACGTTTTATAACTTAGTTATATAAATCTCTAAACTATATTTCACATCGAGTCAGAATTTCTTAAGTGTAAGAGAGAAAATTGAAAGTTAATAATTCCTAAAGAATAGGATATATATATATATATATATATATATATATATATATATATATATATATATATATATATATATATATATATATATATATATATATATATAGATAGATAGATAGATAGATAGATAGATAGATATAGATATATTCGGACCAAAAAATTTCTTCAAATTTAAAGTCTTCAAAATAATCTAAATTTTTTTTTGTATACTTCAGTAGTTACACTTATTAATACC
Source organism: Parasteatoda lunata (assembly GCA_949128135.1). Taxonomy (NCBI): domain Eukaryota; kingdom Metazoa; phylum Arthropoda; class Arachnida; order Araneae; family Theridiidae; genus Parasteatoda; species Parasteatoda lunata. The sequence goes on from OX421977.1 coordinate 29,195,455, forward strand.
TTAGAGACGGCAGTGTAGTTTATTGACATTTGCTCGAGAAAAAAAAAATAGAAATTCACCAAATCTTGAATGCCAGGAAAATGACATATTAGCTTATAAATTTGAAAAAACAGTCATTTTAAGCTATTGGTAAGTAACAAAACCTAGGCCTTTATGTTAGGTGGACCATGAATTGCCTAAACTAATTATTTTATCCACTGTAGAAAGATTCAAAAATGTTTTTGTTGCTGATATGTACAGAATAAAATTGCGCGTAGTAATCTATAATTAAATTTAAAAAAAACTTTGATTACATTCAGTCATATAACAATCTTACATAAACTTGATATTAGGTTAATATTTGCTTTACATTTAACAGTTTAAAAAAATTTCTGGTAACTGTTTTAATTTCATGTCATTCATAAACCAGGAAAATGACAGTCAGGATAATGACAAACTCGCCATTTTATAGCATATAACTTTACTTTAATTTAATATTTTGGCCTAAGACGGTTATATTCTGTAAAAAACAACAGGATTTCTTAAAATAACTCAGATAAATCTATGTAGTTTATGTTATTTATGATTTAAAGAAGCCAGGAAAATGACAACATAAAAACCTACTCAACTTGAAAAATTTTTTGAAATAGATTTTGAACCAGGAAATTGGTTCTTTATTCATGTAACAAGACATGTTCATATAAGAGGATATCTAATCAATCTAATAGCATAAGATATTGATTGTTGGTTCTAACTATTTTGGTTATAAACCATTAAATAAAAGTAGCCAGGAAAATGACAGATTTTCTTGGGACAAACAAATTATTGCCAGCAAAATATATTTTAAACGAAGTTTTTGTAAATAATACCCTCTGCGTATATTCTAGAAATGTTTACAACGGTTGAGACAAAAAAATTTAGATATTGAAAAATTTATGGGAAGTTTTGAAGCTAGTTATTATTGGAAACATTGTTTGGGACACGCCAGGAAAATGACATTTTGAAGTTCAATTAAATTTTTTAACTATACAAAACTGTCATTGCTAGTGCAGAGTCATTTTAAAATGTTAACAGCGACGCTATTTATTAATTTCTTGAGAAAAAAAGTTCTTTTAGTATAATAGTATTAGATCTTGGAGCAAGGGACAGTGAATTGTCATATTTCGTGAGAATGACCCATATATATATATATATATATATATATATATATATGAAAAAATAGTGCTGCAAAAAGAAATGAAGTGATTATGACCAATCATGTGATTTAAATCAGATTTAATTGGATGACTGTAAGCGACGTCACGCGTGTGTGTCGAACCTGATTGGTTTATGAATCGGCAAATGCCACGATTTACCCATTAGCAGGTATCTATATGTATATTATACTATGTTCTCCGGTACCCAGGGGTAAAATATACTCCACGAGAGTAGATAAAAAAAAATATCGTCTGACGAGCAATAGAACAAAAGTTATGAAAATTTTTCACTGCTCTGTGCTTGGTAGTAAATAAATATTTTTTTTTTTTTAAGTTTTCTTTTTTTTAAATTCTCAAGCCCTACAGGAAAATTGAAAGAAGAAAAATAATTGGTAGCTAAATCATTTCAATTATCAATGGTTTTTAACTATTTTTAATTTTTAAACTGTTCATCAATATTTACTTTTTCATGAGTGATATAAATATATATATATATATACTTGGTGATCATGGATATTTTAGCCTTTCCGAAAAAAGGCTAAAATGAAAACATTTATCAATTTTTGTTCTTTTCCGTATAGGTGTTTTCAGTTCTACTGTCACCACAGAAATTTCAATTTTATTGTTTGATTATGGATGACTTTTTTCAATGCAAATGTAAAGGAAAAAAAGAATCTTAAAAATCTTTACTTTCATGACTTCCGGGTTGAAAGTTTATAGCTGCTTACTACAGTTTATTTTGAGGGGCGATATTTTCAAACAGATAACTTTGCTTTCAATAAACGAAACAAATAATATAATTTCTGATCTCACAGCTGCGGCATTTTATAACATATTAATCTTATAAAGTAATTCTGATAATTTTGAAGTAAAAATTTGTTTTATTTATTCATAGATATATTGTTAAATAATGTGATATTGATTGCTATATTTATCTTAAGAACTCGTTCTTTTCGGCAGTCCTGATTTTGTTTCTTTTGATTTGTTTTTTACTATTTGTTCTTGCTACAAACAGTGCACCGTTTATACGTTTATGTTAGCATTTAGAGTAGCGATACTAAGTTTATTTTGAAAATTATCATTTAGAACCGAGAACACACCCTAGATAGTGAAAACACGTTGAGACAAATGGCCTCAAATGCACCGTATACAGTAACCTGGAAATATGGGCGAAAAAGAGATTGCAGCGCACTCTAGTGTAAAAATTACCATCAATAATCGAATTATGAATATGAATTATTATTCAAATGTTAAGTTCGATTCAATATTTTTTATTAAATAACATTAGTATGATAACTTGAAAATATAAATATTTTGATTAAAAAAAAAAACTAGCATTGATTTGATTTATGGTACTGGGGATACTTTTGTTTCCATTGCCAAAATTTTATAAGAAGCTTTTTGCACTATTTTATCGAACTTCATTTCTGGAATAACTTCCATCCAATTTTATTAAAAAATACTTTTTACAAATGTATTTCTCACAGACGCGCTTTCACCTCATCTGCTATATTTCCGTTTTCAATTGTAACTTTGGTGAGCGCCGAGAATTAAATTAAATCGAAAAACCTTAAGCGATACATTTTTGACTTTCTGTGTGAATTATAAATCAGAGAAAGCCGCAAAAGCATTATTTATTCATTCGATTTCAACAAAAATATGAGTTTTAGGATGAATAAGTTAATAAATTTGTTTTAAAATATTCTAAACGAAATGTATAGGGAAATTTCTATTCCCTCATCGATCAATGTAAATAATTATTCTCAAAAACTTTCTTTTGAGTTCGGAAAATGGGAATTAAAGTTTAGATACGCAGAATCCCACAATGAGGATATTAGATAATTAAGTTATCGAAGTACTTCATTGGGTTTTGCTACGTAAGCATTTTATCATTTAAGTCAGTAATAAATACCAATTTAAATTCTTCAGTAATAAATGCAATCCAGCGCATAATTTAAGAACCATTTTGTTTTGTTTCGAGAGTCTGCAACTATTTATATTCTAAGACATATTTGAACTTATTTGAACGGTACCTGGCAAAAACATTTACTTTCTTTTTTGTTATTTTTTTTATCAAATCCGGACACTTTAATAATCGGGGAAAAAAATAAATTCTCAAAATTGGAAATAGAGTCTAAATAAATTTTTATAAGGATTTGTTTTTATTTATATTTTTCGAGATATTCATATATTTAAATAGTGTTTTTAAGTATGAACTCTAAATTTTTTGAAGACAGGGAAAAAGATATAATACGGTTTTCTTAGAATTACGTCGCACAGACAACTTAAAAAATTAACCATTTTGCGCATTAGCTCACTACTATAAGTACACATTTAAAGAAGAAAAAAATTTTAAAAAACGTAAAAAGTCAGCATAAATTACAAGGTTTCTATAGCCGGAAGTGGTGATAAATGTTTGATAAAGCAATTGGAAATTTTAATGGATTTAATTTCATTTTAGTTTTAGGAATTAAATTGGATAGTTTCAAAATCCAAACATATTTCTCTTAATTTACAAATATATTTTGTTTGATGGGTATTAATAAAAAAAATTTATTTTTTTATGTAGCCAGCCTATATAAACTGAAAGTGTTTGCGTAAAAACAGATCAAAAGATCGAGTAAAAAAAGTTATGTAATTCAGGAGAATACGTTACTATAACCGCGTATATAAATATAATAACTGTAAAACACGTTTTTGATAATTTGATATAGTTCGAAACGTATCTCTTTCTGAGGGTAAAGGAAAACAATACTTAGAGACTAATAATCCAAAGTCACTATAATTAGAAAAGGGTGGCTAAGTGTAATTTATTTATAATTAGTGGATTCAGCCTAATTTTTTCTTTGAATCTTGCATACAATAGCGGATTTTCAATGAATTGAAGAAACATAGAAAAATGGTGTTGCAATTGGAAAATATAATTTCAGTACTTGTACTTTTATTTAAATCTAAATTGAGTACAAAATGATTTAAATCCAGCATACATTTAAATATTCTTTGCATTGAAATATATAATCACTGCTAATCAAAGGATAAAATAAGTAAATGTATTTCTCATGCGTCTAATTAAATATTTGAGTAAGTATAGTACGATGAGTTGTAATCATTCTTTTTTCTCCAAATTCATAAGATAATTTATATATTTTAAAGTGAAGAATTTTAAGTTTAATATCATATAAAAATTAGAGTTATTAAATAATAACTAAAAAACATTTTTTTTAATAATTATTATCTCAATGAATATAATTTTCGATCAGGATTCATAGTTCACTAGAATGTGCAAGGTGCTCCATAATCATCAACATTAATAGATTACTTTAGAAAAAGTAAAAAAGAGTAGACTGATAAACAGTCTCCAATTAATATTAAGTTAGGAATAAATAAAAATGATATCATATTAAAATTTGGTATATCATTAGTGATGACGGCGCAATAAAATCTACAGAAACAAATTAGATTATACCTGATGAAAATTAAAAAGGTTTCTAACAATCCCTTATTACTTTTCCATGTTTTTTCCAGCAATCAAACAGGCTTAGCTGCCTTCAGTTCTGCCTTTCTCAGTTGTGAAACATTCGATTTCAATCAAGTTTTTATTTTATTATATATATATATATATATATATATATATATATATATATATATATATATATATATATATATATATATATATATATATATATATATATATATATATATATATATAATTTATTTAAGTTTTTTTTTTTTTGATTTTTAAATATATATTCTCTACCCTCAAAAAGCATACTTTGTTTTACTTGGGTTTTGGTAAAGATTCTAAAAATATACGAAATACCGTGTTAGTAAAAAATGAACAGCGAAATGAACAGCTTAAAAAGTTGCGTAAATCCACGCTTTCCTCATCGAACAACTCTTTCCAACGACGTCAAATATTCTATGGAAGAAAAAGAAACTTTTAAATTTTGATAAAAAATCAATTTAAAAGTACGGTTCAATTTTGGGTTTTGCATTCATAGAATAATTCCGACACTGTTTATAGACATAGTTTTCAAAAATTGACACTAAACGTAACAAAACCCACCCTTCTATTTCTTCACTGCATAAAAGATTTTTTCCCCTCTCTAATCCCGATAAGCTCTGAGTGCATTACATATCGGAGAATTTGATACATCGATTCTCCATTTTCACCCAACTATATCGATTTCCATTTGTCTTTATTTAAGAGAAAAAGTTACTTCACTTCATTTCGACGTTTAAAAACTAACTTGAATTTGGAAGATTTTCTTTTTATTCAAAAAGTGACTATATCTTTCAGTCGTTAAAAAATCTTCCCCGATAATTTTTTTTCTCATTTATTTTATTTTCTGAGAAGAGAGTAACATTCTTTTTTTTATATCGTGCTTTTTTTTATATCATATCGTTTGAAATGAGAGAGAAAGGATACAGTTATTTTTTTTCATCGTCTGTCAGTTCGTAATAATAAAATGGAATAAATGTTACTTTAAAAAAATTTGTCCAGATAAAATTAATTTATCGGAAACGCTTCAACTTATTGAGGTAAAACTTCCGAAATTCTCTTTCATTTTTTCACATCCAAATGCGTTTAGCTGCCAATATCTTATGAAGAATTATTATTTTGTGGTAATAGCTATCCGGTGATAAAAACATACTTTCACAGCATTAACTGTATTTTGTAATTTATAATAACAGTCAAATAGTTATCTTTTATTTATGCCAAAATTTTTTTCGCTATTGATGTTATCAGTTTTGATTTTCCCATCAATTAATCACCCGCTTTATGTAAAAGTATGAAAAAAAGTTTACCAATTATAGTATTTAAAATTTAATACAAGATAAAGTCGTTGTCATGTCTTTTTTTTTTCAAAACATCATGAAAAAATGTATTTTTATGTTTGCCCTTCAGAACATTAATATGTTTGGTGTAGTCATTAAATATTGAATCAAACAATTATTACACCTAACTATACAATTATTCTGTACTTCTACCGTTAAAGCCATATTACTCATTAACGTAATTAGCTGTAATAAAAAAAAGTAGTTCATTGAAAAGAGTGGATATAGCTTCGAACTAACTACTTTTATTTTGGATAGATTAACATTGGATAAACAGGATTTGTAATTGTGCTTTGAAATCGGTACAGTCATTGAATATTGCATTAATATATTGTTTCACCAAAATTTAAATTCATTCTAATTTACTCCAACCTCTAAAGCTATATTTGCCAACAACATATTGGTCAACAACATATTTAGCAGGTATTTAAAAAAATTATTTGAAAAAAAAGCGGACTTTATTGAAACAAAGCGGATATAGCTTCAAAAAACCTGCTTCTTTTGGACAGATGATAGAGATGGTTAAAAGAGATTTATAATTGTATGTTGAAATCGGTACAGTGATTAAATGTTGCATCAATATATTTTTGCATCAAAATATAAACTAACTCTAATTTACTCCAACCTACAACGCTATATTGGCCAACAAAATGAGCTATATAGTCAATAATCTGTTTAGTCTTCATAAAAAAAAGTGCTTTAATGAAAAGATTCGATATGACCTCTAACTAACAGCTTTTGTTTTTGGATTGATGAACATATATTTGGATAAACGAGAATTTTAATTGTGTGCCGAAATCTGGGTAGCCATTAAGTTTTGCATCAGTATATACTGTTACACCAAAATATAAATTAATTCTTTTTTTTTTTTTCGAAACTCTGAAATTATATTGATCAACAGTACATGAAGCAGTAATGAAAAAAAGTGATTTATTTTATTTCATAGCCGTTGTTATAAAGCCTACTTAATTTTGCGTTTACGACTACGAATGTTCAACTCGTAAGCCTTGTAATTTTGAACCTAATCCAGAAGTCTAGGGAACTCCTCAATTAGGTATTAGTAGAAATTCGCCTTCGTGGATGACTTTTTAATGGAACCAACCCGTATTTGAGTTCCACGAACAAGAAAATCACGAAAACTTCACACGGCTAGCCAGATAGCAAAGGAACTCTAACCCATGATCCGTCTTCCACTGAGGATATTTTAAGTCAGCTCTGTGGTTGATGTGACCCGGGAGTGGAATTCGTATCGATCAGCCATCGCTGGGATTCAAACCCGTTTCACCTCATTGGAAGGTGGACATTCTCTCCCCTAAGCCATCATGGTTCAAAAAATGATTTCTTTTAATAACCGTCGTTGAACAGCCAGCTCAATTTTGGGAGGGCTTTTGACTACTATTGTTCAACTCCGTACCCTTGTAATTTTGAACCCAATCCAAAAGACAAGGAAACTCCTGGTTCAAGTATTGAGAGAAAATTTCCTTCGTAGAGGACTTTTTGATGGAACTCACCCGCATTTGCGTTACATGGAGAGAAAAACCACAAGAACGTCCCACAGTTATCCTGACGTCAGCACTGTGATTTGTGTGACCCGGGAGCAGAATTCGTATCGACAAGCCATCGGTGGTATTAGAACCCGGTTCACCTCACTAGAAGGCGAACGCTCTATACCCTGGGCCACCACAGCTTTATTGAAAAAAGTGGATATAACTTTCAACTAACTGATTTTTTTTTGTGGGTAGATAAACATTCATTTAAATAAACAAGAGTTATGATTGTGTGCCGAAATTAGTGTAGTCATTACATGCTGCATCATTATATTGTTACTTCAATTTATAAATTCATTCTAGTTTACTCCAACCTCTGAAACTCAACTGCATATTTAATAGTAATAAAATCAATAATATTTATGTTAACAGAATCGAGCCAGAATCGTGAGATAACTTGTCTAAAGAAGCTCACATGACCCATGTGATCTATTATGTGTGCGCCTAATTTCTCTACATGCAGTGGGAACAAAATTCTAAAATTTAAATTTATTAGAATGACAATAACAAATTAAAAACAATGAAAATAACAAAAATTCCTTAATTGTTGGAGAGTATAGAGGATATGACATGTTAAAGCAGTGGTTCCCGAAAAGTGTTCCGTGTAGAAGTTTGAAGAGTTGTTGTTGTAGTTCATTTACGTCGCACTAGAGCTGCACAATGGGCTATTGGCGACGGTCTGTTTGAAGAGTTAAAGCTTCCTTTATTAACCTGGTACGATTTTCGTTACTAATAATTATATCCATCTCAAATAAACAACTTATTATTTATTTCCTATTTCGATTACTGAGAAATTATTCAAACAAACGATTTTCTCCAACAGCAAAAAAAAAGTAAAAATATCGTATCTCTCATTTGATTTGTTAAGAGCATGTCAGCATAAGACGGCCATTTTTTAGCGGTCCAATTAAATCGAATGCTCCACCATTGTCATATATTTTTTTGTTCTTTCGGAACGAGTATTTTGCTTATTTACAGGCTACGAAATTATAACTTTTTTAAAAAATTCTATGATTTATATCCTAAAACATAGCACGAATTAAATTTCTGCCAGACATGTTTAACTATTAAAAGCTTTTATATTGTTTTGAAAGCATATTTGTATGATTTGATAACGGAATAAAACGGAACTATATATAGTCGCGTATTATAACTTAAATCATGTACCGCAATGGTTTTTTCTTAACTTGCAACGGAGTATAGAAGTCTTCTTTTGGGACCTTTGATGAAAATTTCTAGTAATTTATTAATGAAGTCGGGGTTCCATTAAGAGAGGATGGTCAATTAGGGTTTCATAACTGAAACAAATTGTCTCAAGGAAATTTTTTAAATATATTTGTATGGTTTTTATTTCATGCGATAGACAAAAAATAAAGTATGTATTGTTATCCTATAACAAATAAACTGATTCGAAAATGGAATGGTTACCGCTTTTCACTGGAACATTTCAACTATTACGGAATTTTCGTAAATTCTGAAGAAAAAAAATTCTAGTGATAGCAAGTCAAAATTTCTAATAAAATAGAATTAAAAGTGTTCGATTCACAACTACACATAAATAACATTGGTGTGATTTTTTTTCCCTTTTCTTTTGTGTGTGTGTGTGTGTTCTTCGTTGCATAAGTCTCCGGAACGGATATTAGATATTTTCACGTCACTGATCTACGATTTTTCATGTAACTTAATAATACATGTAAACCAGTATTTTTTTAAAATTCCTTCAAGTCAATACTATAAACACGCCTCATTATACATTGATGCAAAAGGTGCATTTGTATAAAAAAAAGTGGTAGGACATTTACTCTTAAATGTATATATCAGATATACTACTTACTTCTGTCGGATACTTTTGTTGCAAGTTTAGATATACTATAAATATATGCTGTGTCTTTTTAAGCTAGAACATAACTATTGAGTTAAATGATAAATACCTTATACCATTTTCTTTTATAGAAGAGCCTTTTGCATTACTGTAAAAAGATGCGGGTATTTTCGCGAATAGAACGTGCAGCTAGGCCTAAAATAACCTTTAATTGTACCAACAGTTTTGCCACGTACAATCTTCTAAAACATTTGCTTATAAGAGAAAGATTATTTACTTATAAAAGATTATTTGCTTATAGAAAGATATAAAGATTATTAGAGTTAGCTTAGAAGTATTTCCCTAATTTTTCCCTACTCCCTTGAATTGTATTAAATTTATTCATTTCTCTAAAGATTGTATTTCTAGACTAAATATTGGCCTCTTCTCTAGATTTTATTTCTAAAATATCACTTTTTTAAAAGTTTTCGTGAAAAATAAAAATATTACAGATCATTTATTTACACGACTGTCTGAAATTTGTTATTCAAATTAGAAATAGTTACATAATTAAATATTTATTGGAACAATATTAATTACAATATTTCTCAACAACATTATTAACAATAATTTTAAAAAAAAACCTGCAAAGCTGATCCAAAACACATCAAACCAGCCAAAATACCATAAACCCCATCTGCAAACGACAAATCTACACCCAATAAGCATCCCATCCTTTTTCCATTCAAAATATAAACAAAATATAGTCAAAATATAAACAAAAATCCAGTGTGCATTCATTCACGTGCCTAATGCATTAAGTGCCTAACACGTGTAATTGTTTACTCGTTTAGCAAAAGTGCTATTTTAGCAAAAGTTTCTTCGTGCTGAAATTAATTAAAAACTAAAAAAAAATGCAATTAGCACAAAAGAGTAATTATCTTGAACATATTTTTCTGTGTATTTCGCGTTGTTTTTATATAATTTTTCAATGACTCTATCAAAGTTTAAGGATTTGCCAAAATTTATAATTATGAGCATTTTTTACCTTTTTGTCTTTTTAGTGTTATACAATGCATAACCGTTATTTTTCGCATAAAAAAAATTCACAAGAATGATACGTTAAGAAATACAAAAACGTTTTAAAAACTTATGATAATACTATTTTGAAGAAATACATGTTTTAAGATGAACGCATTATTAAATTGACACTGAGTGTCAAAGTTATCTGACCAGAAAAAATAAATATCGAAAACCAAGAAAATAAAAATATGAATACATATTTTTCATTTTACAGTTCAAGAAATACTGAAATCTTTTATCTTAACAGCAGTGTAAAGTTTAAAAAAGTATATGTTCAATGAAAGTGATGGGTTTTTATAAAGTTTGAAACTTTTATTTTTCATTTTGGTTTTTGTAATTACGTTTTTTTTTAGCTTTAAATTATTATAAATTATTCATTCCATAATTTTATTGTTTAACGTATTAATTGCATTTTTACGAAAATGAAAGAAACAAGTAACAAGCTTGAAAGAAACAAGTTTGCAAAGCTAGCTTTATGATTCTTTGTTTTTACTATTTTTCTATGATCTTCGTTTTTTTTAAAAGTAATCTTCAACAAATTCACGCGTTGAAGTGAAAAAATTTGATAAGATGAGCTTTTAATTTAAAAAGAAAAAGGTTATCAAGTATAAGAAGTTTGTTAACAGTTTACCTGCCGGACTCTCATTCTGCTTTTATAGAAAAAGTGCCTTTACGAAAAATAAATGGAAATTTTCTTCACTTAGCTACTAATTTTATTAAAAAATGCATCAACTGCTTGAATTTAGAACAATATATATCACGTGATATATAATTTTAATCAATAAATTTCGATTGATAGAAATATTCTTGACATTTGAACGGCTAAAGAATGCATTACGAAGCTTAAGCGGACTACAAAGAAAAATATTTAATTTATTTTATAACCGTGTCGTTGAACAGCCGACCCAATTTTTTGAGTTTACGTATACCAATGTTCAACTCCATAGCCTTGTAATTTTGAACCCAATTCGGAAGACAAGGGAGCTCCTGAATCAAGTATTGTGAGAAAGCTGCCTTCATGGAGGACTTTTCTTGCAACTAACCCGCATTTGCGTTACATGGGGAAGGAAACCACGAAAACCTCACACAGTTAGCCTGACGGCAAGTGGACTCTAATCCATGACCCGTCTATCTCTGGGGATATTTTTGCGTCAGCATTGTGGTCAGTGCGAGCAGGGTGCGGAATTCGTATCGACCAGCAATCGCTGGAATTTGAACCCGGTTCACCTCATTAGAAGGCGAAAGCTCCACCCCTAAGCCACCATGACACTAAAGAAAAAAAATCTGATACATGAGTAATCTAAAATAAGAACACATTAGGAAATATTTGTATACTTTTATCAAAATTATAAGACTACCCCGCAAATCCGCTCAGTATAAATTAGCAATTCAGCTAAGAACATAACTTCCAGGGGTTGTCTAGGCTATCAATAGAAAAAGAAAAATGTTCTGAAAATAAACGATGATAATATTTTCATTAGGCATATTTATATTAAAAATATAATAATAAATAATAAACATTCTATACTGAATTTATACTGTTTGAGTCTTACAGTTTGTAAGATAAACAAAAAGACAAAGATTTCTAATATATTGTAAAAAATATTGTATTAACAACTTTGAAAACAGATTTAACATTGTAGAAATTCTTTTAATTCTCCTTAAACTTAATCTTCATCGAATCATAAACGTAATCATGTTGAGTGACGTAAAGCAAAACATCTCGGCAGTGGCCTTGAAGATTTATGGAGGTTAAGGTTCCATGATTTCGTGACCAACAGCATAATTGTGACAACGTAGTCAGCGCTGAGTACAGGCCGTATTTACCTTCCAAACAAGCATGTACTCATTTATCTGAAACTTTTTATTTTATTTTATAACCGTCGTTAAACAGCCGACCCAATTTCATAGGTTTACGACTACTAATGTTCAACTCCGTAGCCTTGTAATTTTGAACCAATCCAGAAGACAAGGAAACTCCTGGATCAGTACCCCCAGAGGTATTCATTTGTTATGGGAACATGGAGGACTTTGAGACTCGACAGATTTAACGTGCATCAGTCACCATTTACTACACGGGGAGTCTTCGGCCGGCGAGGATCGAACTCACGACCTCTTGGACATGGGCCCAGCGCCCTACCGACCAGGCTATCCCGGCCTTTTATCTGAAACTTTATAACCGTCGTTGAACAGCCGACCCAACTTAATGGGTTTACGGCTACTAATGTTCAACTCCGTAGCCTTGTAATTTTGAACCCAATCCAGAAGACAAGGGAACTCCCGGATCGAGTATTGGGAGAAATTTGCCTTCGTGGAGGACTTTTTGATGGAGCTAACCCGCATTTGCGTTACATGGAAAGGAAGACCACGAGAACCTCCCACGGTTAGCCTGACGGCAAGGGGACTCTAACCCATGATCCGTCTACCACTGAGGATATTTCACTTCAGCACTGTGGTCAGTGCAAGCCGGATGCGGAATTCGTATCGACTGGGATTCGAACCCGGTTCGCCTCATTGGAAGGCGAACGCTCTATCCCCTGAGCCATCGCGGCTCTTTATCTGAAACTTGGGGAGATTGAAGATGCCATTGGGAATTGAATGCAGTTCTTAACACGTTGAATACCACGCTAATTTTACATGGCTTCCCCGAATGGCCAAACGACAAAACTATTTTTGTGTGTTCTATATTACATTAATTTCTTCAAATCATTTTAGTAACGATAATAATAAAAGAAATTTACTCGAATTATGGGTTTCTAATAATCTTGACTTCGCCGGTCACCGGTGACCCCCATGGCATTCAACGTGTTAATGAACTATTTTTTATCCATTTAAACTTATATCCGACACAATAAATGATTTAAAAGTTCATATTCAACGACTCTTAGTTCGAGCTGAGAGAGTGAGATTTCGTAGTGAGATTCTTAATATGTTGGAAAAATTACCAAAATTACTAAAAAGTGAACCAGTTTAGCACATGAAACCAAGTTTTATTTTATAAGTAGTTCAGAGATGCCAACTGCTCCGGATGTGTCATAATTATTTTTTTTTAAAAAAAACGTTAAACAACTACAAACTGAAATGTGCAAATATTTGACTAATTTTGCTTACTTTTTTTTAACAGTGTAACAAGACTTTCCTAAAAAAGTAGCGAATTATATAAGCCTTCCAATTATTTAGAAATAGTGATGAATAAAAACCTAATAAATTGATTTTATTAAACCAAGAATAACACATTAATAAACTACCACTCGAAAATATTTTTTTGCTGTCCGGAACAAGTAGGCATCTCTGGTCTGGTCTGTTTAGTCTATCTGGGCTCCTGAGTCCAATAATGGCTCTTTTCCCATTCATCCTGTAATTAGGAGCAAAAACAATAGTCAGATTTCATGAAATGCAAGGCATCTCAGGTAGTTGAAGAAATGTATCATATATATTTGAGAATTGAGTCTCTAGTGGTTGAAAGTAATTAAGACAAACTAATAATATTCATAAATTAAACAAATCTTTAGGCATATATTTGCTACTACTTTCTTCTTTTTACTAGATTTTGTATCGAATGGCTCTTTCATAAACTGGTTTACCTTCATAGTGGTCTGATGGGACTACCTATAAAAAACCGCGTGGAGGCTTCTCTCCAAAGTTACTTAACGTTCTAAAATTTATTCAGATTTATTTATATTTGTTCTGTGTTCTATAGAAGTTTTTGTCCTTCAATAATGTCCAATTCATCCAACTAAAAAGTTCATTTACTTAACACTACTAAATCCTAATCCCTACTAAAAAATTCAGCAATCCTACATTTCTGCTAATTTGTAGAGAGCCAATTTTTACAGAATTTCAACGAAGTAATTTAAATATTTTCGATGCTTTAATCCTTGAATGTGCATTCAGAAATAAAAGTATATTCAAGATAGGTGCATTTTTCTGAAAGTGCAAAAGTGTTAAGTCATGAAAGTTTCAATTCCGCGCTTACTAATTCGAGTATTAGACTTAAAGCTATTCTAAGTATATTTCTTTATCAAAATGTAGTAATTCACTTTAAAACTTGTATAAATCTTGTAATGCATTTTTGGGTAATTTAAAGTTTAAATGTACCTCGTGTATTCTTTTTGGAGTTAGTTGGTCTTCAAAGATATTTTAAGCCTTAAAACTTATTTAAATTTTGTTCTTTGTGTGTTTTCGTTTTTTTTTCTTAAATAAATTATTGTTGGTTATAAATGTCTTTTGTTCAAACGAACTAATGTTTAAAGTTCTCTAACTTATTCATTAACGACTGAATTAAAAATTCAACAGACCAATTCCGTTTCTGCTAATTTGTTAACAGCCATTTTTTCACTGAATTCAGAAAAGTAGCCAAAATATTTCCGATGCCAAATAAACCCTTGAGCCCGTATTTAAAAAAATTTCAAGAACAGGTGCATTTTACCAAAACAAAGGGATCTTTACGAAGTTTTAAAAAAAAAAACATTTTCATGCTATAACCATCAGTGCATTACTAATTACATTTGGCAAGCTTTTAGGAGCAATTTCTTTGTAGTCCCGGGGTAGCTTTTATAGAGACGGCAAGAATTAATAAGTAGATGGAAAATATTCTAAAGTTTTCGTTTTAAGTAAATGAGTTATTATTCTCATTAAAACTATAAAATTTTAAGGAGATGCTTTTTTTTTGGCATTTTAAAAGGTTTGTCCTACTCATTCAGCTTTTAAAGGATCATTCCTTTCTTTTATTCATAGAATATTTGAGTAAATAAAGTAAATAGAGTTAAACTACAAAATGTGTAATGCAAAAAAAAATCTCTCATTGTTTATCTGAATAGTTAAACTTATGTAATAAAAACACTTGATAAATTCATTCTTTTCATAAAACACTAAACTATGCTTTCATTTTTTTTATATATATTTCTTGTTATATGAACGTTAATTTAAAAAAAAGAGCTATATTAATTGTAAGCCATCTATTTCTTTTTCTATTAATACTCGTGTGTTTTGTTTGTTTTTTCTTTTTAAATTTTTAAAAATTTACTCTTTCAATCACTCATTAAAAATTTAATTGAATAAATATCTTCTTTTATTTTCCAATTACAAACATATTTTTTATTCCAAATATACATTTTTTATTTTCCAATTACAAATTATCTGTATATTCTTGCGTTTTAGCATATTTACTCTGAGAAAAAATAATAACAGTAAATTATAAAAAAAAGTTAAAAATGTTATGTTAAAAGCTAAATAAAATAACCAACTATAAATAAAATTAAACTAAATGTAAAAAATGATGCATCACTGTTTCTCTTGGAGCTCAAGAACTGAAAATAAGTGCATATTATTGCTTGGAAAATTTTACCTTTAGCGCAAAAATGGATACCGGTGTCCGATGCTATATCTCAGTACTAAAATTATTAAAATGCTAAATGTAATATATGCCACTTATTTTGACCTAGATTAATAAAAAATCATTCAAAAAGTATGAAAAATGTGTTTAATGAAAATTCTGAGTCAAAAAAATTAAGCCTGCATATTTTAAAAACAGATTTTCATTAATTTCCTATTAAAATACAACTGTGAAAATTTGCCATAGGGAAAACAACAAAGGTCAATAAATCCAGACACTTTGCATTAAAATCCATGTTTAGGCAAACAACCATAATTAATAATCAAGTGGTAACAGTGCTCTCTGGACAAATTTTTAAAATTTAAGTAAAACAAATAGTTTTTAGTTGCTTTACATGCACACTTAAAAAACAATCACTAATAATTTTCAAAAAGTGGAAATATTACTAAATTTTTTTAATAAATTGAAAATATTTTATTAATTTTTTTTTAAAATTTAAATGCTTCTTTATTTTCTTATATTTCTGTAAAATTTCTTTTTGTTTAATGTTTGCAATGATCACTGATAGAAATCTTTGCATGAATTTGTTTTCATAAGCGATAGACTAATTTTCATGGTAAGGAAAAAGGTGAATTTTAAAAATAATCCTATACACAGATAATGTGATGTAAAAATTTAAATTTTATTTTGATGCTTATTCAATGTACATTCTTATTAAATATAGCATGCTATTTATAAAACTACTTTCTACTAAGCTCTATCTTTAATAGAAAAAATCCTTAAGTATTCAAATAACATAAACATCGTCAAAAAAGTATCCCTATGAAAAAGCATTCTAAAATTGTGTATTTGTGTATTGAACTATAGCTCCTTTTTTAAAAAATCATTCAACACTTCGTTGAAAATAGAATTTTTTTTCTGTGCGATATTTAAGTTAAATTTTAAAGAATTATTAATTACTAGGAGGCTTCGCCACCTGCTCGCTGGCGCTCGCCAACCCCCGGAACTGCTTTCGCAATTCATTTCGGATTGCTTCGCAATCCAATGCTCGCTCATTGGATACGTTCTTAACGTCTAGCTTTTGTATACTTTTTTGAATACTGAACTTCCGAAAACTTTTCACTGTAGAAAATTCTAAACCTGTACATTTCAATATTAATTTGAAATTGCAATTGTTAATTTGGGCATTTGGCGATACAACACTTATAGAATTGAAGGATTTGTTACGTCAAGCTCTAAGGTATCATAATTTTGATTTATGTTGCTAAGTTAACTTTCAAAAAATTCTATGGCTGGCAACAGCATTTTTATTTTTTAAGTAGTTTATTTTTATTTCTTTTAGAATTCGTTCTTTTTTTAGCGAAATGTTTTTTAACCTAACAGAATTCTTTGCCGACTGTTTTCTCTATAAATGAAGAAAATAAAGTAAATATTTAAGTGTTGTGAAAAGAATCTTATTTAGTTGTACAAAGTACTTCAGCCAAAATTTAGGAGCCACGTAAGAGAATTATATATATAAATTCGAGAAAAAAAGCGCTTTCGACAAAATACTAAAATAGAGATCTACTACTCACTTCTGCCTAGCTTAATAGTATGAGATTGCCGCAGCTTAATTGAACAACCTGATAATGCTCACTCTGGTTATATCACTCTGGTTTTAAAAGCGCTATATGTTGAGGTGACAATTTTAGATGCAATCATTGGTCGATTTTCTAACGTTGCCATTCGGGGAGTTGTAATGAGGCTTTTTTTTTTGTTGCCGCATAAGAGAAATGTATATATAGATATTATAAGTTTTATTTTTAAGAATTATTAATTTATTAAGAATTAAGCATGCTACTAAGAACTATTTTAAGTTTTAAAATAAGCAATAATTTTTTCTGATACTTTAATTACGATACTTAAGATATTTTTTAGATTCTTTAGTATCTTACCCCTTAAAGAAAACAACTGTAACATCTATTGGTTTATAAAAAAGCTTTGCAGCATTTAAGATTTTTCTAAAACAAAGACTAGGGAAATATTTTTATTGATAGATCTTTTTTTTTCACTTTGCTTGGAATATTAAACATTAATTTCCGATTCAGTTTAAAAAATATTTTCAAAACTTTGTTGAAATATGTAACTTGCGGGAAGACAAAATCATATATTTAAAGAAAAGTTATAAAAAGAATGACAAGGTTCTACAATGTATCAACTGCAAAAAGACGTATAATTGTAAAGAAGAACAGTCAAAGGATCAAACTGACATCTCAGTAAATTTGTTTAATATACAGTTTTAAAGTTGCTCTTCCTTGTTAGAGGGAAAACAAACATTACGCATTGTTTGGTGTTGAATTGCCGCTTGGCGGGATTCTTTGGCGCCAGCCATCTTTCCTGTTGGTGTGGCCCTTTGAACTGCTCATTCGCATTCTTGGTCAGGCTAAGTAAGCCACAATGACTTCTTGTTTTTTGTTAAATTGAATTGTAGAGAGCGTATGGGTGCTCTCAAATGGAAATTCATGCATAACTAAATTTTTACTATTGTTGAATAAATATTTGTTGGTTGTTATACAGTTCATTTTATATATATTGAGCTATCACGGGACCGTACACACTTCTTTTCGTATCTTACATTAAAGTGTCTTCTTGACAAAATCTGTAAGTTCCTACCATTCATTTACACTGTTCGCGCAATTGACGTTTAAATAAGAAGTCAAAAGATAGGAATTCTGAGATTGTGGTTAATTGTATGTGGCCAAATGCACTTGGAACATTCTTCCACTCAGAAAGCATTTAAATATTATAGCATAGTATCTTTATTTGCTGAGAAAAACTATTATTATATAATGATATAAGTCTCGTCCATTCAGCCTTCTTGGGATGCTACAAAATTTGAATATATGTATACAAATAATTTAAAGACTGCTATAATTTATATACCAATTACCTTTTTGAAAAAGAAATTGAGTTTTGAATAGAATTAAAAAATATTTTTCTCAATTCAAAAAATTCAATATAGAACGCTTTTGATTATCTCATTAAGAAAACTCAATTATGAAGTTGTATTCACATAAATTAAAGTAGTCCGAGTTTTAAAGAAATAGCATTTAAACTAAAGAATAAACGCAAGGTACTTAATTTTTACGTTCTCGATAGTTTTCACTTTGATTTCTAAAATGCTTCTCCATCAAGCCCATTTTTGGAGATATTTAAAATAATATACAAATGCTTAAAATCTGAATAAAATCTTTTCTCATTTTATAAATACATGTTCCCCTTTTGATACACAGTAAGTAACGTTTAAATTGTTAGCAATTTCTTTTCTTTCTAAGTTTCTGGCAATTTCCGAAAAAAAATAAAGAATCAAATTTATAGAAAAGAAAATGAACTAAAAAATTAATGATTATCATTTTTACCTTCGAGTTTCTTTCGTTTGACGCTGAAACTTTAAATGAAAATAAAAATAATGTTTTTTTATTCAGTTTTGGTGTCAATCGATTTTTCAACGCGAATATTTCTGATTTTATTCTTTGTTGCAAGTTAAGATAAAATCATTATCCTTGTGGAGAGAGCCTGTTTGCATCTCGTGCACGCCAAATGGATGCCAAACTCCCACTGTGAACGAATATCAACATGCGTAACTCTTGGAATGACGTTGCACAGCCTTCTTTTTGCTTGCTTTCCGAAATCGTGTGAAACGAGAAAAACAAAACTTATAGAATAATCAATTAACAAATAATAAGAATTAATAAAAATAATATCTAAAAATCGTAACAAATGTTTAAAAATAATAAACTTTGAAAATGAAAAAATAATAAACTTTGTTTCTTGCAGACGATTTTCTTCTACAGCGAAACAAAAGTAAAAATTCTTTATCTCGCATTTGATTTCTTTAGGGCATGTCAGCATTAGATACGTGATCCAATCAAATCCAATGCTCTTGCAATGTCATATAGTTGTTTATTTTTTTAAGAACGATTATTCTCTTTATTTATTAAATTTGTCGCCAAGCCTAGAGTTCTAGTAAAACTACGAAATTATAACCTTTTCTCCGTATTCTATTATATATATTGTGAAATATAGCACGAATTAAATTTCTATCTAACATGTCTAACTTTTAAGAGCTTTTGTATTACTTTGAAAGCATATTTGTATAATTAGAAAACGAAACTATATGTAGTCGCTGATAATTACGCAATTGATGGTCACCTGTTTGCGGCACAATCTCAACAAAACTTCCTAGTATTTTAATAATTATTGTATTGTAAGCTATTATTCATAGATATTATTAAAATCAGATACAATTTGAAAGAAAATATAAATATATAATTAATATTTCTGATGATAAGTTTTAAAATAAAAGCTGGTGATTCTTGATTGCATTTTGTAATTTTGTCAGTCGACGGTGTATTTTTTATTTCAATGTTCCAAAATTCTATCCATAAAAAATTTTAAAGCTCAGCAACCAGCAATAAAAACATTATGTATCACGGAAAAATCCGAAACAAAACTAAATTCACGTGAGATTGGATAATATTGTTTGATTAGAGAGCGTAAATTTTCACTTTTATAGCTTTCTGTGTTATGTAATTTAATCAACTAAGGTGAGTGAAATATAAATAAAAAAAACAGTTGTTGACAATTTACAGGATACTTATTGTTTCTGTTTTACTGGGGAAAAAACATCAGTCATATTTCTCATCGAAAAATCAACTAATAGAGATACTAAAATATTTAATTTAAATGGTTAAATCTTTTATTTATTTTAATATGTGTTCCATAAAATTGTGTTATATATCATAAAACGTTAGGGGACAGTGTTATAAAATGAGAAAAGTTTGTTTTTAAACATATATAAACCGGGAAGGAAATTATTTTATTAATAATTTTTTTAAGATACAAATCATGTTTTTCCATCTTGTTACGCAAGTAATATAAAGTTTTTAATTTTCTTAACCTAAAATAAAGATTTTTTTTAAACAAATTATGTGATGGCTAACATAAGAAAAACGTCCATTTTGTTTGAATATTAATGTATATATTAATCTAGTAAATAATAATATAGTATCTTACATTTTTTTATAATAGTACTTTTAATATCATCACGATTTTAAAAGTCAAATGTTAACCTATTCCATTATGCGAAAACTTGTTATTTTGACATAACGTAAAATGCACCTTCATTCAAAATGTGATCGATAATTTAAATGCTTAGACTAATCTGATGATATTTTCTAACGTTGGCTACCACTTAAGTTTTAAATTTTAGTAGACATCTTTTTTCAGATTCAAACATTACAATTTTACTATATAATAATATTAGAGCAAACGTAGTTGTTTTAATTCACTAAGATATATATCAAGAAAGATATAATAGTTTTAATCAATTTAAAAAAAGTTCAAAGGAATTGTGGTTATTGGTAAATCAATTAAACCACTCCATCATAACCAAATTTACTTTTGAAAAGGGTATGAGGAACAGGTGACGTCATTTCCCATAACCCTCTCTCTCTCTCTCTCTCTATATATATATATATATATATATATATATATATAGCAAAATAAATAAATACGAAAAAAAAAAAAAAACAGCAAAAATTAGGAAAAACAATAAGTATCATTTATTGCGCATAAGCTGCAAGTAAATAGAACTCATAAGATAAGTTTAAAATTAAGATAAAACAAAGGTAAATTACAGACAAATGAAAAAAGGAGGGGGGAAATAATAAAAATGACAAACAACTGGGGAAAAAAAAAAGAATTATATATATTTAAAAAAAAAAGAAAAAAAGATAAAGTTTTTTTAAAAAACCCGAAAATAAAAGATATAATCTTTTCATCAGCCCACACGATTATATCCGAAAAAGAGTGCTTTCTAATATTGTATCAATATAGCCAAAGCAAAATATATCAATACAATAGTGTGAGGAGCACTCAAAAAAATTTTTTACAAAAATTACGACAAAAAAAAAATTAAACACAATAAGTAAAAATGACACGATAAAGAGCAGAATAAAACAAAATCTATAAAGCGAGCAGTGAAATAAAGCGAACTTACATGAACGGGAAATTTTTCAAGAATGATTTAAAATGTTTACGTAACAAAATTTCCAGATTGCAAAATATGAAAACAATAAAAGCAAAAGCGCAAATTGAGTGTAACTAGAGGAGTTTAAAGTACGTTCTTGCTGCATTACTGAAGTCTGTTTGATTTGTTAGTTACCAAGGATGGGTCAGAAAACGGATGTGCGCGAGGTAATATTATACTGGATAATTTAAAGAAGTTGACTATAAATAATTTTAGAAAATAAATATTTATTTAAGAAAAAAATATAAAATAGAAAAGAGAAAGAAACATGAATTGCCGGTTTTGTACATAATTTTAGCCACGGATTTGCCCGAAATGGATTTGCACATGGAAAAATTATATAAATTGACAAAGAAATCTCTTTAGTAAATTATTTTAGCCACGGATTTGCCCGAAATGGATTTGCACATGGAAAAATTGTATAATTTAACAAAGAAATTTATTAGTAAATAATTTTACCCACGGATTTGCCCAAAATGGATTTGAACATGGAAAAATTATATAAATTAACAAAGAAAAAATAAAAAAATAAAAACAACTTATTTTAGTAAATAATTTTAGCCACGGATTTGCCCGAAATGGATTTGCACGCGGAAAAATTTTATAAATTAATAAAGAAATTTTTTAGTAAATAATTTTAGCCACGGATTTGCCCGAAATGCATTTGTACATGGAAAAATATTATAAATTAACAAAGGAATTTTTTAGTAAAGGAATTTTTTTAGTAAATAATTTTGACCAAGGATTTACCCGAAATGGATTTGCACAAGGAAAAATTATACAAATTAAGGAAGAAATATTAGTAAAAAATTTTTTGGGCCACGGATTTACCCGAAATGGATTTGCACATGGGAAAATTGTATAAATAAAGAAAATTTTTAGTAAATATATTTACAAAATATGCGATTAACTCAATGATTTTATATAGAATTTTACTACTTTAGTTGGGTATCTATTGTTTTTTATCAAATTTTGAAAGAGTTTATCGATTTGTTTTTTGGATAAATAAATATTACTACATATTCTTTTAATTCTATTAATTTCATTAAAAGTAGTATTTAAATAGATGTTCCTAGAAACATTAGTATTCCCAGGATTAGTTTATTTATATTAAAATTAAATTCATTTCTTTTATCGTATAAATCAACAAAGCAGATATTTTCTTCTTTTATAATACCCAAATCCAAAAAATTGAAATTAATATTATCATCATGATTACGAAGCAAGATTAATTCCTCGGGGTAAATATCATTTAATAAAATAGTATAGTCTTGAAAATTAAAGATAATTAAGTCATCAATATATCTAAAAACAAATTTAATACTAAGAGTGTAATTTTTTTCATAGTAATGCAAAAATAAGTTAGCTAAGAGAGATGAATAATTAGAACCTTGTGGTATTCCATCAATTTGACGAAAAATATTCCTTCCATTGTAAAGATAATTATTAAAAAGACAAAAATTAATCAGAATTTCCCAATAATCAAAATCGCAACAAAGGATATTTTTGAAATCATAGTAATAATTCAAAAGGACATCTTTTAGTTTAGAAAGGGGAATGCTATTGAAAAGATCCTGGAAATCAAAAGTTGCAATAGAATTAACTTTATTATGTTTAATGAAATCTAAAATCGGTTGATTATTAGTGATAATCCAAGAGAAGCCTTCTTTAGAAATACTGTTAATAATTTTATTTAAGTAGTTAGAGAAAATGGTACCAGGTTTAGTTAGATAAGTATTAGATCCACATGTGATAGTTCTAGATTTAACAGGAATTTTGTGAAATTTCGGACTGATAATTAAGTAAGGAAATTGTATATTGCTAATTTTAATTTTTAATCTCTTATATAAAGCTAAAATTTTTTTAATGACAATATTATTATTCAAATTACTAAGTTTAAAATTTTTAGTATTTTTTAATTCCGTATTTAAAAGTTCAACATAGAATTTTTTTACAGAAGATTGCATAATTATTGTTAGCTTTGTCTATGGGAGTAATGACAAAATTTTTTTGAAGTTGCTTAATTGATTGAACAATATTAGAAAAAATTCTTGGATAGTCACTGTTATTTAAATTATCCTTATTATTGAGAATAAAGCTTTTAAAGTAATAATAAACACCCCATTTCCATTCTGTTAGCATACCTAAAGGTAAAGAGAATCTATTTGATATCTTTAAACAAAAACTATTGAGATCATTAAGAAAATATTTTAGAATTTTATTGATTGATATATGGTAAATGGGTTTAAATTTTGTGCCTTTTATCATTAAATTCCTAAGTTCTAAGTTTTCTATAATATTTAAATTACCAGTAATAATATGTTTATGATGTTTATCAACAAAATCAAAATATTTCTCTTCCTCACAGTGACATTCAAAATCGGATATGTTAATGCTCCCTAAATTTTTGCTTAAATCATTATAATTAAATATAGTTCTAGCAAGAGATTTATTATATTTAAAGCTTTTAATAATGTTAAAATCTTTTAATGGAAATAAAGTTTTAAAATTTTCAAAAATATTTTGAAAGTTAATAACGAAATATAAATTATCTAAATTTTTCTTTTTATTTGGCAAAAGTTTACTCATTTTGGCTTTTATAAGATCGAAACAAAGAAATTTGAAATGTAAATTAATAAAAGAAAAGTTATTAATAAGATCGTATAGCTTATATACATCATAATTCTTAAGGGAGAAAACAAAATATTTAATAGGTTTAATATTATAATGTTTATTAAAATCTTTTTCCATATTAGAAAGAAAATTTATATTTAATTTATCACTATTAAGAGAGTTTCTATTACTTCTTGATCCCCGTTTACCTCGATTTGTACGCTTATCTTTAATATGAAAAAGTGAATAAGTTGAGGAGTTATTAAAGTTAATCTTTGTATGTTGGAAGGTATCGTTTAGCCCATACGGCAAAATTGTTTTGTATAAAAGCATGTAGTAATTTTCTTTTTGTAGTCTTAAATCTAAATCTTCTACAATATCTAAAATATTAATTTTGACACTGTTAAATTTATGTACTCTAAAATGATTCAATTCCAGGTTATTGATAGTCTTATTACTGTTTATATCAGAACGGTGTTGATTAATTCTAATGTTAAGTGAGTTACTGGTTTGTCCAACATATTTCATATCACAGAAGCCACAGGTTAACATATTAATAACATTTTTGATTTTACAAAAAGATTTGGAGCTGTCATTATAAAGAAATGTATGTTTTTTGTCAATATTAGGGCAAGTTTTGCATCTTTTATCACCACACGCTTTATAAGACGGTAAAGTATCGGGAGTAGAATGCAATTCAAAAAATCGTTTGCTTTCGCTTTTGCTTTCAGAGTAGCAGGATGTCGATCTGAAGGTCCCCTCTGATTTAGGCTCTCCGTACCAGGTACAACATGAAGAATATTTTAAATATTGAACACATTTTTTACCAGGCGCTAAATTGTTATAATTTTTTAAATCCATAAAAAAGGCTCATAGAGCAACATCCTAAACACACGTAACGTCCTAAAGACAGGAAATTAGAAAAAATAAATCAAAACGAAAACTGAAGGAAAACGAAAGAAAGTTAATAGTAGATAATATTAAGCGCTAAAGCTGCATTAAATATGATCACTAATACATAGCAAAATAAATATATACGAAAAAAAAAACAGAAAAAATTAGGAAAAACAATAAGTATCAAAAATTTAGAACCCATTTAGCTTACATCAATTAATAAAATTTTAGAATACTTTCTTAATGATCTTAATCATTTTTGTTTAAAGATATCCGTTAGGTATGATAACAGAATAGAAATGGGCTGTTTATTATAACTTTAAAAACTTTATTTTTAATAATAAGAAAAACTTAAATTTCAATAACAATTCAACAAAAATTGATATATCAGTTAGGAAGGCACAAAAAAGTTTTGTAGTTATCCCCATAGACAAAGCAAACAATAATTATGCATTTTTCTGTAAAATAATCTATGAGAATAGTCTATGAACTTCTAAATAAGTAGTAAAAAATAGTAAAAATTTTAAGCTTAGTTATTTAAATAATAATATTATCATTATAAAAGTTTTAGCTTTATATAACAGGTTAAAAATAAAAATTAATAATATGCAACTTCCAAGCTTAAAGATTCAAAATTTCATAAAATTCCTATTAAATTTAGAAAAATCACTTGTAGGTCTAATTTTTACAAAACTGAACCCGGCACCATTTAACAATCTTATTAAAGAAGATTTTCTTTGGATTATCACTAATAATCAACTTAGTTTTATATTTAACAAAATAAAATTAGTTCGATTGCGTCTTTTGATTTCCAAGATCTCTTTAATAGCATTCTTTTTAATGGTATAATTCGTTTATTTATCGAAAAAATAAATATACGAACTTTTCTAAAATTTGATAAAAAAAAAACTATGTATATCTAACTAATGCAATTAAATTCTATGCAGAATCCGTAAGTTAATTGTATGTTATAATCATTAAATCATCACATTATTGTCAACTAAATTTATATTTTAACCGAGTGAAAAACCGATTCGGCATATCTACCCGTTTTTAAAAAAAAAAATTTTTTAAATATTTATAATATCTATAAACTTTTAAATTTCATAACTAAATTTCACCCTTTTTCAGTTATAAACTTTGAATTATCCAGTTTAAATGACCGAATATATCTGAAATGTAAATTTACTTGTCAGCAGAGGTCTCCTTGTAAACATATTCTACTGTTATTCTACCGAAGTTTTAACATTTTGTAGTAATAAAAATACCTCAATGACTTAAAAATGCTAGATTATTTAATTTAGACTGAGGCATTCTCTAGTATTGGCTATCATTTTAGTTTTAAAATACTGCAGCTCAGTAATTACGGATTAATTCAATATAGCTGTTAACAGCTGTGTGCTGACGCACTGCTATAGAGATGTTCGTATTATTAACGTAATTATGCTGAACACGATTGATCAATTTCTCTTAAATAGATACAAGGAATGAAATAATAGAGATACCAATATTAATTTTGATTATAAATAAGTTCAAAGGGTTAATGAAGTCATTAACCCTTTGGATCCGAATTACTTAATTCCGAACTAAGAGAGAACAAAGAAATTAAAAACCTGGTAGTAAGTTTATCATTAAAAAAGTTTTTTTGTTTTCGTAAATAGTTACCAAATAAACCGTGACACCTTCCCTACATGCTTTGTCATTTATAAAATGTGGTAGTTATCAATGCATTATTTCCTTCTGAAATAGACTGATAGTAAAAATATTTCAGTCACCACTTTTTATTTATTGGCAATAAATGCCTGAAGTCTTAACCCGTTTTTGCCTGGCTTCCCTTTAAAACGATGGTTCTTTCATGAAAGAAAGAAATTGGAAAACATGTTTTTCATTATTATGATTTATTTTGAAAAAGTAAGATAGTTCTGCATACCGTAACATTCGAATAAAAATATTTATATTTGTATCTGAAATCAATGCCCAGGGTGTTTTTTAAAGCTAAGGATGTTGGCAACAAAGGTATGGAATAGATCGTACTACAACTTTTTTTCATATAGCTGTTTTTTTTATAGAACGTAAGGGTGTACGAAATTTGGTGTCGAGGCTAAAAAAAAGTTCATTGAATTATGTTTTGAGAGCAATCGTTTTATAAAAGTTGTTCAAAGTGAGAAAAAAAAATCTGTTTTTAAAATAATTTACGTTCTTGTTCCTCATGCTAATTTAATTATATTAATTTATAACCGTTCTTTGCATGATTTTTTACTTCAGGATAATATAATTTATGCTCTAGTTTAAAGGAAAAATGTTTAATAAAATCATAGTTAAAATAAATAAGATAAAATAATTTTTGAAAAAACCAGCATGATGGAAATATTCATCATTATGCAAATTTACATGTACTCAGTACAAAATAAATAAAAGAAACTATCTTTGTATCATTTTTATTCCGGATGATTAAACAACTATTATTCTTTTTAGACACAAATTAATTCCACAATTACAGCATGTGATTCTGGAATACCCTTTGCGTTTAGAGTGTTTGCACCGGAGTGACACACCCACTTTTTTACAGAACAATCTTTCCGTACGTCTTTTGGAGATGGCAAACCTTTTTTTCTTCTTTTTTTGGATGGATTCATTCGGCAAAAATTAGAAATGAAACAACTGCATAGTGATATAAATTTCTGTCACATTGTTTTGGGAAGAGTATTTGGGGTATTCGATATAAATTGCACAGAAAGTAACAGAAACTCAAAGTAACTAACTTTTTTTCCCCACTCATTGTCGCCTTTATTATCAAAACAATCTCAGATTAGTTATCGAAAAATATTCAAGAAAACACACGTTTCTTCCA
Organism: Parasteatoda lunata; assembly: GCA_949128135.1. Classification (NCBI taxonomy): domain Eukaryota; kingdom Metazoa; phylum Arthropoda; class Arachnida; order Araneae; family Theridiidae; genus Parasteatoda; species Parasteatoda lunata. Next base: position 29,223,663 of record OX421977.1, read on the forward strand.
ACCACAACAAACCGTGGAATGACAAGTTCAAACCCGCTATAAATGATTGAGACATTTATTTATTTATTTTGACGGACACGTTCCATATTTCGCAATAGCCGTGAAAAAAGTTGCCAGCAATAATGAATTTATAGTACAAGTGATTTGAGTACAATTTTTTGTTTACTAAATGTGATGGAAATTTCCATCATCGTGCGAAGAAGGGTTAACGTGCCTTTAAATATTTATTTTCAACTTTTAACTTACTATTTCATTAGGGTAGAGCGATATTGATAGTCCATACAATTAGTTACCAAATTTGTCTAAACATAAATACTTACTTACTACAGCCCGTGAAGGACCTTGGTCTCCTTTACCAAACAGTTCCACTTTTTCCTATCATTGGCTTTTATCATGCAATTTTTGATGGTCATCTTTTTAAAAAAATCCCTCTTGATCTTTTAGCCATTTTTTTCTGGGACTTTCAACCCTTCACTTCCTCTCTAAGTCTTCCTCTATAAATTTCCTTTGTTGTCTTTTCATCACCCATTCCTTCCAGATGTTCGATCCATCATATCAATTTTGCTTTTATTATATTTACTACATCTTCTTTTAAACAGCTAACGTATCTCTAAATTATCTCCAAATTCATTACATAAATGCTCATTTTTTTCTGATATTTACTTTTTAATCTCTATGCAATGTTGCGTAAGGGTTAACGATGCAGAATTCAGTGAAAAAAACATCAAAGTCATGATTTATGTCTTTTTGAACAAATACAGTTGTATGCAACAGCTTTAAGATGAGTTTCATATTCTTTAAAGAAACCAAATGAATCGTTTCAAATTAGATCAATTTCGCCCAATAGGATATTCAGAGATATAATAGAAGTAATCAGTTTAATTAATAAATTATGCGTCTTCTTATGACTCCATAAAGGAATTTTAATTTTCTTTTCTTTCCCACAATAGTAATGATTAGCCTTTCACTTATTATTCTGATTTCTTGAAACAACTGTAGGATTTATCTTTTTATTGATTCATAACTACCTACATACGTTTATCACTTAAGATTGAATAAGTATTAAAACGAAGAAAAAAATCTATTTGTAATGTAGAGTCGATTGTGCCAATTTCCTTATTCAGAAAACTCAAAAATGAAAAAATCCAATAGATTTATTCGAATCAGTTTTTACCAGGAAAAGCTACCTTCATAAGTTTAGAGTTGAATATTATTCAAATATAACTAGGACCCAATAAATTATGCGGGAATATTTTTAAATTTATGTGGGCAGGTTATATACGATAAGCTAGCAAACAACTGAAACAGAAAAAAAAACTTACTTTTCTTTGTAATTTAATAAAAAAATTTCAATTATTACATCAAGGATTTCAATTAAATTATCCATACTCAACACAAAATAATTATTATTTTCTTTAATCATTTGTCAAAAGTTTTTATACGCATAGGATTTTGATTAAAGATAAGAAATAGTGAAGAAAGAGATGATTTATTTTTAGAGTTTTATCGAAATATTAGCAGGCCAAAAACATACCTGCCAACTTTTTATCCATTCGAGGATGATTTTCCCCAGTGGTAGTAGGCAGAAACAAATGTTGCATTTTTTGACTGCTTCTGCGACTTACTACAATTGCGCAAGAATGGTAGAAATAGCGAGAACCTGGGTACACAGCCGCGAAGCGGCTTTAACCCATTCATCGGATTTGGGTAGTTCGGTGATGTTGCTTGTTTCACTGTGGATCTGAAAATAGAGAAAAAATAAGGATCACAGCGAGCTGTGATCGAAAAAGTTCATGGGGCGTGGCTTCGTACAATTGCGCAAGTATTTTATTTTTATATATATACTTAATTTTTTTTAAAAAATAGTGGTGATCAGAAAGATTATAATTTTAGTTTATAAATGTAAGGAGTGTATAGAAAGCATGCATTTTACTACCACTTTAAATATAGAAATATAATTTTACGCCAAATGCGTAAAAGTTGGAGAAGAGGGCTAGTTCCCTCTATCTACTTCGCTATAATATGTATACAGTGATAGTGAGAGAAAAAAAAAGAGTGCGGTGAGTTAATAATTTAAAAATTATACCAGCACTTAAAACATGAAATGAGTTCCACTAAGAATCTTAGATTTATATATTTGATTAATCAAATGTTGCGATGGACAGAATCATATTCAATGGAATGCCCTCCATTTGCCATATCGGAGACTGGTCGAATTATGCGTTATTTACGCATGTCGGAAGAGAATAGGTTTAAAAGTTTCCTTATTATCTTTTCCCACTTATTATCTTTTCCCACTTACCAACATAACAGTAGGAGGTAAGTTTTAAATGATGCCAATAATGTTATTATTTGTGTGAATATTGAAAAGAAAACAGTTAATTACTTTAAAATCTATGTTTAGTTTATATTCTGGTAGAATAAATAGCTATATTTCTTGATTAAAAACTCCACTTTTCTCAAAAATATACAAATTGGAAATAACAGTCAACATGTCTTAAGCGATCAAAAATAGGCACCCGTTGTCAAGACTTACAAGACGCGAAACTTATTATACGTGAAGAGCAGATTATTTCTTTTACCTTCCTAAAATATATTTATATTTATCTGGCTTCACCAGAGCCTCAAAAGAACTAAACAGTTGGTAAAATTTCGAAAAAGAATAGACGAGAACTCACTGCTATATCTTTTCAATTAAATATTCTAAGAACAGAAATCATTGATAGAGATTCTGTAACAGATATATTTTTGAACTAGTAGTTTACCTTTGTTCGTTGAGAAACTTTAACAGTTGTTTATTAGTTTTACTGGTGTGGTGGGCAGCGCGCATTGATTTAATTTTAATTTAACTTATTTTCCGATTGAATAAGAACTATTAAAACAAACCCCGCACATAAAACAAATAGAATAAAGAAATTTGTGGTCGTTTTGTTGAAACATCAATGAATGAAGTTTAATTTATTTAACAACATGTCTATGCGTGCCGAGCTGTGCTGCACGAAATAAATCTTTCAATTTTGTGATATATATATATATATATATATATATATATATATATATATATATATATATATATTATTATTATTATTTTTCTTTTTTTCCTCTTTTTTCATTGTTCTGTTATTTTTCCCTTGTTTTCTCTACATTTTGAACTTATTTTATGAGTATATTTTATGTCCCTGTGTGTGTCGGTGGGTAGGCGGGTGGGTGGTGTGTAGAAAAGTAGAAAATATATATATTTTTTTGCATATCGGCCAGATAAGTCAAATTTGAGTAGGATTGTTATAGAATGTTATTTTAAACCCTTCATCATTTGAATGACTGAAACATTTTCTATAAATTTTATATGCCTTAATAAAATTGTGCATTTACCTCTAAATCAATCCCAAACTTTTTTGTGATCTAAACACGAGGTAAACTATTAAGGGCTTTTGTCACAATTTGGTTTACTATCAAAAGAATTTTTAAAAGGGTTGTGTTGAAGGATTATCATGTAAAGTTTTCTTATTGCAAGTTAGTTTTCGTAAATTCTTTATTTAATGTGGATTTTTGGTCAAGGGGTCATATTTAAGCCTCGTTTTTAACATTTTTTTCAGTTATGTAAAAGGGTAAGTTATATAATAATTTCAAGTTTTTTTTCGTCTCCTTTCAAGTACATTTTAATTTTTTTCTAGCCCAAAATAATTATAAATGAACACATGAAAATGTTGGCGAAAATGGCAGAGCACTGATGGACAGGAATAGCATGATCTCCATACTGTATAATCTGATACAGGCGAGACCAAAAATTAACAATTACGTATGATTATAGCTATGGTTAGAGCCAAAAACATCTGAAAAAGTGTCCTTTTTCTCAAAATAACAGCCACTTGAAAAAAAGATAACAAAAATTTACTTTTCATGGCATTCAAACATACATTAAAAAAGAATCGAAATTATCGAATTTGAAACATTTTCGAATATTGTTGGTTTTAACCATAGCCACATCAATTCTCAACGATTTTCCTAAGCGACATCGAAATTGGTCGAGTAGTTTTACAGTAATCTAAACACACACAAATAATTATAATAATAATATTAAATATAATGAAATTTTTTAAAAAAAACATGAATTTTTGGGAAATAGCGCTTAAATATTTTTTTTAACTTTTTCTACGGTTTCAGAGATACCAACTGCTCCGGACAAGCCAAAATAACTTAAAAAACGGTAAATAACTACTACCTAAAATTTGCAAATATTTAACTAATTTTGCTTACGTTTTGAAAGGCTTAGCATGGTTTAACTATACCAAAGTGGCGGATTATATAAGCCTTCGAATTATTTATAAATAGTGGTGGATAAAAACCTAATATATTGAATTTATAAAACTAAGAATCACAATTAATAAACTACCACTCGAAAATATTTATTCTTTGTCCGGAGCAAGTTGGCATCTCTGCGATTTTTCGGCACTTGCCATGTATTAGAGATGTCTGGACCATACTGCACGCCTTCCTCTCGAACTCGTTTGTTACAGGTAAACGTGCGGTGCTCTGAACGCACAAACGATAAGCGTTTCACCTTTTGCAAATTGTTGCCAATTCGAATTCCCATGACATTCCTCGTGCTGGCAATCCTCATGAAACCAAGCTGGCGATTCCCATCCCCATGTTCTTTTTCATGCTGGCAATTTCCATAAAAAGGCAATTAAAATCAAAATGGAACTATTTTAGTATAAAAATACTGTCCAAAGTCGTAATTCTAAAATTCTTAATAATAATTAATGTTAAGGCCTATTTCAACTTTTTCTGTTTTACTTAGAATATTTCGAGTATTACTATTACTTTAATTTAAAATTTTCTTTCTTTCTTTATTTATTTATACAAATTGGGCACCTGGGCCGCGCAGAAGGCCCCTATCCCATATATCATGAAGTAAAAAAAAAAAAAAAAGTTAAAATAAAAGACAGTTTGAGTACAGCAGTCTATGGGGTGGCTGTTACTGGGAGACAAGCACCTTGCTTGTATAACTGAAAGAAAATGAAAATAATAAGAGCAACTTCCTGTTAAACTGTGGATGGCTGTGGTTTGATTGTCAACGTGAAGTAACATAAGTCAGGATTTCAGTATTGGTAAAGTGTTTGATGCTTTGGATTATTGATGTAGACTATAGATGCTGGAATTGATGACTATTACTTATGCTGATAGTTGTTGTATGAGGAGTCGGAGGTGAAATGAGCGGCTATTGGTCTTAGTTTTTCGTCTTTTTTATAGTTCTCGAAGTTAAAAATCTGATTGAAGTTGGCTGTGCTGCATTTTATGGCTTTATCGTAGAAGTCTGCATTTAATTTATATATATATTCGGATAGAAACGGAATTTTGAGATCTTTATGGATATTTGAATTACGTATGAACCATCTGGCACGAGTGATTTTTCTGAGTATTTTATTTTGACATTGGTTGAGCTTTTTCATTAGGTGTTCGGGTATAGTAGTCCAGGCAGGTGAAGCATATGTAAGTATAGGTCGGATCATAGAAGTGTATAGTAATTTTCTGATTGATTTAAAATTTATAATTACTTTTGAATATTTAGAGTGGTAACACATGTTAGTCTTTGCTTTTTTATTTTGATTAAACGAAATTGATTTACTATGATTTAGTCACCAAGATATGTAAACAATTAAAACAAGTATAATAACTTGAAGTTTTTGAGAAATGGCAAAACTAAACAAACTTTGTAAAGCTAAATTGTTATTACATTAACACTTTAGTGTTGGAATCTACAACATTCTCCTTGACAAATATGTAAACATTGTACCAGGATTTCAAAAGAACTCAATTGCCTCACGGTTTCAAAGAATAGAAGGAACGAAAATGATACAGAGTTTGATCATTTAATTAAGTTGTTATCATCACAACAATCAGTTGTTATCATTAAGTTGTTATAAATGTTATTTTGAAGCAAAATGTATTTGTATAAATATTATGCCTTACCAAACTTCTAACTAAGCATTAAAATTATACCTAAAAACGGAAATTTTCGATAGCAAAGATGTTGGAGGAAAAGAAAAAATTCAGAACTTTTTAGGATCGTGTCTGACATAATAAAATTGACACCAGTTCAAAGACAAAACCGGGCAGGACACCTAATTTGAATGAATGACAACCGGACCACCAAAAAAAAAAAAATCTTCTACGCAATACCATTTGGAGTCTGAAAAAAGGGGAAGATCAAAAATCCGGTGGATCATCTGTCTAGAAAAAGATTCAAGATTTCTCAAAGTTATAAACTGAGAGAGTCTATTCAAGAAGAGGGTAGCTTGGAACTTGCTTTTGAGGAAGGCCATAGACCATTTAAGGCTGGCGTGCCACTGAAGATGAAGAAGTATTATTTAAATTTACAATCACTAAAAATCTATGTTAATGTTGGCATGTCCGCAGTAGGCCCATACCTATGTGTTCACACTAGTCCCGTGGTGTCATGGGTTGTTTTATAAACTTATTTATGGTTTATTAAAAAAAGGCAAATCAAGTGTGTTAATTAAACTATGTGATATGCATATTCATTGATAATTTAATAATTCCTATTATTCAAAACGATGAATAAAATTAGTCTAAAATTGAAATCAAGAAAAAAATAAGAAGTTTCCTCCACTTTGTTAAACTTGCTTTTTAATTCGCTAATTAATAATCAAGTTCTTTGTCCTCTGACATATGAAAGCGTCGAACTACTGTGATAATCTGTCAAAATTTACAGAGAAATTGCGGTTGATAAATAAGAGAAATATTTTATTTGTCTAAAATTGCCCTATATCCGCACTAGTCTTCTCTCAACTACAATTCAAGAGTAATTACCCTTTATTAAATATATTTTTATCAATAATTGTTTGTTTAAAGATAAGAAATATTGAAGTAAAGAAAGATTCTCTTTCAACAAATTTCAAGCTAATACTAGAGCAGCTAAAACCAGTTTAAAAAAGTAAAATTTTAAATGTTCGATGCCTTTTGTTTAAATGTCACTTAAATTTCCACATACATTCTCTGCTCTTCTTTGTTGATTTTCAGTTGAAGTTTTTTGTCAGCTTTCAAACGATCCTTCAGAGAGATAAACATTTCACCGACATGCTTCAACAATTTCAAAAAGTTTCTATAATCCTGTGATTAAAGTTTTAAATGATTTTACGAACGAAGGAGAAAAAAAACAATCTCTCAGATTATACCCCCTTGTGGCGTTAAAAGAATTAAGTTATTTTTACGGGATTAGAAGTAGGTAACAAATTCAGTTAAATGATGATGGATGTTGATGTCACTCTTTTTACGAACGAAGTATTGAACTTAATTTTTTTTCCGTCGTGGTTTTTGAAAATAAACTTGCAAATAGCGAGTTAATTAACCTTAAACTGGATGAAAAAAGTTCGTCATAATTTGCTTGAACAAAACGTGTTAATTTTTTCTTCCAAGAGCTATTATGTCCTTTCTTGTAAATTTAACTTTTTTCCCACATTTGTCTTCAGATTATTTAAAATTAATTCACAATTGTTTTTTCAATTTCGAATTTGTTACTTTATTTATCAATTTGTTTTTTTTTTAGACAAATTTAGTAGCAGATAAAATCCGCTTAAAATTTTTTAAAGTGATCAAAGGGTTAATTATAAGATTAAATTAATTATATTACAAAAATTAAGGGTTGGAAATAAGCTTAATTGTCTGATTTTATTCTTAAAATAGAAAATTTATAAATCATACTGACTAATAACTCCGTTTTCAACAGTTTTTGAACTCTCTAAAAACTTCCAGCTTAACATTGAACCATAATATCAAACAATTTTGCTTGAATAGTAATATGGTGCGAAATTAAAACGCTTTTCCGTTCACATTGAAGCGCAGCAAAATTATAGTTTGGTATATTTTAATTATAAAAATGTCTAATTGTTACTAAAAAAAATTTTCAGATTATCAGAATTATATTTGTACTAAAATATAAATCCAAAAAAAGAGTAGTTTTAAAAAAAAATTTCATTTTCATTCAAAAATTTATTAATAATTGATTTTGTACATTAAAGAAAGTTCAATCGTAAATAACTGTTTATTGTAGATCGAAATAACTGCAAATTTGAAAAATTATGATTTGAAAGTGAGCGATGTCAAGATAATTTTACCTTTAACTCAGAGAAACACATTGATATTTCTTGATGTGTTTTCATAACCATAAATAATTAAAATGTTAAATATAATTTGTTTGACTTATTTTGAATTAAATTAATACAAAATAATGTAAAAAGTGCGAAAACTATGTTAAAATTAATAAAAATTCTGCGTCAAAGGGTAGAATATGACCCTGGAGTTATACCTGGAAAACTTTACAGATTATAATTTTTAAAACAAAAAAGAACTTGTTTTAAACTACCAGGATATTTAATTAACTTTAAATATAAAATTATATACAAACGAAAGGTTTCGGAGACTTTTAAACTAACAATAAGTAATTTTTCAAATTCTTTAAAACAAAATTGATGCTTGCATTTATTAATTATTCCACTTCCACTAAAAATAAATAAATCATAAATTAAGATATGTCACCTTTTTTTATCCAGGCTACTGTAAAGTAGAGTTCGTTATATTCATCTTAATACGCTTAGAATCGTAAATTTGGAAATTGAATGTGTTAACGTACTTATAACCCAATGTTGAAATGTTAAATCAGAGTGTTTTTGAATTTCTTTATTTTTAATAACTTAAATCTTGCATAAGTGAATGCTGTCCCCTGGGATATCAACTGCCCCGTTTTCTGAAAAAGTCTTATTAAATTGGAAGCGATTTAAAAATTGTAAAATAAGGATAATTACGCTTTTTTATCACCACGGTGATATTAAAAGAAAGTTTCATTTTATATATCTTGACTTTTTTATGTATAATGGTGAAAAAATTACTTAAAATGAAAAATATTAGACAAAAAATAATTTTAAAATTGCACTACCGCTAAAAAATATTTTTTTACAAAACGGAACAAGTTGGTCTCTGTTTTGATCTTAAGAAGCGGTTTAAAAGCGGTCTTTATCTCTTTTAAGAAACCCTAAATAATCAAGGTCAAGCTTTGTTGTGCGGAACCTCCACTTTATAAATAATGACCATTGTGAACGTATTACCCTATAAAAGTAATAAGAAAATATTTAGTATGAGGAAAGCACGTTTTTCATCTTTTGATCATTAACGCCATGTTTTACGCCGGACAACTGATTTCGCTATACTGGAGGCTAAATCTATGCTAGTAATTAATTTGTTTTTGTGTATATACATAAGCTGAAAATTACTAAAACAAGCCAAAAATTGGTATTCATTGAAATGAAAACTAAAAAGGACTGAACATTGAAAAGTTATTCATATTCGTAAGAGATATGTCTTTATTAACGAATGTTGTTATTTTCTTTTGATTTTAAAAACGTGATGGGGAATAATACATTTTTTTTTAAAACGCATTTCAGTTTTATTTTTTCCAATGCATTCTTTGTTGTTAAAAAAAAATTCATTCTCATTTTTTTTTTTTTTCATTGCCACTTTTTAAATACTTTCACAAAGCACTCGAAATATTAATTAAGTTATTGATTATTGATTGGATCTAAATATTGATGGGATCTAAATATTGATTAGATCCAAATATTGATTGGATATAAATAAAATAAATTGGATATAACTCGTGGAAAGCCCCTGACTTTTTAACGTAACTCTAGGGTTCCACGAAACACCATTTCGGAAAATCACTGTTCTTAAGTAACATATTCGTTGGAATCTTTTTTCCACCAATATCGAGACGAAGAAACTCAACTGAAATAATTATAACATTCATAATATTTCAATTATTACAAAATACTATCATTATATCAAATAATTTTATCACTTAATAATTTAGAGCTCCCGAGTTTGGAGTGGACTTATTGCATCTATTAGATTTAAGAGGGCTTAGGTTATTTCATTAATATGTAAGTTCCTTAAAAGCTTTTTGATAATAACACTTAAAAGTTCTCCTTTATTTAAACATCTGCCTCCTTAAATTCCAAGGGTGATCGTCTTTGCAACTTCATAGCATTTGAAATGAACTTGCAACAGAAATGTTTTTAAACGTAATTCAGTTGTCAATTTCGAAGTTAAAAGCTGATCCTGAGAGAATAAACGTCAGAAAGTGCATTTAAACTAGCTCTTGGCGCACTTTTAATTTTGTACGGAGTATAGTTTTGAGTATACGATGCATAAATCATATTAACTCCACTGTAGAAACAACCATACATTCTTCTTTCCTTAACTCTTCTGATATATAAACTTCAAAAATTTCTTCAAATAAAATCTTTTTTACTTTATTACTAATATACCAAGCTTTACTTTACTATAATATTTGCCTTTAGTACATTATACAAAATACTTTATTTTATCTTATAAACGTCGTTGAATAGCCGATTCATTTTTTGAGCTTATGACTACCAATGATCAACTCCGTAGTCTTGTAATTTTGAGCCCAATCTCGAAGACAAGGAAACTCCTGGATTAAGTATTGGGGAAAATTTGCCTAGCTATTGCGTTCTATCACATTTTTCATAATGATTGTTTTAGTATCAAAAAAAAAAATTGTGTTTCAGCAGAAGTAGTCGAGACTAAAACCCTTAAAAAAAGTGAAGTATCTTTGAAATTTTCTTAAAATATCTCTGACAGAATGCTGAAGAATTCGGTTGGTCTGTTTCACCAATATTTCTGTTTAAATTTTTGACACTTAATATATAATTAATACAGTTTATACATTTGCTTTTTAAATATAAAAATCATTAGGAGATTTATAGAATAAGATGATTTTTTTTTTACCTATTAGTGCTCATGGTCCTTTTTCAGGCTTTATAGTAAAAAACTTCATTAGCTGAAGTTTAGTATTTTTTTTTAGCATGCACTCTTTTCTTATTTTTGTCTCATAAGTTATGTTCAAACTTTATCACATTATCTAAAAATTATTCTACAAATCGTCAATCATTGCAAAAAATGACATCATTTAGCTATTATTATGCTTAGCTTCTAACATTTATTAGTGACTGTTAGGTAATGTTTTGTCTGCTTGAAAAATGGAGCAAAATGTCAATATGAAGAAAAGTTTTAATTTGGGAGAAATAGAAAAGCATTTGTAATCTGATATGATAATGTTTGAAAAGATACACAATGCTTCATCTTTACAACTCTTCTAAAATCTAAAATTATTCTTCAATTTTAATAATTATTTTTTTTATGTAAAAGTATGTCACGATAACAAATTTTTATTATTTTTTCCAGTAGCAATCAAGGCAGCCGAAAAAGTTCTGTATCTTCTCCATCTCGTAGACCTGTACGCTTGAAAAACATTATCTCTGGACACGAGTCTATAGAAACCTTATTCTTAAAATCAACTGAGGTAAGATCATTTACTCAAATCTAATTTCATTTTATTTTATAACCGGTATTAAAAATCTGATCCGATTCTGAGTTTGGACTATGAATGTTCAACTTTGTAATTTTGACCCCAATCCACAGAACTCCAGGAGCAAGCATTAGTTCAAACTAGCCTTCTTAGAGGATTTTTTTGTTTGAACTAATCCACATTTGCGTTAATGAAAACCACGAAAGCCTTCCACGGTTAGCCTGACCGTAATGGCATTCATAAGCCGTAATTTGGGCGGCGAGAATTGATTTGCGAAAATAATTGCATTGAAATTGCGTTAACAATGAGACGGGTATGTACTGGCCCTTTCCTCATCGAGGCAGTACTAGTACATTGTTAAAGTACTTGATATTCTTGAGTTGATTACAAGAATCCTAAGCATTCGATACAAAGACTATAGTATATATATATATATATATATATATATATATATATATATATATATATATATATTTGTGTGTGTGTGTGTGTGTGTGTTAATGTAAGGTGGTAAATAATTACACTATTTAACTAAACAAAATTTAATATAACATAGGTAAAGTTTTAGAACAAAAAGAAAAACACTTAATAATAGCAGAGAAAAGAGCCTCTCTTCTCATCGTTACATATACATCGTAATTAATCTCGTTACCAGATCATTGTCTATCGTTTACTATTGTCTGTATCAGTTATCGCCACCTGGCGGCGTTTATAGTTACATTCAATTCCATGGCCTTTACATATATATATATATATATATATATATATATATATATATATATATATATATATTGTTTTTGTTGCTGATATGCACAGAATAAAATTGTGTATAATAATCAATCATTAAATGAAAATAATAACTTAGATTACATATTCAGGCATATTACAATCTTACATGAACTTGTTCTTAGGTTAACTTGTTATTAAAGTTATTTTTAGTTTGCTTTACTCCATCAGTAATTTTTTCACTATTATTTATCAAGCATTCAAAGTATTATACGAAATGCAATTTCCTTGCGGTTATCCCGCGGTGAATACTTTTAAAAAGTATGCGAAATTATCCTTAGTATTGATATTTAATTCGCTACCAATCCATTACAACTTTAGCAGAAAGCGGAGCATCCCTGGTTTAAATAACAAAGAGTTAAAGTGTGCCATTTCACTTAGAATGTACTGTCTAAGGTGACACTTCAATAATGGTCAGTTTGACTTAACTTTTCAATCGAAATTTGATGTTCAAATGTTTGTAACTACGTAAAAAAAATCTGTAAAAAAAACAAGCGATCTGCTATGAATTTGCGGAGGATTATGGATTTTCTCCATAGTTTCAGAAAATATTTTCCCGGAGGGAGCAAAGGTAATATATTCATGTTTTAATAAATTAGAACTAAAGTAATTTTCTCCACCCCTATACCCAAGTAATTTTAATCGATAAATATAATATTAAATAGATAAATGTTCCCTACGTTTGAATAATTTTATTAAAAAAATAAATTTGTTTAAAAAAAATTCGCAACAGCTTCAAATAATTGGAGTCTCCGTATTTAATTCCATAAAATCGCATTGACGATAGTTTCATTATTCATGATTTTTTTTATTTAAGAAATTGTAATAATATTCAAAATCATTTCATCTAATCATTCTTCCTCTAATTTTAAAATCAAAAATAAAATTACAAAAACCTTAATTTTTTTTCAAATTTACGGATACTACTAAACTGTTATTTTAAAAGCTTTTTCTTTTGTTAAAAGAACAAAACATTCTCAAATCCCTTCTTCCCGCAAGGATTCTCGACTTAAATTACTTTTCAATTTTGTTCGATTCTTCGCTTTATAAAGCCATACGAAAAGCAGTTTTGATTGCAAGAAAAGACCAACTCCTTTCCTCAGGCTTTACAAGAAATATAAAAGTAAATAAGTAAAGCAGACGAAAGCTCTTAAAAGCAATTTCAAAAAGATCGAGTTAAGAATGCAAAAACGAATATTTAAACTCCATTTTTACTCCACTTCATTAAATGCACGATTTATAATTTTTTTTTTCTGAAATGGAATATTTTTGAATATGTTCGTGGAGATAAATACTCTTTTTTATCAACCGAATTTTATTCTTATTAGTGAACTTATTGGTAAATAAAACGTATACGATATTAGGTAGCATTTTGTTTTTAAAAATAGGTAACTCCGCGGTGGCCTTGATGATAATAAAAGAAATGATTATATGGTTACAGCAAATTTACGAGACTGTATTTTAAATTTAGCTTAAGTGTGCTGTACCAACGCCTCCTTTAACTGAAAGCCTTTACACGGTCTTTTTATAGGTTATCTGAATAGAACAAGAGTTAATTAATACAAAATTTAGTTTAAAAAAAGAAAGTGGTAGCAAATATGGTAGTGGTACCAGACCAAGATATTTTGCCCTTTTGACAATGGGAATAGTTTATTTAAAGATAATGATTTTGTTCTTTGGAAGAAAGACTTTTCTTTTATGTTGGGTAATTAGAAGTTGAGATTTTTCTCCGTTAACTTTAAACTTCCTGTTTAGGCACTAGGATTCTATTCCGATCAGCTTTTCTTTGAGTTTTTGTCGACTAATGGCAACGCCTCCTATAACTGAAAGCCTCCACACGGTTTTTTGTAGGTAGTCCGATCAGACCACTGTGAAGTTTACTTTTCTTTCTTTATTTATACAAATTGGGCACCTGGGCCGCGCAGAAGGCCCCTATCCCATATATCATGAAGTAAAAAAAAGTTAAAATAAAAGACAGTTTGAGTTCAGCAGTCTATGGGGTGGGTGTGAAGTTTAAATTATTAGTGAAAGAACCATTTAATATGAAATCTATTAAAAAGTGGTAGCAAATATATGTCTAAAAATTTTTTTTATTTATGAATATTATTGGTTTGCCATATTCACTTGTCAACCACTAGATTCAATTCTTAAATATATATGATAAATTTCTCTCAATTACTTTTATAAAAAGTTTTGGGTTCATGCGCACAACTGGTTCACTTTTTAAATAGTCTGCGCGGATTACTTATAAAAGACCGTGTGGAGGCTGTACCTACGCCTCCGATAACTGAAAGCCTCCACACGGTTTCTTACAGGTAGTTTGATCAGACCAGTATAAAGGTAAACCAGTATACAAAAGAGCCATTTATTACAAAATCTAGTAAAATTAAGAAAGTGCGGTAGTAGATATATCTCTTAAAATTGTTTTATTTATGAATATGATAGGTTTGTCTTATTTACTTGTCGACCACCACAAATTCAATTCTCAAATGTGTAAGATAAATTTCTCCCAATTGCTTAAAAAAGAAAAGAAAAAAGAATTTGGGTTCATGCGCACAGCTGGATAACTTTTTTATTTGTCTGCGCAGACTACTTATAAAAAACCGTGCTTTCTCATTTAGGAGGTGATTATCTTAAAAGGAGACATTCGTAGCTGGTATCAAAGAAATAGAAAAGATTTTTTCGATCAGAAATAAAAACTCTCAGAAATAGAAAAGAATATCTTTTTGAATATTTAACACAAAATTTTGAATTTTTTTTTTGTGGTTAATTCTTATCTTTTGATATTTCTGTAATAGATCTATCCCTAAATCTGAAAAGTTACGTTTTTTACTAATAAAAATTCTGTTTACTCAATTTCCTTTTATATTTTATAACCGTTGAACAGCTGATCTAATTTTGAGTTTCTGACTACCAATATTCGTCTCCGTAGCCTTGTATAATTTTAAACCCAATCCAGAAATCACTCCTTGATCAAGTATTAAAGGAAATTTGCCTTCATGGAAACTAACCAGCGTTAAATGAAGAGGAAAAGCACGAAAGCCTCAAACGGTAAGCCAGACGGGAAGGAAATCCTAACCTAAGATCCGTTGAGGATATTTTTCGTCAGCACTGTGGTCGGTGCGAGCCTGAAGCGAAATTTGTAATGACCAGTCATCGCTGGGACTCAAACCCGATTTACCTCAGTGAGAGGCGAGTGCTCTATCCCCTGAGCCCTCCACTGCTCCTTACTGGGTTAATTTTCAAGATCTTATTATTATAGGTTATGTTTATAATTAGTTATGTTCTTCATGTCTATAACTCATATAACAAGAAAATAATAGCCGCCACCAAACACAAGGCGACTAAATATGACAACATATGATTATTTAAAAATTGTCTATCGATCGCTATGCGTTTCATCAGAAATGTTTAGTATTGCTGTTTTTTAATAAATATGGAATTATCTTGAATATTTTATAATTCTCTGAAAATTACTTTATTTCGCACTTGTTTCTTTAAATTTTCTTTAGAAATGAATTTTCTAATGAACATTAATATCAAAAGTTTTTTTAATGATTTATAATTTTCAGTTTTTGGAAAAGCTATAACTGTTAACGACTGGTCAGCAACAAAATTTTATAGTTTTTCCTTATACAAAATAATCGACTAATTAAAAGAATGTATTTCAAAATATACTATTTTCATTTAAATAGTGTTTATACTAGTTAACTTAAACTAGTGTACACACTTTAAGGATAAATAATTTCTAAATAATCATTTCTAAGTTATCGTTTTTAAACTTTATATATTGTACGGAAAGAAAATACTACAAAATATTAAATTATTTAAAAATACTTTATTAATAATAACGAAGAACTGGAACGATGATATTTTAAGTGCATATTTAAAATTTTAAAATGTATTTTACTCAAAACATTTAAAATTACATTAAAATTCAGGGAATTTTCTAATTCGTCCCTCAAATTATAACAAGTTCTGTTTAACGCATTTCACTTTGAAATAAGATGGTGAAAATGAAGAGAACTTCGAAGGATAATTTGTAATAAAACTGTCACACAATTTTAAATTAAACGAAAAATCTAATTAAATTTATCTTTTATTGCTGCACCTATTATCCCAAAATGGAATAAATTAATTCCCAGCGTAAAACACTTTGAGGTGTCACACAAAATATCACTCTCGAACCTGAAATTTTTATTTCTTAAAGAGAATTGTTTTTAATCCTGCTACCCAGCTTTCGAGTAAAAGGCGTAGTAATATCTCGTAAATGACCGCATTACTCTGATTTATGCGCACCAAACGATAACCCGGTTAATGTGCGACAAGCGAGTAATCATTTTAATTTTGGCGAAGTTTTTGGCTAATATCGGTTGGATGATTATTCTATCGATATAATTTTAAGTTCAAAGTAATTCCGGGAAGTGTAATCAACGAAGTTCTTGTGTTTTAAGGTTTAATTTATCATCGAAAATGAATTTGCTTATAATTCAGACGACATTTTTTTTCGGTAAAGCATTATCGTGAAAATGTGTGGTTGCCAGATTTACAGAACTAGAAATAAATTAGCGCAAGGTTAAGTTGCCATATTGCTATACGTGGTAGATTAACTCAAATTGACTTACTAAAATTTTAAAAATTTTAAAGCTGCCTAATATTTTAAAAGTAATCGCTAGGGAAGTTAACTTTGTAATATTTAATTAGAGAGTGGGTGTTAATGGAGTCTCTTTATAAATTTTACTTGTTGTGGGTCATGCCGTTAATACCCCCTTCTGAAATGTGTCACCATTTCAGTTTCGAATTTAAACGGGTTCCACTTTGCGTTCTAAAATATTCTTAGTCAACTACAAAATTTAGATTAGAGTTATATTTATTTTTTGTATGATAATTTCTAGCTCAAACCAAATGTTGTATTGTTCTAAGACTTAAATCAACTTGTAACTAGCAACCTGTTGAAGAAATGGAATAAGAAATTCAGAGCTGTGAACTTTCTACGCTTTTTGTAAAATTTATTTTAGTGCTAGCTAAAGAATGTGTTTTAATGTATTACTTTTTACCCATTTAAACTTATTTTTCCGCACCACTAAATATATATATGATTTAAAAGTTCATATTCAACGCTACTATAGTCTATTTTTCTCGTGGAAAAGCTTTTAATACAGTCATAAAGTTACCGAAAATTCTGAAAGTTTTGGTTTTTAAATGTTTACGACTGTATAAAATATTTTGCTAAAAGCGTAGTAGTTGCAGGCCCGGAAATCTAATTTTTGAAATAATGATTTTTCTGTCCCTTTGTTTTGGTTCATACTATTTTTATTTTAATATAGCTTTTCCATGTGATACTCAAAATTTTATTTAAGCCAACAAGTCCATTTCAATTTTTGTATATCTTTGTTGCTGGATTCAGAGGTGTTAGCTAATGCTGAACTGTTGTTATGATAACGTAGTGAAGTAAAAAGCACTACTATAGGAAAAGAATTAGTCGAGCATTAATGCTTAAATTACCTTGGTATTTTCTAGTGTTGGCAACCACTTCAATTTTAAAATATTACAGTTCTAAACTTTCCAAAAGAAATATCGGTATTTACATTATGTATATATTTTAGGTTGATGATTATGCATATATTTGATTGTCCTTTTTTCAGTATTGATGTTTTAGTTTCTATCTCAGCGTTTCCCAAATGGTGTTTCTCGAAACCTTAGGGTTCCGTGAAAAGACACAGGGGCTAGGAAATATCTTTAACCAGTGACGATTTTCAAAACCAATAATTAAATGTATATCCGAGTAATAATAACCTACTCTTTATTTAATATTTTACTTACTTTTACGCATCGAATTTAATTCAACCATGAAGAAGTATGTTTCTCTGATAACCATTCTCAGCGTTAATGTTTTTTCATTTTTATTTTAATGGAAACCATATTGCAACTAATTCATTTTCAGTTCATTAAAATTAAATTCAGAACAAGACTAAATGTCGCTCCAGACATGTGAAATCAACTGTCTGTCAGTCAAAATATGATACCATGGAAAAAAATTCATTCTTCATTAATATTTTCAAAAATATTTTCTAACACTAAATGTTTTCGAAATAATTAGGAAAAATTTAAATCATTACATATATTATTTCAAAATAATTCATAAAACTTAGATCATTATATTTATATTTTCAAAATAATTAATAAAATTTAGATCATTTCATATTTTCAAAATACTTAATAGTCTTCTGGTAATTAATACATATTCACAATTGCTAAATGAATTTATTCATTTAGTCTCCGGGTTCCGACAAATGAAGGTCGATCATTTAGGGTTCCACAACCAAAAAAAATTGGGAACCTCTGATCTAGTTTCATCAATATACTCGGAAAGTCGAGTTACTTTTATAATTGTACTTGTGCTACTTTGCATTTATTTTTCATATGAGCCTTGAGCTTTGAATAAATTTCGTTTTGACAAATAGTTTATATATATATGTATATATATATATATATATATATATATATATATATATATATATATATATATATATATATATATATATATATATATATATATATATATATATATATATAATATTTTAAAATTAAATTCACCTTACTACATTGCCCCAAATAGCTGTACTGTTTTGTATCTTTTCTTAACAAATCATTTGAACAAAGTTACGTCTCATTCTGAGTCGTTTGCTGAGCCCATTGGTAACTATGAAATGGTAACGTTGGTAACCTTTGGAAATGTAATTCCTTGATTTGAAATCCTCTGTAAGCTTTGTAAAATTTTCACTTATTTTATTCACACTATGATTTCATAATTTATTTACATATTTATTAAATATTTATTTATTTATTTTATTGTTTACTTATTTATTTTTATTGCATAGATAACACAACACACATCCTCTATAACAAATATTGGAAGTTAAAATAATTACCAAATTAAGACAAAATATACGGATAAAACAATGAAAACTACAACTTTTAAATTTCTTTATCACGCTTAACGATGACCAAACAAAAATAAATTAAAACAAAATAAAAAAATACCTATAAAACAACGAAGACTATAACTTTCAAATTTCTTCAGCAAACCAAAGGTAACTATTCTATATTTACTTTATACTTATTTATGTTATTGAAATTAAGAAGAAAAGAATAAATACGTCTAAAAAATTTAAAAACATTTAAAAATAAACTTCAGTTGAGAGAAGCATCTGAATGAAAGAAGTTCGGATAATCAAGGTTTAAACTCACGAAGAAATGTCATCTTTCTAGGTTAAAAAAAGTTAATTCAAAAACAAAAAAAGGGCCCTGTTACGCGGAACAAAATGGACCCTCCTTTGCTTTACATTAGACTCGATAAAGTAAATATTTTTTTAATGTTTGGAGAAAATTATCTATACGTACTACAGTATAATGATTAATACGACTCAATAAAATCACCTTCTCGAAAGACAGTCACAACACCTGATCCTACTTCATTTAAAGATAAAATTGGAATAAGCAAACAGTATCTACAAAAATGAACCATCTCTAAACTAGTTAATTTTCTGTAAATTAATTCAAAAATAATTGAGAAAAAATCAATATCGCTATTTATATATATTAAAAAGTGTGTAAAAATGTATATAGAGATATTTATGCATGAAAGAAACGTTGATTCTGATTCATTCAGTTAATAAGTTAATAACACAAAATTATATATATATATATATATATATATATATATATATATATATATATATATATATATATATATATATATATATATATATATATATATATATATATATATATATATATATAAACACAAATAATAGAAAATAGAAGACTATTAATGGGAAAAAACCAAAAGTCTTTCTCAAGACACATCTTTTGGTATAATTTAATGCCATATTTCTGAATAAAGAACAATTATACTAAGATAAAAATTATTCTTTGTATGTGTCCTTACTATTTAATATTACATTGACGATTTATCGTAAAATACAACATAGATCAACACATGTTCATTGCCTTGTAGAATCGAATCTTATTCTTTAGTGTTACAGTGGGCTGTGTCATTTCTAATGCAATTAATTACAAATCTAACACAATTTAAATATGTTGAAACATTCTCGTTGTAAACTGATATTGATATTAAATATTGTTTCTTTTTTTCACAGACAGTTCCATGTAGTCCGACAAAATGTATGGGATCGATCATGTCTTGTCCATCCAAAAGAGCATCAGGGACACCAAGACCCAAAGATGAAGTGCTGAGGGATGCCAAACATTTTTTCGACCAATATTTTTGCAGTATTAAAAGGTTAACCCTTCTTTTATTCTCTCTTATTCTAAATTCTGTGGTAGTAGTTAGTAACAATAATAATATATGCTGAATAAGCAAACATTATATTTTTTCTAACTACTACGCTGATATTACACAGGGGCTCAACCAACTTAAATAGCTTTTCAATAATAAAACAAGCTAAGATATATAGTTAAATCAGATGTGTTAACACGTTGAGCGCCGCGTCAGCCATCGGTGGCTGACACTGGACTTTCCATTGAGGCCGCGTCAGCCACCGGTGGCTGACACTGAAATTACATTAAGGCCCCGTCAACCACCGGTGGCTGACACTAAAATTACATTTAGGCCGCGTCAACCACCGGTGGCTGACACTGAAATTACATTTAGGCTGCGTCTGTCACCGCTTGCTGACACTGACCTTTCACATAGACCGCGAAAAACAGCTGGCTGACAGCGTATAACATGATATAGAACTATAAAATTTACACTCTTTTATGGAGTTTCAGAAAATTTATTCAAAATTTACTTAATTATTGTGATTCTTGGTTTAATAAATTCAATTTAGTAGATTTTTATCCACCACTATTTTTATACAATTTGTAGGCTTATATAATTCACCACTATTGTCTGACTTATCGTGATAAACCTTCTAAAATAATAGCAAAATCCGTTTAATATTTGCAAATTTAGTTTGTAGTTGTTTACCGTAGCCAGATGGGCAAGTCATGTAAAATCTTCCAAGCCTAAGTTAAAAGGGCTGTCCTATTGTTAAAAGACTTCAACATCTACCAGATAAAATTAAATATAATTTTGTTTGGAAGTAGTATTTGTGAAACCAAATTAAAAAAATATAAACGAGAAAAAAATAGTTAAACATATTCAAAGAATAGAATAAGTATTTATACATTCTAGTAAAGTTGCATCTTATCGGTGAACTTTTTATCTTTGACATATAGCTCAATATGCTCGTTTTGGAAAATAGACATCCATGATACGTCTGAATAAATGGACATCCATGATGTGTCTTAATATATCCACATTCACGATACTTCTGAATAAACGGACGTTCATGATGTGTCTCAATAAATGGACATTCATATGATACATCAGAATAAATAGACTTAGAAATTATGAACATTTTCGTTATCGCGGATTTTGAATTCAGTCAAAAATTAAAAAATCACCTACTATTTCAAGATTAGAGAAACAGGATGGCTATAGTCTGAAAAATTATTAAAAAAATAATTACAAAATATTTCATATAATATAAGAAATTTTGCAGTTAAGTTCAGTTTTACTTTAGTGTCAGTAAATCTGTTAGTTTACATATAATTTATTTAAAAGCATGCTTTCGTTGAAAAAAGTAAGAGTTAAAAACATATTGTTTCCTGCAACTTTTACTACCGCTTTTAAAAACTTTCCTGACTATAACCATTACAAGAAGATATAGAAATACTCTATGTGAATTTAATAACTGTTGAATTTACTCTGAAAGCTTTTGTAATTTCATTACAGATTATTGTTGCGAAAACGTAACATTTTATAATAAAGTAAAAAGTACTTTTATGTAAAAGTTATGTTTATTTTTAAATTGAAATACATAAGTTTACCTGTCTACAAATCGAGGGTACTCACTAGCTGCAGAAATTAAAGTGTGATAAAAAACTATTTTTAAGACAGCTTAAAATTTCATAAAAAATTACTTTTTAATTTAATTTTAGAAAATCAGTTTTAAATTTTTGCGCCACGAGAAACTAAATGATAAAATTTGTAATAGGTATGAGTGCTTTAATGAAAGTATGTATATTTTACAAAATTTAGCAACCACTTTAACACAATTTCCAGACCGTTCGTATTCAAAATGTATTAGGTACGAAGAGGATATATTCACAAAGTTTTGTTCCTTCTAGTTAAAATTTATTTCTTTAACAAAATAGTCACTAGTCTTTTAACTTTTTAAAAATGTTATTGGATCCGTAAACCTTTTGTTATGGACTTCCACTCCACTGCAGTGACGCCACTGAACGGTGCACCACATAGAGCTGCGGGTTCATTGCATGTCAGTAAGTTGATACTAAGATTTACATAACAAATATATTTGGAAAATTTTCCAATTATTATAAATAGAACCGTGATGGCATAAGGGATAAAGCGTTCACTTTCCAATAAGGTGAACCGGGTTCGAAACCTAGCGGTGGCTGGTCGATACGAATTCAACTTCCGGCTTTCACCGATCACTGTACTGACTTAATATATCCTGAGTGGTAGACGGCTCATGGGTTAGAGTTCCCTTGCCTTCTGACCAGCCATGTGAGATTTTCGTGATTTTGCTCTCCTTGTCACGCAAATGCGGGTTAGTTCCATAAAAAAAAGTCCTCTATGAAGGCAAATTTTCCCCAATACTTGATCCAGGAGTTCCCTTGTCTTCTGGATTGGGTTTAAAATTACAAGGCTACGGAGTTGAACATTAGTTGTCGTAAACCAAAAAAAAAAAATTTGTCGGCTGTTCAACATCAGTTACAAAATAAAATTATTTTAAATTAAGATATTAAGAAAAAGACAATTAAAATTTAAGATATTCAAAAATTTTTTAGCAATTCAACTTAGCATCTGAATTTTAAAACAATGTGCCGGCAACTAATGGAATCGACCCACAAAACATATAACGGCATTCATGATATGTTTTTTGGGGTATTGATAGTTACCAAGCAGTATGACGAGGACGCCTGCTAAATACGTCGCTCGTAAACACAAAATATCACGTGGATGCCGGCTAATACGATGCATAATCTCGTACTCACAGGACGTCGTGTAGATGCCGGCTAAATACGTCACTCGTAGCGAAAGGGTTAATGAGCTGAGAAATTTAAAATTCATTTAGTTTCAATTTACAACTATATGCCATTCCTAGCAGAAAACGCAACACTAAATATTTTTAGGCAAGTAAAAATATTTTCGAATATTTATTGATGCAATCTTTATAATACAAATATAGAAATCTAAATAATTTTCGAAGCAAAGATATTTATTTGAAACGTTTAGAATAATGTTACATTTAAAAGTAGATATTACGAATACAAGTGCAACAGAAATAAGAGGAAAAAAAACATAGGTTTCTTTAATAAGATAAGCATTTATTAAAAGCTCAATGAGAAATTAATAATTTTGTTAAAGCATTTTGAATAAACCTGTATCGTTTCTTCTTGAAATAATAATTAATTTTAAATCTAAATATTAAATTTTCTTCCATTTTAATTATTGCTCAAGAAATATAATTTAAATCTATCGAACGAATAAACTCTCAGTTATATTAAAAGCAAAATTCTATCTAATCGTTTGATAATTATAATTAAGATTTCGCAGTAGGGGATGAATATTTTTTGTGTATAAAAGTTTATGTTTTTTATGCTTTAATATATTGAAATACGTTACGTTTTTTTTTCCTTGATTAGTTTTAATGAAAGAAACTCTTTAAATTATTTTTCTTCAAATATTTACCTACAATAGTATCTTCTTCAAATATTGCAATTTACATTTATAAATATTATTCCTCCCTCCACCCTTCTCTTAATTATCATCAAATCAGATGAAGAAGAAAATATCTCTTTTGGTTATGTACTCTGATTTAAATATGTCAGTTAGCACTTATTTCGTGGCTAAACTTTTTAGTAGGCGGAGTTATCGTTATTCTACTAGTTTTGAATGTTTAACACGTTCACGCCGGGTGTTCAGGCCAGAAAGTGGGACGGAAAAGAGAAAATACTGGTAGAAGAACTATTTCAATATTAGATAATATTCGGAAGGAGTTAATCTATTCTCAACAATGACAATTCACTGTAAGGAAATTTATCACGGCGAAGAAGCGATTCAATATAAAAATTGCATCTGTTAAAAACAATTGGTAGTTATGGATTTTTATTATTCCCGGTAAAAAACTAAAAAATGAAATTTATTTGTTACCAGTTTTTACTCCGGTGCGCCGCCCGATGAGGCAATCTAGCGTGGGTCACCGGTGGGTCACGCCGGCGTGAACGTGCTAATTCACTGCCAATTTATTAACACTTTTTCCGGAAGTGGAGTAATTGGCATCGTTTATTCATGTTCCCTAAAATATATCCATAACATGCATAGTAATATCTTGATCAGAACTTATGCATACGCAATATTAAAAAAAAGGTAGTTACATTAGAAGTTATCAACTTATTATTACTATTTTACAATTATTAACTTACTTATAATATTATTAATTTTAGTTTAACTTCTAATTCCCTACCCACCTTTTTTTCAATAACATTCTTTTTATATCAATGGGAATGAATTAAAAAATTATTTTATCATAAACATGTATCTAACAAAAATTCGATACTCCAATCTACCGAAAAACAACTTAAATTTTTATAATTGGATATGAAATTGGCGTCCATTTAAAATTTCAATGACGTCTAAAATAGTAAAATAACCCCGTAGTTGATATTACGTTTTATACTCTTTAAGAAACGCTTTCCTTGTGGTGGTTACCACTATATTACCATTACATTATTAATTAGAAGCAGAACATTGATATTACTTCATTTGTCCCCCGAAGCATTGTATTGCATTTTGTCTTTGCGTGACCGGTAATTAGTCTTTATCGAATCATTTACCAATCTGCTTAGCTCATGTGTCTATGCCTTGCGCTCCTCATCCTACTCTGTTGATCTGGTTTCCTACGGACATATGAAAATTTAAAAAATGGTTTTAATATACTAATAAAGAATTTTCAGAATTCTTTTAATCAGCTTTAACTCTAAAGTTATACGCTTTTTAAAAAAATATTTTATGGAGTAGTAAACATTTAAAAACCAAGCTTCCATTTTAAATATTTAAATTAACACGTTTTTTTTCGTATTTGTCTTGCTCACACCCTTCTATAAAATTCATTAAATAAATATGCCTTTATATATTTTTGAAGACATGCATAAATAAGGACAAAGAATGAGAAAAAGACAATATATTATGCCTATTGAACAATTTTATCCGTGACAGATTACGCATGTTTATACGAAGACGTAGTAGGTGCCTTTGTAGAAAATAAGTGGTAGCGCATTTACTCTTAAATGTATACATTAGATGTAATTATATTGGATACTTTCGTTACAAGACAGAATGTGTATGCACATGCTCCTTTGCGACATATATGCTGGCTGATAGAAGCTAAAATATTAAACTGTAATTGATATTACCATTGAGTTAAAAATCCTACCTCACTTTTTATAAAAGAACCTTTTGCAGTACTGTAAAATGAGATGTGTGCTCCAGCGTACAAAACTTTACAGTTGACGTTGACCTAATACTCCTCACAATTCCATAGTTTCATGGCAGGTCTTCCAACTACGCTTTTCGCACAATATTTCATAGAGAGGTCGACATTCTAAAGCCTAATTGGTAATTTTGCCAACATTTTATAAGCTTCATCATGAATAAGATGAAATAAAGTGGCGTTGCATGTGAAGCTTTAAATCATTTATCTGTAGTGGCGAAGAAAATAAGTTCAAATGAATGATAAATAATACCTTAAAATATCAATTTAGGATCACGTGCTTTTTTAACTACACGTGATCCTTTAATACCACAAGTGAAAACTAGAACAAAGTGGTTTTTAATATAAGCTTTCGAATCATTTACAAGTAGTGGAGCGAAAGACAACTTTAAATCCAATTTATAAAAGAAAGAATAACACATTAAAGCATAAACAAACTTGGCTACCACTGAAAGAATTTTTTTCATAAAGAGTCAAAAGTGGGCAGTCCTGCTATGGTTGTATAGCTAGATATCGAGAGCTGCAGTAACGAACAAAATGGCTCACTCTACCACACTGATTCTCAACCACTAAGCCGCGGCACTTTTGTGTGCCGCCAAATATTAGAAATGATACAATAAATATTATAATGCTTTTTTTTATTACGAGCAAAGTTAAAATTAAAGAAAAGTGTATATATATATATATATATATATATATATATATATATATATATATATATATATATATATATATATATATATATATATATATATAATAATAATAATAATAATAATAATATTATATATGCATACATAATATTATATACATATATTATATACATATATATATACTTTTTATAATTTTTCCAGGCTTTAACAGCGTGAACATCTTTGTCGGCGATTGTCTTGTCTCTGACAATCTTAAAATAAGAAGGAAGCGTTTAAATTGTATTTTGCAATTTCAAAAAATGCTGAAATAAGTAGAAAATTAAATAACTATTAAAATTATTAATAAACAGAAGAAAGTAAGCTAAATATTAACTTTCAAACGGAAATAAAAGCTAATCATAAAAGTAAACTATGCAATTAATAGGTATAAAAGCAAATTAACAAATGATAACTAACAAAAAATAAGCTAATAAATAATAATTAGCAAAAAAACTAGGTAACAAGAAATCACAAAAAATAATGTAAAAAAACTAACAATTAATAACTATAGAAAACAAGCTAACAATTAATATCTAGCAAAAAATAAAAAAATAACTGTTACTAACTAATAAAAATTAGTCGAAAGAAATAATTAATCTCTTAATAAACGTGCTTTTGTAGTACATATTATTTTATTTCCCATTCAAAACTATTATCACAAACTATTTAACAAAGTGTATTATAGATAAGTAAACAACTTTTAAACTAATTTTTTCATTGTGCCGCCAAATTTCGAAATCGTTAAAAGTATGCCGCCACAAAAAAAAAAAATTGAGAATCACTACTCTACCATATGCGGAGTTCCTACTATCTTTCACATTTTTTAATAGTGGTAATAAATTTGCGTTAATTTTCAAAGGAATACTCTTTTTGAAGACACTAATTTTAACAAGTAGAAATCTGACTGCTTAAAATTCTCATACGTCAGTTATAGAGGTGCCAGCTAGCTCCATATAAAGGGTAAATTTCTTCTAGCATTAGTAAAAGCTGTGTTTGAATGTTTGATTCTAGTTTAATGAATTCAAGTGAAAGTTGAGTAGCCCGTCATTGCACAGACTTTTGTTCAGGTATCTCACGTTAAGGCTATCAATTTATTTTCAAAATTAACCATAATTTTGCTATTGCAGTTCTTACTCCTTTACCATTTTCTTTACTTTATTTAGCAAAACCTGGGCACCAGGGCCGCGCAGTAGACCCATATACCATTCATCATGAAATTACAGAAAATTAAATAAATATATAAAAAGTTTATATACAGAGTCTCTGGGGTGACTGCCTTTACCATTTTCAGATATGACAATTTGCTCCACTTAGTAAAAATCATTTTTTCTTGTGGTAACGAAAATTAAGTTATTTTTAATTAGTATTTTTTCCTTGTAAGTGATTTTTCCACCACTGCATATCAAGAATTTGAAATATCATATGAAATGCAAGTGGTATTACTTTTAAATAGTAGGCGTTATTATCCCCATTCCACACTTATTGCTATTTAGTTTGCTACCAATTTATTAAAACATTTTATAATTTTATAACCGTCGTTGAACAGCTGACCCAATTCTTGGGTTTATGATTACTAATATTCAACTACTTAGCCTTGTGATTTTGAACACAATCTAGAAGACAAGGGAACTCCTAAATCAAATCGCGCATGGGCTGCAGTAGCGCCACAACTCAAAAAATCATGTTTTGAGATAAGTGGGTTGAAAGTTTTCACTGCTAAGGTAAATGCGTAAGAAATGTTTTAGTTTGCTTAAACGAAGATTACCTTCAAGTTGAATTATGAGTTGTGCTATTATTGCTTCGGAAACGAATGTGTATTTTCTATTTACACCTGTTCTTAGTCCAAAATGAGTGTTTTTTTAGTTGGGCCACTATTGCAGCCCATGACCGAAGTATTTTATTTTATTTTATATCCGTCGTTGAACAGCCGGCCCAATTTTTGGGTTTACGACTACTAATGTTCAACTCCGTAGCCTTGTAATTATGAACCAATCCAGAAGACAAGGAAACTCCTGGATCAGTACCCCCAGAGGTATTGATTTGTTATGGGAACATGGAGGACTTTGCGACTCGACAGATTTAACGCGCATCAGTCACCATTTACTATACGGGGAAACTTCAGCCGGCGGGGATCGAACCCACGAACTCTTGGACATGGATCCAGCGCCCTACCGACCAGGCTTTCCCGGCCTGTTACCGAAGTATTGAGAGAAATTTGCCTTTGTGGATGATTTTTTTTTTATGGAACAAACCCGCATTTACATCTAGAGGAAGACCACGAGTGCCTCCAACGTCTCCTATAACTGAAAGCCTCCCCACGGTTTTGTATAGGTAGTCCGATCAGACCACTATGAAGGATATCCACTTTTCGAACGAGTCATCTAATACAAAATCTAGTTGAAATAAGAAAGTGGTAGCAAATATATAACTAAAAATTTGTTTTATTTATGAATATTATGGGTTTGCCTTATTCACTTGTCAACCACTACAGATTCAATTCTCAAATATATATGATAAATTACTCTCAATCACATTTATAAAAGGTTTTGGGTTTATGCCCACAACTGGTAAACTTTTTAAATAGTCTGCGCGGACTACTTATAAAAGACCGTGTGGAGGCTTTTTAATGAGGAGGTGATGGTACCTCCCACGGTTAGTCCGACGGCAAAAGGACTGTAACCCATGATCCGTATACAACTTAGGATATTTCACGTCAGCACTGTGGTCGGTGCAGGCCGGATGCGAAGTTTGTATCAACCAGCCATCGCTGGGATTCTAACCCGGTTCACCTCATTTGAAGGCGAATGCTCTATCCCCTGAGCCCTCGTTGCTCTATTGAAAAATTGCAGGAAATGAAGCAGTTGGCATTCTTGTATTTTGTATTTTTTTGCAGAAAGTGGAACAATTAGCATGCTTTTGGTTAATACGGAGCAGTTTAAATTTATAGAATGTGCGCACTCTGATAGAAAAAGACTCAATAAAGCAAAAAGATTGCAAAAAAAAAAAAAAAAAAAAAAAACAGATTAAAAATAAGAAACAAAGATTTAATAAATATTTCAATATAAAATAAAAAACCATAATTTACTTTTATTCTCCTAAGATGCGTTACTCAAAGAAAAGGAAAGTTAAACAATTTAATAAATTAAGCCCGTTTAAATACGATTTTTCTGATAGTTTAAGTTCATAAAATAAACTTATTTAACCCGTCTCTCTTTACCGATATTTTAAGCACTGTATTAATTCAAATAATTGAAAGAGTTCTTTTTCAGAATGAATTCTCCAAGTCACGTCAGAAGATGGAAAGAGATAATGGGCGAAGTCGAATCCAGTGGCACTTATGAATTAAAGGAAACTGAATTGGTGTATGGTGCTAAACTTGCTTGGAGAAATGCGCCAAGATGCATCGGAAGAATACAGTGGTCTAAATTACAAGTCAGTAATTCGAATATCGCAAATTATATTTGATGCATTGAATAAGTATATAAATAACAATGATAATTTATTATTCAAACTAAAATTGTTCGAAAATCGTACAGGGCTCGCATAACATTCGAAAACTTCTCATTTTGTAGCAAACCACCTCATTTCTTTAATAAACTATATGTATATAAATAAAATGCATGCGTACAAATAAAATGTATATAACTTGGATATAACCAATTAGTGACTAGCATTATTTTTAACAGTTAAAAATATGTTTCATACTTATCATTGGTTGGATGCATGCCAAAATCGTTTTAGGTATTATAATATAAAATTAACATGAAGATTTATATCGGAATTTAACGCTCTGTGCCTTCCTTTTAAAGTGGGTAAAAGGGTTAATAAAATATTGCTAACTAGACAAATAAGGTAAAGCTTCCAACGAATGGATGCCATCTAATTCGTTTTAGGTTAAACATCGTATAGAATGGTACACAATAAAAACTTTCAGAATGTTTGTTTATTATCAAAGTTTTAAACGATTTACCTGTAGATATCTTCGATCAAAATGCAGTTTTATATGAACTATTAAATCATTTACATATTTCAAATTAACAGTGGGGAAAACAAATTTAAATCAAAATTACTAAGTAAAGAATCACATATTAAAACATAGTTTTAGCTATCGCTACAAGTAATTTTTCCAAAAAGCGTAGAAAGTTAGCAGCCCTGCCGATATGTGTAAATTTTTTGATCTGAATTAACCCTTTAGTGGGCCATTTATTTAAAGGTAAATTAAAGAATTTTTGGAACTGAAATTCATATATAAAAATAGTAAATGATATAAGAAAAGAAAACTCATTTAGCTTATAAAAAATTAATTTAAATGCCATTTTTTTTGGTGGTCAGTACATTTACCATGAACTATTAGGAATTTATAAACTTTTATTTTTCTTTATTTATAAACTTTTATTTTTCTTTATTTATAAAATAAATTTTATAAATGCCACAAACTTCAGAAGGAATTATGCATTTTATAACTTTTATACGTTTTCTTATACTAAAAAATGGTTGCCAATTTTATTCAAACGCACTTCATGAAAACTGAAGTTATTAACAAATTGACAAACCTAAATTAACAGTGATAGAAAAGTTAACATGAACTTTAAATTTTGGTGGTAAGTATACTTAGTACGACTTTAGAAAGGGTTAAACGAGACTAAACTTTAGTCGATAAGACCAATAGCTTAAATATTGTAATAGTTATCAAAATTTGCATTTAAAAATTTTATAAGTTAAAAGTAAAGTTTATAAAGTTTTGCAATATAAAATTTTTTATAAAACTTGCATTTATGTACCTATACTGTGTTTATTTAATTTGGGTTAAATATAATGCTGTAATTTAAATAATATAGAAACATACACAAATTTAATAAAAAAGCCATATTTTAGTATTTTTTTCACCAATGTTGTACAAATAAATTTAAATAATTTTTTAATTTTCTACTGGAATTTTTAACAATATAAGTACTTAATAATATATGCAAACAAATAGTATGCTAAATTATGTTTTTATCACCTTAACCCTAAAGCACTTAACCTTAAAGCAAGTAAGGATTTATTTATTCTTTAAATTTCCATTTAATCATTGTTTATGGCAAGCAAATGTTATTATAATTTCTTAATGATAAAATGAGAAATTCATGTCTTTAAACTTGTGTGAAATTATAGATAATAACTGCATTTCTCTGCAACATTTTATAATTTGCAAGTCTTAAATGCTTAAAAGAATCAAAATTCATATGTTTAGATATTATCAATAATATAGAGATATGGCTCGTTCATATCATTACTACCGTACGGATCAGATATCATTTGTGTAGATATCGAATTAATGTCCATAGTACGGAGATTTGGATATCAACACTAGTCTTGATGTCATACAAGCATTAACAGTCTGAATGTTAAGCGGACATACGTGTACTGAAATCATACTGATGTACCAGGGCCAAATCTCCGTACTGTAGACATCATGCTGATTATGTTTTTCAAGGTCTATTTACAGAGGTGTTTAGACAAGCAATTTATTAGATCCTATGTTATGCCCAAATAAAGTCAATAGAATCAGTAGTATAGAGCAGTGGTTTCCAACTAGCGACCCGCGGTCTTATTTGTGGCCGCCGGCTAACTAAAATACATTCATATAAAGAAATATATATAATTTTTTGAAGACAAGTTTCCGTGAAAATCTATACAAATTTTAAATACATTTCAATTGCGAAAAAAAAATTATATTTCTTCATTCTTATTAAATTTAGTATACCAAGGGTAATATCATCATCAACTCATGTTTTTAATTACGACCCCCGGATGCATGTCAGTTAGAAGTCAGTGGTTAAGGGAATCATTCAAGTCGTAAGTCGATAGAGCTGATTAAAAATAATAAGGGATATCTGCATGGAAATTTTGATTTTTGACTGTAATGTTCGACGTATAAGACCCTCATAACTTCAAAATTTTTCTCTAGATCGATTTAATTTTGATTTAAATGGCTTTAACCTCTTCAGACCCAATGTATCACCAACTTGGGAAAAATTATAGAGTGGTGACGAATTTTTCTCAAGACGGCAGAAAATTTCATTAACTTTACTTCCAATAAATTTTATAAGATCAGTTTTGAATTTTTCAACTAACAATAAACGAAATGAAATTATTTTTCAGCAGATATGAATACTTTAAAGTATGTATATTTTTCAAAATATAGCTACCACTTTAACAAATGGATAATATCAGGTCTGAAGAGGTTATTATAAAGTAATACATTACTAACAATACCTTATACGTTTAGATAGTAATATCAGACGCATGAAGCACAAAACTATACCTCTTTAACATAAGAACTTTTATAATTTTTGAACGACTTGTCTAATCAACTTGAAAATGATTTCAAGTTATTTTGCATAAATAAACACCAGAAACAATACCTCATTTGTCTTAATAGCAAAGGCTGAATTTCCTTTTTTTACTATATTTTTGATCAAGGGACATAAATGTCCACCATTGTCTTTCAAATTCTACAAGGCAAAATTTAAAAAAATGAGACCACCTACAGTATTTCATAATAGAAATGCACTCGAAATTGAATTGTTAGACCAACGATATAAACAAAAGACATGTTTAAAATGTTTAAATTTAGTAGAGTGCTAAATTTCTATTTTCGTAACAGTAGTTATTATTTTTAAGTGATTTTAAAATCAGTCTCAAGTAGTTCTTTCGAATATAATGGACAGGCAATTTAATAATTTAAAACCTTTTCTCAATATGTTCTTTTTTTGGCATGCTTAGTAGTATCATGCATAAATATTGAATTATAAATTCACTTCAATTATTATATTTTTATTATTACTTTGCAATTACCTTAATAGCTTTTATTGTTTTCTCATCAGCATCAAATGATTCTAAATTGAGCAACCTCTTGACACTCACCACTAAAAGCAAATTTATAGACAAAGAAAAAAAAAGATATGGTAATCAAGACAATAAAAATAACCAATTTTACTTCAAGCGTTTATGGCATTAATTTGGTGGATAAATTAGAATGTTTTTCTCAAAAATCTACTCAAATTAACTTTAGAATTGTTTTATTTTTTTTAGATTGATAATCATAATTTTATCAGTTTAAGTTAGCCAACTAATCTCTCATACTCAAAAAATTATTTTTAATAAAATCATCTTTTTTCCGTCTTTTTTTTTTTCTCCGTGCACGTACCAGTTTTCTCGGTCAACTATTTTTCCGTCTTACTTCCTTCATTGATATTAGTATAGAGACCAAAAAACGCAATGAAATTTATTAATTACTTATTATCAATTTATTTAATAACTTATTTGAAGTGATGGTTTATTTAACAAAAATTCTAATTTAGAAAACATCCTTCACGGAAACATATTAGGTAATTTAAACTTTAATACGGGAAAATATTTTATGCTGTATTAAGAACCTTTGTTATAGTAAAAATATATACTTTGGCAGTACAGTGCATGCCAAATCAAACGTATTACTGGTTGTCATCGGCTCCCTCAACTACCATGCTTGTTGGCCGAGAGAAACATGGACGTTATGGCTCCAAAATTTTGAAGTCAAAGGAATGATGGTGGCAATATGGTCACATGAACAGTATTTTTTCATCAGCCGCCTATTGAAGCTGTTTGGAATTCAAGTCGTTACCGAAAATAGAGCCCCGGACCTTCACAATGAGAGCTTAGTACTTTAACCTCTCTGCTATCATCATACCTATGTTACGCCTCTTTGCTATTCCATACACCAAAAAAATAATAATAAAAAAAACTGTAAGCCAATTAATAAGTTTAGATTATAACGATTCAAATAAGTTCATCTTAAAAGTATTATTAAGATAGTATTAAGAAATTACATTTTAATAAAGAGCCAACTCTCGCAGTTTTAAACTCTTAGTTTAGAAACTAATCAAAATAAAATAAAAAGTAATAATAGCAGAGTAAAATAAGAAAAATAAATTTTACAGGTAAAAAAATTTTACTTTTAAATTTGGAATACAAAAATATTTTACAAGAAAACAATATCTGTATGGCTTTTATTAATTTAATAGGTACTGATGATAGCTTAAAAAAATATAATAGTTAATGTGGGAAAACTGGATCCTACGATGTGATTATCAGGCCAATAAAAATGTACCAACAACATTAGAAAGCTGCATTAGATTTTACTGTATAATTAGATATATAGGATAATATAATATATAATAATAAATCCAAATATTCTAAATTGGGCTAAATTACGTATCTGTATGAATCTTTACTCTGTTTTCGAATTGATTAGTTTGAAATATTCATTTTTTCACGTATATTTATTTTTTTCAGGTTTTCGATGCCAGATACGTTTCCACAGCTAGAGAAATGTTTGAAGCTCTTTGCAACCACATTAAATACGCCACAAACAAAGGAAACATCAGGTAATTATTATGACAAAACACGTATATTCCATAACCAGAGAGTTTTAAATTTGTTATAAGCTTATATGACATCATAGTCGTACGGTTTTGAGTGTTAAAGCGATTGTTCTTAAAATAGAAGACATTTTTAGCCTTCTAAAGACATACACATATTTACTTAGTTATAGATTTACGAGAAAAGTAAGATATGAATAGTTTTTCCCCTACTTTTTTTTAAGTTCAAAGAAATCAAATCGAAGTGAGAAGCGCGAATTCTGTGATCTAAAATTCTACCAGAAATCAAATTCTGAGGTCTCACGAATTTCACGGTTTGTCAAACTTTCTCAATGACTCCAACGTCACCATCTGAAAGAACATGCGCATCAGAAAACAACATGTGGAGACAAAAAATCGATATTGTCAAAAATTGTAAAAACAAATCTGGCAACGGGTGAATCTTGTAAATGATCTTTATTCAATTTATGCGTAGAACCACAGCATTATAATGTTATTCAGGTATTTTTAGACGCAGTTTCTAAATATTTGGAGTTTAAAAATGAGAAAACGATTTCTTATACTGAAATTAAACATTGAACTTTCAAAGTTGTAAATGCATTCTTTATCATTTAAACAAAACAAAAAATCTAAACAAGAACAACTCAGTAAAATATTTTTTATTTTGTTTTTTATGCATACTAAAGTATTGAAACTATTCTTTTGGATTTAAATACAATAAAAGGGAAATTCAACTTTAATACCGAAAAGAACATCATACAATTATTAAATAACTTACATATTAATCCTTCGCATTCTGAGTATTTAAAACATGCTTATAAGATAAATGTAAGAATTAGCATTTAAAATATAGAATATAATTTTTTCATAAAGTGTATTTTCATAGAGTGTTATAGTTCGAGTACTCATAATCAGGAGGTTTTACCTCCTGCTCGCCGATCCTCACAATTGATTCGTTATCACTTTGCTTCCTGACATTAAACAGATTTAAATATTAAAATTAAAAATTATTCAATTAAAAAACATAATGTTTAATTGTATTATCACTAAATTTGTCCATAATTCCATAAAATGTTTAATGTCCAGCTTCTATCGAGATAAAATATAAGCAGAATCGTTTTTGCTCAGTCTTCAATGCAACTTCATCCACAAACTTTTAAATTCTTATTTATGTTTCGGATACTATAAAAACTTGTTAAGTTTTTTACTCTTCAGAAATTATTCAGCAATGGTGCAAGATATTGATTCAGAGTATTTTTTTGAAATTTCAAATAATTAGTTCGAATAATTTATTTAAATATCACATGTTGACTATTCACAGTTTTATATATACAATGGTTGTTTTTTAGGTAAGGGCAGTTTGAAAATAAAAACTAAACGAAAGAAAAATTTCAAGAAACAAATTTATTTTCAGACTCTACATAATTTTCTCTTTTTTCAGCATAGTTGCCAAGTTTGTTTAAAGACTTATCATACGCTACAACAAGATTTAGAATACCCTCCTCATACAAACTTGCCGCCTGTTCCATTAACCAAGAAGTGGGGTCGTTTTCACGTATTCAAAGTGATTGCCGCCAAAACGTTGTGTGAAATATCGGAAAAGATAAAAAAAATCACTCAGCGCAAGGTCTGGGCTGTAAGGAGGGGTGATCCAAAACATCCCAACCAAAAGAGTCCAATAAAGCTGGTATCTAAACTGCGAATAGAGTCATTGTCATAGAGTAGCAAAATTCCCTGTCAGCATGGCAGGGAATTTTGCTACTTCACAAATCTGCCAGTGAATGTATGTAGCAGACAGGTTTTTTGCCGACTAAGAACGCATCACTGATCGTATCTTGTGCATGGCGGGTAATTTGTTAAATTTAAACAATTTAAATACGCATAACCGATCGTTAAGTTTACCAACACACATGCAGCTGAGTACAGTTGTTCCCAAGGAATGCCGGGGACACGACCCAAGCATCTCGTTGCCAAACTATCACCTCCTACTTCAGAAAGCCTCATCACGGTTTCTTATAAGTAGTCTGCGCAGATTATTTAAAATGCAAACCACTTGTGCGCATGAACCCAAATACTATTTTAAAAGTTCGTTCGTTCTTTAGTTGTTGTAGAACTGGGCATCAGAGGCCTAAATGGCCCTTTTCCCATTCATCTTGAAATATCCCATGACGGGAACATACATAGAAAAGATGTGATGTAGGCTCGGAATAGAACCTGAAATGTGATAAAAAGGAATCATGTGAGGTGTAGCAGGCATGATGATGGAGGTATTTTAAAAGTACTCATACTCATATGTGGTGGTTATCTTAGCATCAGCCCTGCTAGGGGCTCTAACTAATTCATCTGAGTGAGGATAAATAATAAATCGCCGAAGCGCAACTGAAAGGTGAAGGTTGGGGTTCAGTAACATTTACTGAGAGAAAATTA
Organism: Parasteatoda lunata; assembly: GCA_949128135.1. Taxonomy (NCBI): domain Eukaryota; kingdom Metazoa; phylum Arthropoda; class Arachnida; order Araneae; family Theridiidae; genus Parasteatoda; species Parasteatoda lunata. The sequence goes on from OX421977.1 coordinate 29,260,966, forward strand.
AAATTAAATAGAGAGATTAAACAAACAAATTTAAGAAAGAGAAGAGGTTTTTGTGGCATACTGCCTCCCCTCCCCTGGAGGCATTACCCCCGAGCTTCATAGGTGATTTTAAAAGTACTTGAGAGAAATTTATCATATATACAGAGATGCCAACTGCTCCGGACACGCCAAAATAATTTAAAAAACGGTAAATTACTACAAAGTAAATTTTGCATATATTTAAATATTTTTGCTTGCTTTTTAATGGGTTTAGCATGACTTAAGTACTATGTAGTGGTAAATTATATAAACCTACGAATTATTTAGAAATACTGGTAGATAAAAATCTACTAAATTGAATTTATTAAACCAAGAATTACAATTAATAAACTGCCACTTTAAAATATATATTTGCTGTCCGGAGCAAGTTGGCATCTCTGTATATATTGAATTTGTAGTGGTTGGCAAGTAAGTAAGACAAACCAATTATATTCATAAATCAAACAAATTTTTAGGCATATATTTGCTACCACTTTCTAATTTTTAATAGATTTCATATTAAATGGCTCTTTTACTGATTGATTTAACTTCAGTGGTCTGATCGACGTACCTACAAAAAACCGTGTGGAGGCTTTCAGTTATAGGAGGCGTTGGCCAAACACGCGTCACCAATTAGTATACACAACAAAACGACCCTTGCTCAAAAAACAACCCTCGTAATATGTTTTAAAAATAAGTCTTACTTAGGAAAAACTAAATGTAACTTAGATACCGTTCAATATTTGTAAAACGGTAATTCAATAATACCGTTTAGATTATCCTGTATAACTTTATTACACTACATTCATCATAAAATGTAGTGTAATATAGTCATATAATTGATTTACATTATAATAAATCAAAGGGCTACAAGTTTCAAGTCTTTCTTTTTAAAAGAAAAAAATAATAAAAAAGATGAAGATAACTTTCATTTATTATGAATCCCTCTGCATAGCTGCCAACTCATCCGGTTTTTCCCGGAAGAATCTATTTTCATATTTAAGGTGGTAGCGAAACTCATGTTATCCCATTAAACTTTTATTTCATCATAAAAATTAAAAATGAGTTTGATATATAAATAGTTACATCATATAAAAAATTACAACAAATATGTAAAAACATAATAGTTTTAGTTACGAAAGCGATTTTCAACCGGGTCAGATTGTTTATTGGTATTTGTTTAACTTTCACTCGAAAAATCCATTCTCAAAAAGTGTGTAACGGTTGTGAAATTATTACTGTCCGAAATAATATAAGTTAAATATTAATTTATCTTCTATTAATTTTTTTCCCGGTAATTAAATAATCCCAGATCTTATAGTTCCATCGTATGATTTTTTTTTTTTACAAGAATGTCCCAACAACAACGGAAAACGGTTTTGGATATAATCTTTGTATGTCATATAGATCATCTTAAGTTGTATATCATATCTTCACTTAACCCTTTGATGCAGATTTTTTAAACCCATTTTTCATTTATTTGTAACAAAATAAATTAAAAATGTTATATTTAGCTTTTTAATAATCTTTGGAATTAAAATGTAACATGAAACAACGATGTCTTTTTCTGAGTTAAAGGTAAAATCTTCCAGACATGACTCACTTCCAAACAATAATTTTTCAAATTTGCAGTTATTTAGATCTAAGAGTTATACATCATTGAAATATATTTTTTTTTACAAAATCAATTTTCGATACATTTGTGAATATGAATGGAAAGAAAATTTTCACGCAACTTTTTTTTTTGAATTTCATATCTTAGTACAAATATAATTCCGATATTCTAACAGATTTTTTAGTAACTGTTAGACTGTTTATAATGAAACATATTTTAGATTTTTTATTAGACACCTAATAACAAAATATATTTTTGCTTGCAATGAACGATTCTTTTAAACATGACTATTTCTTAGTAATAAGCCTTTTCTGTGTATAAAGTAGCTGTCTGGTAGATAATCCGGAAACTCGCAATTTTTGATGCGTTTAATTTTTTCTGTGATGAAAAATGTTTTTTTTTTTTTTTTTTTTTAAGTGGCTTAAAACTTTTTTTTAGATTTTTGTCTAGTATCATATTATCGTATTCACTAATTAATTAATTAACTTATTTGAGGTGTTCCCATCAAAATAAGCAACGATTCAACGCAGAGGTTAAAAACTTGGAAGGCAGGAAGGGCACACCATAAAAAACTGAAATTGCATAGCAACCAATCGCGGCAAATTTCATTATTCGCCGCTAGGGGCTCTTTCCCAGTGTTGATTTGCTTATGTGTCTTTGATCCGGTACTTTTGGTTATAAAAATTGTTTTAATTTTTTGACAATTGTTGTCAATACTAACGTTCAAATAGGTACCCCAATGGCTGTTCGTACGCAATTTACGTATTTGGTGATCAAATTTGGCGAACTTCTCAAGTTAGTTGCCAAATCAATAAACCATGATAAAAAAAACAGCTAATTTATGGACTATTTAAGTGTAATTATCAAGAAGATTTTAAAGAAAAAATTAAATTAACGTAATTTAATCGAATAAAAGTATTTGCTCAAATGCGAACGAGCAGTCAGTTCAAAACTGGGAAGTGCCCTTCGTGGTGCACGGTTACATACCCGGCCAGTTTATAACCTAATTGATGGTGTTCAGCAGACTAAAACATCTTTGCTTCATTTTACATTGAAAACGAATGAAGTAAAACTGGGAAGTGCCCTTCGTGGTGCACGGTTACATACCCGGCAGTTGGTGGTTACAATGTGTCCTACCAAGTTTCTAACCACTGTGCTCTATCCCTTTAGTCTTTTAAAAACACGGAGATAAGAAGGGGACCGGAAAGTAATGTCGTTTCGATGCATTAAATATTCGTTAGTCTTAAAAAACATTTCTTTTTTTTTTCTATTTATTTTCGTTCCGGCATTGATAGGTTGTTGCTAACGAGGGTGAATACATTATTAAATAAAAGTATAATCTTGATAACAAATATCAAATGCACCGAAACAGCCTTACTTTCCAGTCCCCCCTAATATTTAGGATAGTAAAATCTCATTTTATATACAATTCATTATTTTTTTTTTTTTTTGCTCGTTTAAACAAATTAATAGCCATCTGTCTGTATTTATAAAAGACTTATTAAAATCGTAGTTAATTTTAAAATTCTCATTCAATCCATATCACTTCATTCGTTTTCAATGTAAAATGAAGCAAAGATGTTTTAGTCTGCTGAACACCATCAATTAGGTTATAAACTGGCATCATCCCAAATCACTCTCTAACTTCAAAAATATTGAAAATTCGACCTCATTCATAATAGACTTCATATGATATATTGCATTTTTTACGGATGCATGAATGCGAAACAACCGTCCTCCTACAAAACAATAATTGCGTATAAAGGACTGAGTCGAAACGATGATAGCCTACATGATATTTTGTTTGAATTGAAAATGAAAAAATAGTTCTAAAACAGGACGTATAGTATGCGACAGATGATGAACTGTGTATTTAAAGGTTTTAACACGTTGAATGCCATGGGGGTCACCGGTGTCCGGTGAAGCCAAGAAACACATAATTCGAGTAAATTTTTAATTTTTTCATATTATTATCGTTACTAAAATGGTTTGAAGAAATTAGTGCAATATAGAACACACAAAAATAGTTTTATTTATATACACAGAGATGCCAACTTGCTCGGGACAGCGAATAAATATTTTCAAGTGGGTGTTAGTTTATTAATCGTGATTCTTAGTTTAATAAATTCAATTTAGTAGATTCTTATCCACCACTATTTCTAATCAATTCGTAGGCTTATAGAATTCACCACTGGAATCAGCTACGTCATGCTAAGCCTTTTAAAAAGCTAGCAAACTCTGTCTAATATTTGCACTAGAGATGGGCAAAACTGCTACTTCTCAGTCACTGTTACTACTGCTACTGGGACCCAAAAGTAACAGTGACAAATAGCAGTGACTGTTATTATTTCGATATAGAATTAATCGATATCGTATATCGATTAATCGTTATAATTTATCAGAATTTAATATAGATCAATCGATTAAATATTTCATTAAATAATCGATATGATTAGATTTTTGCAATATTAATCGATATAATTAGTTTTTCGTATCAATGTAATTAGTTTTTAGTAAAATTAATCGATATAATGAATTTTAAATGTAGTTAATAAAAATAATTAATCGTTATACTGAGTAGTCATTTTTATTATAAGTGATGATTTTTATTAACCAATGTATATCATAGTATGCAATATAGTAAGTAGTATGATTTTTATTAACTAATGTATTTCGTAGTACAAACTAAAGTAGTATGAATTTTAATAACCAATATGGGACTTTATTTAATTCTTGTAAAATGTTAAAAATAACATAAAGAAAGCTTCTATCTCAGATAATATATTAATTTAAGACTCATAATTTTTCGCGTTACTAATATTTTCATAATGCTATTACAGTGAAAATCTAATCTTTAAATTTTCGTAGCTGAGTTATCGGCATTTAAAAACGATGAATGCTTACATTTATTCGATATTTAGTTTTAAAGGACACTGATTTTCTTTATTAAATGTACAGTAAAGTGCAAACTTAATCACAAGTAAAATTTTAGAAATGTTGTCAGACAAAAAATTTCACCGTATTCATGAAATTCTTCATAGCTTTTCAACATTTTATGAAAGTTTTTCTTCTTTATAAAAGAAAAGAATGCATAGTGTGAAAACAAAAATACATAAAAAATTTTTTTGTTGTTATGATGAGAAATTTCGTCATTCCATAATTTTGCATTTATTTTATCTTGGGCTGATACACCAGGTTTTGTTGTAATAATCAACAGATGGCGCCACTAAGCATATTTTTTTAATTTTGAATGAAGTTTTATATAGTTTTATATGTAATATTATAAAAATTCATATCATACACATAAATGGAGCTTCTATCTGAAGGTAAGGCGATAGATAAAAAAGTATTTTAAAAATAAAATATTATAAGAAAATAATTTCAATTTATTTTTTCCTTCAAGCTTTGCAAAATATGAATACATTTTTAGGGGGTTACAAATCTGGATGTTTTATAATGTGAAAATTATTTTATTTAAAAAAAAATTTGCAAGGCGTCCAAATTTGAGAGTTAGCTTATATATACAAATATTAGCTTATACATATATATATATTCCATTTTTTTAAAAATACTCTTCTGTATGCGAAGAATTCTTTAAAGAAATCTCGAGCTCATTTTCTCTACTACAAAGTAATAAATTTTACAAAAATAATATTTACGAAAATAAAGGAAAACAATATCAATTTCATAAATAGAGCTAAACAATAAATTTAAATTTCTATTATTTATTTACATAGTTTCATTTATTTTTTCAAGCATTTTTTCTTAAGTTGTTTGCTTGTTTAAAACACAAACTTTCATGTAGGTCTTGAAACAGGCAAACCAAGTTTAAAAATATGTTTAAGCCATACTTAAAAAACAAACCATGTTTAAATATATAATTCTTCACAAAGAAAAAAATGCTATTGAAGAAATGTCTCAACGCCATCTATCGCCAAAGTTTACGTATACATAATGTGAATAATAATTTTAGTTAAGCAGTGTCGCCATCTATGGTCTATATTTACATTTATATTGGTTAAGCTTAAATTTACTTAGTTGTATTCAAAGAGGTTAGTTTGTTTTTTGATTCGACATTTATAGCGGTCTTTATGCTCTTCACGATTTTTTACAGTTCTTAAATTAAACAAAAATTAAGATAAAAAGAAAATGTCATTAGTCTTTCCCTCCCAGTTGAATTACAATAATTTAAATGAAAAACAAAATATGTTATGATCAAAATTACGCAGAAATCAACTAACTACGCACAGCTATTGGCAGAATTTTGGAAATTATATATTTATTTTTATTTATTTATTTATTTTGTAATATTCGAGCAAACTTTTTTTCCTAATAAAGTAGACATTTTAGAGTTTCTTGAACCTGACATTTTACCATTTATTTTTAAAAAATCATAAAATAATTTATAAAAAAAATATTGAAATTTAAATTTTATATATACAACTGATAACGACTTGTATTATGTAGCTTGAATAAATTTAATAGAAAATATTTGCCGCAAAATTTTGATAGTTATAAATCTACAAATAAATATTTAAAATTAGCACATTCCCGCGGCATCGAACCTGAGACCTCCTACTTTCTAGTGCGGAATTGTACCCACTATACACTCTACTTCTCAGCGGAAAGTTGCTTACAAAAAATTAAAAAGTCAATTTGTGCTCTAAAAAAATAATAGATATTTTTTGAAATCTTTATTCATAAATCATCACTGATATTTAATAACTTGTACTAACTTTTCGATTTGAGGGGGGGGGGGGGGAGATAAAATTTTTCATTCTTTTCACATCTTAAGATATAAGTAAAAATGTTTGCAGTGTCTGAAAACCTGATGTAAAAAATCCAACCCAAGTAGCACTCAATATCGATTGATCTCGAAAAAACTTCGCTTACGACGTCGATCGATGTTCTTCCGAAACATCGATCTATGTAAAAACGTCAGATTTTTTTTATATTGTACGGCATTGTAAAATTTATATAGATCGATATCTCAACAACGCCGTAGAATGTCGAGTTTGAAAAAACCATATTCCACGGCGTTTACAGATACAGTAGAATGTCGATGAATATTTTTATCACGTTATTCGTAAAACAAATATTAATAAGCATTTAAAGATGCGGCAGAACGCCGATCGATAATTTTAATACGTTATTCAAGAAATTTTTTTCACTGGATATAGGTACACGTCTGTTAATTATTTTATATGGTTTTGCACTTCAGATTTCATTTCGCTAATTATACTCCAGGCTGTACAGTTGCAGATTTAATTAATTTGATTTATAATGAGTAAAAAAAAATCCTTCATTTTTTGTCAAGGATAACTTGAAAAGAGCTACATGCTCTGCTCAGTCTATGCCTATTTAGCAGAAAATTAATCATTTCCTTGCATGCTAGACAATAAGCATTCTGCAAACTAGTGAGCAAAGATTTAATATTGCCTTAGAATAAAATATCTGCAAGTATTTAAGTCATACTTTTAAAGTTCAAGGTGTGTAGCCAGATTTTTCAAAAAAATAAAATAATAAGCACCCAAAAATATTTTTAATCAGTTTCCAAACAATAAAAATATATATATAATTAGGATTTGAGCAGTAATAAGCTTAAAAATTAATTAAGTGTAAAATAGGTGAAAAGGAATAAGTGTGAGCACTGTAGATGGAACGTAAGAAGTGAATATTAATTTAAGGCATGATAATTATTTTCAGCTCAACTATGATTTATAAATCAAAGACAATTTGCTTGTTTAAAAATTACCACATTTAAAATGTATGTAAATTAGTTTTCTTATTTTTTAGCATTTGCAAGGTACATTTGATCTTCAGACAGGATTCAGTCACTGAAAATTAATAATTTAATATATTGCACAATAGCACTAAAAACTCAAAAAATATTATAATTTTATGGGTTCAATAAAATTTACACTTCTGATATGAACGTGCTTTGTAATATAGAAGGTGTGAATGCAGAGGAATAAAACAAAAAGTAGCTATGAATATTTTATTTGAATAAACATTTAAAAATTTATTAAAACAAATTGGCACATTCTTAGGTCTCCAAGTCCAAAGAATTGGTCATGTCTATTATCTTCCGTCCTTCCCAATCAGTGGCTGAAGCAGACCTTCCCAAATTTTTCCGCAAGCTCTTTGTCTCAAAGCGTTCGAGAACTGTAGCTGGAAGCAAAACATTGAGTAATATTATAACATTTAAAAAATAAAAACTGAAAGACTAACAAAACACAATTTATTAATGAGTATATAACGAAACTTAGAGAACTAAATTGAATAAGGGCTTTGAGCAATGATTCTCAACATTTTTTTGTTTTGTTGTTACGGCACACTTTTAACCATTTCGAAATTTGACGGCACACAATGAAAAAAATTAGATTAAAAGTTGTTTACTTACCTACAACACACTGTGTTAAATAGTTTGTGATAATAATAAGTACTACAAAAGCACGTTTATTAAGGGATTATTATTTCTTTTGAGTGATTTTTTATTAGTTAGTAACAGTTATTTTTTCTTCTTCTTTTTGCTAGTTATTAATTGTTAGCTTGTTTTCTATAGTTATTAACTGTTATTTTTTGTGATTTCTTGTTTACTAGTTTTTTGCTAATTATTAATTGTTAGCTTATTTTTTTTTGTTAGTTATCCTTTACTAATTTGTTTTATTATATAGGGGAGAGTCGGGTACCCCCGACCAATGTCAATTTCATATGTAGAGAATAATATTTTTTTCAAGTCAATGGGCCATCGGACAATAATTGTTATATTAAAAAAAGATTATTTTCCAAGTTTCAAGTATTTATGCAGCTGGTAACATGGTAAACAATAGTTTTTAAAATATGTTGAATACAGTTGTCATGATATTAAGAAAAATTGGTTGAATGTTTAGATTAAACTTCATTTTAATATTAAAAAAATAATTTTTTCTATACATACAGCATTAAAGTATGTAGTCTTAAGCTTAGTTTGCACAAAGAACGAAGTTTATTTGTGAAAAATTGTTCGAGTAATTACAAATTTACAAAAAAATTGGATTTTGGGCAGCCCCGCTCACATGAACGTTAGGTATCACAGCCCACTTTTATTTCGTCGATAAATGTACGGTTCCAAAGATTTACTTAAATTAAATTATTTTCTTTAAATATTTAATATAAATATATATTAATATTATAATATATTAATATACATTAATAATAATAAAAAATATAACATTTGTTGTTAATAAATGATAGAATTCACTAAAAGTATATAAATATGTAATAAAAAAAATAATTTTGTGATAAAAATGATAAATAAGGTTTATCTATTGTCAATACATTGGTCATTTTCATTTACACCTGAAAAAACAATCAAAAAACATAATTTTTGTAACTGGGCGGGGCTACCCGACACATTTTGAAAAGAGCTGAAAACATGTTTTTTAAAATTTCTTTTTTAAGTTAAACTATTCTTTTTTTGGTTTATTCTTTTTGTATTATTTAATTAAATGATAAAACAATAGAAACATACAAAAATCTTGATTATTACTCCATATTATACAGAAATATAAGCAATAGTCCTTAAGTGGGCGGGGCTACCCGACTCTCCCCTATTTGGTTTTTTTAGTTATCCTTTGTTAATTTGTTTATTAATTGCATAGCTTACTTTAATGATTAAGTTTTATTTCCATCTGTAAGTTAATATTTAGCTTGCTTTCCTTAGTTAATTAATCATTTTAAATTAAAATCATTAAATTTCCTACTTACTTCAAAAAATTTTTAAAACTATGTGTCAAAGACAATTTTAATTCTCTCATCTATTTTAAGATTGTCAGAGACAAGGCAATCGCCAACAAAGATGCTAACGCCGTTAAAGCTTAGAAAAATTATAAAAAGTATATATATATACACTTTTTATGAACATTTCAAGAATTTGGCAGCACAAAAAAGTACCGCGGCACAGCGGTTGAGAATCACTGGCTTAGAGAATCGACACACGGATCAAAAAAAAGGCATGCTGCATTAGACACTGTTTTGTAAACTGACTGAATATTCAAGCGGCAATGCTGTATCTTTGATTAAATAATAAATCTTTAACAACAAAAAATACTATAATAAAAAGCTAGTCAGTTCAGCTTTAATTGTATTTCTTAATATTCAATTTTACTTCTATGTATTAAAGAAAATTCTCTTAAACTAATGTGAATACACAAAAAGTATTGAAGTTGAAAATAAGATTTATTTTTAGAATTTAGATCTGATATTGATTACTTATGATTGCATATACTTAGAAGTATAATTAAACAAAAGCTCAAACTTATTATAAATACACTGCACTTCCAAATGCATTCAATTCCTTAATGTAACCGTTTTTTTTCCCTTCCTTCTACAAAATTACTTTTTTTTTTGTGATCAGATCCAAAAACTATTGACTTACAACTGTGTTACACTTAGAAAATTAAGTTTTTCAAGCCTCTCTCTCTCACTCACTCTTTTGGTTTGGATTTCTGAAACTTTTTTGCAATATTTGGTTTCCTTTACATGGGAAAAATTTTTTATTTTGTATTTTTCAAATAGAGAGAATCTCTTTCTATCATTATTTTTAAATTAAATTTAATTGTAATGCTGCCTTTAACTAAAGCTTGTAAAGATAAAAATCGACTGATGATATATATATTAATACATATTAAAAAATTGTGACTATACACGAAAAATCCTGAATAAACTTAGAAATGTTAAGGATTAACTGCAGATCAATGTTTGTAAAATTTAATACAAAAAGGAGAGGAATTCTAAATATTTTGATTTATTATTAGCAATTGGAATTGTTATTCAGATTAAAAAATTTTTAAATTTTTTTTCTTAAAGCATTTAAAAACTGGAAGGAAAAAAATATCACATATATATATTAATAAAAATAAATAATATTTTAATCAACAATTTTACCCAAATGACATTAGTGATGGCAGGCACTCTTTCAAATGACTTTTTTTTCTTTTCGCCTCAGTCAAAATACCGGCATATGCTGTCAAAATACCGAATCTGAAAACAAAAGTTTGTTAATTTATTCAAACAGCTACAAGACAATACAAATTATGTAAAAATTCAATCTAAAAAAGTATTAAAATATTTATATTAGCTAGCCCACTTTCCAGTATTATTTATATGCACACTTGTTAATAATAAGAAATATCAATGCTATAAACAACTCCGCAGCTGATACATCGCTTAAAATGAAAGTCACTATCAGTTGCTTAAATCAGATTTCTGATGCATCATCTAAAACAAAAATCATCATATTGGCCTGCCGATATATGTGTTACGTAGATATTTTGAGATACATAGATTTATTGCCCAGTCCTATATAGAATAATCATTTAAACTCTCTCCATACACCCTTAAGTACAGAACAAATAAGATGGTTATAATCTTATTTAATAAGAATCACATATAGACCTGTTGTGTTATATATATACTCATACCATGTATATTTATATATATATATATATATATATATACCTGGTCTGTCTAGGTTTTTCTGAGAGGTACCCCTTTCGTGAAAAATTTAGACATAATTTGTAAAAATTAAAAAATCAACACAAAAATATGGATTTATCATTTCTTACGAGACACAAAAATAAAATTTTAAGAAAAAGTATTTGCTGAAACTATATCTAATTTTATTCAATTATATGTAATTTTAATTTCACTTTCTATTAATTTTATTATAAAAACATGGAAGACCATTGAGTATTTATTTCAGTTTTTTATTAAAGTCAAATGAAATTTTAGTTTTTACTGATTATAAATATTTACTGGTTATAACTTTACAATAGGTAAGATATATATATATATGTTTAGTAAATATATGTGCGTGAAAACGAAAAAATTAATAAACTTGTTCCTTTTATAATACTGTATTTATATTTTATAATGCTTGGGTTAAAAATTGTGAAACGTTATGTATTTAACAGTAAAGAAGATTCAACCTATGTATTAGTGATAATGTGTTATTCAAACATAATAAAAAATACATATAATAAAATTAAAATAACTCTCCAGATTTATTTCTATTTTTAAGCTTATACAACACTTTTTAATAAATAAAAATATTTATACAGTAAAACTTAAAAGTTTATGACCACAAAATGAAAAAACCCAATTTCCCCCGGGTTTTTTCAAAGCCTGAAAAACAATAAAATATTTAATTAGAAAAGCTTTGATCAATATTTTCTAATCATTATCTTAGAAACTTATAAGTTTTAGTTGTTGTGCTCTTATCCAAATTATACTTCAGTTTTTAAAGTTATTTTAAAGATTAACACATTTTGATATTATTTTTGACAATTAAATTTTCCTTTTTATCTATAAATTTTTTTAATAATTTTCAGCAAACAAAAAATTCTTTAAAGAAGTTTTAATAAACATATAAATCTCTATTTTGATTTTGAGCCTTTAGTGTCTATTTTAATTTTCCTTTAGTATACTCTTGTTACATAACAAACACATATCATACTTTATACATAACACATACCTTACTTGATATCTGACACAATTAAAAAAAATTTTTTAGTAGTAACGAATAACAATCATTCCTGTACCATAAACTAAATCTTATATTAATAACTTTTATATAGAGAATTATATTACAAGACTGGATTAAATTTAGGTAAATAGAATATCATTGTTTTCAGAAATTGAAAAGTTAAACTTATTTCTTTTTTTAAAATTGTTTAATATTTTCATACTGCTTATTTTACTTTTAGACGTAATTTACAATTCGCTTACATTAATATTTTGATAAATTATGTATACTTATATCATTTTGAGCACAATTTTTAATGTTTTAAAACGAATTAACTGTTAATAAGCTACAGAATTAACGTTGACAGACTTAATTTTTATGAAAAGTATTTATACACTCATAACTACAATGCTATGAACCTTGTTCACACAACAAATGACATTAGAAACATTTCATCTTACATAAAATTATTTACGAACCTAGTGAATTTATTTAATAAAAATTAGATTGTAAAACATAACATTTAACATCCCAGCAAACAAGAAGTAAACAATTCAGAACAAACAACTTTGACAATAAATTTACGTCATTAATTAGAAATTATTCCGATAATAATATTTAAAATTAGCGAAAAGTTAAAAACTACTTACTTAATTATAATTCAAAACCAGCTACATATGATCTTTTATAATGGAATGTTCTTTCGGTAATGTAGGCTTAACCTAAATATAAAAGTGAAACATTGCAATTAGAAATGAAGACCTGACACTATATTAATAGAGTTTATATAAGTAAATAGAAGATGAATAAACTTTGCTTACCTAAATTAAATCAGTAAGGTGACTTTTGACGACAATATTACGCTAAAATTTCATGGATCATGGTAAAATCATCAATCGTAAAGCGCGACATCAGAGCTGAAGATCACGTGACAAGCAGATAAACTTAGTTGATAGCAATACTGAGATCGCTTCACCTTCCAATCCCGTTCCATAAAGTTATCACGGCATTCTATTTTTTACTTTCACTAATATGAGCAAGTATAAAGAAATTTTACTCATTTTTATCTTTCTAGCAAATATTTTGAACTATGGAACTAAAATATATTTAATATAGAGTGTTTTAAGAAAAATACTTTTAAAGTTTTATTGACGGAATTCATTCAATAACTTGTTCACAGTATCTATATTCCTCCGCTTTCAAAATATTGATAGGAACGGCCACGGTATAGATCGATGTTTCTGTGCTACTTGGGAAGTCCTTAAACAATATCTGTTTCTTCGAACATATATCATATCAACATATATCGAACATACTTTGCATAATTTTAAGTTTTTATATGCTGCATAACTGATATTTATGACAAAAAATTCAGTTCCATTTAAAGAAGAAAAATCAATAAAAATTTTATTTTGTTTTAAATTTCAAGTATGAATATAAACTAAGCTATATATAATATATTCGAATTATATCTTATTTAAATATATAATATTGTATTAAGATTATTTTGAAGATTCATCATTAAAAACAATTTATCCTAATATTAAATTATAAAAATTATCAAATCAAAAACAGAGATCATGTTTTTTTTTTCGTTCGTTTTTTTTTTTTTTTTTCAAACTGAAATAGAAATTGGTTGAACTCCATTATGAGATTTGATCAAAAATAACAGCAACATTTGTCACAGTGAAGCAGCTTGAACTTAGCAACGAAAATACTTTCATTTGCAGGTTACGATATGAAGCTGGAGCATCGACAGGCATTATTCACAGGTATTTCAGTATGATTTTTGGAGCAACGACCATACCTGTGACATTTGGAACAGCTAGAGTAGCAGTGATAGTTGTCACAGTGAAAGTAGCAGTGAAATTTTTCACTGTGACAGTAGCAGTGAAATCTGTCACAGTGACAGTAGCAGTGATTTTTGTAACAGTGACAGTAGCAGTGATTTTTGTAACAGTGACAGTAGCAGTGATTTTGTCACTGTGACAACTTTTTGGTTGGAACAGGCTGTCACAGTGACTGCTCCAGTCACTGTTCCGTTACTTTTGACCCATCTCTAATTTGCACATTTAAGTTAGTAGTTATTTCCCGTTTGGCCAGGCGGGCAAGTCATATAAACAACGTGTTAAATGGCAGTTGAAGCAATTTGCGTAAATTAGCTGTAAATTTCATACGTTGACATTAAGAATTGAAAATTGTAAGTATAGTCTTAATTTCTAGCCCGAAGATTCGAAATGGCGAAATCTATAAAACCTAAAGACGTATTTATTGCAGTTCGCGTCATAGCATTTACTGTCTGTGCGTTTTAATTCTTAGACTACTTGCCGACTATCTATTGTTAACATGCTAAGACTTCTCGTCGACTGTTTATTATTAAGTCTCCTGCGAAATTAAAATTAGGCTTGGAAAAATAAATTAGGATTGGATTTGTCGAATAAGCCGATGACCTGAAATATGACCTTTCCCGGGAAATCTCTCTATTTTTTTTATCGTGTCCATGGACAATTAAATGGCCTCGTGTGCCTTCAAAACTGCATCCGCAAGCTCCAATACATCATTACTGTAGAGGATCTCAGGAAGTTCTGAAGCCAGTGGCACCATACCTAGTTGTAAAACATACGGGGTAAGGTAACGCCTCCTATAACTGAAAGCCTCCACACGGTTTTTTTGAAGGTAGTCTGATTAGACCACTATGAATATAAACCAATTAGTGAAAGAACCATTTAATATGAAATCTATTAAAAATTAGAAAGTGGTAGCAAATATATGTCTAAAAATTTCTTTAATTTATGAATATAATTGGTTCGTTTTACTTACATGTAAACCACTACAGATTCGATTCTCAAATATCTATGATAAATTTCTCTCAAGTAAATAGAATTTGGTTTCATGCGCACAAGTGGTTCACTTTTTAAATAATCTGCGCAGACTACTTATAAGAAACCGTGTGGAGGCTTTTTGATGTAGGGGGTGATGGGTAAGGATTGGGCACTCGAGAATGTGATCCGGGGTAAGTTGGATATTGCTGCAGTTCTTGCAGGGAATATAAGTTCTTAATTTGTCGGGCCAACAATCTCTATTTGTTTTATAAATATTTTATTTAGGGCCTACTTTTACTAAGCTCATCGGCTCAATTGATCTTAAAATACATAAATTAAGAACATTTAATTTTTTAAATAATTTTTGAATAAGGTAACACCTGTTTTTGTTATGATTATATAGATAATGTTTTAAATTAGATTAACTGTTTTCGGGAATTCATAATAGGACAACAGTTTAAGTTTAAATAAAACAATTCTTGCAGCAAATTCGTGGAACAGGGTATAAATTTTTTCTCGCAGAATTTCTGGTTTTAGTTTTAAAAAGATTGAAAGATGGCGGTACAGATGGTAAACGTATCAATCAAAGGAATACAGTTGAAAACTGCATCACAATTTTTTAAAAATTTTATTAAAAGAAAAACCCATAACAATATTAATGCCGCAATAGGACATGTTGTAATATTTAATTATTTTTCTGTGATTTATAGTTTCACTATCCAAAATGTAAATTGTTAACACATTTTTCAACATACATAAGATATTCTTACATACCTGCCTAAACTAAACTGAGCCAACGCCTCCTATAACTGAAAGCCTCCACACGGTTTTTTTATAGGTAGTCCAATCAGACCACTGCGAACAATATCCACTTTCCGAATGAGTCACTTAATACAAAATCTAGTTAAAATAAGAAAGTGGTAGCAAATATATGACTAAAAATTTGTTTTATATATGAATATTATTGGTTTGCCTTATTCACTTGTCAACCACTACAGATTCAATTCTCAAATATATATGATAAATTTCTCTCAAGTACTTTTATAAAAGGTTTTGGGTTCATGCGCACAACTGGTTCACTTTTCAAATAGTCTTCGCGGACTACTTATAAACGACCGTGTGGTGGCTTTTTGATGAAGGAGGTGATGACTGAGCGGTATTAATTATCTGGGCACCTTTTCCCATTCATCTTTAACTTTGTGGTGTTTTGATGAGGTGGTGGAAATGAAGCAGTAGAGTGTTATTAACACGTTAATTTTACATGTCCTTCCCGTCAGGCCTCAACGGTTAATAACTGCTAACTAAATTTGCAAATATTAGACAGATTTTGATAATTTTTTAGAAGGTTTATCTTGGCATATCTGAAAAAAGTGGTGAATTATATAAGCCTACAAATTGTCTAGAAATAGTGGTGGATAAAAACCTAGTATATTTAATTTATTAAACCAAGAATCCCAATAATTAAGTAAATTTTGATTAAATTTTCTGCAATTCCATAAAAGAGTGTAAATTTTATAGTTCTATATCATGTTATACGCTGTCAGCCAGCTGTTTTTCGCGGCCTATGTGAAAGGTCAGTGTCAGTCACCGGTGGTTGACACAGCCTAAATGTAATTTCAGTGTCAGCCACCGGTGGTTGACGCGGCCTAAATGTAATTTTAGTGTCAGCCACCGATGGTTGACGCGGTCTAAATGTAATTTTAGTGTCAGCCACCGGTGGCTGACGCGGCCTCAATGGAAAGTCCAGTGTCAGCCACCGATGGCTGACGCGGCGCTCAACGTGTTAACACATCTGATTTAACTATAAATCTTAGCTTGTTTTATTATTGAAAAGCTATTTAAGTTGGTTGAGCCCCTGTGTAATATCAGCGTAGTAGTTAGAAACAATATAATGTTTGCTTATTCTGCATATATTATTATTGTTACTAACTACTACCACAGAATTTAGAATGAGAGAGAATAAAAGAAGGGTTAACCTTTTAATACTGCAAAAATATTGGTCGAAAAAATGTTTGGCATCCCTCAGCACTTCATCTTTGGGTCTTGGTGTCCCTGACACTGAAATTACATTAAGGCCCCGTCAACCACCGGTGGCTGACGCGGCCTAAATGGAAAATCCAGTGTCAGTCACCGATGGCTGACGCGGCGTTCAACGTGTTAATGATAGATGATCATTGGGTTTTTACAGTGTTGTTAGATGCAATAGGGTAATAATGGTTTATTCAGATTCTGGTTTATCAGAATATTTTTATCCTAATATTCAGACTGGTAGTAAATTTCATAATTTAACATTTTATTATGATCTTAATAAATTAAATTTTTGAATGTTTTTTTCTACTACTACGTACAAATTACTTAAACATACATAGAAAATCAATTTCATATCTCTTTAATGAGTGCATCGTATAGATGAGTTCATATAGATGAATCGGGTGGTGGCGCTATGCGCCAAATACCGAGGTATCACAAATATCCAGCATCTATCTAAAGTAATTGTGTAAACAAAATTAAACAAAGTAATATGGTTACCGCTTTCAATATTCTGGGAAACTTAGCACTAAGAGGAGAAAAGTAGGCATTGTCATATAATTTTGCTGCAAGAATTACTTTTTTAAACCTTTACCGCTTCTAAGTTATAAATTTTTGAAAATCATCAGTTTTCAGAACAACCTATTTAAATACAACATTTAAAAGGTTTGGTATTATAATATATTCTAATACACCATGATATATAAATCACATTCCTATCTACGTATTTTTACAGATCTGCCATAACAATATTTCCGCAGAGGACTGATGGTTTGCGGGATTTTAGAGTATGGAACACACAGTTAATAATGTATGCTGGTTACAAACAAGAAGATGGAACCATTATTGGGGATCCGGCCAGTGCTGACTTTACCGAAGTATGATGTCCGCTCATTAAAAATGTTAAATTGTTGTTGTCTCAATTAATGCAGTATTATAACGAGTTCAAGGTAACGATGTCTTTTAATTTTCATCAACTATTGAGTTACCGAAATTTTACCAGCATATTCAAATAATAAAAAAGTGGTCAAATAATATAAAGAGTCTTTATAAAATCTAAAAGTGGTTAAAAAAATTTCAGAAAATAGGAAAGGTTTAACATAATTATATTCAGCGCAATATTTAATATTTCTAAATAAATATATATATACGGCCACAAAATCATGATTTTGATATCCCGACTCCTTTTAAAAATCACGAAAGTCTCATTATAAATCTTTCTACTATTAATGAAACAATTAAGACCGCACAGTGGTCGACGAAATTGTATAAAGCTGGCCAAAGCTCGAAAAATTAAATCGCACAAAAGGGCTAATCATTAATGCTTCTTAGTGAACAAAATTATGGAGAATAGTATAAAATAATTCATTAATACAATATTCTAATAATTATTATTATACTGTCCATAAAAAGAGGTTAGAAATTTTTCGCATCTGGTATTATATTCTTTGTTATATATATTAGGTCTTATTTCAGAAATAATTATATTTTCATTATTGCTATTGTTATTTCATGTCCTTAGAACCTTAAAAATCATTTTTCTATGCTGACACTGTTAATATTTAGTATACTACAGTTGTTTAAAGCCTTTATGAGAACTTGAGTATTTCATATAATTTTACAACTTCGTTGTGTGAGTTATTTTAAAAAGATATCCACTTGGTTCCTCTCGCTGATTATAAAGGAACTTAATGATCTATTCATAACGAGGGAAAACAAAAAATAGCTGCCTAAACTCACCCCTATTGATTTCATTAATGAAAATTCAAAAAAATAAATTTAAAAAAAAAAATAAATTTTCGAATTTTTAATAAAACATTTATTGAAAAATTAAACTTGTTTTTTTTTAAAATTATTTTCATTAAAAATAAGATTAAAGTAACTGTAATCAATTTCTATTTTGTCTTAGAATTTCTGAATTTCAAAGTTTCAAAAAACAATTTTTGTCTCCAATATTGGTCGGTGATGTTAATCAATTCGAACGTAATGTGTGCGGTTTTCTGCAATTATTTGAACAATTGTTTACTATTATTTGAATAATTCTCTAAGGGCAGGGATAGTCTAATTGGTCTGACGTTGGGCCCATGTTCAAGAGGTCATGATTTCCTTGCCCACCAGTCAAAGTGCATAACGGGAACTGGTGTATGTTAACTCTATCGGGTCCACCATGATCCCATAACAAATCATACCTCTGGGGATACTGAATTGGAGCTTGATCGTTCTATGGTTTATTTTAAAATAACTATATGTGGATGAATAAATGGATGTATGAATGGATCCGCTTAAAAAAACTGGCTGTGACGTGCGTGTGGCTGAAGTCGTATTCTTGGCTATAGATGACGCCACTGAAAAACACGCTCTTTACATTAAATTCGCTTGGTTTCACCAAGAAGGCTTAAAGACATTTTGAAAGTGGCATTAGAAACAACAACATAATTTTCTATACGATAGATAGGCCTTGTTTAATATTTTGGTATTTGTAGATAAATCTAAATTTGAAATCGCTCAAAAGACGGTTTTAGATTGCACAACTGAATATTTCTTCCAGCGACATTTACTTTTTTTACAATTTTTTATTCTGTTTCACTCGCAAAATATTTATAATCCTAAAATTAGATATACTGTGAAAGACATTTATCCCAGTCGGCACCGCCATGCAAAGAGCATGTTTAAAGAGAGAGAAATTGATTGGTAACATAATTATTCAATTTTTCGAAATGATAGGAGGGAATTAAATCATTCATTTCTATCTTATAAAAGATATTTTTATTTCAATTTCGAAATTATGAGATTGTGACTAAATTAAAAGTAATTTCTAGCTAAAAATTAAATACAAACACTAAAATAGATAAAGTGTAAATACATCTTCTTAGTTTGCTATTATTATTAGAGGAAAGTTGTCTAAATCATACCAATTTTCACAATATTTTTAAAAATTATTGTGAAATATGATCAAAAAACAATTACATATTTAAATAGAATCACAACTAAGTTTTATTAGTCTCAAAATCACTGACAGTTGTTTTTAAAATACATCAATGATAAAATATAATTAACCCTTTATTTAACCTTAACCGTTCCCCGAACAGCAAATTTTGATTGAAACCTTTAGTCATGCAAAATATAAGTAAGTACGACTTTTGACTATACTTTTTAAATGAATTCGCACAATTTAGCTCTTTGCTGTTTAAAGAATAGTGGTTGCTAAACTTTTAAAAGTAATTAGTTATACATTTCTAGCGGCTTACAATATTTGTTGAATTAGAGTTACCTTAGCTACTGGAAAAGGTTTAAGATTGAATAATATAACTAAGTATAACCTGAATTGTATAACTAAGGGGAAGAATCTTTAATAATTATGTTGGCTCTGATTCTAATTGATACATCTGATTGATATATAATGAGTGGTATTATACATATAAAAAAATATAACTATAACTATAAAAGTCTAACTAAGGGGAAGAATCTTTAATAATTTTGATTCTGATTCTAATTGATACATCTGATTGATATATAATGATTGGTATTATACATATAAAAAAATTTAATACACCTTTTAATTTTTTTTTCCATTTTTCTCAGGTGTAACTAGATCTTTAAATCAATTTTAAAAAACATTTTATTTTTGCTCTTTTGTCATAACATATAAACTTACCATGGGAGTGGTTTTAAATTTCTATTCATTGTTTTTTTTTAGTCTTGTTCAAAAGTATTTAAAATTTTAAAATTTCGATTTTAACATTACTATTTTTTTTTTTTTTTTTGTATTTTAAAGTGACCGAAAAGAAATGCTTGATGAATTTTTGAGAGTTGAGATTTGATGAACTTTTAAAAATCATATCAGTAATCTTAAACAAGAAAACTTAAAATTAGTAATCTACAGGAGCAAAACGGTTTTTAACTCATTTTGCCTAATAATAATTATTAAAACAATCCCATTTACTCTAACCCGATACAAATTATTACGCTAATGTCGATAGGTGATTGAATATAGAATTATATTTATATCTTTTGACTAATACTTCACCTAAGTGTGTATTAAATTTCTGTACCTTCTTTCTTGTCTTTTTTTTTTCCCAAATCAATCTTTAAGAACTCCATTTCTCATGAGGTTTATTTTACAGTTGTGCCTAAAATTGGGCTGGAAAGGTACAGGCCAAAAATGGGACATCTTGCCTTTAGTGTTGTCTGCCAATGGTCATGATCCTCAAGTATTCGATCTGCCTGAAGAACTGGTAATGAGAGTACCCATCACCCATCCAAAGTAAGAGAGACATTTAATTCGGAAAAAAAAGATAATAAAAATATTAAGGGCTGCAGGTAAATGTGTTTTGCACATTTACATATTTGACAGAAAATTAATTACTAAAAATTCAAACAGATAAATTGGTAACAATTATTTATTTTAATCAATAATGTAGTCACCTTCGTTATCAATGTGCTTTTGCCATTTAGTGCGCAGTGCACACAAAAAATAAATAAATAAACTGACCACGCTGAACTACTTTTGATCTAATGATCGGATCTTCTCGTTCTAGAACTCAATCTTAATGCTTTAAATGAGTGACCTCAAATGTGTGATTAATTGTTGCAGACGATACCTTAAGTAACCTAAATTGAAAAAAAATAGAACCCAGGAAAATTAAGAAGGAAAAAAAAAAAAAGAAATCTCTCTTTCAAAAAAGTAGAAACTTGTACCAAAAGTGTTCATTACAAGCAATACGCTGCAAGATTTGAGGAATTTGCAATTATTTTGTCCAGTGGTAGTAAACAAAAGGAGAATTTTTATAAATTTTTTAACAGAATTTAAGAACGTGGTAATTTATTTATCCACCATTTTATATGTTTATACAAATTATTTATTGTGTAGTGGAACTACGAAAAATTCAATAGTTGTTGGAGAATGTGTTATTGGTATTTATTTTACAGTGAAACGATAATTTTGTCTGCCATAATCTATACGTTTATTATCATCAATTTTACACCCATTATCATCGACAACCATGGAACGTTTTCAGAGTGCAAGAAAGTTCCAAGTGCATTTTGGGACTATTAATTCATTAGTCAACCTAAGAAATCCATTCTTTTGACAATAGAAACCTGAGTTTTGTAGACGCTACGTCAATAACAGTTAAAATGAGTATTAACGATTTATAAAATCTGGAAGCTTGTGGACACTAACTGAAGATCAAGGACGATCTTTATTTCCTTAATGGCATATTTTTAAAAACTAATTTAATTAAATCCCTTGAAATATTATTTAAATCCTCTTTCTACTCAAAATATGTTCTTAATTTATTCTTACTCCAAAATTTAGGATTTTCTTTTATTTCATTCTTGTTTTTAGAATTTTATCATGAGTTTTCAAGAATAGTGAGGAATTCTTAGTATGATAAATTCCGTCTTACTAACTAATAAATAGTTGTTTAGGGTAAAGGCATGAAGAAACAATTATGAGAAAAAAATAAACAACATAAAAAAATAAACAGCATTAAACAATAATTCTTATAATATTTTAGAAGTCAATTTAGAATAATGTTATATTTATTATTCACGAAAAAGTAAATCAAATGCACAAAATCATTTTCACACACACACACACACATCTCGGAAAATTATGACAAATATTCTACTCTATTTTGCGGGAATTCAAGGTAACTTTCCTTTCTTAGACATTACTTTTTTTATGAATTTTATTTTGCATATATCAAACAAAATTAAGTGATTAACGCAAACACGTCATTTGACGAGTTAAACTCGTCATGCATTTTTTGCTATCAGTCTGTTTCAAAAAGAAATAGTGCATTATCTGTCATATCTTATACATGCGAGCTTAGTGGATGCTGTGACTTTTCAGACTAGAAGTTACTTTTTCAGAGTTTTTGATTAATCAGGGAGAAGATTGGAAGAACTCCCATAGGCATTCGTCTGCAGCAGTGGTGATGACTATAGGTACGAGGTTGAATTATTCCAAATAGGGGTGGGATCATTATTTAAGGCAGGTTTTGGCTCGGATCGGCGAGAGAAAGGGAAACAGGGAAGTAAGAAGCCACCTTCTTTGAAATACTCTATTTCTTGTTTCCATAGCAGCAAACGGCCTTAGACTACATGGCGAAGGGAGTTCTTTTTATAGACAAATTATGCAAGTTTTTAATTTGGCTACCGCCTTTTAATTTGATATTCAAGTAAACGGTCTCCCATAGGTTAAGGATTATACGAATCAAAATCTTTATTTTTGCCATTTAAATTTTGTCTGTCTTATCTTAACCAAAAAAAATGAACAGTAATCTTTGTCTGTTAAATTTATTTATGCATTAAAAATATCAAGTATCCTAAAAACGTTATGAAAAAATTACTACCTTGCTTTCTATTAGCTTCCTGCATTGTTACACCCACACTTTAATAGTCTATAACTTGGATTCCATTAAACATATTCCAAGTTTTTAATAGTATGTATTTAAATACAAAGCTTATGTTTAATGTACCAATTTAAGTTTTTTTAAAAAAAGAAATCCACCTTTTTGTGACACATTTGTCAATGGAATATTAAAAAATTCTTATTTCTGTATCTCCTTTAGGTATCCTTGGTTTAAAGATCTCAATATCCAATGGTATGCATTGCCTGCAGTATCCAGTATGCTATTCGATGTTGGTGGACTGGAATTTCCGGCAGCTCCTTTCAATGGGTGGTACATGGTAACGGAAATAGGAGCCAGAGATTTATGCGATCCTCACCGATTCAACATACTAGAAGTAACATGGTTGCTTTAATGTTCATTTTATTCTATTTTTTTAATAGCTCCCCTCCTTTTTATTTGGACAAAACAGTATGAATAAGAATTAAATGGGGAAAAAAGATAATTGCTCGATATTCAGAAGTGAACTTCATGAAGGATTAGCCAACGGACCATTAGATGGACGGTTTTTTATAGGTAGTCTGATCAGACCACTGTAAAGGATACCGAACGAGTCATTTAATACAAAATCTTGTTAAAATAAGAAAGTGGTATTAAATATATGATTAAAAATTTGTTTTATTTATGAATATTATTGGTTTGCCTTATTCACTTGTCAACCACTACAGATTCAATTCTCAAATATATATGATAAATTTCTCTCAAGTACTTTTAAAATAGAATTTGGGTTCATGCGCAAGAGTGGTTCGCTTTTAAAATAATCTGCGCAGACTACTTATAAGAAACCGTGTGGAGGCTTTCTGATGTGGGAGGTGATGGCTGAGGCTCAATTGTGAAGGATTAGACACAACAACAAATCTGAAGAAAAAAAATTTTTTAAGCAAACATTTGATCATGACCGACATTGACCAATTAGTGAAAGTTCTATCAATAAGATTCGTTAGATTTTTCGTTAGATTTCAGATAAGATTCGTTAAATAAGATAGACTGATTTTTTTAACTATGGCAAAAATCAAAATCTTAAAGTTTATGGCATAATTAGCCACACTTTCTCCTACGTTACAATTTTTTTTAAAAATATTAACCGTTAAAATAGTCAGTTGAAGTGTAGTTAGGGATATTATGCATGTTCTAGATTCATTTTTGATGTAAATATGATTTGAAATTATTTCCCACGCCACTCAACGTAAATGAGTCAAAAGTTCATACATAACGCCACTTCGATCATTTTCTCTGATAATTAAGATTTTATGATAATGATCATTTTAAAATAAATTAAACGTAAATGTTATAAACTTTAATTTTATGTCAATGTTAGGATTGCAATTAATCTGCTGTAATGCAAAAAAAATCATTTACCAATATGTTAGGTCAAGAGTAATTAGAAAACACATTTTGTTTCCTCCATCTCTCTACCCGTTTTTAATTTTTTAAATTTCTTTGGTGAGGATAGTCTGGTTGGTAGGGGCTCGTGTTCAAAAGGTCGTGAGTTCTATCCCAGCCGGCTAAAGACTCCCCGTGTAGTAAATAGTGACTGGTTCACGTAATTCTGTCGGGTCACAATGTCCTCCAAGTTCCCAATACAAACTATACCTCAAGGTAGTGTTGAGAACTGAATTAGGGATTGATTGTTCTCTGTGTCAGGTCAAAATTACGATCTGTGGAGGAATGAATGGGTCCACCCTTTAACGCGAGCTGCGATGCGTGTGGCTAAAGACGTATTCTTGATCATAGATGGCGCCACGGGAAAACAAGAAATGTTCCCTCTCCCTTAAATTCGCATCGTTTCTCCTAGATGGTTTTCGGCAAGTGACATTAGAAACAACAACAACAATTTTTTTTTATGAAGAGTGTCTCTTCTGTATTTTATTTCTGCTTATTACTGTCTGACTACGAGCCCATTTTATGTAATAACGTAACACTATTTGATCTCGTAAAGATAAAAGTTGTAGCATATTTTTCTTAAACATCTTGCACCACTTTAATAAATAATGAGAAGATATCCCGATCTTTCTTCTAAATATTTAATAAAACATTTTCTCTTATTTAGGAGGTAGCTACTCGTTTAGGAGTTGATATGCGAGCACCTTCAACTCTGTGGAAAGATAGAGCAGTAGTCGAAGTAAATTACGCAGTTATTTACAGTTTTCAGGTACTCTATTTTAAACATGATTTTTGTTGTAAGAACATAGTATTGATAATTCCTAAAAATTAAAGCTTACATAAACTCCTTCCAATACAAGTTACGATGTTTAAAGTAGTCAGCAATTCATATTTGTGTTAGCGCCGTAAGTTGGTGGAATAATCCGACTCTTTTCAGACGATTAACAAAGCGATTAGTCAATTGGAAAAACACCCAATAAGTCTGACCCATTGCTGTGAACCTACATACTTTTAGAACTATTTATAATATTAGTCCGATTGGACTACAGTTTGAAATAAGCTCAGAGTAGTGAAGTAAAAATATCCGTCATAAATGTTTATTGCAAACAATTTAAGTAAATTCAGCCAAGTAGAGAAATTTCTTCCTTAGCCTTTAAGATATATAAGCTAAATCAGGCCCAATATAAATACACCATTTCCCGGCTTATCGTAATATATATATATATATATATATATATATATATATATATATATATATATATATATAATATACCGAAGAGCCATTACATTATGACCACCCTCCATCTATAACAATGGGCTATAGCCCGATGGCGGGGGTAGTATGGTGTGGCATTGTTTTCATGGGACACATTAGGACCCATACTCCTCATAGAGCAATCCTTGACGTCTGTAAGCTTCTTGAACATGGTTGCAGACCAGGTTCACCCACTCATGACAACAGTTTTTCCTGCGGGGGATGATGTTTACCAACAGGATAATGCACCATGTCATAAGGGTCGAATCATCATGGATTGGTTCGAGGAACATTCCAGTGACTTTCAAGTCATGTCTTGGCCCCCAAATTCACCTGACCTTAATCTAATCGAGCATTTGTGGTCCTACTTGGAAAACCAAATTCGTGATGCCATGCTACTCCCTCGCAATATGAGGGAATTGCAGGTTGGCCAGGTTGGCAATTTACCAGTTGGTGAGCGCTTGGTACCAAATACCTCAGACTACCTATCAGCACCTTGTGGAATCAATGCCACGGCGGGTGCTAGCAGTTTTGAGGGCTAAAGGTGGTCCTACATGTTATTAGCATGGTGGTCATAATGTAATGGCTCTTCGGTGTGTGTGTATATATGTGTAGTATTACGATACATTAAAACAGATATTTTATTACAGTTCAAAAAATAATTTTTTTATTTATTATTGGGCTTAATAAAACTAGGAGTCATCTTTTAAATTTAATCCTGCAATTTTTCATGATATTTGTATTTTATTTCAGTATTTACTTATTATTTCATAATATTATTTAATTAATAATTGTTTCATAACGAATCATGTCATGTGCTTATTCGGTTCATATGTATGTTTGTTTTTGCAGAAAGCCAATGTCACAATTGTGGACCACCACACAGCATCCGAATCATTTATGAAGCATTGGGACAATGAATTGAGACTGAGAGGAGGATGCCCGGCAGATTGGGTGTGGATTGTTCCCCCTCTCAGTGGTAGCCTAACTCCAGTCTTCCACCAGGAATTGCTTCTCTACAACCTTAAACCCAGCTATGAATACCAGGTAAACCATCACCTCCTACATCAAAAAGCTTCTTCTTTTGTTTGTTGAGCTGGGCACCTGGGCTCCTATTCCATCCATCATGTTTGTTAAAATAGTTATGGTAGGAATTTATGAGGTCAGCAGTCTATGTGGTGGCTGTTACATCAGAAAGTCTTCACTCGATTTTCTATTAGTCTGCGCAGACAATTTAAAAAGTGATCTAGTTGTGCGCATGAACCCAAATTATTTTTTAAAAATAATAGGGAGAAATTTGTCACATATAGTTGAGAATTGAATTTGTAGTATTACTTAAGTAAATAAGACAAATCAATCATACTCATAATTCAAACAAATTTGTAAATATATATTTTCTACTACTTTCTTATATTTACTAGATTTTGTATTAAGGAGCTCTTTTGTAAACTGGTTTACCTTCATAGTGGTCTGATCGGACTACCTATAAAAAACCGTGTGGAGGCTTTCAGTTCTTGGAGGCTTTGACTATACTTACACATTCTCTGTGCAAACAATTTTAGAATCTTTAAAATCTACAAATGTAACACTAATCTCTGTATTTCATAGATAGCTCGGTTTAAAAAATAAGCGAATCAGCGCTTTGTTTTTCGAATCAGTTAATGTTCCAAAAACCACAAGCTTGATCTCTATAACCTATGCACTTATTTAGTATTTTCATTTTATTTTACTTTCAGGACCCACCGTGGAAGACACATGTTTGGGAAAAAGACAGAGAGTCTTCAGGCAATGGGCCAAGAACTCCTTCTAGAAAATTTCGTTTTAAAGAAATTGCAAGGTAATCAAGAATGTTATAAATGAGCAACAAATAAAAAATTAAAAAAAGAAAACAAGTGTATTAAGTGTTAAAGAGATTTGGCACATATGAGTGACATCTCGCGTGGTCACATAGACAATGTTCAGGTCATTTTCGTTAGACAGACAGTACATTCATTCTGACTACTCTTGAAATAAAGCAGATTCTAATGAAATAAAATGGTCCGGAAAATTACATTTTAAAGAAAAGGTGAGGTAATAGAAAATTTTATAAATAGACAACAAATATCACATAAGCCAAGTGTATTAAAGATATTTAGTACTTTTGAGTTGCATATTACATAGCCAAGTACGCCAAGTTCTGTCAGTTTCTAAGGCGATTTATCTTTTCGTTAGATAGACGGTAGATTGTATTTTGCAGTATGGGAAAAACTGTCTTCATGGAAAATGTGGTAGCAGATTTGCATGTAAATAATAGGGACATAAAAATCGATTAACAACCGAATTGATAAAAAGAACTTAACTATTGATTGATTTTAGAACAGCATATATATCACAGGGTATATAATTTTATATTATTAATATACTCTAGTTGTGTAAGAAATATTCAGCTTCTCCAATTGTAAGTGCTAAGAATGAAATATGTTAGTTACCCATTCCTTAACTTTTCAAAAAGAATTTTAAAAAATCTCATTTCCTATCACACTTTAAGAATGTTCTATTTTCAAAAATAAACGGTAACGTGTAACGTAATAAACGAGTAAAATAAAGTAGCTTCCAATAAAAGAAATTTCCAAAAATTCCGATTTTAAGAAATGGCGAAGTAAATAAAAAATATTTTAAGTAAACAATATATATGACATTAGAAAGCCAAGTGTATTATAGAGATTAAGCACTTTTAAGTTTCTTCCTGTATTGTCAAGTACGCACAATGTTCTGCCAGTTTCTAAGGCATGAGTAAGACATACAGTAGATAAACAGACGTTTGTCACGTACACAATGTTTTACCGTACTCTTAAGTGATAGTTTTTTTGTTTGACAGATAATAAATTAATTCTGACATTTAAAATAAAGCAGTTTCTACTAAAAAATTTTAAAGAATTTTCTAGGAATTCGATTATATGTGGGCAACAAATGTAACGCAAAAGCAAAGTTCTGATAATAGTTTTTCCGCATTCTAAATTTGATTTAAATGTTTTTAAACATCTTGATGAATGTTCAATTTTTTTTATTTCTGTATTTAATTATTTATTTATTTTCGTTTAGTTATTTTTTTAGTAATTTTCTTTGCTGTGAAATATTATTTAATTTGTTTTAATTCCATCAAATAATTTTAGTCTCATTTGATTTCTATCACTTTATATCAGCATGATCCTTACTTTGTTTATTAACAGGGCAGTGAAATTTACGTCAAATTTGTTTGGAATGGCTTTGTCTCGGCGAATTAAGGCAACCATCTTGTTTGCAACTGAAACTGGTCGGTCTGAACACTACGCTAAAATGCTGGGTGACATATTTTCTCATGCTTTCAACGCTAATGTAAGTTTAAATAAACGACTAAGAATGAATATAGTTTAATTATACTAATATGGCACAAAATGCATTATTTATTATGTAATAAAAATATAAAAAAGTCTCACCAGAACGTAAATGCATTTTATGCTGTAAATAAATAATATCAATTAATATAAAAATACAATTTTAAAATAAATTATTTAAATTTGTTTTCATATATTGAACGTTTGTAATTTAATTTATTATGAATAAATAACAAAAGCTCCTCACCAAATTTTATTGTAATCGAGCATTTAGTCCCCCTCCAAA
The DNA here is from genome assembly GCA_949128135.1 of Parasteatoda lunata. Lineage (NCBI taxonomy): Eukaryota > Metazoa > Arthropoda > Arachnida > Araneae > Theridiidae > Parasteatoda > Parasteatoda lunata. Next base: position 29,290,649 of record OX421977.1, read on the forward strand.
AAAAAAAAAAAACTTTTGCTTTAAATATTATTTCATTGTTAATTTCTATTTGCGGAATTTGCAGTAAATAATTTTGATTTAAATAATAAACCGTTAATTTTTTTTAATAAAAAAAACACATTAGTTATTTAAGTATTGATTAGCAGGATTGCCACGATCGACTATAAATAATGTTGTGGCAAATGAAATTCAAAACATAAATTAAATATATTATAAATAAATTAAAATTACAGTTTCTATGACTCTTTATATTTTTAGTCACCCGTGATATCCCTGGATTAGACATTCTTTATTCTGTTATTCGAAGTGTATTTATTTTACTAGTATTCCATTACTATTCTATTATTCTACATTATTCACTATTGTTTTCTTGTACTACATTATTAACTATTGTTCTATTATTCCCCCTTATTTACTATTGTTCTATTATTCCACATGATTTACTGTGGCTGTATTATTCTATATTATTTATCATTCTACATTATTCACTATTGTTCTCTTATGCTACATTATTTACTATTGTTCTATAAATCCCATTATTTACTATTGTTCTATTATTCCACATTATTTACTATTGCTGTATTATTCTATATTATTATTTACTATTGCTGTATTATTCTATATTATTATTTACTATTTATTATTCTACATTATTTACTATTGTTCTATTATCCTACATGTGACATCAATCCTATGTTATTCTACATTTTGTATGTTAGATTTTAGGAAATATCGATATGAATTCTTTTTGTACGGACAATATGTGTTGCAGGTAATATGCATGGTAGACTATGATGTTATCAATCTAGAACACGAAACTCTTCTTCTTGTTGTAACCAGCACTTTTGGTAATGGAGATCCACCTGAAAATGGAGAAGTGAGTATTTTTAAACGCAACATATTATTAAAAGTATAATAAAATGACACTTTTTTAAATAATTTTTTGAATGTTTTCCTTTGTCTTAGAAGTTTTAAAAGGTATTAACAAATCGGAAACAAACCTATCACATTTAATACTACTAAGATCACTACTTCAACTTAAGGAAATATATTTATTGTATAACAATTGAGAAAACATTTCGATTCGAAAATTCTGGTCACCAGGTCTCTAAACGTTAAAATGGCATCTCACCCCATGAAGCGTTAACCTTTACGAGATTTTTTATTTTAAGATATAAAGACTTCTAATTCATTTTTTTACTCTAAAAGTTCATCTTGGAAAAACAAGATAGTCATGTTCATCATAATTCAACATAATTATGAACAAGCTGAAAACACATTATTCGTACGGAATATTTTGAGAAAATAATCTATAAATCGATATTAATCAACCCTATAAAATCCTTCACAAAACTGAGAGGCATTTAACGACAAAATTAACTTAAGTTAAAACTATCCCATTTTTTTTATTTGTTGTCAGTCCCGGTGAATTTACATTATTAAATTAATAGAAACACGTTTTTGGAAGTTGAACAAATCATAACAGGATTAGCTATACTCAATATTATTCGCTACTAAATTATATATTCGCTGCAATATTATTCGCTCAACTGCTAAATTCTCTTATTTATATCGGAGATTTGTATTGAAGTTTTAATGCTGTAGAAAACGTTATACTTTATAATTTTGATATAATAAATTTTATTTACAATGATTCTTACTACCACTTTATCCAAGCAATTGTATAAGGCCTGCTAATCGTACAATGAAATTTATAAGAGCTGCCAAAAGTTTTATAAAATTACGTTTGTTATATTTCTGTTTCTTCCAATGTATTGTAAACAATAGGACTTACGTATTGACATCTATGTAAACCAAATTAATATATCATTTAAACTACGGCAATATTTAATTTGTAAAATTTTTAAAATACGTCAACAATTACACATGCATAATTTTAAATAACACATAAAAGGTCACTCATTTGGTTGTGTTATTTTCTGACTGAAGCTTCCTTTTTGTTCTATTTCAAACTATCTGCATACCTCTGAGAACGTTCACTCTTTCCAAGAATTAATTTTCCAAGTGTTAAACAATTAACCAAACACCATCTTTCCCAATAATATATTTATATTTTAATTATATTAAAATTCGCTGTCTTAAGGATAATCATGATTTTATAAATTTTTTGTTAATTATTTATATGAAATTATGTTAAGTATTTATATGAAACATATTTTGGTAGCAAATTAAATAGTAGAACTTGTTGAATAATTATTAAGCTCACTATGTAAAAGAGTGAACACGAGATAACTGCACTGTTGCCACAGTTGACTAAAAATATAGACTAATATTTTGTTAAAATTAGGTAGCAACTTTTCTAGCTTATTTTTTCAGTTTACCATTGAAAGATTCTTTTAAGAGTGATTTTGCTTTAAATGTAAATAATTTGAAGTGTAAGTTGTAGTAGTTACGATTGAATAATTAAAAAGATAACAAATAAACAAAACTGAATTGATTTTGCAACCGCTTTTTACACTTTTAGTTCACGTGGCATCCTAAAAGGTGCACACTTCTTACCGTGGTGCACTGTTTAGTGGCATTACTTCAGAGGAGCAAACAGCAGAAACGAAAGAAATGTTGACAGAATTCTAAAATCTTTAGTTTTTAATAGTCTATCACTCTATCAAATAATCTGCAGAAAGCGTAGTACTTGGTAGCCCTGGAAACTTAAATTAAAAAAATATGAACTTTGATTCATTTTACAACTACTTTGAAGGGTCCTGGCCCCGTCCTGGTACAGCAAAACACCACATTAAACCCATTGATCACCATAACTCACATACTCTTACGTGTAAATCTAAATGGTTTTTTACTTATTTCAGGCATTTGCAAGGAGCCTTCAAGCAATTAAAATCACGGGAGAAACAACGCCAGATGCTGAATATATTAGGTAAGACCAATTGAATACTAAAAATATAAATAAATAGATAATAAATGTAAGGATGTTGAAAACTTATAGGTTCAATAGCCTTATGGTTAATTTTTTAGAACATTGAGCAGTATTTTCTAAAATAACATTAAAATGTATTTAATAGTGAATAGTAGTAGGGAGTGTAGTATAATTTTTTGCTGCAGTTTCACAACATTAAAACATGCTTAATAAGGAACAGTAATTATTAAATAATTATTTCCTGGACCAACAGAGGATGTAGTACAATGTTTTACTGGATTTTCGCAAAGAACATAGAGAAGTATTTAATAATTAATATTTATTGTTAAATAATTATCTGCTAAACCGAGAGGAAATTAAGTGCAAAAATTAACTGGATTTAGCCAAAAAATATTAAAATGTATTTAATAATGAATAGTAATTAATAAATAATTTTCTCCTTCACTAACGAGGAATAAATACTACGTTCTGCTGTATCAAAGGGTCATAAAAGTATAGATAATTTTGAATTGTATCTATGGAATAATTGTTCCCGAAACCAAGTAAGTGTAATAATATTCTGCTGAATTTTGTAGTTTATTCGTAGCTCAAAAGAGCTTAAATTCATTTAAAAACGAGCACTTATTATTAAATATTAAAAATAATCATAACACTAAAGATCGTCGTAGCACAATGTTGAAAAATGAACACAAATTTTTAACATCTACGTTACTCTTGAAAAATGCGTTTACCAAATCATATATATTGCTTATTTTTTTATTTGGAGAAAAAATACAAAAATTAGTTATTCTCTGGCTATCACTTTAAGCCTTTTGAAGCCTCCACACGTTTTTTTATTAGGTAGTTTGATTAGACCATTATGAAGGATATCCACTTTCCTAACGAGTCACTTAATATAAAATCTAGTTGAAATAAGAAAGTGGTAGCAAATGTATGACTAAAAAATTTTTTTATTATTGGTTTGCCTTATTCACTTGTCAACCACTACAGATTCAATTCTCAAATATGTATGATGAATTTCTCTCAATTACTTTTATAAAAGGTTTTGGGTTCATGCGCACTACTGGTTCACTTTTTAAATAGTCTGCGCGGACTACTTATAAAAGACCGTGTGGAGGCTTTTCGATGTAGGAGGTGATGGTCAACATAAGTTCAAACTCCACACTGAAAATTTTTTAAATCCCATCATTCAGCATATTATGTAAAAAAAATTAAATCTCGTATCTTAAAATTTTACTCCTCACATTTATTTCATTACATCGGGTAACTTTTTCAGTAATATTCTAAAAAACGGCTGTAACTAATCAGTTAATTCCCTCATTTGAGGATAATTCTCTCTTTCCCAAAAATTAAAAACTGATAACAATTATTTCCTTATTAGTTTTAATCTTTAGGTAATACATATTTGCTATGTGATTCATCAGTAAGATAATTATCAATCAGGATCTTTAATATCAAATTATGATGTAGCTAATATTATTAATTATAATTGAATTTATAAATTAAATTTTTGAATGATTTTTTCCACCAGCACTTACAAACAACTCACATATACATAAAACTTATTAAATGTACAGAGATTGTTAGTGTGAGAAAAATTAAACAGATTAAGTACAATAAAATTATTATTTGGCCACTGCTGTAGAAATACTAAATTGTTAGCTATGTTTATATTCATATTGTAAACGACAACGTTGGAATATATCTGCATGAATAATTTTTCTCTTCAGTTTCATCTTAAACTCGAAATTATTTTGTTTTTTAAGTTTTTACTTGGATAAGAAATCACATATCTGGAAATAAACTTTGCAGTCATAAAAATTGAACAAAAAGAACCAAATATCGAAGCATACTTTTCAATAAATGATCGAAAAATGAAAAAAAAAATTAGATTAAGTACTTGTATCTTAATTTTTGAAGTATAGAAAATTTATTAATCTATTCATGATTAGTACTTTTTACCGGAAATCCTAAAAAATAAATATTAAATTTATAATTTTTTGCTGCGATACAAGATCAGAATTTGAGGAATTTTGATTAATTTATCCCTACCTTCAATTCATCGTCGTCAACATTAGTTTTTTTTTAATAAGCAGAAAAGATATGCTGAACATGGCCACAAAATATTTCCTTATTTTTATCTCAATCTCTGCATTATTTTTGGCAAGAAGATCAATCTAATTCAACTTTTGAACTTCTTATTAAACTTTCTTTTCTTTTCGAAAAAATAGTTTTAATCAGTTCAAAATCTTGTTTTTCAAATATTTCTTTAAATAACTCCAATCGATTATTTTTTGTCTTTTTATTTCTGATTCATCTTGTTGGTTTATAATTTAAAAATCAAATTTCAAAAAAACAAACTCCAGTTTGAAATTTCAATCATTTCGATATAATTATTGATTAAATTTTGTTATTTAATTTAATTAAAAATCAAATTTGAAAAAGAAAAAAACTCCACTACGAAATTGCGATTTAGTTATTGGTTAAATTTTGCTAATGACTGAATTTTATTATTTAATTTATTTAACAATCACATTTTAGAAAAATAAATTATAATATGAAAAGTCAATTATTTCGATATAGTTATTGGTTACATTTTGTTATTTAATTTATTTAAAAATCACATCTCAGAAAAATAAATTCTAGATGAAATTTCAATTATTAAGATATAGTTATTGATTAAATTATGTTATGTAATTTATTTAAAAATCACATTCTGAAAAATAAACTCTAATGTGAGATTTCAGTTATTTAGATATAGTTATTGATAAAATTTCGTTTTCTAATTTATTTAAAAATCACATTTCAGAAAAATAAACTCCAGTATGAAATTTTAATTATTTGATATAGTTATTATTTAAATTTTTTAATAATTTAAACAAATATAAATTTTAAATTTATCTTCCTTTCAGTTATCTGTTTATTGTTGTATTGTCAATGATTTTAAAATATATAGAAGTTTCTTTTTTCTATTTCATATGCATGCGAAATATAAAATTACTTACATGAGTTTTTATCTTTCTTTCTTTAATTATAAAAATTGGGCACCTGGGCCGCGCAGAAGGCCCATATCCCATACATCATGAAGTAAAATAAACAGTTAAAATAAAAGACAGTTTGAGTTCAGCAGTCTATGGGATGGCTGTTACTGGGAGACAAGCACCTTGCTTGCATAACTGAAAGAAAATGAAAATAATAAGAGCAACTTGCTGTAAACTGTGGATGGCTGTAGTTTGATTGTCAACGTGAAGTAACATAAGTCAGGATTTCAGTATTGGTAAAGTGTTAGATGCTGTAGACCAGAGGTCGGCAAAGTGGTCTATATAGACCCCCAGGAGTCTATTTAACGAACGTAGGGGTCAATCTGAGCCAGGGGGACGAATGGGGGTCGATTCGAATTGGAAGGGTCGATTGGGGTCGAAGAAAAAACAGTTCTTAATACGTAAATCACAAATACCTAATTGAGTATGTAAAATTTGTGATTTTTTTTTTATAATTCATTGTATGGATTATCAGTATTTTTCAAATCTGCGACAATTAGAAATAAAAGAAGACTTGGAAATATATACAGGTCATCTCAAAAATTGAGATACGATTTTAAACTGCGCTTTGTTGATTTGGAAAACATTGACATCCCTGATTGGATTATTGTGCCATTTTCTGCTCAAATTGAAAACGTGGACATCAACCTGCAAGAGGAGCTTGCTGAATTATTATCGGATCTTGAAGAAAAGACGCTTTTTAAAAATTTAACAACTAGCAAATTTTGGGCAAATATAAATATAATGCAAAAATATGTAAAACTTTACGAAATAGTTCAGCCATTTATGCTAGCATTTCTAGTTTCCTACATGGTTGAAGTTGGTATCAGTCACGTAAATTCCATGTTAACTAAGTATAGAAATAAATTAAGTGTGGAGTTTCGGGGAGGGGGGGGAATTAAGATTAAAATGGACCAATTTTGAACCCAATATAGCGAATCTTGCAAAAAAAATACCAGGCACACCCATCTCATTGATTAAGAAGCAATAAATCTGTAATTACTTATTATTTCTACTTATTTATAATTACTTCATTAAGGTATTTAAATTTCAACATTAATATATTTTTCATAAAACTATTGTTACACAATGTACTATTACTTTAATAAATGCTTAAAATAATAAAATAAATGTACAAACACAGTATCTAATAGAGTTTTATTTTAATTAACAGAAAAGTACTTTTATGGGGGTCGATGGAGATTTCGAAAAATTATGTAGGGGTCGATGATCAAAAAAGTTTGGCGACCCATGCTGTAGACTATTGATGCTTTGAATTATTCAGCAAAACACCAGACTATCATATTTAAGTGGTTCTATACAAAGCATTGTTTAATATGCATTTTTTATTGAAAAAGCCACATTTATAATAAATTAACTTTTTATTTTTTACATTATGAATGATTTTTTTAAAATTATAATTTTTATCAAAACTCTTTAATAAAAAAAAGCTCAATTTATTATGAAAATTATTCGAAATGTAATTAGTATATTTTCTACATTATGATAATAATTTTCGTTCTAACCCATGTATCTTCTTTATATGAATAAAGATGGTTGAGCTCTAAGACATTGGCTGGATCAAAAAAGAAACTTATATGATAAATATAAAAATGACTTAAAGAAAGTGACAGGCAATATTAAACACTTTGAGGTCATGCTTTTAAACTTTTCCTCGTGTTACATACCTCCTTTATATCCTCTCTCCTCTTCAATTGTTTCAACATTAACATCTGTCATGATAAGCCTTATATTCAGTGTCATCTTAGTGACTTTAATATAAAAATTAAGAATTGAATCCGGCACTATGCAATCAAATATTATTTAAAATAAAAGTGATAGTAAAAAAAAGAAGATATGATATTCGTTAATACACAAATTTAAAGAACCACATATTTAATAGTGATAGTGTACAACATTGTTCCACTGAAAAGTTTCCTTCAGAAAGAATTATGTTCTATTATACCATACACCTCATGTATTCATTTTGAAAATCTTAATATTTTTCACTTATTCGAATCATTATGATTTTTTGTTTTTGTTTTGTAAATAGTAAAAGGTGATTCCTTCTACAAATAAACAAATACGAAATTGAAAATTCAACCTGCATTTTTCTTTTGAGAAAATAGAAACTCGTGCATTCATGTATCACTCGCTATCGTTAAGGTTCATAATATACCCTCGTTTGATTTACGGTTTTCTTTAAATTTTACAAAAATCTTTAGCTATCGTTGAAAGTGAAGGAAACGAATCGAAGAAGGAGTTTTATAGATTATCATAAGACCATTTTAGTAATCATAATCAATCTCAACCCAATAATTCCATTTATCCCAATGTTTATGAACCCAATGACCTTCAAAAAAGCACAATATAAAGAATTCGACGAATTCTATAAAACTGATCCCTCAGTAGATGTTTTTAAAATTTAGATCTTCTTAGATGATAAATTTAACTTAATGAACTTAGATGATATTAACTTCTAAGATGAACTAACTTCTTTACTTAGATGCCAAATTTCATTTTTAATTCCAAATAATGTCTTTTTAGCATTTTAACAACCCCTTGTATGAACACTAAGGACCACGAAGATGACTAAGTTACATCCTTCGTGGTACAAATGATTTTGGAATTCAATCATTAGTATGCATTATGTAAAGGTCATTATCATCAAAATGCATTCAAATATTGGTCAAAAATTATGCATTATTTAGAGAGCAAAAGTTCTATCCAAGTAAGGATGCTAGACAGGCGACTAAAAATATAAAGAAAGGAACTGATATCTATTAAAAAACTAAAATAAAAGGGCAAAATCTATTAAAAGCGGTTAAAATTAGTAACTTTTTCTAGAATATTTCTTTAGGTTTACTATTAAAGGTTTGTGTAAAAAATGTTTTCAGTACAAACATGAATATTTTGCAATTAAATTACTATTGAATAATTAAATTGATTAAATAAATAAATATGAATTGAGTTACTACCACTTCTTACATTTTAGTCACGCGCTGTGCATCCCTGATTCCAGTGACCATACTATGTGGATATTTTTCAATCTTGCTATTGCACAATTACAAGTGAAATAAAGAAACTTTAAAAAAAATGTATGGACTTTGTATTACTAAAACTATTGTGCACGCCTTTAGCCTTTTCGGCCTTTTCGAGTTTTTAATAGCCTTTTCGGGACGGGCGAGTCATAAATACATTCGTATATCAGAAAAATTATTGAAAATAATAAAAAGCGGTAGCTTAAGTTTGAGCATGGCTAATTTGACAACCTTATTTTTGCTTTCACCTTAAATTTAATACATCCAATCTACACTTGTTAAAAGTGTAACTAAGTAATTTTTATTTTGAACTGAGTAGTGGTGTATTAAATAAAGCAAACTATTATTACCCCACCCCCAAATAAACTGCTATAAAAACAGTTTGTCTGCCAGTTTTATCTTTTTTTCCGTGATTGTTGCCACCCTGAGAATGCATATATGACTCGCCCGTCTAGAGGTTAAAATACAAACGATTATTTCTGTTAATTTAAATTTCAGAAATTAGTAGATGATGGTACCAAGTACCATTTTTGAAAAAGTTTGCCAAAATGTATTTCGTTTACAGCTTTCTACTCTTATTATAGTTTTTTTTTATATATATAATGCTGGTGTTCTTAAACTCAGTATGTCACTTGGAACCTATTCCCATAAAGGTCTTTAATTATATATTTTCGTGTATGCAGCAGTACGTGTATGCCGTTTGTAAGGATGAACAGTATGCCACTGGAATCATTAGAAGATGAAGGGACCAACTGCACGCCTACAACAGAACTGGATGATGATATTGGACCGCTTAGCAACGTAAGGTAAACATTCAAATTCCCTCCGTCCAATTTTTTTCTTCCAATGCCCACCTGGGAAATGAACTTTCTTCATACAAGCATCTGAAGGGCAGATTTGTTGGTCACTCTTTGGCACCATATTAGGTGGGCCAACGTTGCTACCACAATAAGGACAGTTAGTACGGAGAATGCCCGGGATTCGAACCCAGAATTTATCTGATGCAAGACCAGTTCCTTGATCCGTACACCGGCCGGTCGTCCACTCCGTCCAATATTAAATGGTACATTTAGATCAAAATGTTGTTTCATATCAGTTGTTGCATTTCAAGCTGGTGGAATCATGAATAATTTCCGATGCAGTTTAATCAACGCCTCCTATAACTGAAAGCCTCCACACGGATTTTTATTAGGTAGTCTGATCAGACCACTGTGAGTCCCGCAGTGGACTGATCGTTAAGACACGGTTCCCAGCAGATCACCGAAGTCAAGCAGCACTGGCTGCGGTCAGTGTGCGGGTGGGTGACCACTTGGATCAGTCTGCGTAGGGACCGAGGGTGTGCGGTATTGGTCCTCGTTAAACTGTTCTACCGTAAAGTGCTTGACTTCGCGTGCAGGTCGTTGGGCTACCGAAGCAGGGGTGCCATCCCCTCTGCAGAGGATCAAAATTGTGATGGCATGTCTTCGGATCATCCTCAGGGATGTTTCCCAGACCGTCGCCAATAGCCCATTGTGCAGCTCTAGTGCGACGTAAATTAACTACATCTACATCATCAGACCACTGTGAAGGATATCTACTTTCCGAACGAGTCACTTAATGCCAAATCTAGTTAAAATAAGAAAGTGGTAGCATATATAATTAAAAATTTGTTTTATTATCGGTTTGCCTTATTCACTTGCAGATTCAATTCTCAAATATATATGATATATTTCTCTCAATTACTTTTATAAAAAGTTTTGGGTTCATGCGCACAACTGGTTAACTTTTTAAATAGTCTGCGCGGACTACTTATAAAAGACCGTGTGGAGACTTTTTGATGTAGGAGGTGATGGTTTAATAGATCAACACAAGTCAAATTTCTGCTAAAATGAATTCACGATTCATTAGCTAGATGATAGTGTTAAATGATTACTGATGGAAACGTCCTTACAAAATGGGACGGATATTAGGAGCGTGTGAACCCTCTGGATTTTTGAAACTATCTGCTGGTTTAAGGAGAGAATGCTTGGTAAATCAATGCTGATTGATAACATTACGTCCTAAAATCTTAAAACAAAATGATAAAATCAACAGGATTATTAATCAGTACAGATGTTCAAATGTAGCAACTAATTTGGGACAGAGGGAGTATTTTAATTCTCTACACCTTATACACAGCCATCCATTGTTGTGGATTTTTCTAGTTTTCCCGTGTCTACTAGTTTAGTTTAATTAAGAATCTTTATGATTTTTAAATATTTTAGATACTTCTCTAAACTTAAAAAGGTCATGAAAAAAATCTTAAAAATCATTAAAAAAAATTTCTGCATGGCTTATTGTTCACTTCAGAACTTAAACAAATACTATTAGTAAATAATGAAATGTGACTTAAATATGACATAATTTAAAGAAAAACATTCTTTTTACAAATTAAAATTTCAACTTTTTTTCATATTATTTCTGCTTGATTTAAAACTTTCTATTATGAAATTTGTTCAAAAATATTAAAATTTTATTGTGACATTTATTCAGATACATGTTTTAAACGCCTAATATGTGTTTTGTACTATAGTAGAGAATTTTAAATTTGGAACATGAGGAAAACAATCGAAGAATTTTAGATATAAGTTCACTAAACGTTACTCAAAATATAAATAAACTCAAAATATAGTAGCGATTTTATAGTACCATGAGTGAAATATATTTTTTCATGTTAATCCTTTTCATTGATTATCATCACATGGAATCAATGGTTAGGACTCAGTTTTCCCTCATTATTCTTTATCATAACCTTATTCTATATTACATTTTTACACTATTAAGACAAACTTAGTTAAATTGGTGTCAATTTACAACTATGACTTTTTGGGGTTAATTACATTAATATGCTATTATAAAGGGTACTAATTTACAATCGGGGCCCCTCTTATTTTTGGTGATTTTCAAATAGACGAATAAACCAAGATAATTAAACCAAGAACCAATCACATAAAGGTAAACAAAAAATGCGGGAAGACCCATCACCTTCTACATCAGAAAGTCTCTACACAGTTTCTTATAAGTAGTCTGCGCAGATTATTTCAAAAGCGAACTACTTGTGCGCATGAATCTAAATTCTATTTTAAAAGTACTTGAGAGAAATTTATTATATATCTGAGAGTTGAATCTGTAGTGGTTGACAAGTAAGTAAAACAAACCAATTATATTCATAAATTAAACAAATTTTTAGACATATATTTGCTACCACTTTCTAATTTTTAATAGATTTCATATTAAACGGTTCTTTCCCTAATTGGTTTGCCCTCATAATGGTCTGATCAGACTACCTACATAAAAGCGTGCAGAGGCTTTCAGTTATAGGAGGAGGCGTTGGAAGACCGCAAAGTATATCATGGTAACCAGAAATGGGATTTATCGCAAACCAAAGGCACCCCGAGTCTCACTAGAACCTTATAAAGTACCGTGAAAGAGATTCGTTAAATTATAACTTAGCGAACAGTTTCATGCACAATGCGATGCTTGCCCAAATTGTATTTAGTATATCAGCCTATTTGGTACAAGAAAATATTAAATTATGGTTGTGAACTTTACCAAATTTGTCAGAGGAATACCCCTTTAATTTAAAATATTATTTTTTAGAAAAAATGATTACTAAGCAAAATTATTTATGTTTACTAATAGATCTCAATAGAATAATTAGTGAAATATAGTTATATGAGATCTTTCATACTATTTACCAATCAAATTATTCTCAAATAAACATTAAATTTAAAGAAAGGAAAGCTTGGATGTGGGGGCATAACAGTAACAAAATAAAAAAAAATCCCGCAATAGCCCGCTGTGGGCCGGGGAGAGGTGGAGGGTGAGACTCCACAATTTCGAAACCAACGTCATGATTGTGCTATGTTGTCGCACTACGCGCAAACCGTCTTCACTTCCTAAACAAGCTGGTATGTAACATATACAGACCATTAAATACAAATTGGTTACTAAAGATTAAATTGTAAAAATTTTAACAATCAGAGTGGTAGGTAATTCATGATGTTAAAGCAGGGCTGCCAACTTTCTACACTTTTTGTAAACATTATTCTAATGGTAACTAAGTTAATGTTTTAATGTATCATTTTTTAATGTATAATTTTTTTAATGTATTAATTTTTATAAATTTAAGCTTATTTACCACACCACTACACATAAATGATTTAAAAGTTTAGATGCAACGCCACTTTGTCCAAGCTCCTTCATGATCAGGCTTTTAAAATGTTGGCAAAACTTCTTTAAGCTTTGGTTTTTATATGTCTATCACTCTATAAAATATTTTACGAAAAGCGTAGTACTTGGCAGGCCTACCAGAGAGACACCCCTGAGGGCAAAGTGATAATTGGTATGTTATTTCATTTTCAGATTTGCCGTATTCGCTTTGGGTTCTAGTGCTTATCCGAATTTCTGTTCATTTGGACGCTACGTGGATTCAATGTTAGGAGAACTGGGAGGAGAAAGAATGGTCAAGATGGGGACCGGAGACGAGCTTTGTGGTCAAGAATACACGTTCAGTCGATGGGCACAGGAAGCATTTCAGGTAATTTTTTATTCAGTAATTCTTCTAGGTGAAGTGAAACAATTCCGGAATTTATCTATTATAATTTATAAAAAACAAAAAAATATTAATGCATGTACAAGATTTGAATGTGCGGGATGCAAAGCAATGTCTCTAGAATTAAATTAGAAAAATAGCCATTGAAATAGTAAATAGGTATATGAAAATAGCTTTACATAGTCACACTGTAACAATTTAATTTGAAAAAACATTGAAATATCTGATGAAAACACGAAAAAGCAAATGACTTTCATCTTTTACTCTTTCCAAAATTATTTTTCTAAATTATTAATTAAATTCATAAATTAGAGACTGACATAATAACCGTTTAACCCTTTCCAGTGCAGTGATATCCAGTCTGGCAACTTAGGATGTGATATCAAAGACCGCACTCGCAATATCCTGAATGACTAATATTTTCAATATAGTTTGCTGTGCCGCAAAGAATTAAGCGTCATTTTCTTTCTTTATTTATCAAAAATTGGGTGCCTGGGCCGCGCAGCGGCCCCCAACCCATTCATCATGAAATATTTACAGGTTGAATTAAAAACATTTTGAATTATGCAGCATTAAGGTGGCAAAAACAAGAGACCAAGCATATTTGCTTGATAAATTAAACATAATTTGAAAAATTAATATGAATCATGATTTTTGAAATAAACAAAAATTATCATAAATATAAATAGCACAATTGATATTTAAGCATTGAAAATGAATTGCATTATGATATGTACAACAAGCACAAATGACATATGAGCATTGAATAGAATAAGCATTTAAACAAGCACCTTGCTTGTATAACTGAAAGAAAATGAAAATAATAAGAGCAACTTGCTGTTAAACTGTGGATGGCTGTGGTTTGATTGTCAACGTGAAGTAACATAAGTCAGGATTTCAGTATTGGTAAAGTGTTTGATGCTTTGGATTATTGATGTAGACTATAGATGCTGGAATTGATGACTATTACTTATGCTGATAGTTGTTGTATGAGGAGTCGGAGGTGAAATGAGCGGCTATTGGTCTTAGTTTTTCGTCTTTTTTATAGTTCTCGAAGTTAAAAATCTGATTGAAGTTGGCTGTGCTGCATTTTATGGCTTTATCGTAGAAGTCTGCATTTAATTTATATATATATTCGGATAGAAACGGAATTTTGAGATCTTTATGGATATTTGAATTACGTATGAACCATCTGGCACGAGTGATTTTTCTGAGTATTTTATTTTGACATTGGTTGAACTTTTTCATTAGGTGTTCGGGTATAGTAGTCCAGGCAGGTGAAGCATATGTAAGTATAGGTCGGATCATAGAGGTGTATAGTAATTTTCTGATTTTTAGTGAGGCATTTTGGTTATAGATGAGAGGTTGGATGATATTAACTGCTGCATTTGCTTTGTCTATTATATTTTTAATATGGTCGCTCCAAGTGAGTTTGCTATTAATTATGAGTCCAAGGTACTTTGCTCTCTTAACTATTGGAATTTGAATGTTGAACAGTTTCGGTTTGCATTGAGGTGAAATTTTAATTCTTCTTTTTTGTATGATGAGGATTTGTGATTTGTCGGCGTTTACGGCTATTTTCCATTTTCTACACCAGTCTTCTATTTCATCTATTTGTTCTTGTAGTTTTATTAGAGCTAAGTTTGGATTTCTGGATTTGATTATTATACCAGTATCATCTGCGTAGAAGGCTGTAATGCTATTGTAATCTGCTTTATTTATAGGGAAATCATAGGTGTAAAGTATATATAAAATTGGTCCAAGTATGCTGCCCTGAGGTACTCCGGCTAAGATGTTTCTTTTTGATGAGATGCAGTTTTGGATAGTCACTTGAAATGTTCGGTTTGAGAGATAACAGGATAGAAGTTTGATGAGTCCAGGAGGAAAATTTAGTTGCATTAGTTTGAATATTGTACCGGTGTGCCATACTTTGTCAAATGCTTTTGAGATGTCGATCATTAGGAAAACTATTGTTTCTTTGTTTACTATTGCTCTTCCGGCGTAGTCAATTATTCGAAGTAGCTGTTTGGTTGTATTTAGTTTTTGTCGGAATCCATATTGTTCATCGGGAAGGGCTGTTAAAAGTGGCTTGATTCTGTTGTAAATTATTTTTTCATAGATTTTTCCAAATATATTTAGTAGGCTGATTGGTCTGTAACTCTCAGGGCAACTTGGATTTTTGAATTAAGCGTCAGTGTTCCATTTTTGGAACATGTCTCTTTTTCAAAATATTAAAAACTGGTAACTCAATTCTTAGCTCTTACTATAGGAGAAGTTAAATGTTTCTAACAACCAAACCATATTAATAATATAAAATTATATATATTTGGAATAAATCCTGTTCAAATATCAAGCAGTTTTATATATTTGCTATAATTGTAAAAAAAAAATTTTTAAAAAAATCTTGGTAAAGAAATTTAATGCTTCTCAAAAAAAAAAAAAAAAAAAAAAAAAAAAAAAAAAAAAATGCTAGAAGGAAATGTCTTTCGTACCAGTTTTTGCTCTTTTTCGTCTTGGTATATATTCGCTTTCAGCTCTAGTGGGCGAATCAATATGGGATTTATAATGTTACAGAATTGTTTATAGTTCCACTTTAAAGTTGTCCTTACTGATCGGCGTTAGTTTTGAGTATGCTTGCGTAATTTTTATTTCAAGTTAGGTAGTGGTAAATAAAATGAGACAAGGAACTATTAATCCCACCACCTGATAAATTTACAATAAAATAGTTTGGATACCACTCTTTTTCTTGCTCTGGTTATAGACACTCAGTGTCACTTACCTCCTACATCCACTCATGTGTTCATATAAGTTGACTAGTGCGCAAATCAGTTCACCTTTTAAGTAATCTAAAACCGCCTGTTTATATATCAAGGTATTGATTAATCTAAATTTTTATAAATCCATGTTTATCTTATTAACCAGTTGAAATAACTAAAATTTCAACTAACTAATTAAATTAACTAACTTTCAACTAACTATCTAATAACTAAATTCCACCCCCCACCCCCAGTCCTATTATGCTGCCTCATCGTGGCGGGGGTGGTGGCTCTGGGTGAAGTACATCGGGAGTTTTATACTGCTGGTAGGGTCCCCCAAGGCGTGAAGGCCATTCCACTATACCCAGCTAAAGCATAAAGGCAATGGACAAAGTCGGTCTTCTTCCCTCGGGCGTCCACGGTTCTAGTACCAACAGAAGCTGCACACTTCTCCTTCACCCTGAACCATTCACTTAGACAGTTGGCACTGGAGACAATCCACAACACCCCAACTGAAGCAGTACATATTTTCACGAATGGAAGTAAATTTTATAATGGCAACACCGGTGGTGGTGCTGTCATAAAAAAACCAAGATGTAATTTCAAAAATTAAAAGGCGTAATCCAAACCATTGTTCAGTTTTTAGATCAGAACTAATCGCCATAAACGCGGCTCTGGAACACATGATTTCCATTGAGAGTACAGAGAATATCTGGATTTCCACGGATAGTAAGAGCTCAATACAATATCTGAGCAATTGGCGAAACATCGGTGACAGAATTGGCCTGAATATCATTAACAATTTGAAGCTCCTCTCGCAATGACATACATCTACAGAGGATCCCCTCCCACGTAAACCTTTACTTTAATGATCTGGCCGATGAACTGGCCAATGAGAGCTCTAATGATCCTATAGATAGAAGTGGCCTTCTAACATACAATGAAATATATGCAAAAGTAAAGGCCGACAATAACAGGACTTGGAGAATTCCACCTAGTCATGATTGGTATCAACAAAATAGTCTTGGGACTGCCCTGGAGCTAAAAGGTGATAGGAAACTGCAGACAGCTATCACAAGACTAATCAGTGGTCATACCCACGGACTAACATTTGTTCAGGGTCAAAAGACTTTCCCTGTATGTCTAAAATGTAATGTGCACCAGGCTACACCTGATCATTTGCTGTCCTGTAGGGAGAAGAATTTTATCTTGGAGGATCCGGCGATGGTATATGATTTTCTGTCGGTGAACGGTCATCTGGACTTGGTCTACCCTTGTTCTGGGCCAAGTGGAATAAATAACAACAACAACAAAATTTCAAGATTACAGCAATAAATGCTTTTTTTATTAGCATGCTTATGATAAACTGTGACAAAAATAAAATAAACCCTTTCTATTTTTAAGATATATATTTTTATTTTCAGGTTGCTTGTGATGTGTTTTATGTTGGGGATGATATAAATCTGAGTGATGTAAAGGCTAGTCTCCAATCTAATACCACTTGGAGCCCCGAAAAGGTCAGGCTCGTTGAAGTACCTGAACCAACAGACATATGTACAGGTATTGTTTCATAAGATCGAACATTGTCATATTTAAATTAGCCAATATAAGAGCCAATTCAAGAGATATTTTGATTATTACAACTAAAAACATTTAAAAGCCACATTATGATTATTACAACTAAAAACATTTAAAAGTGTCAAACTTGTCCCAAGAATCTGAAGCTGTAAGATATTACTTGATTAAAAACTTCATTCGCTTCAAATATGTACAAATTAGGAATAATAGTCGGCATATTTCTGGCTCTTAAAAATAGACGCCCATTTTCAAGACTTTTCAGACATGAATTAGATGAAACAGAAGTGATTTGAAATATAAAACGTAAAGTTGCAAACCAAAAATAGGAAAAATAAAATTGAGAACTAAATTAGAAAAACCACACCAGCCGAGAGAGAAAAAAAAGTTTAAAAACAAAACAAGAAAATTTACAATAGAAGACAGAGGCAAATCTGGGTAAAGTACATTTCCACGGGCTATGGTGAGGTTGGAAAGAACTAATGTAACTTAACAAGGGGATCAACATTCATATGAATAAAACTAGATTTCATGGCGTCAAGGTGAGCTGATACGACTGTGGTGAAATCGTCGAAATTGAATTTATGTCCAAGATTCCAGCAATGACAAACTTGATTCGGATATTTGTGGATAGAAGCTGTTTTTTACTGTATATATTTGAATTTCATTCAGATTATTTCTTTAAGGTTTAGACCAGTTGTTTTTTCTGACCAATCGAGTTGCAATAGGGTGTAATAGTATTCATAAAAGCAGTCACATATTCTACTCTCTCAAACAACTTTTGTTTTTGTCATCTTAACTAAACATAATAACTGCATATGTCATGCAGGCTTGCTAATTCCTACGCTTTTTTCGAAATATTTTATAGAGTAGTAGACATTTAATTACCAAATCTTTCTGAATTTTTGATAATTTTGCCAGCATTTAAAAACCTCACCACGATAGAGCTGGAATAAAGTGGTGTTGCATATGAACTCTTAAATCACTTAGTGGTGTGGAAAATAAGTTTAAATTAATGAAAAAATAATACATTAATACATAAACCATAAGAATATTTTTTTTTATAAAAAGAGTAGAAAGTTGGCAGCCCTGCATCAGGAAAATGTTAGCTGAAAGGCAACACCTGATCATTTAAAAGGATAAAATAATGATGCTGATTTAGGTTAGTGATCATCTAGTATGTCCAATGTATAAAAAGCACACCAAATACGTCACAAGAATCATCTCTTTTAAATGATATTCATGATTCCTTTAAAAGTGATAATATTTTGCGTGATGTTTTTTTTTTTTTTTTTTTTTTTTCAATTTTTTTAATTGAGTTGTAATTCAGTGTATAAAAATCCATAGCGACAAATCTTCCTTTAGTGTTTTATCAATGCTTCTAAAAACATTCAATACAACAATTTAAAATTGTACTTAAACTAAAATTTCCTTTTAAACCATTTTTCATTCAGGAGTATCAAAAGGAACGAACCGAAAAGTTGTTCCTTGTATTTTAAAAGAAAGAAAAGTTCTTTTCCATGAAGAAGACAGGTAAGTTTAAAAAATTTTCTATATTGATGATTAGGCGTTAACTCTTAAAAAGAAATTCATTCGTATGCCATGTTTTGTTCACAGCCGAAAAACACTACTGATTGTCATGTCTACGCAAGACAGTCCCAGCATGAAATATTTCCCTGGCGATCACGTGGGTATTTATGCAGCCAACAGGAAGGAAATAGTCGATGGTATTTTGAGCCGCATGACGTCAACTTGTCCAGATCCGGACAAACCCTTCCAACTGCAACTGAGAAAAACTGTTCAAACATTAGATGGTAAATATACTTTCAACAGTAATTGTGATTGGTCAAAACAGCTATTTTTATGTGCTATATACCAGATACCACGATCACGGTTCCTATTTGGCTTTGAAAGATGAAATAGTGGAAGCGATAAGAAGACGAAACTGGAACAGTTCATATGTTTATTGCTACCACTATATGTTATTTTGTAATTCTGTTTTATCAGGTATGTAAACATTAAATGTAACAAAGTCTTCTATGTCAAAAAAAATCGTATTTTTTAATTCAAATTTCGTAATATTTTATCTATTCGATTGATTTCCTTCTAATTTTAATTTTTTTAATTAAGAGTATTTAGAGAAAAAATATATATTGAAGGTAAATAATATATATCGAGGTAAATATATATTGAATCCTATTTTCTTCAAAAGCGTTGAAATATTGAAATTCTCTTTGTGGTATACCTATCTCTACGGATATGCGTCAATAAAACAATCTCTCAATAAAACAAACGATAAACAACTGTTGCAGATAAACAGTAATAGAAAGAGAAACGCAGAATGTCAATTGATGTCAGATTTTGAAGGTTTCAGTTGCTTAGTTCGAGTAATGAAAAACAAAATACTAGAATATTTCATAAATATATATCTCATATTTTAATATTTTTTCATATAGTATATAATTACATTGCTCTCTAAGTGCAGAGATGCCAACTGCTCCGGACACGCCAAAATAATATTACTTAATCGTAAATAACAACTAAGTAAATTTTGCAAGTATAAAGTGGTGAATTTTCTGGACCATCCAATAGCTTAAACGGTTTTGTTTCCTCCATCTCTCTACATTTTTTTTTTGGAATGCGACTATCCTACTTATATAAAAATTATCATATTTAAAAACTTTTCCTTTCATTTTTATTTTAAAAAAATATTTTATATAATGCACAATTGCTAACGTTTATTGTCAAATTTGGTTTGCTGATGCTTGTTTCAACGAATGCTAGCGTAATGGTTGGCATGAAGAAATAATCGGGAGCGCACACTTTCTACTTTTAAAGGAAACTTTTCTCGAGTGGTAGCCAGTGATGCCAATTGCTCCGCACACGCCAAAATAATTTTTAAAAAAACAGTAAATATATACAAAGTAATTTTTGCAAATATTTTATTATTTTACTTGCTTTTTTAAAGGTATAACATTACATAAACCCTCTAAAGTGGTGAATTATATAAGCCTACGAATTGTATAGAAATAGTGGTGGATAAAAATCTACTCAATAGAATTTATTAAACCAAGAATCACAATTGATAAACTACCACTTTAAAATATATATTTGCTGTCCGGAGCAAGTTGGCATCTCTGGGTAGCGAATTTTATGTTTTAAGAGCCATTAGTGGAAGTCCAATTGCTAAGCTTTCAATTAGAGTTTTAGTAACTTGTAGAATAAGGATAATTATGTCGACTCCCAAAGTTGTCAACTGATCCGGACACGCCTAAATAATTTTAAAAAAACGGTACGTAACTACTAAGTAATTTTTGAAAATATTTCACTATTTTTGCTTGCTTTTTGAAAGGTAAAGCATGACATAAGTACTCATTCGTTCGTTGTATTGAAACTGAGCGTCTGAGGCGGCCTTTTACCCATTTATCTTGAAATTTGACAAAGAAATAACGTAAGTTTCAAGTGTGGTGAATGATATAAGCCTACGAATTGTATAAAAATAGTGGTGGATAAAATCTACAATATTGAATTTATTAAACCAAGAATCACAGTTGTTAAACTACCACTTTAAAATAAATATTTGCTGTGCGGAACAAGTGAGCATCTCTATAAGTTCTGTTATATGTATTCGTTCATGCGTCAAATTGACGCTAGTTCGTAGAGATAGGTAGATAAGAAACGTCTGAAAACCTATTGTTAAAGTTCCGGTGTAAGGAAGTGCACCAGAAAATGTAAGAAGTCGTAATAAATAAAAGAGTTTTAAATTAGCAAAAAAAAAAATTTTTTTTTCTTCCATTAAGTCACTTATAAAAATTGAAGATTTTAAATATTTTCGTTCATCATATACGCCATCTATAGTAAAGAATACGACTTCTTCTACACATACGTCACTGCTCGGTTTACAGTGAGAGCCCATTCATACTCCATTCATTCATACACAGATCGTAATTTTTACAAGAATCAGAGAACGATCAATCTCCTATTCAGTGCCCCCACAAGAATCGATTTGTTATGGGAACTTGGATGTGTGACCCCGACTGATTTAACGTGCAGCAGTCACCATTTAATGCACAGAGATTCTTCTGCCGGTGGGATTCGAACTCAAGATCTCGCGAAAATTTGCCCAGCTTCCACAGCTGGCCACCAGTTTTTATGTAAAATAGTAATAGCTTATTGATTTATTATGAATGTTATTCATTCATTTACTTATAATTTTATTCGCATTTTACTCAAGAAACACGTCCGAATATTTAAAAACCCATATTTTTTTTTCTCTTTTTATTTCTTGCAAAGGTCTGAACCATCGATGGTATCCACATGAAAGAATACCTGCTCTGACCATGAGAACAGCTTTGACAAGATACTTGGACATCACAACGCCACCTGGTCAGCAATTTTTAAGAGATCTGGAAACAATGGCAACGGACGAGGGAGAAAAAAGAAAAATGAAACTGTTAGCAACGGTAAAATTCGTAATAGATGTTTGTTTATATGAAATTATATTTATCATTTTTGTTATAGTTTAAAGTCAATTTTTAAGCATGTTTTCTGACGTCAAAAATTAAATAAACATCCGAACTCTTTCCCTTCTCTCTATGTGCTTCAGTCAGTTTTAATATTACAAATAGCTGCCATTCCATTTAAGTTTCCATTTAGTTAAGCTTATTTCGTCAAATCAAACTATACAGGGTGTTTATAAAGTCCCGGATCCATTTTCATGTTTAATAACTCATAAAATAATAAAGATAGATTAAAATTAATAACATAAATGGTTAGATAGACTCAAAAAGTTTCATGACCCTTGTCAATGAACTTCCACGTGTGCCCCCTTCGTCGCACGGAGAATATCAAGTCGATAGTCAATCTCACGCCAGGTAGCGGCAAGCATGTCGGCATCCACAGAGGCTATTGCGGTTGTAATTCTGGCCTTTAGGTCATCTATGTTCAACACGATCCTCCTGTAAACATTGTCCTTTATAAATCCCCACAGAAAAAAAGTCCAGCAGCGTTATATAAGGTGATCTGGATGGCCAAGGAATTGGACCTCCTCGCCCAATCCATCTTCCTGGAAAATGGCCATTCAAAGAACTACGAACGATGATACCCCAATGAGGTGGTGCACGACCGTGTTGCAAAAAGACATGCGGCTGAAGCTCTACTAGTTGTGGAAATACGAAGTTTTCCAAGATGTCTAAGTATACGACTGATGAGACCGTCTTTTCTGTAAAAAAGAAAGGCCAAATGACTCGGTCGTGCATTAGTTCACACCACACATTAACCTTTGGGGAATCCCGTTGTGCCTCACGGTATTCATGGGGGTTTTCAGATCCCCACATGCGCACATTATGGCGATTAACAATGCCAGAAGCATGAAAGGATGCTTCGTCGGAGAACATTATGCGCTTCAGAAAATCAGCATCATCTTCTATCCTTCCTACCATATCTGTTGCAAACGCCATCCTCCTAGGCCCATCGTCCGGTTCCAAACTTTGAACAATTTGAACATTGTATGCATGCAGTCTTAATTGTTTCTTAATTGTTTCTTTCTCCTTGTACACCGTCGAAATTGGCATATCCAATTCTCTTGCCGCTGATCTCACAGATCTTCTAGGATTGTGTAAAAATGTCTGTCTGTTACGCTCAACATCAAAATCACTTGTGCAGGGACGTCCGGAACGTTTCTTATCTGCGATACTTCCAGTTTCTAGAAAATTCTTTTTCCACCGCAAGATGCTGCTCTTGGATGGAAGATCTTTTTGGTAAATTCTTCTGCAATTTCTCAGTGCGATTTCTCTATCGATTTCGTTTCTATGAACCACCATAAAATCTGTGCTTTTTCTTGTGGTGTATGCATTCTCCTTAATATCCGCTCGAATAAAACATCACATAGAAAAGTACTACATAGAACAAACACCTCAAAAGCAAACATAACATTGCAATAGTTGCCAAAAACAAAAGAGAGAAAAATGCAATTATAATGCAGACGATATTTAGAAAAGTACAGATATTTAGACTGGAAAATGAAATTATCTGAAATTAACCACACGCGCAGACGATATTTACAAAAGCAAAGATATTCAAACCTGAAAAGGAAAATATATGAGTTATTCCATCTATAAATGCCATAAGTTTGTTTATATCTTCATTATTTTATGAGTTATTAAACATCAAAATGGGTCCGAGACTTTATAAACACCCTGTATTTCACGAAAAAATGGAATGGAGCATAAAATATTTCTTGAAAAATAAAAAGATGGAGTATATTTAAAAATGAAGATAAATTATGAAATATATTTGAAAGTTTAAAATGAAAGTTAATTAATGTAATTACTTTACGAAAAAAATACGAAGAATAATTTTAATATTATGTTTTTGTTGTTTAACTTTAAAAAATGGAATATCGATTGTTTATAACTATTAAGGTGAAACATTTATCGTTTAAAAAAGAAGTCACCATTAAATGCGTCAGTTTTTTAAGAAAGTGGCCCATTTTTCGAATTTACGACTGATCATGTTCAACTCCGTAGCCTTCTAATTTTTAACCCAATACAGAAGACAAGTATTGGGTGAAATTGTGCCTTCGTAAATGACT
Source organism: Parasteatoda lunata (assembly GCA_949128135.1). Taxonomy (NCBI): domain Eukaryota; kingdom Metazoa; phylum Arthropoda; class Arachnida; order Araneae; family Theridiidae; genus Parasteatoda; species Parasteatoda lunata. The sequence goes on from OX421977.1 coordinate 29,315,120, forward strand.
ATTTGATGGAACTATCCCGCAATTGCGTTACATGGAGAGAAAACCGTCCACAGTTAGCCTAACGGCAAAGGGACTCTAGCCCGTGATCCATCTACCACTGAGGATATTTTGCGTCAACGCTGTGGTCGGTTCGAGCTGGGTGCGGAATTCGTATCGACCAGCCGTCGCTAGGATTAGAACCCGGTTCACCTCATTGGAATATTTTACTCCATTGTAATGACGAGTCTTCCCCTTCTAAATAAGCTAAAATTAAGAGATTTTTATAAGACTTTAAGATTAATAATAATAGAAGGAAAACAGCGATTCGTTCGTCTGCTTATACATTTTACCTTCAAATCATTGTTCTTGTGCCAGTCATTTCTCTAAGATCCGCATTTATTTCAAGGATAGTTTTGTGTCTAATAAAAAAATTGACTCCCCTTTTCATAAATATCTAAAAAACTTTACGTTTTTTTTTTAATGAACATCACAAACTTTATAAACAGTGTGAAAGGATATAACTTCTTTCAAGTAAATCTCAGTTATGCAAGCTATGATATTTACTTGATTAAATTACTTGATTCGTTACTTACTTTCTTGCAAGCTAAACTGATATAAAGTATATGAATGTATGGATAATGCATGTAACCTCTGAAAAATTAAATAAATACATTTCATGCGAATATTTTTAAAAGGCTAAGACTTTCTTGCAAGAATGATTGTTTGATTTCCAAGCCAACAAAATGAACTTGAGATATTTAAATTTCGAGAAACAGTGGCAGAGATTTTAAAACTATTAGAAGATGATTATTGGAACAAGACTGAAAAAATTTTGTGGGGGAACAAAAAACCCTGTTCCATTAAATGTCTGGTTTTTTTTTCAAACTCCCTAAATTTGATTTTAAAGTAAGTCGCACGAAGAAATGAGTAAATTATTAGCTATAGATAACAGAGTTATTGTTTATTTCCAGCAGTTCTTTATACAAATACATTACAAGAAAACCATGCTTTTTTTATGACTTCGAGGTTTATTCTTTCAATAATTTTTTTTAAAATTACAGAGAGAGTTCGAGAGGATTTAAATATCGACTATGTCAACTTTTATTTAAAAAGTATCTCAAGTTGAAACAATATGTGTTATATACTAGTTAATTGGTATTTAATATTTATAGTGGTAGTTACCTAAAAGTTTTTTTTATAAAGTCTCTTTATTTTAGCTTATATTTAGGGGAAGATTAATCAAAACTTCTAAAAAAGGAAGAGGGTGTGACTTTTAACATAGCTTTATGCATTTTTTTTTTTTAATTTTTTCTTGAAAATGAGACGAGATTCCATTGGTTTTCTTATCCACGTGTTGGTAGATTCATTTACTTGCAAGATGGTATAGTTCATTTGTTTGAGCAACGATGCTAATTTGCCATAAGCTAATTCATTTTTTTTTCTTTTTTAAAGTTTGTATGGCTACATCAATTAAAATCAATCAATTGAACGGTGAACTTTAATATTCAGTAAAGAAATTATCGAGGTGATGTTGTCTAACAAGGAAATTTTGGACAGGAAAACGTCTAAAACTGAATTTTTCGCTAATTTTGAAAAATTCAGACAGAGCGTAACTCTGAAAAACCACAATGCTCCATCATGGAAACGAGTACATAATACTGCAAAACAAAATTTTGAGTTGTTATATCTTCTTTGTATAAACCCTTTAAAACATGCTTTTCTTTCACTTTGAAAGAAATGACCTTGAACTTTGAAATTTTCGGTAGGGGAAGGAATATTTTTTTGGGTGCTCTTAACTTGTACATTTTTCATAATCTACTTATAAATCAAATCAATCAAGAAATACAACTATTGCACATAGTCTGAAGTTTAAATTAATGACAAAAATGCAAATTTGCTCGGTTTTGTAAAAAAATATTTTCTAGTGGTGGCAAAATTTAAGATATTTTTTGTTTAGTATTTTTTCTTTTATGTCACCCGTTTGCTACTACTTATCAGAAATTTAAAGTATGATATGAAGGAGTAGACGTAATTATCCTTAGTCTACAAGTTAATAAAACTTTTATAGAAAGCGTAGCAATTGGCCTCCCACTAATGTCACTCGTCTGTAGCAGACGAGTGACTTATCAGAAATTTAAAGTATGATATGAAGGAGTAGACGTAATTATCCTTAGTCTACAAGTTACTAAAACTTTTATAGAAAGCGTAGCAATTGGCCTCCCACTAATGTCACTCGTCTGTAGCAGACGAGTGACTTATCAGAAATTTAAAGTATGATATGAAGGGGTAGACGTAATTATCCTTAGTCTACAAGTTACTAAAACTTTTATAGAAAGCGTAGCAATTGGCCTCCCACTAATGTCACTCGTCTGCTACTACTTATCAGAAATTTAAAGTATGATATGAAGGAGTAGACGTAATTATCCTTAGTCTACAAGTTACTAAAACTTTAATTGAAAGCGTAGCAATTGGCCTCCCACTAATGTCACTCGTCTGCTACTACTTATCAAAAATTTAAAGTATGATATAAAGGAGTAGACGTAGTTATCTCTAGTCTACAAGTTACTAAAACTTTTATAGAAAGCGTAGCAATTGGCCTCCCACTAATGACTCTTAAAATATTAAATTCGCTACCACTAGAAGAAATTTCCCCTTAGAAGTATAAAGTTGACGCTCCTGATTATTTCTTCATGCCAAACATTACGTTAGCATTCGTTGAAACAAAGCAACTTGAACAATTATATCCAGAATGGTCGGCAGCAATTGTGAATTTTATAAAATATTTATTTTTTTAATAAAAATGGTAGTAAAAGTTCTTAAATAGGATAGTTTTATCTAAGTAGGATAGTTTTATCTAAGTAGGATAGTCTCATTCCAAAAAAATTTAAAAACTTGTAGAGATGGAGGAAACAAAACCGTTTAAGCTATTAGATCGTCTAGAAAATTCAAACCGATTTTCGATAGGTGATGCTTTTGCCAAAAATAATCAAGAGCTTGCAAAATTTATAATATAGAATAAATTTCTTGTGGATTATTAAATTTTCTTTATCTCCACAAAGATTTGGGTATGCATTTATGCTAAATAAAATGAAGTAGTCACGAAGTTAAGAAAGTTTCAGTGTGCTTTGTTGAGTAGTTTGCTACCACTTGAATATTTTTATCGGACCGTTGGGATCTCCGTCTATCGATAACTGGCACGAACTTCCCAAAAATTTCTATCGACCTAAAATATTTGTGAATTAAATATCTTTGTTACAAATACCAAATGTATTCCTAAAATTGGCGTGAAATTAAAACCTATAAAATTTACGATAGCCCCATAAAATTAAGTTTTCCCAAACTGTGGATTAATTCTCTCAGTACACACTGATATTTTTTTTAAATTTGTTTATTATTATTATTACATATATATATATATATATATATATATATATATATATATATATATATATATATATATATATATATATATATATATTTTTTTTTTTTGTAAAAATCAATCTGACTATAATACACCTGTCTGTTCATAATATTCTTATTTCGCCAAGAATGCCAACCGCTACTTTTTCAGCAAAATTTTTAATTAGTTAGAATCGAATTAAATAGTAAAGCCTGCAGAACAATAACCTCGTTTACTTTTCATAAGTGTTATTGCGAAATCAGAGATGCCTATTGCTCCGGACACGCCAAAATAATTAATAAAACGGTAAATAACTACAAACCAAATTTTGCAAATATTTGACAATGCGTGCTTGCTTTTTAAAAGGTATAGCATGACGAGAAAACTATAAAGTGGTGAATAATATAAAACTACGAATTATTTAGAAATAGTGGTGGATAAAAATCTACTAAATTTAATTTATTAAATCAAGAATCGCAATTGATAAACTATGAATTTAAAATATGCATTTGCTGTCCGGAGCAAGTTGGCATCTCTGTGTATATAAATAAAACTATTTTTGCGTGTTCTATGTTGCATTAATTTCTTCAAACCATTTTAGTAACGATCATAATATAAAAATTTAAAGAACAAAATTAATATAAGACTAAAAAAATTTATATAAGATTTAAAAATTAAAATTAATATAAGATTTAAAAATTTACTCGAATTATGTGTTTCTAATAATCTCAGCTTCGCCTTTCACCGGTGACCCCAGGGGAATTACGAGCAAACTCATTGCCGGTCACCGGTGACCCCCATGGCATTCAACATGTTAATCTTATTTTCCACATCATTACATGCAAGTGATTCGAAAGTTAATATGAAACCCATTCGTGGCTAGGCGATTAAAATTTTGCCAAAATTACCAAAAATTCTGAAAGGATTAATTGTCTACCACTCTAAAATGTGTTTTGCAACAAGCGTAGTAGATAGCATCCCTGCAGAAAAAGCAAACAATGGCAGATATGCCAACTACTCCATTTTCTGCAAAAGTTTTAATAAATTAGTAGCGATTTAAAAAGTAACGTGGTAATAATGTAGAATAATGATAATTACATCCACTCTTTAAAAGTGTCACTACGAGGTAACTGTATTTCATATGATACTTGAACTTTTGCCTATGTAAAAGAAACAAATTATTTAAAATGAAAATACTAAACTGAAAATAACTCAAATTTCGCTAAGACTAAAAATATTTTTTTACAATGCGGAGCAAGATGGCATCTGCATAAGTTTTTCATCCTGTTTTTCATTATAATTTAAAAATAATTTTTCCTTTTTTTGTACCGTTTTTTACGTTATTACTTTATGAATTTGCATTTTTTGAAAACAATTTCTGAAAAAAAAACAATATCTTTCAAATCTGTATCGATTTAATTAGTGACAAAATTTCAAGTACATGCCTGAGAAATCAAAGTCAGAATCAACTTGAAAAATAATTATATATACTTATAAATTTAAAATAATTAAAACTGCAAACAACTTCAGCTCGAATGCAGAACGAATCTCAACTAGGATTTTATTCTTTTCTATAAAATTAATTTTTTGGATTTTCTAAAAGATTTTAGTTTTATATTTCATGGACTAAAATTGAAAAACGTGTTGATAAAATGCGAGATTCTATAATAGATTTTATACTTAACTACACTTTAAACAACCTACGTAATTCTTCTAAGATAAGATTATCATAGAATCTGTAAGTTATGGTGGTATTTATAATTAAATAATTTAATAGGGCATAATAATATGAATGCCTATTAATAAATATGAATTGAATTTTTACCTCTTCTTGCATTTTTAATTATTTGTGGCATCCCATATATTTTCAGAGATGACAACTTGCTCCTCTTGGTATAAAAATATTTTTTAGTGGTAACGAAGTTTAAGTTATTTTTAGTTTTGTATTTTACATTGTAAGTACTACATATCGAAAATTCAAAGTATCATATAAAATACAACTTCCTTACTGTACGGTGACTTTTATAAAAAGTAAGCGCAATTATCTTTATTCAGCAACGTTTACTATTTCATTCACTACCCATATATTAAAACTTCTGCAGAAAGTAGGGCAGTCGGCACCTCTGCATTTAATAGGATAGAAAAAATTATGTTTATGGACTTCAACTATTACGGATTTTCCGATATTTTAAGAAAATTTTCTAAGTGGTGGCAATGGTTAGGTTATTAATTAGAATTAGTAAATTAGATAGTAATAGTAAATAGTTATGTTAGTAAATTAGAATTTGGAAGAAATTTGATTACTACTACATATAAATAATTTAAACGCATAAGTTATCAGTTAACTAATGTTTATGTTCTTTATTTCTGTTAAAAGTTTCGGTTTAGTTCAGTACTCCTGGGGAAAAAATCTCGAAAGTTGCAAGGTATGTCTCATAGCATTAATTTAAACCTTTCTTCGGTCTCATTCATTTGTTTTCTAAATTGTGATTTGAAATCGTATCACAATGCTTGTATTAAAATTTTAATCATACCGTATGACATACATGATTAAAAACTTCATTCGCTTCAAAAATATATAAATAGCAAATAACAGTCGACATGTTTCAAAAATAAGAGCGAATTTTCAAGATTTGAAAGATATGAGTGAGAAGAAACAAACGTAAATGAGAAGTGATTGTGAGTGAAAAGTGATCAAATCACTTCTGTTTCTTCTCACTCACGTCTGGCAAGTCTTGAAAATGGGCGCCAAATTTTGAAGAGCTTGAAACAAGTCAACTGGTATTTGTTATTTATATATTTTTGGAGTGAATGAAGTTTTTTTATCAGGTAATGTCTGAACGCTTCTGTTTCTTGGGATTATTTATTTCATACCCTATAACGGTTTTAGGATTCTGTTCGGTATGAAGATTGGAAGTCTCAACTATATCCCAATTTATTAGAGACACTGGAGTACTTTTCTTCCGTGGTTCCCACACCAGAGTTCCTCATCACACACCTGTCGTCCTTACAGCCAAGATTTTACAGTATCAGTTCAGCCCCCGAATACCACCCTGGTCACATGCACCTGACTGTAGCCGTTGTAGTTTACAGGACTCAAAGTAAGCCTGATTTTGTCTCAGTACGTTTGATTACATTCTAATCATTAAGAATTTGATTACATTCTAATCCACTAATATTGTAGTGACTTTGATTCGAACACTAGCAAAGCGGTTCCAGAGAATAGAATTGCTAATGGCCTTACTGGTTCGAACAATAATTGCTCCACTGGTTCGAACATCAGCAAAGCGGTTCTAATGAACGGAATTTCTAATGGCCTTCACTACGGAATAAATGTTTAAATATTTTATCTTATTTAAATAACTTTTAAGTATCATGGGTCTGTTTCGAAGAGTTTGGGTCCGTTAACGGACCCTTCACAAAATATTTTTTCATAAAAACGGACCCTTCACAAAATAATTTATCTTTTAATCAGACCCTTCACAAATTTGTTTATCTTCATTATTGTTTTGTTAATCGAATAAATCCTGCCTGGAAAGGAAGGGGAAAGAAAGACGGTTCGAAACAAACTAAGTTTCCCTAAGTTTAAATTCCAAATGTAGTATTCCAAATAAATATTTTTACTTTTACAAACACCGTATGCGCATTCTTATTAATATTAAATCATAATTTAACTAGGCCTGCGTAACACATTAAAAGTGATACATTACTAAGTCTCTCACTCTCACTCTCACTCTCTCTCTCTCACTCACTCACTCACTCACTCACTCACTCACTCTCACTCTCACTCTCACTCTCTCTCTCTCACTCACTCACTCACTCACTCACTCTCACTCTCACTCTCTCTCTCTCACTCACTCACTCACACACACACACACACACACACACAAACACAAACTTCCCCTTTTTTTTCCCAGGGTTATATTTACGTTAAACTTTTGTAAAAATAATCAAATCAACCTTCTGAGTATTATATAATATTTACAGGTGACGCTCAACATTATGGAGTTTGCTCAAATTACTTAGAGTCTTTACCAATAGGATCGGAAACAGCGTGCTTTGTTAGAAGGTGAGATTTATTCTATACTCTTAATGAAGTTCCTCGTAACAAAATAATTCTTAAATTTCATATACTAATAGATAGTGTATTTATCCTAATAAATCACAACCCATAATTATAAATGCCTTTCTATTCTTCGCACTTCATTTTATGCCCATGGCAGATTAAACGTTAATATTACAAAATTTTATAAAAGCAAATGCATCCTTAAAACAATCATAACATCCTAAAACAATCTAAGCATTCTAAAAACAAACGCAACAACATCAACATTAACTTAAAGCAACTGCCCGATGTTTGCAAAAGCTTGTATTTGATCTGAACTGCTTGAATTCACACTGTACGTTAAAAAAGAAAATGTCCCATGTCCACCTGACCTCGTCGGTTTCGATATACGTACCTTCTGTTCACGGTAAAATAATTTAAATGACTGAAAAATTAAACAGGGGAACAATTTTCAGAAGATCTTAGATATTTTCATTGTGCTAATTTAAAATCTGCAAACTGTTTCTTTCTACAAATGCAGTTTTTTTAAATGACATTTTTAGCCTTTATTAGTTTTTATCGAAACGTACAAGTTTTAAAACATTATATATAACAGGGGGTCACGTAAATTATGCCACAAACTTCTATGAAAGTTCAAACACATTATATGGATTAAAATTGCATAAAAACTCTCGTCCGGAAATGTCGTCATACGCCGCTAGGGATGCTTCCTTATTATGAACTGCTTCTTCATGCGCTTCGAATAGTTTATATCTGAACTGTTCATAAAAGTGAAGCGCTCCTAGCGACGAATGACCACACTTTCCTGTGTTGGTTCTTATGCAATTTTACTGCTGATAATGTGCTTTAACACTTCTAGAAGTTTGTCGCAAGGTTTGTGCGACCCATGATGATTTCAAATTTACACATTTTGATCAAAAAATAGACTAAAATTGTCATTTAAAAAAACACTCTGTAGCCCAAAGAGCGAAACTTATTTCAGATTGGAAATCCCCACTCCCGAACTAGGCAAAATCAAATTTTTGAACAAATACAAAAATAATTTGTTTCCTAGTATAATCATTCAGTAAATGAAATAAAAACCTTCTCTATAGCTTTCTTTGAAATAAAGCTTCACATTTTAGATATGAAAAAGAAATTCAAATGACAAAAATTTAAAATACGATTCACTGAAAAATGAAGAAAGGCGATCACAGGTTACCCATTGGCAAAATGATTGTGTTGTCCTTGGTGTGTTCGCCAAGGTGTTGTCTAATTTTTTGGGGGGAAAGATATTTTATTGTGTTTTTGTCTACGGTCTTGTGCAAGTTATTGGTTACGTTGACATTGGATCCTTTTATACCTAACTGGTGTTCAACACCCAGCATTTGCATGAAAGATGTTCGGAGAATCACCATTCGCTCTTCGGTAAAGATCAATTCTCTCAAACAACTTTGGTACTTTTGTGAGGGACTGGCTTCATGCTTGCGTTTGCGAAAGGAATCCTTTCGTTTTTCCGTTTGTGTGTAACGCTTAAGATATTTCCATCTACGTTCTTTGGTTTTTTTCAGTCTCGGTAAATTTAGGCCTTGGCATCGTTATTTTCTTGCTTCAACTCTAACTTTATGGACCGTGTCAATCAGTTTGGGACCCTCTGTATTTGTGATATTCACCTGAATTAGTATTAAAAACGATCCAGTTTGAACTGTAGGTTAGAATTTCTGATTCTTAATTTAATTAAAACAATGAAGATTGAAAGACTTGACCTTTAACGCAGAAAAAGACACTACGCTGTATTTATTTATTTTTTTTTTTTTTTAAAGTCAATTTCTTTTTTTTCTGTGAATGTGATAATTTAAATGAATCTCATTTTATGAAAATTAGTTTGGCTGATTAATAATTTATGCAGACAGCAAAAATGAAAAATACATTGATTTACAATGATTTTTAAAACTAAATAACTCATTGCAAAATATATAAAAACATATTTTCTTTTGTTTTTTATAAATCCGAGCAGTCCTTCTTCTGGCAACCATTCTTTCACTAGTAACATTTCATTGCACAAATGGCTCACAACGTTAAGCTTGAGTGAATTTTGCAACATCTTTTATTGATTATTAAGTTCTTTTTTTTGTGCAAGTGGTTTCAAATCGAACTTTTTATTACCTGATCTTTTTTTAGTGCTCCAAATTTCCGCTTGCCGGATAACTGTAGAGCGCCAATTATCATGGTTGGTCCTGGAACAGGAATAGCTCCTTTTAGAAGCTTCTGGCAGCAGAGACACATTGATATCAATGCTACTACTGGTAAATATTTGTCTCCATTTATACAATATTTGAACGACTTAGAGCAATATAATGACAAGCCACGTTTTCAATTTACTCCGGCGAGTGTTTTTGATGAAAAATACCACCATTTACTTATAAACAATTATGTGTTTCCGAGCATTCCGTTGATGTATAATGAAAACCTCGGAAACATGTAAAAGAATTATAAAAAATATTATGAAATATTTTGAACTAAAAACGCCACCTTTGAAAAAAATGTGATTTACCACTATATTAGCTCAAGCTCATTATTTCATAATAATAAAGCATACCCTCCAACAGCTAAGGAATTTTTGTAGTTTTTGAAAACTTTGTCCCTAATGGTGTCAAGTGTAATGCATTAATAATATTTTAATAATTTGAAATGAAAATAGTTTTGTATGAAACTATATTTAACTTAATTAGAAAGATAAATAAAAGGTCAAATGGACAAAAATTTCTGATCATAGGTCCTGTTAAAAACTCAAGAATAGTTCGATCTGTTTTAGGTCTATCAGCTGTAGTACATCACCACTGGAAATATTACTTCGAAGCAAATTCAAAAGTTGAAGGGTATGTAACAAAGCAAATTTTGGTAATTCAGGAAGGTTTATTTATGTTTTAAAATTGTTCAGCGGTATAAAATTGGAAAAATATTTCAAACATGAGAATTAAAGCTCTTTCCTTATTACTTTTTTTTACACTTTTTTAAAAGAAAAATCACTCAAATTTACACTTTTTAAAAGAAAAAAAAAACTCTATGTATATGAGTGATTCTCACGAAATATGACAATTCACTGCCCCTTGCTTCAAGATCTAATACTATAATAATATTAAAAGAACTTTTTTTAAAAAAAAATTTTTATAAATAGCATTGCTGTTAGCATTTTAAAATAACTTTGCACTAGCATTGACTGTTTTGTATAGTTAAAAAATTTATTTGAAATTCAAAATGTCATTTTCCTGGCATGTTCCAAACAAAAACTATCTTCAAAACTTCCTATAAATTTTTCAATATCTTCTTTTTTTTATCTCAACCGGAGTGTAAGCATTTCTAGAATATACGCAGAGGGTATTATTTACAAAAACTTCGTTTAAATAATTTTTTCTGTCAATAATTTGTTTGTCCCAAGAAAATCTGTCATTTTCCTGGCTACTTTTATTTAGTGGTTTATAACCAAAATAGATAGAGCCAGCAATCAATATCTTATGTTAATAGATTGATTAGATATCCTCCTATATGAACATGTCTTGTTGCATGAATAAAGAACCAATTTTCTGGTTCAAACTCTATTTCAAAAAATTTTTCATGGTGAGTAGGTTTTTGTGTTGTCATTTTCCTGGCTTCTTGAAACCATTAATAACATAAACTACGTAGATTTATCCGAGTTATTTTAAGAAATCCTGTTGTTTTCTACAGAATATAAACGTCTTAGGCCAAAATATTTAATTAAAGTAAAGTTATATGCTATAAAATGGCGAATTTGTCATTATCCTGGCTGTCATTTTCCTGGCTTATGAATGCCAAACTGCTAATGTTGTAAGGAAGGAAAGCAAATATTAACCTAATACCAAGTTTATGTATGATTGTAATATGCTTGGGTGTAATCAAAGTTATTTATTTATTTAATGATTGATTATTATCCACAATTTTATTCTGTACATATCAGCAACAAAAAATTTTTTTATTCCTTCTACAGTGGATAAAAAGAATTAATTTAAGCAATTTATAGTCCATCTAACATAAAGGCTTTAGTTGAGTTACTTATTTTTAACTTAAAATGACTTTCTTTTAAACTTCTAAGCTAATATGTCATTTTCCTGGCATTCAAGATTTGGTGAATTTCAATTTTATTTTTTTTTCCCGAGCAAATGTCAATAAACTACACTGCTGTCTGTAAGATATTAATAAGTGTAACTAAAGAAATATACAAAAATAATTTTAGATTATTTTGACGACTTTAAATTTGAAGAAATTTTTTGGTCCGAATTGTCATATTTCGTGAGAATCACCCATATATTCTTTGCTTGAGATTTTGAAATCTCCTCTTTTGAAGAGGTATAATACTGAAAATTTACAAGGTATAAGACTGAGATTTTACTTTAATTTATTTTATAACTGGCGGTGAACCAAATCTGAGTTTACGACTATCAAAGTTCAACTCCTTAGCCTTGTAATTTTAAGCCGAAATGGGAACTCCTGGATCAAATATTAGGAGAAATTTGCCTTCGTACAGGACTTTTTGATGGAACTAACTCACTTTTGCGTCACATGGAGAGGAAAACCTGTCCCGGTTAGCCTGACGGCAAGGGGGCCCTAGATCCATCTACCACTGATGATTATTTACCTCAGCGCTGTGGTCAGTGTGAGCCGGGTGCAGGGATGCCGATTGCTCCGTTCTAAAAAAAAAAAAAATTTTATAAAAAAGGTAGAACCCTAAACTCTAAATTTTTGAACTTCAGAAAATAGATGAAAAAAATCGCCACACGATTTCTGCAATTAAGAGGTATTTTATTTATTTTGATCTCTTATATGTAGTGAGTTACAAAACCCTTCTAAATCAAAATTACTAAACCAAGAATCGAATATAAAAGCATAAACTTTGCAAGCATTAAAAAAAATAATAATGTTTGACTACAAAGCAGAGTAAGTTGACATCCATGTACTAGTATGCATGTACTACGTCAAAACTGTGGTCGGTATGAGACAGGTGCAGAATTCAAATTGACGGGTCATCGCTGGGATTTGAACCCGATTCACCTCACTGAAAAACCCATGATCCGTCTACCACTTAGGATATTTTGCGTCAGCATTGTGGTCGGTGCAAGCCGGATGCAGAATTCGTATCGACCAGCCATCCCTGGGATTCGAACCCGGTTCACCTCATTGGAAGGCAAATGTGCTATCCCCTGAGCCATCAGGACTCCTATTATTATATTCAACTCCTCTTTTATATTGTTTCAGGTGGAGATTCGACGAAACGTTTCGGTAACATGACTCTATTAATTGGGTGCCGCCACCCAAAGGCAGAATTGCACCAAGAGGAAACTCAACAAATGAAAGAGTGTGGTGTACTAACAAATGTGCATTCTGCTTACTCTCGAGTTTCTGGTAAACCAAAAGTAAGAATCAAATAATATTATATAATGACATTAAGATTCTATTATGTAACTAATAAATAATATGTATAACTGATTAACATATTCTATTGTCACCAACTAGTTACATGTTCTGCTTAAAAAAGAAATCGGTTTTCTTCCGCTAAAAAGGACCGTTGGTAATGGTTAAATTTTGTCGCCAAATCAAACACTAATCAGAATAATCAATCAGTAATAATCACTGTATTTTATTTTTAATAATCTGTTTAATCAAAGGGTATAAGAGCCATTGTCCGGTTAACCATATACTGATGTTTTTTTAAAGTTAAGTGCAACTGCCCGGTTTACATTCGGCCAGTATGCCATGCGCAGATGTTTTTTAGATTAAGTCCCTGTATCCGACATATCCTATACTGATGCTTTGTTAAGGTTTAATGACACTGTCTCGTAAACTTTGCACTATTGTTTTTTAAGAAATTCACTTTTGTAAAATTAATTATGTATTGTGGTATTGCATGCTCCTAGTCACCGCTTGTAATCCATATTTTAAGAATCTATGCCAAAAAAGGAGTAAAAAATATACAAATTCTAGTCGTAAACAAATATTTAAGATAAGAAGAAAACAAAAATGCTATCTGTACATGGAAAATCATTTTTGAGAAAGGCAGGGTTGAAAACATCAAAACCAGTTTGGTTGACAGGGGAAATTTGGAGGTGGTTCTATTAATCGCTTTTGACTTTTTCTCAGCTCCTCCCGGCAATCAAACGGGATTATTATTATTTTTTTTTTTTTAAATCAGGCTTTCCTCAAAAATGATTAAACAAGTTTTGAGACATTTTGTATAAGTTTTAAGTTACGAAACTTGTGAGTATATTTTTTTACTTCAGTTTTTATTAGGATTAAAAAATATAAATAATAAGATCGGTGGTAACTGAACACCCTGTAAAGTTTAACCAATCATTTACAGCGTTATGTGCAACACATTTTGAGAGAGACATCTGAGAAAGTGTATAAAGAAGTAATTCAAGAAAGAGGACATTTCTATGTATGTGGTGACGTCAGTATGGCAGAGGACGTCAATCAGACGCTGAGAGTGATCATTCAAGAGCTTGGACAAATGAACCCGGCTGCAGTAGATAACGTTATTAAACGTTTACAGGTAAAATCATTCTATAAGTATTAAAGAAATAAATCACTAATTTACAAACACCTACAAGATATAAATTATTCACACTAACAAGAAATAAATCAATAATTTACAAACACCTACAAGATATAAATTATTCACACTAACAAGAAATAAATCACTAATTTACAAACACCTACAAGATATAAATTATTCACACTAACAAGAAATAAATCAATAATTTACAAACACCTACAAGATATAAATTATTCACACTAACAAGAAATAAATCACTAATTTACAAACACCTACAAGATATAAATTATTCACACTAACAAGAAATAAATCAATAATTTACAAACACCTACAAGATATAAATTATTCACACTAACAAGAAATAAATCAATAATTGATTCTTGATTTCAAGAAATTAACAATTGCATTCTAAATAAAAATGAATCGATATAAAATCGTCCTTAAACATACTACGGTTGAAGACCAAAAGCTTTATCTGAACAATTTTTTGTGGAAAAATTCGCAGAGCATTCATTAAAGCCTTGATTTCTTTTGGTTGGGAGCTCTCATTGCTATCTTGTACCAGTCTGCCCCCAGACTGTCTTCTATCAGTTTATCCTAGACTATCAGTCTGCCCAAGGCTATCGGTCTGCCCTAAGGCTGTCCTGTATCAGTCAGCTCAATGATATCTTGTGTCAGTCTTCTAAAGGCTGTCAATTAATTAGGACACCTTTTTCTATTTTAAATGGCAGTTTTAGGTAATCGAAACCCGCACTCTACTGATAAATTTTCATAAATGAGGTAAATTTATTTTAATTTTAATCGCTACAATCTGTCTCGATGTTAGATTGATTTCTTATCATAATTTAAACTCTTGTAATAAATATTTGAATAATAAAAACTAAAAGAATACAAATAATTTTTAAACAAAACCGACAAAACTTCTTTTTAAAAAATGCGCTAAAAAGCAGCAGAAATTTCAAAAAAAGAGAGAATAAAAATAGAAATAAAAGAAGCGAAGGAAATAAAACTAAAATTAAAAATATGACCACTGAAGCCGACGTCTTCAGGGGGTACCAGCCCCAGTGGCCATAAAACAAAACCTTTTCTATTGAGGGTGATGGCAAAAGCCTAAAAAAACTCCATCAGTACCCCGAAGGTTTTGTATAAAAGTCCAGGAGAAAAAAAAACATGTAAGACATAGAACTAAATACAATTTCATCAGAAAATAAAAATCATCAGAAAATAAAATAAAAACTCACATAAACAAGGTCAGACGGCGAATTCACAAGCAAACCAAATGAAATGGAAACACTTAAATCAAATGAAAACAACGCCCTCTTTTAAATTGCGCAGATTGAAAAAATGAAAGAAAGAAGACAGATTACGTCACAAATTAATAGAATGCTTAACTGGGGCTGCTCAGTTAAGTCTTGAATTGCGCCCTGTTAAAAGACTAATATTCTTCAATTATTTTCTTAATTAAAAAATTAACATTACAAAAATTATAAGGAAAATCATTATTACTCAAATTATTCAAAAAATTATTCACAGCTTCCCGAAAACTTTCAACATTATTGCAAATATTTTTAATCCTAACCAATTGTGAAAAAACTAAATTTTTAGAAAAATTTTACTGCACGAATTAGTATTAAAGTTGCAGAAAAATATTACTTTAAATTTAAAAGCTTTTATTTTATCAAAAACACCAATTTTAATTATTTTGTCCACAATATCAATTTAAAAATCTAAATACTCAACATTTAAACAATCCTCATTAGTTTTCATCAAAACCAAATCTTTAGGATAAATATTATAAATAAAATTATAATTATCACAATCAATATATCTAAAAGCTTTAAATTCATTATCCTCAAAAAATTTAGCTTCAAAAAAATTCAAAAAAATATTAGCAAAAGCACCAGAAAAGGAATTACCTTGTGGAATTCCAATAATTTGTTTATAAAAAATCTAAACCATTATAAAGAACATTCTCAAAAAGATTAAACCTACATAAATCCAACCAATTAGATTTATCTATTTTCTCATTAAATAAATACTTATCAAAAATGCCACTACAAATTCAATAATCTTATCATGTGGTATACTTGTATAAAAATTTTCAAAATCAAATGTATTAATGTTGGATATATCATTATTATTAATATAATCCAAAACTTCAACATTACTATCAATAACAATATTTTTTCTCTTTTTTAATTTTAAGCAAAATAATTTTTAGAAAACTAAAAAACTTTTTACTAATATCAGAATTGTAACAATTAGTACCACACGCTATACGAGTAAACCTAACTTTAACAGGATTTTTATGAAATTTAACAATAGGAAATAAATATGGAAATGTAATCCTATTTAACCTAAATTTTAACTTTTTACTAAACGCAATAATTCTTTTTTCAATAACTTTCTTATCTTCTTTTAATTTTAAATAAGTATTATTTGCATTATATTCTCCAATAATCAATTTTTTAAAAAAATATTTACACATAATACAAAAATTATTTGAAGCTTTATCCACTACCGTGACAATAAATTTATCTAAGATTTTTAATATTTCTAGACAAATCATAATCAATAATAGTACCACTAGGATAAGAACCAAAACTGGTATTAAATAAATTAAATTTAACCCTTTCGATAATTTTAGCCTTCTACTTTGAAAAACCCTCAACGGGCCAATGATATTTTCTGGAAATTTTTGCTATAAAAAAATCAAAATCATTTTTAATGGATAAAATAAAATCTTCTTTATTCATTTTAAATCTTGTCCTAAATTTCGAACCTTTGCTTAAGATATTAATTAAATCTTCATTATCAACAATCTCCAAATTTCCCGTAATAATATGTCCATAATCATTATCAATATATTGTGAAAAATCCTTTTCATTACAATAACAATAATAAAAACACTATTATCCTTGAATAATATAAACATTATATAATAGAAAATAAATTGTAAAATATTCGGTAGTATTCAAGAGCCCCAATCTTTATAAAAACTCATACATAATATTTCTGCACCAATTAAAAGTCTACGTAAGCTCTCAAAATATGTTACTTAAGCGGTAATGTTACTAATGTTAACAGGTTACTTAAGCGGTATAGTAAGCGGGGAAAAATTATGCTAGAAAAAGTTGCTAATTTTAATCCCTTTTAGTAAAATTTTGAATTTTATTAGTCATCAGGTTGAGCATTTTTAATCTCCAGTGGCCATCCTGCCTAAGCACTAAAAATATTATACTTTATTATAAAGTAATTTTAAGGTATTACCTTATTTCAAAATATATAATGATAAACATATTGAGTTACCGTTTTAAAATCATAAAACAGTTAGTTGCATTAATTTTATATATATTTTCACTTTTATATAAAGTAGTGTCCAACCAAGTATTTGTAATTAAAAAAAGTCATTGAAACAAAAAATTATTTACAATTGCAAAGAAATGCTGGAAATTAGTTTTTTCACACCATTGACTTATATGTTCTTTAGCAAAAAACCTTAAACGAGTTTTCGTTGTAACAGTAAATTAACTAATAATTTGAATGGAAAAAAAGTGAATTATGTTGCAGTTAATACCAAGCGAAATTTTCATTCTAAGTTAAATAAGAGGAAACATTTGGAGAATTTATTAATTTTGAAAATTTATTAAATTTGATTTACAAGTCAAGTAGGAAATGATATTTAAGTTAACACGTGGGTTAGCAAGTGACTGGGAACAAAGAGGGACCTCCCCCCCCCCCCTCATATCTGTCTCATTTTCTTGTATTGTCCCATTTCATAAAAATATTACATCGAATACACAGGAATGCCATTACCGTAAGTTGTTCAGATTCGGAATTGAGCTTAAGTAGAAAAAGAATTTAGTGACGATTTTAATATTCAATTTTTACGTTTCTTGTTTTAAGTAGTTTTAATTTGCTTTGCTGTGGTAAAACAAATAAGTTTATGGGATAATTGTTTTGAGAGTTTGGGAAAGTTAAACGAGGCGTTTCTGTTGTTGATAGCAGAGTTATTGAGATTTGTTTTTATAAATTTACTTCAGTTAAGTCAAAGGGAATCATGATAATAAATGAAGCTATCATTACGGTGATCTTTCAAATTAATTAGTGGATTTATTCAAGGTAGCATTATTTAACTTTTTGGCCGTTACAGATACATCTTAATTTGGATGTAATAAAATGATAATTGTCACATAGAAATAAATAATTAGGAAAATGGCCATAATTTAGAAATATAAAAAAAGGAAAAAATAAAGAAATGAAATCCCTTAAAGGGATCAAGATAAAACATTCTCTTACATCGAGAATTTTAGTTAGCAATTTTTTATATTCAACGGTTATGGCTGGGAAGCCCAAAAGAGCACCCCCAGTCGCCAAAAATGCAAAATTCAAAATGAATTTGTTCCCAACGGACAGTTAGGAGCTTGGGGAAGAGATCCAAGGTTGGCGAATTATCGAAAGATAGCATAGCCAAAAATAAAGGCATCTCCCCCATAATCCATATTTTGAAAATACTTTGGCAATCGCCAGCAAGACTATGAGAATTAGTATAACCATGTAACTTAAACTTGTTTGTGGTAAAAAATTAAGAATAAAGAGTTATAAATAGATTTTTGTTTTCGATTAAGCGCGACAGTGAATTAATGAGTCTATATTAGTATTGAAATAAAAAGTTAGCTGTTACATTTATCTATAAGAAAAGAATAAAATATTTCATGTTCGCTTTTTATAAAAAATTAACTAATTGGTTTCATTTCATTATAATTCGATTAATAATGATTACAAAAAGTAAGTTTAAGAAATAAAGGAAATTTTAAAAGCTAGGAAATCTGTAATACCCATTGGGGCATCATACAAGCTTTTCAGTGAAAATATTTTTAAAAATTCGTTAACAAAACAGCTTAAAGCTGAATATGAATGAGAGAGATAAATGAAAAAAAAAAAAAAAAATTCTTACATTTTGATATGAGAAAAATTCTTTTTTGCAAACCTAATTTAAAAAAACGAATTGGGAAAATATATTAATTGGAATACAAATATCAATTCACTGGAGCTTTTATGGGGAAAATATATTAATTGGAATACAGATATCAATTCACTGGAGCTTTCATTGAGAAAATATATTAATTGGAATACAGATATCAATCCATTGGAGCTTTTATTGAGAAAATATATTAATTGGAATACAGATATCAATTCACTGGAGCTTTTATTGAGAAAATATATTAATTGGAATACAGCTATCAATCCATTGGAGCTTTTATGGGGAAAATATATTAATTGGAATACAGATATCAATCCATTGGAGCTTTTATGGGGAAAATATATTAATTGGAATACAGATATCAATCCACTGGAGCTTTTATTGAGAAAATATATTAATTGGAATACAGCTATCAATCCATTGGAGCTTTTATGGGGAAAATATATTAATTGGAATACAGCTATCAATCCATTGGAGCTTTTATGGGGAAAATATATTAATTGGAATACAGCTATCAATCCATTGGAGCTTTTATGGGGAAAATATATTAATTGGAATACAGCTATCAATCCATTGGAGCTTTTATGGGGAAAATTTATTAATTGGAATACAGCTATCAATCCATTGGAGCTTTAATGGGGAAAATATATTAATTGGAATACAGCTATCAATTCACTGGAGCTTTTATGGGGAAAATATATTAATTGGAATACAGATATCAATTCACTGGAGCTTTCATTGAGAAAATATATTAATTGGAATACAGATATCAATCCATTGGAGCTTTTATTGAGAAAATATATTAATTGGAATACAGATATCAATCCACTGGAGCTTTTATTGAGAAAATATATTAATTGGAATACAGCTATCAATCCATTGGAGCTTTTATGGGGAAAATATATTAATTGGAATACAGCTATCAATCCATTGGAGCTTTTATGGGGAAAATATATTAATTGGAATACAGCTATCAATCCATTGGAGCTTTTATGGGGAAAATATATTAATTGGAATACAGATATCAATCCACTGGAGCTTTTATTGAGAAAATATATTAATTGGAATACAGCTATCAATCCATTGGAGCTTTTACGGGGAAAATATATTAATTGGAATACAGCTATCAATCCATTGGAGCTTTTATGGGGAAAATATATTAATTGGAATACAGCTATCAATCCATTGGAGCTTTTATGGGGAAAATATATTAATTGGAATACAGATATCAATCCACTGGAGCTTTTATTGAGAAAATATATTAATTGGAATGCAGCTATCAATCCATTGGAGCTTTTACGGGGAAAATATATTAATTGGAATACAGCTATCAATCCATTGGAGCTTTTATGGGGAAAATATATTAATTGGAATACAGCTATCAATCCATTGGAGCTTTTATGGGGAAAATATATTAATTGGAATACAGCTATCAATCCATTGGAGCTTTTATGGGGAAAATATATTAATTGGAATACAGCTATCAATCCATTGGAGCTTTTATGCGGAAAATATATTAATTGGAATACAGCTATCAATCCATTGGAGCTTTTATGGGGAAAATATATTAATTGGAATACAGCTATCAATCCATTGGAGCTTTTATTGAGAAAATATATTAATTGGAATACAGCTATCAATCCATTGGAGCTTTTATGGGGAAAATATATTAATTGGAATACAGATATCAATCCACTGGAGCTTTTATTGAGAAAATATATTAATTGGAATACAGCTATCAATCCATTGGAGCTTTTATGGGGAAAATATATTAATTGGAATACAGCTATCAATCCATTGGAGCTTTTATGGGGAAAATATATTAATTGGAATACAGCTATCAATCCATTGGAGCTTTTATGGGGAAAATATATTAATTGGAATACAGCTATCAATCCATTGGAGCTTTTATGGGGAAAATATATTAATTGGAATACAGATATCAATCCATTGGAGCGTTTTCAAGACTGATTTCAGTCCTCAGGACTGAAGAGTGACACTTGTTAAACAGCAGAGTTAATTACTAATAATATCAATAAAAATTGGTTTGTAATGATATTTTTATAGGAAGAAAATCGTTACCATGAGGACATCTTTGGGATCACTTTGAAGACAGCAGAAGTGACCAACAGAGGTAGAGAAGAAGCCAAAAACCGAAAGAGCACATCTTCCAGCTGAAAATACTTCCAACAACAAAAACTGTACATATCTTTATGTAGAAAATATTCCTTTTTCACGACATTCCTGATATGAGTGCTAAGAGCGATTATCATTCCCGATATTTTTATCCTTGTATTAAAATTATATAATGCCACCTAATGTTTTGTAAATACATATATTTAAAAAAATAATAATAATATCTACCCAAACAAGCAAGTCCCAATCACTAAAGACAAAAATTTATATAAATTGGATTAAGATTTAATTTTCAAAGGCGAAAAATAAAGATTTATTTAACTCTAATATCTTTATTATAGTTATCAACGAACTTAAGTAAAAAATTAGTTATTTGACATTTAGATTTTTAATTAAATGCTATGAAACAAAAAAGTAACTTTAATTTACAATTATTAGGAAAATTATTTACATAATAATTAATCCTACAAAGGAGTAAAATATGAAACACTCCCAAACTAAAAGTAATTGACAAAAATAATTTTCTGAGTAAAGTAAAGAATTCTATTTTAAAAAAAATAAATTTCAACGGTATACATGTGCTTGGATTGCATGTGCCATTGAACCGCATGTTATATGATAAGTTAGAAAAATATATTGTATGAATACCATTATTTATTCAGTTTTCTTATAACTCACGAAAAAATAAGTAGCGTGCAGACGTGTGTAAGTAAGCCATATCAAAAATTTTAGCAATTGAATTTTATTCAATTTAAAATTCAAAAACAAATCAACCTTAAGCATATTAATCTAATCGAATTTATTATCAACCTTATTATTGACAACTTTAAGTATCATATTAACCTTATTTATTATTATTAACCTTATTTTAGTTGACATTATAATTAACATTATGTACCACAGCAATTGTTTTCTTCCTTAGTTATAAATGCTTTCTAAAATTCATTAAAATTTCATGCATTCTCAATTATTTTGTTTCAATCTTGATTGAGATGAAGTTACTTACAAATAAAAGTATCTTAACCCTTTGACGTATACTGTTCATTAAACAAATTTCTCTCTTTTTTTTATCACTACAAAGGGTTAATAAAAAGTATTAACCCTTCGAAGGCCGTGGTAAATATACTTACCACCCCTTTTTACCACCTCTAATTTAGGTTTCCATTGTTAATAACTTCAGTTTTCTCGAAGTGCTTTTGAATACAATTGGTAGCCATTTGTTAGTTTATAAAAACGTATAAAAGTTATCAAATACATAATTCCTTTTGAAAATTGTAGCATTAATAAAATTTATTTTATAAATAAGGAAAAATAAAAGTCAATAAGTTCCTAATAGGTCATTTTAAATATATTTACTACCAAAAAAATGGCATTTTAACAAACTAAATTAGTTTTTTTTTTTCTTATATCAATTACTGTTCTTAAAACAATTTCAATTCCAAAAATACTTAAATTTATCTTTACTAGAAATAAATGGCCCATTAAAGGGTTAATTTAAGTAAAAAAAAGGGGGGAATATTTTATTTAGCATGTTAATGACTCACGGTTATGAAATACAGCATGAAACACCGACGTCTTTTTCTACGTTTTAACGTGAAAAACGCCGGCGTTTCTTCGGTGTTCTTTTCTTACGTTTTTTGGAGCGAACCGTATTTACCTTTAAGTAAACACGGCTCGCTCCAAAAAAAAAAATTTCAAATTTACACATATTTGCATTTCTCTAGATCTAAGTGAAACACTTATTTACCAAAAGAATTTCTTTAATTTTCAAAATCAATTATTGTTAAATCTAAATAATAGAAAATTTCTAACTACTCTTTTGGAATTTTATATTTTAGTAAAAATATAATTCTGATAATCTAACAGATTTTTTTTAGTAGCTGATACATTGTTTTTTTTATAATTAAAAAATACTAAATTATATTTATTTATATATCTATATATATATATATATATATATATATATATATTTAAAGGATACCCATCTGCGTCAAAGGGTTAAGAAGTTGGTTAAGTATTATTTTTTTACTATAGGATATTTCATATATTTAAAAAAAGAAGAAAGTTATGTTTTTTATAACAAACTATAAACAAATTTGGTTTGACAGTTTTTGATCAGAAGTGCTAATCGATGTTAAAAGAATACACAAGAGACTTGAGAGAGATTAAATATTCTTGTTGAGATTAGAATTAGAAACTAAAGAGGAGTGGTGTTTTGAAAAGCATTTTAAACTTTAAATGAATTTGGTAAAACAGTTTTTTATCAGAAGCGCTAATCGTGGAAGAAAGAATACACAAGAGATTTGAGAGATATTAAAAAAATTTATTTTCATAATTGTCAAGAAAAAAAATAACTTCATAAAATTTTACAGCTTGTAATATCAATAAAGATTTATTCCTATTGTATCTTTAAAAATATACACAATGGATTTTATGGGAATTAGATTATTGCATCCAAATTTAAATTTTTTCTGAATATATTTCCCAATAAAAAGTAGTCCATATATATTTATTCCTAAACTGTTTTAAAGTAGACTTAAATGTATGAAATTTTATACATATAAACTAATTTTATTTTATTTCTCACTTGTATACATGTATATATATTGTAGGTGATTGTAAGTACTATTTTAATGTCTAAATGTCTGATGAATGTAAAATTTTAAATAGTTCAATTTTTGGACAGAGAAATTCCATTCTTATCACATCAGAATAAATACTGAAGATAAACATGGATACGATTCTAAGCACACTGAAAGTGTAAAATAATGGCTCATTATCGCACATAAAAGCTTTCTCTATTCAATTATATTGATGAATCATATCATTGAATAAACATATCACATATGTGTTGAGCTTTAACATGGTACTAAATGTGGAGTTTAAATTGTTCAATCTGGTTAACTATTTAATACCTAGTTTTATAAATTGTTTTTTCTGTATCACAAGATAAAATTGCTAACCATTTGATAAATGGTTAATCTTATTAAATTTGGAGGTCAATTTAAGACTCCTGGCAAAGGATCTTTTTTATACGCTCAAATTTTACTGTTATAGAATATGTTTACAGTAAGAAAAACTAGTCGGTTAACTTTTCATTTTGCTTCAAAATACGCGTTTAAGACAATAGTTTTTAAAGCGCATTTGAAGAAAAAAAATGGATACAGCTTTGAATGTTTGACTGAATGTAAACAATAATAAGCTTCCTAAAACCGGGAAAAATGTAGAAAATTTCCGTTGTATCCCTCCACAAATGCTATGCTTACACGGCAATGTGTGAACACCCGCTTCATATTCTAGAAAGTTTATAATCCGTGTTTAAATTTATGCGTAAATTTAGCATTCATTCAAGTTTTCTGTAATTTATAAATTTCAATAGTTCGTAAGCCTAAAACGAATTCAAGAAAATTAATATCACAGCATAAATAAAGTGTAAGGTTTTTCATGTTTTGTGTATTATCCCTTAGTAGCCGATCAAATGACCATTGTCTTAATCACGCATTTTGAGGTGTATGCATTTTTTCAAACACGCGTTTCAAACTAAGATTTTCTTTAAAATATGAACGTTCACTTTCCTAAATGTTCCTACGTGTCTGTTTTGTAAACAATGCGCATTTCTGACGAGTTACTTGCTCTTAGTTAAAGTGTATACTTAATTACTAGCACATAGAGTTAAAAATTAACTTTTACTGGAATCAAGAAATAGTATTAAACATATATTTTACTTATGTAATTTTTCGGAACCTGCGTATCAGTTTTAACTCAACTCATTTGCAGGAATATTTTTAATTATATAATGTATGTCATAGAGATATGATTTTACCATGTATAAGCTCAGCTATCTTTTCATGCTTTCATTTTCAGACTGTTAACTATATCTTCAAATATTACATATATATTTTGTGTGATGGTTTAAAATAGGCCTAAATCAACAGATTTTGAAATTCTAATAAAGTTCTTTGATGCATAACTAAAATGTATTTTCGTGTTATTTCATTTTATAAAATAAACGTAACAATTACCATAAAAATACACATATTATTGCAAAATAATGTCAATATTCAGGGAAGAATTTAAAAAAATTAAATAAGCAAACTGTTCCAAAACCGCTGAAACGAGATGCCACCTCATCAAATAGTGTTGTTTCCAATGACACTTGGGAAAGCCAAGCTCGTTAACTATTGGCCTTTCTGCGAACTAAATCCGGAAGTTACGTCTTTCGTTTGACAAGAAAGCACCGCAAGGGTAAAAGTACGTCTCAGCTCAGAACCCCACGGATAGATGGCAGCACCACTCACTCGTGAGACCACTTCCTCGATTTTGACATAAATCTAATGGTGAAGGGGATTCTCTATATCCATGATACTGCTCCGTGACCTTCCACAGATTTTAAGAGCGCATGTACTCAGGTGGATCTTAGCGGAGTCTTCTCGAACCACTATGATACCACGGCCTTCTCGTCAAATAGTTACTCTCATAATGCTTGCCATCATATTTTTCAGAAAAACACGGCTTTACGAGAAAAAAAAAGTTCATTTATCGTCGCAACGGAAATCTTAATTAAAACACAAACTGCATGGTTAAACTAGTTCTTAGACACAGTTCTCGATCCAGAAAAAGCTTACTTTCGTTTATAAAATAAATAAAAATATTTATTTAAATGTGCTACCACTTTTTTAGTTTCATAAAGAAATAGCGATCCACTCTTATATGTACAAAATTTTTTCGACATATCGGATATTGGAATTCGTCAGATAATAGGGGGCATTTTTCAAATTTAAATTTAGGTTTATAAACTTCTATAGAAATTAATAATTATAAACAGTTTTAAATATATATATGAATCACAAAGTTGTTCAGGACACATCGTTATCGCTGTTTTACCAATCAAGAAAAAAAGTTATTTTCTAGGCTTTGGATTTTCGATATAGATAAAATAAAACCTGAAATAATTTTAACTGTTCGGCCATAGGCCTTATTTATCATTATTATTGTTTCTTTTTGGCCATGGACTTTCAGGAAATCACATGGTTGAATCTAATCACGTGGTTGTGTTTGGCGTCATATTACAGCTATGAGGTTTGAGGATTTATTGTCCCACTGAATCAATTTTAGAATCAGATATAATTGGATATCTGCAAGCTACGTCACGCGTGTGCCGCACACGTGAATGGTTACTGCAACATAGCATAAACAAGTGCCACGCTTTACCAACTCACACAGGTATCAAATTAAAATAATCCACTAAGGCATGTAAAACAAAGCAAATTATAATATCTCTGAAACAAAAGCTTGATTCAATAAACATTTTATATAAATAAAAAACATTTCATCCTTAAAATAAAACACAGAAAATAAACCTTTAATAAATTTATATTTTTTCAAAACAAAATACATAACATAATTACAACATAAATATTACTGTTTCATACATATCATATTTATGCAATGAACTAACAATTAAAACATCATTAATCAGATTTTAAAAAATACTATTACAACTAGCCCATATACATTACCCTACAATAATGGAAGAGGCACTTTGTTTTTTAAATTTCTCAAAGCAATACTTAAAGGATTATTTCGTAACTTACCATGTTCAGGCATGAAAGCGGGACGGAAAAGAGAAAATACTGGTAGATGAACTATTTCAATATTAGATAATATTCGGGAAGAGTTAATCTATTCTCAACAATAACAATTCACTGTAAGGAAATTTATCACGGCGAAGAAGTAATTCAATAAAAAAATTGCATTCGTTAAAAACAATTGGTAGTTATGGATTTTTATTATTCCCGGAAAAAAACTAAAAAATGAAATTTATTTGTTACCAGTTTTTACTCTGGTGCACCGCCCGATGAGACTATCTAGCGTGGGTCACGCCGGCGTGAACGTGTTAAGAGGTAATCAGTTCATGAACATTTTTATTATTTAGTAATTAAATAGGTAATAAATGTTTCTTATTTCCTTCTTTTTTTTAAATTTAGATTATAATAAAATAAGTTTAGCAATAATGTTGACAACTATATTGTAGATGGAATGGAAAGAGTATAAATACAATCCTTATAATTGTATGATAAATTAAATATTTGAGAGGTACTCATTGGGAATTTTAAGTATGAAAAATAATTGAATATATATTAGTCAGAATAGTTCAAAAACAAGAAGAAAATATAGGTAGGGGACCAGGGAACAGTAAAGTATGTCAGATTTAAATTTACTTTTAAATGAATATTAATAGGAATTATTAGTCTTTTTTTCTTAAACTAAGCTTTAACACTTGTGGTAGACATATTTTACAAAAAAGCTAACTATTCCAAAAATCTTCAGGAGTCATATATGGACAGCTAGCCCTAAATCCCATGATTGATTAGATATCGAAAACAAATTGAAAAACTGTTTTTAAAATTTTAAGCTTCCTGTGCTGGGGCAGAGGGAAGCAGGGGGTAACCACAACAGAGGAAAATCAATAAACTATTTAGCGCCACTTTAAAAAAAAAAAGAAATAGGGACAAACTTTCTTTAATATGTTGAAAATCGGAAGATATCTGTTTTGGGAAGAAATATATTAGAAATTTGAAGTCAAAAGACTTACTTAAAAATCAAGAAACTTTCTTTCAATAAAGTACAACTGATGTATTAAAATTTAAAACTCGCGAAAAAAAATTTATTTTGTTCAGCTTGTCGAATTGTATAAAACAAAATTGCGAAACTTAAAAAGACTGTTAAACAAATAAGATATTAAGTATGTTTTATTTCATGAATAAAACTTAACAAGTAATCATTAAAATAACATTATAAACATAATTTTTAAGTACAATTATCAGTAATTCTTATAGTACATTAGTTATATTTCCTAAAAAAAGCTCTTAATTCTAAGCTCTAAAAAAAGCTCTAAATATTTTAATACCTCATTAAAATCATGCTAAGATCATTTGTATAAACTAAACACCATGTCTACAAGGATGCAAAAAGTTCTTAGCACTTAAAAACTATGCTTTCTTACTATGTTAAATTAAATAAATTCTAGGCATTTAAGATAATATATGACTGCTAAAAGCAAACTCCAACAGGTCCAATGGTTGCTCTTTCTAGCAATAATTCTCTCCTGCAGCAATGATACCAGTTGCTATGCTTTCTGTAAAATATTTCATATAAAGGTAAACTGTAAAAAGATAATTAAAAATTAACGCTCTCAGATTTTTAGTTAATTTTGCTGACATTTAAATGGCTTACCATGAGATAGCTAGAACAAAAGTGGATTTTAATATTAGTTTCTGAATTATTTAACTATATTATATTATATAATTATTTATGAGTGGTTTAAGTAACCTCAAATCAAATTTCCTTATTTAGGACTCATATTTAAACTTTTCTACTCATATTTAAAATTTTCTAGAATAAAAATTCCCCATAAAGTGAAGCAAGTTGGCATTTGAGCTCTATTTTAGTATCAAAATGGTAACATAAAGTTGACAGTTTTTCCTAACTGATTGCAAAAGCTGTTTTTGTCTATATTTTAGTAAAAATAGCCACCATCTCCTTTTTTTTTCTTCAAAATAATAGTTTCAGTCGCTATTTAGTTGCCAGTAGCTGGTCTGAGTTGATAATGTATTCCATTAAAGCTGGAAATTCATTATGAAATCAAAATAATACTAAAAGATGGTTAATAATATGCGTAGTTTGATCCTCCAACTATCCCCCCCCCCCTCCCCCCGAAAAAAATGAATTTCTTAATGTTTTCAATTACAATTTTAAGTTTCAATACTTTCACATAATACATACACATTGAAAAATTTCTCTTTTTTTTCTTTAGATATAAGTTTTTTGAACTTCCTACATCACATACTTCAACTTTTAAATACACAAATGCATTGAAAAAATATATAGGTAAATAATTCATTAAAGCAATTTTTTTTTTTTTTTTTTTTGTATGTATGAAAAATTCAATTATCAATTGAAGAAATTAATTCATCATAAAAATTCGAAGAAAACATTGATAAGGGGGGGGGGAAAGATATTTGTTGAATTGGCTATTTAAATAGCGATGAACATTTTACAAAACAATATGGATACAATGCATATGATTATTTCATTATAAATAACACTACATTCATCAATTGGAACTATGAGCCATGTGTGTTTCTTTAGCAGAAAAAAAAAAAGAAAACATCAGAAATAACATTTTTAAAAACGATAAACAGAATATAATATTTTTCATTTCAAGACTGGGTAAAACTAAAAATGCACAACTCAATTTGACTAATATTTAAAACATAGAAGTCATGGACGACACATAAATATATTTAAAATACGTTAATTCTTCATGAGACTATCACAAAAAACTCACTTAATAATATTTGTATTAAAAATACAAAATAATTATAGATTAAGTAATATTATATAACCAACGTACCTCCCAAACAGTGATAAGTTATACAAACAAAAACTAGTTTCACTTAATTTTTTTTTAAAAGTGTATAAAATAAAAGTTAATTAAAAAAGAAACAAGGATAATAAATACTGCTTTTCCCTACTAGTATTAAATCCATTAAAGGAAAAAATGAAAATTTTACAATAGTTTAGAAAATTATAAATATGATTTTGTTTTAGATTTAATTAAAGTATTATTTAAAATTATTCTGAGTAAATAATTAACTATTTTTTACTGCAGGAACTGTTTGATGTAACAAAATAAGAAGAGAAAGATTATATAATATCGAAAAATGCAAAGCAAAATATTAATTGAATAAAAACAGTAGCTACTAATCAAATTATTTGTGTCAATATTTTTTAATTTTTCCTATAATAAGTAGAGGAAAAACATGAATAGAAGAAAATATCTTCAGTAAAATATTTTTTTTTTAAAAATTTATAAATTAAGAATAAAGTATTCCATAATCACTGTATTTAATCACTGTAATCAAATCGAACCAGACCAAATTTTCTAGAAATGGCGTCCATCATCTCATAGTTAAATAAAAAATTTCGCTTAAACAATTTTTGTTGCTGTTTCAAAAATATCAATATTTAAAATTAGTAAAGGATCAGAAATCTATAGACTTCAATTTATTTATTTTTTTAGAAAATTATTAAGAAATTTGTATTAAACTATGTTTACATCATAGATTACTTTATTCTGATCAAAACAAAATAAGAACTATATTTACAGGACAGATTTAAGAGCAGATACATGATATTAATAGAGCTTAGCATGTGAATCAAAATGAGGGTTAGAGAGCCATTTTAGCAAAAGTATAAAAGCTAACAACTTTTACTTCCTTTTAGTAATTTCAACATTAAGGAGACTTTTGAAATCAGCATTGATAATTCTATAGGTGCACTAATTTCTGTTGGATTCAATGGCTGGATAAACTGACATGGAATGGCTCATACAATTTCTGAATCCTTGTCAAAAATATAATTTAAAAACTTTGTTTGCTTTAATAATATTAAACAAATTTGAATATCAAAATCTAAAAAATCACTGCTGTGATAGCCAAGATAAAATACAGTAAAACCTGTTTGATTGCCAAAAAAAATGGAGAAAAGTTGAAATGCCATAATTAGAGGCACTACTATGTTTCATCAGGCAATCAAACAAGTTTCACTGTTTTAAAAATCACACTTTCTTTAGTAGTTGTTCGTTGTTCATTCTCTAATCGTTTTTCTATAAGCTCTTTTAATTCAAAGGTATTTACTGGAATTTTAATAGGATCACCTTTTTCTTCAAACATATATTCAGCTACATATTTCCACCTACAGCATTACGGCAAGGATCTTAATAGTATTTTATATTAAGGTCAGTGATTGCAGAACAGCCTGTATTTAAAAAGCATGTTGTTAGGCCCGAAATTTTTTTAAAAAATCACATTTTTAGCTTTGATTTAAAAAAGTACATAAATTAAGAGCCTTTTTCAGGACACTAGTAAAATCAGGATCCAATAAAATTGCCTCCAGATTCCATCGTTCAAAACTCTTTCCAACAGAATTCACAATTAAGCATTTTTTATCATGAGTGTCAACTTCTGGACGCAAAACCAAAAACTTAACACCAGAATTTTTCTTCAAATAATCCTTTACATCTTCTAAGTGATCTTCTATAAGCTCTTTCAATTCAGTTGTATTTACAGGAATTTTAATGGGATCCCCTTCTTCTTCAAACATATTTCCAGCTACAGCATCTGCAATGAAGTTTTTACTGCTGTTCGAAGTTTCAAATGGCAAGCCAAGATATTTTATATCACGAGTAATTGCTAGGTAGGCCAAAGTTTGTAAAGCCAACTCTTGAAGATTTCTCGGTATGAAGCCATCACAGTCCTCAACGCACTTACCAAGGGATTCCTTTGTTTTCTTAACAAAGAACTTTAAAAACTTGAGAATAAGTTTGATAGGTGAACAAGACTTATTACAAGAACACATATCTCTTTCAGTTACACTACAACAAGATTCTTTACTATCTGTCATATAATAGGACAGTACTCTCCGGCTGCATTCTTTGCAAGTATGCCGGTTATCCTCGGACCAAATATTAAGCCCAGATGTAGATAGCCAGTTAGTTACTACAGCTTGAAGAACATTCTTACAATAACAAGTATTGCTAGATATATTACTGACAATTAAAATACCAGATGATAGGCATTGCTCTATGTCGGAATCAATATCTTGAAGAAAATTATTGTGTGGTAATGTGTTCTTTTTTAAAGATTTGATCTCTACTAATATATCACTTAAAATCCAAGGAAAGCTTAGAATTTTTTCTGATTTTGTTCCATATGAACACATGTACCATGCAGATGCTCTTTGATATTTTATATGCTGTTTCTTACTTTTATCCAACTCAAGTTGGGATACTTCATCTTCCAAATCTTGAAAGAATTTACCTCTAAAATCGTGCATGATGCTATCTATGTAGCATTTAACAACTTTAATCACATTTGTGCTCTCTTGGCGCCATTTTTTACTCACTTCTAGCTCAACAAAACCAGAAAAGGCATCTGATTCGCTCTGAAGTGAATACTTGTTTAAAATTGCCATTACCATAGTTGAATACTTTTCTTTATGCTCAGTGGCAGAGTCCTTATATTTCTCCCATCCTGGGTAATCTAAATCTGGATCAAATGAAAAAGATTCAGCTGCCAAATTTATTTTACTGGAACAAGCATCCAATACTCTAGAAGCCCGGTACAGTGATCCTAGTGCTCTTTTAGAGTGGTAGCTATTACCATTGAGTCCTTTTTGCATAAAATCAGGGTATTGATCGGGGCGTTCTGATTTCTTCAAATACTTAGTGGTGCCATGCTTAGCAAAATCCAAGACATAGGGGTAGCGTTGAGCTATCTGCATGCATTTGTTTGAAAAAATTCCTTCCTCGAGTTTGTCAGCCCAAACAAGATGTGCATGAGCAAAAGCACCTATGCAGTCATTTTGAATGTAGTGGCAGAAAAATTCTATCATGTCGGTTACCTAAAAAAGAAAAATTTACTGTATGGATAGATTGCATTTGCATATGGATAGATTGCATTAGAAATATCTTTAAAAGTTTTAGAATTATTAACAAAATTATTTAGAGCAATCAAGTGGATTGTACTGTTTGCAAAATAAAAGTGAACCCCCTGAATAAATTTTGATTTAATGATTGCATTTACAGGTATTAGGACTATCTTAATCATTGGAATAATTTCTGCGTCATTAAATTTTAAGAAATGTATGATATAAAAAAAAAATTCTCAAGAACAATGTACCAAATTTAGTCGAATATTATGTTTGAAGCTTATAATTACATGATTTAAAATTATGCAAAAATTTTTGGATTTTGAGATTCAAAATTTTTTTTCAACTATTACAAAATAAAATAACAAAAAATAGTAAATTACTTAAAAGTTACTTCCTATATAGAATTATCTTTTGTAAATAAATTATATAATTATACGCAAATTTTTTTTGAAACACTTAACAAGTTTCTTGGATATGATGAAATAAGCAAAAAAGGGGAAATTAATACTAAGGGGTACAAATTTTTGTTAGCTCTTCTGTCTAAACTATTGAGATTATATTTTTCAGACTCCAACTACATCCCATATTTTGAGATTCAGAAATCTAAATACGTCAAAAAAAAGAGGTGTGTTTATTCAAAAACAGTACTTCTGTTTCCTTAACCTAAAATATTGACTGCACTAACTTAGTAGCATAAAGAATTTTAGGTCCTTGAAGCATAGAGTCCTAGTGTTTAAAAACTTGATCATCACATCAAAAGTTATTTGGGTATTCAACTTTTACTTTTGTGCACTGTATATGTATATAAAATAATGCCTGAAAAAAATATATAATCACTTAGATGAGAAATGAGTCATATTAATTTTGAATTACAGGATTTATAAACATAAGCATACATTCAAAAGAATTTAGAAAAATATTTTTAAAATATGATTTTAAAATTAATAATTAGTTATAATTATTAACTTTATAATAATTATAACTAATTATTAGTTTTTCATATTATGATTTTTTTTAATATTATAATCATTTTTATATTATTAAATTAGATAATTAGTTATTGAATAAAAACCAAGAGGCAAATTCTAAAATCATAATAAAAATGGTGTGAGGAATGGGATTTAAAAAATTTTTTCATTCAATTCGAAAATGCTTCATTCTTAAAACGGTTTAGATTTTTTTTATCAGCTTTTGTTTATCAGAAATAAATTGCACAAGTTATGTCATGTTTAAAAAAGTGTAATATAAAATGCTTTTATTCATTATATTTTCTACTTATTCATCTTTTCTAATATTTAAGTTTCAAAACAATGCAAGAAAAAATGAAAAGTGATATTGATGAAAGTCCTAGAAAATTTAGCTGTAAATGCTAAAAAAAGATATAAAAAAGCGCACATTTCATGTATGCAGATGTTTGCAAATTCTTTTAACGTTATTTGAAATGATTTGTCCCCAATCAAAGGGAAAAAGCATCTTTATTTTTATCAATTCTCTACATACACAGTATCTTATTCTCACAAAATCTCTTTTCTGTAAAAGCTATGCATAATAGCACTTATGAATACTCTGTAAAAAAAATTTGTATTGGAAAAAAAAATTTGCAACATTCAAGCATGATGAAAACATAATTCTTAAAAAAAAAAAAAAAAAAAAAAAAAGTAAAGTAAAGATATGAATTTTTACAAAATAATTTACATTATGAAATGATTATTAAAAAAATAAAAAATATATTCTTATATTTTTAAAATACTAATCAAACACATTCTAAAATAAACTAAAAAGGCTAAATATATTTACTGTGAATCCTCTAGGCTCAGTATTTTCTTCATATGATGGGTAAATCATTGGTGAAAAATTTTTTCTCTGAAACACTAAAGGTTCATACCAAAGAGCAACATATTCATCTCCATCAAGATCTGAGCCTAATATTTACAAAGAACTTTATTAATTATGATTACTTAAGCAAGTTTTTAATAGATGTTAAACTGCTATATAACTAAAATATTCATAAAAAATACAACAAAAACTGTAATACAATATATTACGCATTAAAAAATTATGTATAATACAATCCAATGAGAAAAAAATAACATAACAAGCTACTTGGAAAACTGAAAAATTTTATATTGCAGAGAATTGAAGAAGGTTTAGAGAACAATGCAATATCTTTCCTTTAATTTTATTTATTTATTTATTTTTATTTATTTATTCATTTACTTTTTTTTTTGGTTATCAAAACATCTTACACTTGTTATTCAAAGAATGGGAGAATTACATTATTAAAATTTATTTTGGCAGCACACAATAAGTTTTAATTCAAAATTGAAAGCATTTCTATAAGCAATTAATGTAAATGGTATAAAGAGCAAACTTTCTCATAAGAGTTACTTCTGGAAAACAAAAAATGCAATTTAAATTATTGTTAAATTGTATAAATAAAAACAGTCTAATTTCATTAAATGTATACATAGTTATAAATTTTTCCTATTAACTCATTTGTGACTAGCCTCATTTTAAAAGAACAGTACATGTTTCCAAAATGAAAAAGAGAGCAAAATTTTTTCAATAATAGCATTCATTTAGCAGAGAGAAGATATTTTACTACCATAATAAATTGATAATATAAATACTTATATTTGCATCTGATGTCAAAGCACTATGATGTTTTAAAAGCAAAATGGTAGGTGATAGAAAGTAATATGTACTATCATTTGTTTTTATATATGGATCACTTTTTATGGTCTAGATATAAAATATGCTTATAACGTAATTGAGGGGCACAAGCACAGTGTGCAAAAAATAAGCAGACCACCGTGAATAACTTTTCATCTAATGATCGGAACTTCCCGTTCTAAGACTCATTCTTAATGGTTTAAGATAGAGACCTAAAATAACGTAATTAATTAGAGCAGACGATATTTTAAGTTACAAATCCAAAAACGTACTTTCTCTGAATAAATATATCTTTTACCAATTCCGATTTCTAACTCCCAAAAAATAAGGAGCACCCACATCTGGGAAATATGATTCCATAATTTTGGTCAGGAGAGCAGTTAGACCCCTTAACGTTAAGGCCGTTGGCACCTGGAAAAGGAAGTGAACTGTCTATGGGGAGGAAGAGTGGAGGAAACCTTTGCCCCTGGTGGTCAGTAAAACTCCTCAGAAATCTGGGAGGAATGAATCATTATAGTGAGGGTTTCGAATGGCCTTAGAATGCCTGAGGGGCATCCCCTCCGTTCAAATCCGGGTCTTTTCTTTGGCAAGTTATCGCTACTTTACTTTCTCGAAATCGCAACTGCATACAAAATTTAGACTACCGTGAAAGCGTATACAACAGGTTTTCTTTCTTCTTCTTATTTTTTTTACGTTCCTGCTGGTTCTTTGTGTTTTATTTCAGTATAGGGTCTCAATAAAAAGGCTAAATGTGATTTTCCTTCTATGTAATTCTGAAACTGGTGTTTCAATATGCATTTTTATTTACGCATATAGTTTAATTTATTCAAACATTAAAAGTTAAGCCAATCTTACAGAGAAACACGGGAATTGATTGCATGAGTTTGTAAAATTAGTTTGGCTTAATTGTGTGAGGAAGAGTTTAAAATCCAATTTAAAATAAATTTTAATTTTTTTAGGACTGATTTCCAATAATCGCGAGACTATATGGAATGCTTAAGAACATTTATGGAGACAAAAAAAAAAATTTAAAAAAAAAAAAATGCGAAATTAATAATTTTTTTACATTGTACACAAAAAATAATGGATTTGGAATCGTTTGATTTCATATATTGCCTGTCATGAGCATCATTTTGCGCTACTATGGTGTTAATTGACTACTCATAGAAATTAAAAAGTCAGTATTTAAAACGATAAGGATTTTCATGACTTATTATACGGCAAAATAAAATATTCAATTGCATTATAAATTACATAGTTTATGTTAGTGTTTGACGACAATTTTATCAAATCATTATAATATTTTGAATTGACTCACTATCCGCTTACTAGAAATTTCTAATAAATTTTCTTTTTCTGTTTTATCTTTTAGTTTCTCTGATTAAAGACTAAATTATCTCTTTTTGTTTTTTCTTATAATTATTGACCAACCTTATAATTATTTTACCAACTCGATTGGAAAATAGTTCAAATAATAACACGTAAGTACAATTCCTTTTTAATATTTTATTATTCTATTTTAATTTTCAAAATATTTTTGTTACATCAATGAAATATTCTTTATACATACATATGATCATTATTATTATATAACACATACTATACATATATAAATCTACATATAAAAAATTTGTTTACCATACTGATTTACCGTATATTTCTGCCATACATAGAACACAAAAAATTAATTTTTATTAATTCATTTAAAAAATAACATTATTTCCAGAAGCAAATTTTATATTTATAACAATTTAACAATGCAAAGTAAATTTTGCTCTACAAAATAAAAATTTGCATAGAAAAATTTTAACACTATAAATAGGAGAGAGATGGGTATAAGTTTCAAATATACTATTTTTGTCTTTAGTAAAATTAAAACTTGCGTGATTAGAAAACAATTATAATAATTTCTCTACTCCCAATAGTTCTCTGTGTTTCGAAAATAAACTATCTTTGTTTTATTCGCTAATTGTATTATTCTGCAAATATTTATATTCTGTGCAAGATAATTCTTTATTGATACTTTGGAATCGAACAAAATTAAAATCTAAATCAAGTAAATAAACCTTGTTTATGTTGACTTACTTTCTTTTGGAATTTCTTTTTCTATGTAAAAATAACGAAATAAATAAAACGCGTGTGATTATAAAAACAGAATTATTTTACAAAACAACAGAAAAACAGAAGATTTTAAGAGCATATATACATTTGAATGAAATTTGTATAAAAACATCGCATGAAAGAAAAAAAATTGGAGAATGGGGAGAGCAATGTGTTTTAGAGCCTAATAAGGAACAAAAACCTTTAGCGATATAATAAAAAAATATTCAAAAATATTCTAAATATAATATAAAAATATTCTTAAAATATAATAAAAAAATATTATCAAAAATTTTCTAGTAAAAAATATTTGAAGCAATAAAAAAATATTTTTAAAGTAAATAAAGCACTATTAAAGATTATTTATAAAAGTTTAAAAAGTTTTTGAAGATAATTTCCGAAAACTTAAAAAATGGCCAATGAAAACTTTTGGATGGGGAAAATTTGATACAATGTTTTGATACAAATTTGATACAATGTCACAAAAAAAGTGACTGCTTTTTCAAATCAGAATTATCATTTTTTCTCCAAGTTAAAAATTTCATTGGGTTACTAGTGATGAGAGTACTAAAACAAAAAAACAATATTGATCCCCAATCCGATGAAATGCAATACTTCGTTTCAAATGTTTAGTTCAATGTTTAGTTCTTTAATGTTCAAAGATTTGATTCACTCATTTCAGTAAATGATTACTTCTTGCGAATGTTTGTTTCTTGGCGACCATTGAAATCCACCATTACGAAAAAGATCACAGGTTTATTTACGACAACCATGAAAATTTCACTTATGTCCCCCTCTTCATGCCTGGGGGATTTCTTCATGGTTGAGTAATAGCCTCCTGGAGAGAAAAGGAGGAACGATTTCAGAGTAGAAAAATGTTTCATACCCCGGAAAAAATCATTTTTTAGCAATAGTTCCTAATGTATAATTTCATATTGCCGAGATTAGGTTTAAACTACGTACTTCTATGTTTTTTTTAAAAAAAATTTCGTGAATTTAACTAAAAAAGTAACTTCGTGAAAAACTCTGGAAAATTACTCTAAAATCATATTTAAACTCGTTTTAAAAATTATTAATAGAATTTTAAAATAATTTGTTACATTAAATATGTTTGTTTAAATGAGATCTATTCATTAATATTAAACATTGAGCTGTCAGATTGTAAATTATTGAGAAAAAGTGATTTATGTTCTCCCATAGAATAACATTGAGATGTCGATTGAAGCTGGCAAAGGTGCCAACGGTCTTAAGTTTACCTTTTGAGCATTTCAAAATTTTCAAGAATATTTTTAATGAATTTTTAAAACAAATTTAATATTTTTTTCACACAATTATAAAATTCGTTTATCCAAACATAATTCCATGCAAAAAATAACTTTAAAATTCAAACAAATTTGCATTGTATATATTTTTTACATCATTTTAAAGTAACCAACTTTAAATGGCAAAATAAGAGCAAAATAGGTTGAATAATTTCTGAAAAATAGAATTTTAAATATACGCTTTTTATAATTTTTCAAATTATTAGCATGATCAACAGGTTACACTATCACACAGAAGAGCAGCTTTGCAATGTGAAATTCTGACATATTTAAACAACGGTTAAAAAAAAATCAAATGTATTATAAAAATATTACCTGCCATTTCATCAGGATGTGGCCTTGTGCCACGGGATGGAAAAACAATACAATCTTTAATGTGATGTAACTTTGGAACATCAACAGCTTTTAACTTTCTTACATCACCAGGGTGAAGGCAAGGGTTTTTGGTTACAATTACAGGACCTAGAAAATAATTAAATTTTTTTTAAATAAATGTTTTCATTTTAATAGTTAATGCAATTCTTATCACATTGTTTTTAATAATCTTAATAAATTAGGTCTATATCCATCCCAAAATAAAATAAAAACATATTTTGAATTCCCTAAAAATATTATATAAATATAATAGTAAATAAATATTATTTTTAAACAAATATTATTTTTGTAAGGGTAAAGGAGATTTTTGATGGTAATAGAAGTTTATTAACCCTGTGGCAGAATTTTTTAGTGTTCTCTGCACCAAACCTTTTTAGCACTAATATCTGCAAGATACTTTCAATAATAAAAAATGTATATGTTACTAATTAAAAATTAAAGAAGTGTGTTTACAACAACGACAAAAAAACTTTTCGGATAAATAAAGCTGTATACATTTTTTTTAATTGAATATGTAATATTTTTTTTTATTCTAAAAATATGTGCAATGTTCTAGTATTTTGTAGGGGCAAGAACGCATGAGTTATTTCTCTCTTTGTGCACTTTGTAAATCATCACATTTAAAATCATAATTTCGTAGCAGTAATGCCAGAAAAAAAATCAACAACAAAATCATGCTAATTGGATTCTCAAAAAGGAGTTACTAAATGCATGTTTTGTTTTGTAATCTAATTGTTGTAATAAATATTATTGTATTAAAAATATCGGATTTTAAAAGCTATGTGTAAAGCAATAGGAATAACTGCACGATTTGAATTTCTCAAATTGTCAGAAATAAATCAGGATATTTAAAAGTTACAGTAAAATCAATATTAATAACTGCTGAAAATATCTTTGAAACACTACATGGATTTAGGAGACTATCAGCATAAATTGAGCACATAAAACAGTGATTATTTAAATGCGAAATTCAAATTTTATGTGTAATCAATTGAAAAATTACTGGAGTTTAAAAAGCGCTGTAAAAATCGGTAGCAATAGATAAAACTGCTGAAAAACGAAGAAGAAAAAAAAACGATACATTGTCACCTTAAAATTAAATAATAAAAAAAAGCAATTTGAGTTTAGAGTGTAATAAAATTGTAGGAACAAAACACCAGAATTTTAAAAAAGAAACGAAAAAAAATTTGAAATTCGTAGCAATAACAGTCGAAAGGAAGATTGAAACACTGCATAGATAAATGTTGATATCAGTGCAAACTGAAGGTGTCAGACACTGATTT
This sequence comes from Parasteatoda lunata, assembly GCA_949128135.1. NCBI lineage: Eukaryota > Metazoa > Arthropoda > Arachnida > Araneae > Theridiidae > Parasteatoda > Parasteatoda lunata. The sequence continues at coordinate 29,355,481 of OX421977.1, forward strand.
CTTGAATCTGTGATTTGAATTTCGTTTGCTGTAATAATAACGGTATTTTTTAAAAAATTAAAGAAATCATTAATAACTGGGCAATTTAAAAACTCCATTCAAAAATTCTTCAATAATTGCTGAAAAAATGATCAAAACACTATAAATATAAGCACAAATTGTAAGCGATAAAGTGAAGACTGAAATGCGAGATTTAAAAAAAAAAAAATTTTGCAATATATTAAAAATATTGGATCTTATTTCATCAAATTAAAAAAAAAAAAGATGGACAAATGCACCCTCATTGATTAATTAATTGTTTCACTACAAATCTGAATTTGTAATAAAATCCTCACCCACAGTCAAATTTTATTGAAATGTAAAATATGGTACAGAATTTTTTTTTTTTTTTAAAAAGAAAAATAGAACATGATTTCTAGAGCGCATTATCTTTTGAACATTCGTTATTCAATTTTTTCTTTTATTTTATTATCTAATTGAAATTCAATCTGAAGCTAGTCATCATCAAATTTTTGTATTCGTATTCTCAAATTTGTTATATTGCGGTAATTTTTTAAAAAAAAGTGACCATAAAAGAATAATGTTCATAAGATACTCATTAAAAAATGCTGCCCAAATTAAAAAGCTGATAAAAAGAAAGTTAATATTAAAAAAAGATAAAAAGAAAGAGAAAAAAAATTTTCTTTATTCTGAAATACAACTTTAACGTTTCTATCTTACTGGTTACCTGTCTTACAGTACAAAAAAAGTGACAATAAAAGAATAAAGGTCTATTAGAAATATAATATGCTCTGTTAAAATACTGTGTTATAGTTAATACAGAAAAACAAGCAACAATGAAACAAATTTCAAAAGTTGAAAATGATGAAATTGACTTGTCTGAATATTATTAAAAAAAAAAAAAAACAGCATTACAAAGTTTATGTTTCAGTATAAAGTAGTCTAGTTTCAATTCATCATATTTCGCATTCCATTTGTCTTTTAGAACATAAATTAACAAGTATTATAACTTAACGAATTACAAGTGAACAAGTATTATATATAACCGTCGTTGAACAGTTGCCCCAATTTTAGGTTTACGACTACTAATGCTTAACAACGCAGCCTTGTAATTTTGAGCCTTATCTAGAAGACAAGGGAACTCCTGGATCAAGTATTGGGTAAAAGTTGCCTTCGTGGAGGACTTTTTGAAGGAGCTAACTCGCATTTGTGTTACATGGTGAGGAAAACAATGAAAACCTCACACCGTTAGCCTGACGGCAAGGGGACTATAACCCATGATTCATCTCTAACTGAGGATATTTAACGTCAGCACTGTGTTCGGTGCGTGCCAGGCTCATATTGTATAGTAAAAAATTATTATAATAAAGTAAAATATAATATAATATTATATAGTAACATAATATTAAAGTATCTACCGGATAATTGGCCTATAATTTGGTCAGCCAAATATTAGGCAAAAGAGCCGAATACCGAATAGTGGAAAAATATTCGTTACATCCCTGACAGAAAGCCAAAAACAAATATATAAACCCTGATAACGTTTATTCTATAGATTAGATTTTCACCTATTAAGTTCCAGTTTTCCTTATTAAACCAAAGAGTTCACTTTATGCTATTTAGAGTTAACTATTAATTTACTTAATTTACAAAATGAAAATAATTTTTTCTCAGAATAATTTTTTCCAAAGGATTTGAACTTTTGACCATCAAAATATAGTGTGAGTAGCCACAAGATATGATCCCAATATTACAACCAGGAGCGCAATAAACTCTTTAATGTTAATTTCAATTTTTGCATATTTAGCTACAGCTCTGAAAATAAAAAATTGGAAAGTTTCTAAACACAATTATAAAACTTGTTTATCCAAAGATAATTTCAAGCAAAGAAGAATTTCTTTTAATGATTATTCATTTTTCTTATTTTATTTAATAGTCATTGGAAAAGTTTTAAACAATAAGATATGCTAATTTCTACATCATTTTAAATTACATAATTTTAAGTGACAAGATACAAAATTTGAACAAGTCACTCAAATACCAATTGAAGGAAACAAATTAAAAATACATATTTTTTGCAAATTTATGATTCATTAACTATTTGCCCAATTCCATGCACATTTTCTTGATAAAATATAAAATTATGTAAAAATTTACCACAATAATTATTATATTTTGTTAAAACAGCTCACTCTATAATTTTTAATAAATACAGTTGAACATTAATTTCAAATGCTCATGAATTGAAAATAAATTCTGATATTATTAACTTAAATACACAATTACGGAATTAAGTGGATATCAAATTTTTTTTTTTTTAATATACACAAAATAAAGCAGTTATTTGAAGGCTCTCTTTTTAGTTTAGGTTACACTTTTTTGAAAATAATACGCCATTTTTTGCCGATTGCCAATTTATATGAGTTATTAAGTTTTGCCTATTTTTAGACAGTGCCTTCTAGGCTAACTATGAAGATGATGGAAAATATCAATATGTAAAAAAGCCACAGTTTTGTGAAAACTAAAAGTCCAGGTAACTCTTGATAGCAAAATAATATATATAGTATAAAATTATTGTTTTGCTTTGATTGAAAGGAAAAAGCGGTTAAATAATCAAGGACTTAAATTAAGGATCTTAAATTTACTTTGATGAGAGATCCATAAGCAGATTTAGAATATGATCATTTTAAATACACATTTATTTTTAGAAATGCACTTAGCACTTACTAACCTGTTAGTATTTTAAAAGAAGAATCTTGTAAGCTTGTACTTGCACTGTATTGAATAAAAACTTCACCATACTTTAGGGTTTTAGTTTCATCAAGTACACCCAATAAATTTCTACCATATTTTTCAGGAACAGCAACGCGCATACTGGAACGTAGGTTTGCTAGAAAGAAATGAAAAAGAAATAGTGGTTGAAAGAATGAAAAGAGAAAAAAAATAGTGATTAATAAATGCAAAAATAAGTAGCCCTTTTAAAAGCATATAATGCCATTTATTACAGAATGAATGATAGTGATATATCTTCTATAAAATAATCAATTTGCAACCCTTTCCTTTGAAAAATTATTTGGAAAAATTACAAAATTATTAGAAGAAACTTTATCAAACTAATTTAAATTAACTCCAAAAAACACCAAAATTATAACTTAATTTCAAAATGTCAAGGCACTTATTGAAGGTAATTAAACTTAAAAATTTAAATCTTCTGGCATCAATTTTTTTTTTTTTTTTTTTTAAGAAATTTTTTTTTAACATTTCAATTTTCTCTCTTCTATTTGGGTTTAACAAAAATTTTCTCTTTCATCAAAATCTGTTCAAAAGAAATGTAGGTAGAGCAAGGAACAGTTTGAAAATTATTTATATACAGTACGAAAATCCTAAAATTAATTTTGAAAAACTAAATTAAAAGAATATATAAATATAATAAAATATGTTTTTTACAGGAACCATCGATTAAAAAATATTATCTAAAGAAGAATGTAAAAAATATTTTAAAGAAATTTAAAATCTAACTTAAATTACACAATTTATTTTTCCTGAAAATTTTATTAAAATCTGTAGCTAACTTATTAAAATTTAAATGTTAAGCTGAATGCTTATTCTAAATAGAGAAAGTATAGCAATGAAAAAATTTAGAAGAAAAAAAATATGAGATTCTTTTTGCATGCTAAATAAGCATCAAAGCCAAAAACTGGAGAGAATTTTTTCTTCTAAAGTTTTTTGCATGATGTAACATTAAAAAAAACAGTATGAGTTGCAGAAAATACAGTTACTAAACTTATCTTCAAAATATTTCACTACAGCAGTGTTTCCCAAAGTGTAGTACGCGTACCCCCAGGGGTACGGGAACAGTTTAGCGGGGGTACGCGTTCTTATGCGAAATATATTGCAGCAAACGAAAATTTCGAAGAATTTTAATTAAAAACAAAGCTAGCCATGAAAATTTATGATTACGTATTTTTCTATTGACTATTTTTCGCATAGTTAACAGTTTATAATTAGTAATCTCAACAGTTATTTGTGATTTTTAACTTTTGTGCAATTTTTTTATAGTAAAAATTTGTAATAAATTTTACTTATTTTGATTATTTTTATAAAATATAATTTTTATCCTTCTTGAAAAATAAACTTGAGGAGCGTACTTTAACATCATTCTGGCTGTAAATGCAAAATATGTATCCAGTTTTAACAGAAAAAGTTGTGAAAAAAATTTACCTTTTCCAACTTCAGATTTATTTGAAGTCACTTTTTCAGCATTCGCGGACATTAATTCGAAAAAAAGAAATTGATTATTAGACGTGGAATCGCATCTCAGACTAAAATTGACCATGAGAGAACTGAATTATGATGAACTGTTATCAAAGCAAAAACAATATCATCCTTCTCCCTAATGTAAATAAATTTATTAACAAAACTTTATACCTTAAAATAAAAATAAACATATTTTGTGAAAAAAAATATATTTATTTTTTTATTAGTCGTACACAGCGTTACGAATAATTTAGAAGGGGTACATAAAAGTCAGAAGTTTGGGAAACACTGCACTACAGTATACAGAAAGTATTATAAAGTAGTCATTTATACTTAATCCAAGAAATGCCACTTAATATTTTCTTACCCACTGCAGCTTTGAAGAAAGCAAGAATTAAAGAGCGAAAAAACGGTTCATTGGTCAGAGAAAATCCAGCTACCAGCATTGAAGTGAAGGGGAAATTTGTATTTAGGTAGCAATTAAGAAGAGAAACTGCATGTCTCTCATCTAACAAAGAATCAATTAAATTTAACATCATGTTACTTTGCAGATCTAAGAAAGTTTCCTTTGGTACACCCATTTGTTCTAATATGGTTATCAGATGTTTATTCAAAAAAAGCCTTCCTAAGAAAAGAAGAAGAAGAAAGAATAACTGTCATATCAATGTAATAAGAAAAGCTTTCTTTCTTTATAAAAGTTAAAAGGATTTGATTAAATAAAAAGCAATGATAAATAATTTGCATTGATAAATAATTAGCATAAAAGCACAAAAACCTTTTTCATTTCCTTAGTCAAAATGTAAGCTAAATTTTGTAGACAATAAGGTAATGGCATGCTATAACTCATATAAAAAAACAATTAAGACAAATATCGGATAAATTAGACATTTTAATTTATAAAAACTAAGTGGTTCTTTTCTTCTTTTTTAATTTATTGCAGTCACAAGAACTAGAAAGTGGCACCTCTTCACGATTTAAAATTGGCACTCAGCTATCAGCATTGAACTGAGGGGAAAATTAGAAATTAGGTAACAAATAAGAAGAGAAACTGCACATATCTCTCATTTAGCAAAGAATTAAATATAAGTTTAACATCATGTTATTTTGCAGATCTAAGAAGGTTTCTTTTGGTATGCCCATTTTCACTAATATAGTTATCAGATGTTTATTAAAAAAAATAAAAAAAAGCTTACCTAAGGTAAAAAATAAATAAATTACATTTTAATTTAATAAGAAAAGCTTTCCTTTTTTATAAAGTCAAGATGATTTATTAAAATAAAGTTAAGTTCAATGATAAATAATTTGGTACAATTCTGATAGTTGAGCACTACATAAAAACCTTTATCAGTTCCTTACTCAAAATATTAGCAAAATTTATAGACAATGGGATGATGACATGTTAGAAAGTAATATAAAAAACATTAAAGAAAAATATTAACTTCGGGCAATAAATTTAAAACCACTATATGTATTTTATTTTCATTGATTTATTTCTTGCAAAAGGAAGTGTCCCCCCCCCCCTCCCGACGATTAACCCAATTAGGATGGAAAATCTCTTTACTAAAAAAGAAAAGTCTACCGATCTTTAAATAAATCTGGGTCAAAATACTCACACAAAAAGTCTGAACCAATCACTGGTTCTTGCAATTTTAAAAAAAGAAAAAAGAAAAAAATCTGGTCGGAATTTTAACAAATTCACAAACTTTTATGTTCATGATTTCATGAACATGGACTTTTCACAAAAAGATAGGAATAACCCCCAGTGATGTATTCTATACAAGCTAAGTGTTTAAAAGCTAAGTGCTTAATTTTAAAAAAGGACTCAATTTTATTGTATTAAAATTTATGCTTGTATGTACAGTACACTATAAACTTTCTTTTTTCTTTTTACCAAAATTTAAACCATTTTAATTAGAAATTCAATCATTAGCCTTTGCTGTTGGAATAAAAGAGTCAAGTTATGGTAGGTTTTGGGGCAAATTGCAGTACTACACAACATTAGACAAAAAAAGTCAAAAAATTTTCAACATAAATATAGTCAAAAGTTAAAAATTATTACATTTTAAGGCTAAGCTTACCATTACTGACCTGATATTAATTTCTCTTTTCTAAATAGCAAGAATACATAAATATTAAAATAATGAACATTTCCTAAAAAAAACTTGCAACTTACTGGCAGCACTAGTTTTAACCACTTCAAGTTGATTCGAATTACTACACTCAAATTTCTTCATACTTGGCCTAATTCCAATGATTTTACCTTTTAAACAAGGATTTTCAACAACCATTCCTTTGCATCCCCTATATCTTATTTGAAAAGCAGAAGGTTCATAGGACAAACATCCTCCAATAGAATACTCAATATTTTGTTTCAGAGCTGATCTTATCTAATAGAAACAGAATAACAATCAACTTTTTTACTGTATGAATAAGATAGCAAATCATTGGTAAACATTTTATTTCAGACACAGCTGAAATTATGCAATTATAAGAGAAATTTTAAATGAATCTATAATAATTATATGAAGAGTTTGTCCACCTGTCTCTCTTATAACTACAGAATAATTTGCTCTTTCGTCTTGAAATCGGACAGTGGCTGCAAGAGCAGACTTTAGCCTTCGTTCCAAAAATTCATTCCGAATTTTTTATTAGATTGTTTGGGAGAGCTGTTAGAATTTTTTCATTGGTTAAGTGTTTGTCTTTGTTTCAGATTAAACTATAGATTAGATTATTTATTCAAATATATTCAAGTTAACATCAGTGGTATTTGCTAGCTTAGCTATGTTTGAAAGAAAAAAAAAGAGTACATTGCATGTACTTAATATTTAATTGTTAATTAATATTAAAAAAACTAGTTTCGTATTACTTTTTGAAAATGTTCTTCGATTTAATTAAGTATAAAATAAATTAATGTAGTTTAATTAAATAAAAAAAAATTAAATTGTATTCTAAATAACTTATTTTTCATCTTCAACTAATTCTTTTTCAAACTACTTCACGATTATATCCTGAATAGCAATTAGCGTGAAAGTATAATTTTGTAATAAAGAAAAAACACAAAGAATGAAAGATTTAAGTTAAATATATTTAATACGCAACTTAGAAATTGTTCGAATAGCTATGCATAACTTTTAAATCCCGTAAATCGATGTTCGATATTAAAATTTATGCTTATTTTATTAAAAGAACTTATGGTTATTTTATTAAATCAGCCTTTTGACTCACATCAAAAATAACAATTATGATGCAATAATTTAGAGCTCACTAACCTCATTTGCTACAATAGTAGATATCATGCCAATTCCATCAGAAAATACAAAACGACAATCTTTGGTTTTAATATCCTTGCATTCAATTTCATTTTCACTGTTCAGGCTTATTTGCACACCTTCTTCAGTTGAGGAGAAACACTGTCCCATTCTAGCCATATATTTGGCTACAGTTTTAATGCCACTAAAATCACCCATCCACTCCCTAATAATCTGTGCAGTATTACCATCAGGATCTTTGGCATATAACCAAAGACCATGCTCTCGAAGTTGACTGGTCGATGAAGCTAGAACAAAATATCTACGTGAACCAATTCCTAAACCATTTTCCAGAATTTTCCCAACTACCTCTTTCATTATTCCCTCCTTTTTAGAATTATGTGAAACGGCGAATGTCAACTTAGAGAAGTTGTCATCTTGAACAGAGATTCTCAACATGTATTCAGTACCGTATCTTCTGATAACTCTGTTATCAAAATGCTCGTACGGCTCAAGAAAGAGAACTCTGGAAGGAGTTAACAAGACTCGACGAGCATAGCACATTCCTGGAGGCAATGGAACCGACTCTACGAAAGAACAAAAATATTGAAACTTCTTTTCGAATATTTCTTTAAAAGAAAACATAATTCCCTTGTCAACCATCTCAGCTATGAAGAATAAGGCTTTAGTGACAGCATCATGTTTCTCTCTAGCACACAAATTCAGATACTGCATTAAAGTTTTAATATAGTTAGAAAATAATTGGTTTCTCAATACAATTTCATGTTTAATTGACAGTGTTCGAGAATGAATAACTTTCCAAGCATATTCACATTCAAAATTAATAGTTTCGATGTCAGTTCTTCCATTATTTGGTAGTGCTGGAAATTTTTTCAGAATATCCAACTCAGTGTAGTCAATTCTAACTGAATTTAAAGATGAAAAACAAATTTCAGTTTTAGCAGAACACCTGAGAATCAATTGCTCTATCAACCAACGTGTTTGAAATTTATCTGAAACAGATATTCTCAAAACCAAACTTTGCCCGATCGTCTTACTGGTGCGAAATGTTTTGTTACACCTACAGCCCAATGAAAATGTCCTCTCAAACTTGCCACAGCCATATTCAAGTTCTTTGGCTTTTGAAACTCTGTTTTGGGCGGACTTATTAACACCATCTACATCTTCTGGCTCAGTTTCTGAGTAACTAACATACAAAAAAGGAGGATGTTCCATGACAAAAAATATTTCAGCTACTTCCTTAGATGGATCCATGTTGGCTATTATTCTATTTAGAGAATCATAATGAATTAAAATTTTGTGACCCATTTCCCCATTAATATCACATTCACGTTTATGTCGATTAGATACATAAAGTGAAAAGTGACGCTGCAAATGAGAAAAAGAGCAAAGAATAGTTGAAATATTTTGCTTCTGCGTAAACACATATTGTGTAACAAAAATTTTCATGGTTGGTATGGTGCCGAAAGAAAAATCTGAGGCTTTTGCATTGCTATACTGAGTGTTATAATTATTTAAGGTGAAATTACAGCTATCAGGTATTAACCAATGCAAATACTTATTTTCACTTGCTTCTTTGCACCATTGTCTCATAATGTAAGAGCAAAAATTAGACAAGTCACTATCTCTCTTAACATTAGAACAAATAATTATAACTGATACATCAAATAATGAACTATCAGAATTAAACCCATTAAGATATTGTTTAACTTCACTAAACCTAGATATAAGAGTAAACTTCTCTTGTGGAATGTTGTTAAAGAAATCTTTAACACTAGATTCATAAATATCTAGGGATTGTCCCTCTTTCATAAATCTTGCAGTGAACTTTAATTTACGAACAAAATCAGCCATTATGGTAGCCTAAAATTATAAATCTCCAAAACCATGAATAAAACCGTGTAACACACACATACCTGAAAAATAAAATGTAGTTTGATAAATAATAAAATATTGCAAAATAAACAAAAAAATTTAATGCAAAACAATTAATAAGATTAACACTATCTCAAAAAATTGGTCAGCGTAATTTTGGAAGTAATTAACAATAAGTCTTAAATTTTAAAGTTTAAATAGCATTTATTAAATATTTAATAACTTAAAATTATTTAATTCTATTTCACACTCAGAGAAAAATACAATCAACAATGATGTGAGAAGCATAAAAATTTAAAATGGTATTTAACCTTTTGCTTAAGGCTGGTATAACAGGAGGACTAGAATGATGGGCTTCATCATAATAAGCAAAGGGTTAAAAATGATTTGAGAACCACTTTCTTACAAAACATAAGAATTAAAAAGAAACTATAGGTGCTGACTCAATGGATTTAAAGGACAGGGGTCTGTCTAGGTTTTTCTGAGAGGTACCTATTTTGTGAAAATTTAGACATAATTTGTTAAAATTAAATATTTTATTAAAAAATCAACACAAAAATATGGAATTATCGTTTTTTAAGGGATACAAAAAAAAATTTTTAAGAAAAAGTATTTTGTGAAACTACTGTTTTTCTTAAGGTTGAATTTGTAAAGGTACTGCTAAACGGTAGTAAATTTGGCCTGGACAGACTCCTGGAGGAGCGCAGACCCCTTCCATATATTTTTAAAAGATCCAGCTCCTTACATAATTCCATTCTAAAACTGTAAAAATAACAGTAAGTCAACATTTCATAACAACCTTATAAGTAAGCAGATTTTCTATTTCCTTAAAATATTTTTTTTTCTTTTCAGAAAAGATAACATCATTTTAAATATATTTTTATATAAGATGTAAAAGGTACTAAATCTTGAAAATATCCCCATATTTGTATCTAAGCAAAGTTTTGGGAAGTTCTGAGCAGTGTCCTACATGAAACTAAACAAATAACATCCCGCGAGAGGACCAACTTGAACATACTAGTAAAACCTCAAATTATTTATTTTTAAATCTTTATGAAAATTTAAAATCCATTTGGTCCCTTGGAAAATTTAGTTAGCGTGACAGATGTCATTATAGAAATATCTCCACAATTTTTTTAATTACATAAATTGTATAAAGTTTAAGGTTGAATAATAATTTTGTCATCTGATAGTAAGTTCGCAAATTTGTTTAAACATTTTGGTTGAAGCACTGGAAGTTGTAATATAACCAGAAATACTGTAAAAAGTTTATCATTTCTTACAGCAATTAACTTGAAATAAATATAATAGAAATTAACAGCCATTGTACAATAATTGTTTCTTAACAATGTGAAAAAAAAATATCATGATTCTACTCCTAAAGTTTTCATTTAACAATGTAAAGGTTAATAAATATACATTAATAGCTATTTTTAAATAATAAACATTAACTAATTATTTGTTTTTGTTTCATGAACAACTTGGTGAAAAAAATCAGTCAAATTGTAGATAACAGAAAAAGAAAAAAAAGCAACCTAAGTTAAGATTTCTAAATTATATACTCATAATATTTCAAATTAAATATCTATCAGGTTTATTTTGGGATGATTTATTTTAGTCGCAGCTCATTCAATCAAGGAAAAATCAGAAAACATTAAAATATTAACTAAGTTATAAAGTTAATTCTGCCAGATATCGCACTGTAAAAATAATTACAAATATTTGAGAAATTCTTATTTATTCTATTAATTTCTTAAAAGTAATTAGAGAAAATGTTTACAATATTAATAGCTGTGACAAATATCCCAATATTAAGTATATTTTAGAAAATATAAAATCAATTACATAAATTATATAAGAGTTGAATAAGAAATAAAACAGCATGTACGAATATAAAATTACCTGATTGTTTATTAAATTAATGTTAATCATACATAAGCAAGCTTGTGAGCATAACAAATTTGTTAAAAAAGCTCGAACAAATTACTCATGAAATGGAAAATCATATATTCCCTTCACTCGTTGATCAAATGTAAACCGAAACTTTGCGCGAAGTAAAAGTGCAAGTAGTAGTTCTGATCGTGTTTTATCCATGCAAGCGGAAAAACGTATTTGTGTTGAAATTCCGCATCTGAGCTGATTGTCTATCCATTGAGAACATATCCATTTTTATTGCCTGGAAGTAGTAAGCTAGGATATTTACTTCGCCATGCTAGCTCCCTTAGCAAAGACTCGTTGCCTTCCACAATTTTAAATTGTTTGGGTGTATGAAATAATTCCAAAGGAATAGTTCGAACACTTTCATCTGTATCTTAAGTATTATTTTTGAAAACCAGTTTTATTTTAATTTAAAGTATAACTCTATAAAAAATGGGCTCACCTGAAGAATTTCAAAAGCGATTGACACAAGAATTGGATAAGATGAAAGTTATTCAGAAAGACATGCAGAAAGTTATGTCGGCTAAACAGACATTAGATGGTCAGTTATCTGAAAATAAAGTCGTCAAAGAGGAGTTAGAGTTCTTAACACCTGAAAATAAAGTGTACAAAATGACAGGTCCTGCTCTAGTTGTTCAAGATATTGAAGAAGCGAAGCAGAACGTAGAGAAGAGAATTATGTTTATATCATCTGAAATTAAACGTAATGATGAACTATTCAAGGATCTAAGTTCTAAGCAAGATAAACAACAAAAAATTTTACAGAATCTACAAAAAGAGTTCACTGAAAAGCATAAAATTTCTCAGTAAGATACGCCTGACAGTCTCAGTTTCCATGGATTATTAGCTTGCTGCGTTAAATTTTGTCGTAATTTAAACAAAAAGGCTTGCATCACACCTATTTTTTCTTAACTTACTGTTAATAATAATGTAAAATGTGGGAAGATGATTTAACTTCAATAATAAATTAGTATAATTTGGTGATTAACTTCTGAACAATGTTAACAAAAAGAATATGTCTCATTCAATTGTGTATCAAAGCATTGTTTTTAGCTTTCATGGTTGTAAATGTTTTGCTGTAATTGACGTAACTTTTAATCCTAATATTGTTAAACTTACATATAAAAGCTTCAATTAATTTTGTGAGTAATTTCACAATATTGAATAATGATTTCATTATATGACTTACACACTTAATATTTGTCTGGAAAAACGAATAAAAGATTTTGGTCTTATTACTTGATTGTTTTAAAATCTATTTGAAGACTTCATTGCATTGAGAATATTTTGTAAGAATTCTAGTGCAGAAAAAAAGGTTTGAATTAAACAGTAACAAAGATTAAAAAAAATTTTCTAAAGAGAGAAAAGAAAAACCTATATCAGATTTTTTTCCTTAAATAGGTATTAATTTCTTTCGCAACTATGATTAAAAGTATCAATGATATTTAATATTTTTCACAACAATAATGAAATAAATCATTTTTATTACAGATTGATATCTTGAAGTGATATAACCTGGTTGAGAGTTAGTCAGCTTGGCAAAAGTAAATTAGTTTAATTGTTAAGAATAAATTTATTTAGCTCAAACATTAAAATAAAAATATATAATGATAAATTACTTAAAATATAATTCATTGATTGATTAGAGGGTATTTTTGTATTACGATCTGTTGTGCCAACTGCAATTTCCAAGGTGCCAAATAGATTTTAAACTTCAAATTTTAAAAAAAACATGTAGACGTTTGCTCAGAGTTGGCTACAAGTTTACACCTTTTAAGTTTGTTCCTTTCTGTGATGTTATTTTAGTTTCTCGTGGACCATTTTAAGAAATCGCAATGACTTATCAATCATTTTAGCATACATTAGATTAAGGAAATATTCCATTTAAATACTTATATTTTATTTAAATATTTCCTAACTTTACATATTACTAATTTTTGTTACATAATCTTAACCTATTTTATTAAGCATTTTTTTAATCTGAAAGCCAATGTGCTCAGTATGAAAGCAACTATGCCAAATGAAGACAATATAAGATTGATAAAGAGGAAAACAATAACTTACTATAGAAAATTTTAGCATTGTTGAAAACAGAGCTGATTTGTTAACAGTAAAATTTTTTTAGCCATTTTTTTTCATCACCAGGTTTGTCGCCAATTTTATGACACCCCAGAAGGGAGTCGCATATTACAATCCTATAAAATTGTAATTTTGACTTTTATAATCATAACCTACCTTTGTTTTTTTTAAACCGAAAATTACATTTTATTGTGGAAAAGTAATGCAAACCCATATTAAATCTTTTCAGGCAATAATTTCATTTCCCTTAGGCAATAATTTCATTACCAGTATACACCATTTTAAAAGTATATCAAACAAATGTATCCCGGGCAGTAGCACTTAACCTTAAAAAATCATAAGTGTATGTGAAGTTACAAATATTAATAAAGCAAAAATGCTGCAGATATATATTAAATCATTTCCATTACACCTTGGCATAAAATTTTATAATAAAATTAGAAATTCCCCAAAATATAAATACATAAAAACTTACCTTAAACCATAATTTCATTTATAAATATTTAAATTACAGCCTCATTAATCACATACCATTTCATTACAAATTCATCATTATTTGCACATCTTGAAGAGGTCGTTGTAGCACTTCAAGGAAATCTGATGGTCCAATGTTAATATGGTGAGTGATTGAAGTACTCACGTCACTATTCTAAAAAATTTTCGGGGAGGATTTTGCTCTTGAATAATCATAAAAAGTTTAATGAATAAAGGTAGGAGTATTTCAATCATCCATCTTAATTGCTTGACGTTATACCATCAGATTTCCATTTATTCTAATCGCTATAACATTTCCAAAATGCCTGCTCCTATCTCTTAAATAAAAAACTCCTATCATCACAAAAGAAATTTTCCTTAGAACATTGAGAGGGAAAAATTACTAGAGGCAAGTCAACATCATCCCCAAAGGGTTTTCTTGATGACACATCATAGAAAACTTAATAGGTTTCTGTAAGAGATCATAATCTGCACCCCCAGTTTGTAAATTATCACAGGGCAGTATGTCATCATCACTAAAGAAAAGAGATAAGACAAGGAATGCTACACACTACACATCTAGTAGAGTTATTTTGCTACTGAAGTATTAGATAGATTTCAACATTTAATTGCGAAAAAATAAGTGCATTTAAACTTATTAAAGGGGGGAGGTTTTTCTTTTAAACTAGCTTTGCCATATTCCAGTGCCCTCTTTTCTCAACGCCCTAAGTAGCCGCTTACCAGGCTTACACCTCTAACCCTGATATATATATATAACACATTCATTATATTTTTCTTAGCAATTTTCTATTAAATTGGTATATCTATTTTTAACACATTTTATTTTACTTCATATCGATAAGCTTGAATTCTGCTTTTCTTCTTAACTCATTTATAATTAAAATATTTTTTTATTTCTATAGGCGTAGATACCTTATAAAAAATTATTTTTGTCTTAGGATAACTATTCTTTATTTTGAAATGCCACTATCACTGTCGTAAAGAATGCATCATGAAGAAAACCCTTACGTTTTTTCATCATTTTTTTTTCTTAGTATGTTTCTATATAAAAATAAGTTTTAGATAAGATGGTCCCTTCTGAATAAATTTTATCTAATGATGAAAATTGGCTGATCACCCAACCAGAACTTACTACAGAACACAAGGAAACTGGACGGCATATTAGGCCTTGCATGGGCTTTCGCACCACCGATTTTAGTTTAAATACCTAGTAATAACTGACATTTAGTGCTTCTGCAGACAATGTGCCACGACCTGAGAGAAAACAAAGCCCTGGGGTTACAAACGCCTTAAAATAGGATAGGAGTGACCAACCTTAGATGTCGCTTGTAGAAGAATTTTTTCGGTATCTTGAGTTCCTTAAAACTGAAGAAAAATGGTATAAAAAACTTTAAATGCAATTTCCCAAAAATCTTGCTTTCTTTTTTTTATACCTTTGTATTGCAGAAAAGCTACTTGAACGACTTCAATGATGCTCTGGAAATTAGTAGAGAATTGAGGTTGCTATGATTAGAACCAACAAAAATCGAAAATTTTCAAAAATGAAATTTTTTTATCTGCATTTAAAATCCAAAGGAAGTCAGCTTTTCTTTTCCAAATGATTGCCATTTTGCGAAAAAACGAACTTTTTTATGGAATTGTTTGTTTCTAATCATAACTACAATTCATACTTAATTGTTAATCTTGTCTGTTTCAGATTGTATGGAGAACGAGCTACATCTGTCCATTAGTGCTCAACTTGCACTACCATTTTTATATTTTAATGTATAATTTCGGGCTAGAAAAAATTAAAACTAACTGAAAGTTGACGAAATAAAACCAGGAAATCATTATATAACTTATCCCTTCATTTCATCTGAACATAAAAATGAAGTTTAAATCGGATCTCAAGATTAGAAAATCTCTTACTATGTGTAGTTGGTTATAGTGGCTAGCTCGCTATAACGACAAAACCCTATTATGGATTGTACTTATGCATCAATTTAAAACAGTAACGAAAAAAGTTAGTAACTAAATTTCATGTTTTAAAAAATTGAAGGGAAAAAAAAACCTTTTATATCATTTTTATAAGCACGTTTGTTAAGCTTATTTAACACTTAGAACAACATTTTTTGGAATCGACTACTACAACTAGATTAATCTGCCACTTTGCCAAGAGTTTTCAGTAGTAAATTTAAGAGTTTATGCCACTAAATTGTCTATTTCAGAAAGCTTATAATTTAAAATGTAAAGAAACATGCATTTGTTCCTTATGTGCTAGTTAGAAGTCATCATTGCGTTTCAAAAAATTTTCTTCAGGGATTGTAATGCTCTAAACACAGATAAAAATTTTCAATTTAAATGACGAAAAAATATTTAATTTTTCTGGTTATATTTACAAAGAAAAGCAACAAGAAACGAAATGCAAATTTTGTTTTTCAGCAGAGTATTTGTTGTTCCAATGGAATTAGTTTTCAGCCAAAGCTGACCTTGCAATTTTTAAAAGTCTTTATTAGGTTAGTTGCCATAATATATCTGTTATGCCATGTATTCCCCTTAAACATTAAACTTATAGGTTGTTCTCTTTCTTGCCAGGTATATTTGTTATATTGTTTCAAATACAAAAACTTTTTATCATTAAAATTGTTTTTTTTTATTTAGTGATATGACACAGTCCCTAACCCCCCTTAATTTTTTGTGTCTTAAAATTCATAATTATAATAGCAAAAGTAAATTTTAATCGTAAAGGAAAGAATGTTTCATGTTGATATGCGGTTAACAATTTTTATATATTTTGCTATCCGAATGGTTATTCGTTGCAGGCGCATGCCAATATGTTAAGGGGTTTTGCAGAGCAGAACAGAAATCTTAGCGGAAAATTGATTTCCCACCTTTGCAGACAGATTGCAGGTTAGTGTGGCAAAATATTTAGATTTTTTTTTCTCCAATGATTGATAATCTTCATTCAGGTATCAGTAGAGCAGATATGATTTTATTTTATATTTTATAACCGTCGTTGAACAGCCGACCCAACTTAATGGGTTTACGGCTACTAATGTTCAACTCCGTAGCCTTGTAATTTTGAACCCAATCCAGAAGACAAGGGAACTCCTGGATCGAGTATTGGGAGAAATTTGCCTTTGTGGAGGACTTTTTGATGGAGCTAACCCGCATTTGCGTTACATGGAGAGGAAGACCACGAGAACCTCCCACGGTTAGCCTAACGGCAAGGGGACTCTAACCCATGATCCGTCTACCACTGAGGATATTTCACGTCAGCACTGTGGTCAGTGCAAGCCTGATGCAGAATTCGTATCGACTGGGATTCGAACCCGGTTCGCAAGGGGCACCGTATTAGGTGGGCCAACATTGCTCTCACAGTATGGACAGGGTAGTACAGAGAATGAAAGAACTATGCCTTGTCCTGGATTTGAAACCAGGGCCCTTCTGAGATCAACTACCTGTCAACTAGACAGTCCAGTTGGCATTTTCAAAATATAAGTTGGGAAATATTTGTTTCTTGGACACATATTTAAAATTTGAAAATAGAAAAATTTTTAAAAACTTTTAAGCCAATGGACTCACTATTTTTCTCAAATGAAGAAATAAACATTTTTCCATACACAGATGTTCACTTTAAAAGAAAAAGATTCATTTTGAAAGTAATTTCTATATTTATTGACATTGAGCCTCAAAATTAAAAATAATCCTTTTAAAAATATACTATATAGCAATTTAAAACAAAAAGGAATTTTAGTTTAATGAACAAATTATGCTAATTCAGAAAATAGCTTGTCGGTACAAATTTCTATAAACCAAACTAATTCAAATAATAAAATCTTAATAGATTTTAACAAAGTTCCTGAAGGCAACAATTTTTTTTTCATTTGTTTTTACATGCTACTGTAACAAGTAAGCTGTAGCAGATTGGCTAATTTTCTTTTATTTGTATTTTAGACAAATAAAAGGTTGTTAATAAAATCAATGGATTAAAAAGTTGGTTTAACTCTTTTACTTCTCATCATCTTTATTAATTTAAGTAAATTTGTAAATTAAGATTGATAGGTATCAAACAAAAAAATGTATGTATTTGCGACTAATATTTATCTATCAAGGTGAATCATAAAACTGGCATTGCTAACATAAAAAATATTTTAACTTTCATGCAACATTGTGAATGAATAACTATAACATGCCTTTTTTATAATTTTTTATTTAAAAATCACATAACAAAAAATAGATTTCAATTTTCTTTGTATCTGAACATTCTGATACAGAAATTTTCAACAGATAGATAAAATATAAAAAGGCAATTTAATTTCATATATAAGGCACAAATAAAGTGCATAATGAATTATTAAAAACAATCTTTAAGTAGAAGTTTGACTAAAAATATTTATATTGATATATAAATATAGCCAGAGAAATAATGCCCAAATTATTATTTGAAGTTTAAAATATAATAAAAAAAAATTGATTGAAACTTTAAAATCTTAATTTTTCTTTAGTTGTATAAAACTATTATTTAATATTTTTACTGTAATTATATCCATTTAGGTTTATTTAAATTAAACGTTTCTTAAACTTATTAAATGTGTTGCTTATTTTTTATTTTATTTATTTATTTTGTTCATGCCTTCTGGTTTAAATTAATTTGTACTTCATTCGAAATTTAACTGATAAAATAATTATTTTCTTTACAAATTTATGAAGGTATTGTATTAGAATAGAAATAACAATAATTTTTTTTTTTTTGAGTGATTAATTTGAAATAAGTACATAATAATTTTAATTAGTATTTTAATTTGATAAAAAAACTAAAATTATTTTAGTTCGATCTTCTAAACTATACAGTTAAAGTATTTTAGTCATGATATTATTTTTAAATAATAAGCAAAATTAATAGAACCTATAATATCTTTGATTTGGAAATGCAAGAAGGAAAAAAATTCTCAATTAAATAAAAAAGTCAATTTAAAAAAATCTTTGATAAAAAGAATATGTTAAATTATTTCAGTTACTACATGAAAAAACATGATTATAAAAGGCCTTAAACAAAGGCCTTCTTGACTAGGAAATGTATCTAAAAAAAATTTTAGGTTCCAGTATATCATTCTTTACAATTCCACAAGTTTATTCAACAGTGTCCTTGTTTTCCTTTAGCAACTTCCTTACGAATGTAGGCAACATTATCTGCTGTAAGGCCTAAACTTTTGCATTCTGCATCAAATGCTTCTAAACTATTCTCTCCTACAATGTAGCCATTCAGTTTGGCTGCAAGGGTGGAATTCACAAGATCTTGCTGTTTTATACCCAAGCTCTTAAACAACGCTTTGTGATGAGTTTGAAGAAAGTACTTCTGATGATAACTGCAATAAAAAATTCAAATTAATTATGAATTAATTTCACATGAGGATAATAAAGTGCGCTTTGTAATATAATTTCAGATTTAGGGGGAAAAATGAATAAACCTATCATAACATTTGAATTTCTTGTATCTTCAGAATACATTTGTAATTGATGTATAAAAATTAATTTAGTGTTCATTAGAACCACCAGTTCTGAAAAAGTGTTCTGTCAAGCCCAAGGGTTCTACGGAAGGATCAAATGTGTTTCGAGTGTTTACTCTTAAAAAAAAAAGAGAGAGAAAGAACTAGGTAATTATCTTTTAATATCGGCAATTATATTCTAATGTAATCACTAATTTATTTAATATTTCAGTTATTTTTATTAAATTATTCAAGTAAAATACGTGAGTAAAAAGAAATAACAAAGTTTAATTAAAGATATATTTTCTAATGACATTGAATAATGATGTATCGATAAGAATTGAATCATTATTTTCCATCGAACTTTTAAAATAGAAACTAAATTAAATAATAAAGAAATATGTTTTCCTACAAATTATTTTCATTGTCAATATTAATTTATTTCAGTGAAAACTATAGTTTGGAGTTAATTTTTGTATTTATTTAAAACTTGTGTAATATACCAAAAATAAATTCAGATCTAACTAGTTACCACTCCAGGTTGGTAAACTGACCTGTTTCATATAACTAATTTTAAGATTATTAATTAAAAAAAATTAAAAAATTTCCTTCTCATTAAATATTCTCAAAATAATTAAAATTCCTAAATTTATATGTTCACATTTGCAAATTAACTTTATAATTGAAGCTGGGGTTCCATTAAAAAAAGTTAATTGCTAAGGGCTCCACAGTTGAAAATAATCTGCAATAGCTGGTTGAGACAAGCCCCATCCTACCCCAAAAAGAAGTAAGAATAGAAAGCACAATAACCATATTTTTCTCAATACTTTTTTTCTCCTATTGCATGGTACAGAGGAATTATTTAATTATTTGGTGCACGCATATCTGCTGAAAGATTTATGTTGAGAAATTTACATAGCAAAATAAATGAAGAAAAAAATCATTCGTTACAAAACAGTTAACTAATACATTTATAATTCTAGATAGTTTTATACTTAAGGACATGATATATATAATTTATTTCTATTTTTAAGAAATTATTTAGAAATGAATCATCAAAAACAGCATTGAATAAGTCACCAAATCCGATTCATTCTATAATTTACTTAATCTAAAAAATCTGCCTAAATTGTGGTATAAAGAATTAAAATCAGTACTTAGATTGATAATAATTAACAACACATAGTTATTACCTATAATAGAAACTGATGTTATAATATTGGTCTTAAATATTAAGAAATTTTTTTAGATAAACCAATTTAAATAGTTTCAATAATTTTGGTTAGATTTTTTATTCATGATATATAATAAGAATCTAGTATATACAGCAAGTATTGTTCTTCTAATACATTAACCCCAATGACAAAAAAAAAAAAAAAAAAAAACCTTGCCCCAGGTTTTTGACAGCTCTTTCATCAGATTTCAACAGCTTATGACACTTTCCGACAGGTCTTTGAACTCCCAAGTCACAAACCAGTTTTTGACATAAAAAATCTAACCCTGGTTGTATCTTAAAAAAATCACTGTATGCACCATAATATTACACACTTTCTTAAATTAAGAAAGTTTAAATGCTTTTAAAATGTCACTTGATATATTCATTAACTAATTATACAATTTAGCCTTAATTTAAATAAATATACAATATTATAGAAAATAAACCATACTCTTCAGCATTATAGAATTTGTCAAAAGCCTCTATTGCAGTAGCAACAGATCGACCAATTTTTTCCTCTATTTCCTTCTTGCTCTCACATGCTATATTTTGTTCTTCCAAATCTCGATAGAAAACAGCAGATCGATATTGACGTTTGTGTAGTTCAGTTGGATCGTGACTGTTCCAGAAATGGTTCAGAAGAGTTTTGAAATTTGTTTGCGTTGGATCGTAATCAACTTCTACTGCTTCAGTGTGATCACCTCTGAAATGGAAAAATTAAAAAGCAACATATTAATATACTTAAAAGCAAACACACATATAAAATTTGAAATTATTACAATTGTAATTATTACATTGATATTGTTCATTATAAAATTAAACTGGTTACTTGGAATTAGTCTTCTAGGTTTTGGTAAAATTAGAACTAGCCGTAATTAGGTTATTATCATCCTACATCTAAACCACTGAAAATATTTGTTCATCGAATTTAACATTTGAGTTTATGTTCTTTTGCTTTCTGATAAAGAAAGAAAATTAAGTTTCAGCATATTTTGATAGTAGAAGAATAAATGAAATTTCTTTGATTATTTATTTCTTGTTTTGATCAAATTTATAGAAAACAGACAACTAGCCATCTTTTCATTTTGTGACATGAAAAGTTAAATGCTTATACAGGGTTCGTACAGACTCCTTAGAAGCTCCATGGAAAGTCTCCAAGGAGTACTTGGAACTAATTAGATTTTCAAATTAGTCCCTAGAAACTCCTTAGATTATTGCGTTGCATGGATGAACTTACTAAGTCTGCTGATGAATTTGCTGCCTAAGCAGGGAAACGAAATGATATGACTTAGCTGTCAAAATCTAAGAGTTTAAGAAAACTTTAAAAGAAAAGAAAATTGAATTGCAAGAGTTAGAAGAAAAAATGCCATGGATTTTCTTATGTATTCAAAATTAAAAATATAAGATTGGTAGGTTTTTATGTTAATCTTTAGCATCTGTACTATGTACTTAACAAGATTTATTAAAATATTTGAAACTGGAAAATGTATTTATGTGTAAAAGTGATAACTTTATTTTTCTTGATGAAGTTTAACAAAGTCAAAATTTATTTTAAAAGAGCTAGAAAAAAATATCTTATGCAAAATATAAATTTTTGTAAGTTCTTTATAATAACTGCTTTTTAATTTTTTTTAAAAAAAACTATCTAGTTATCTTTTACTTAAAGTTTATAAATTTTGGACTCCTTGGATTTCTTCTTCTGATCTCTGCATGAACCCTGTTATAGCAATAATATAAATATTTTCAAAATCTAAACAAATACTGATTTTGAAGCCTGCTTGTTCTTCTCCAAGCAAAGCTTATAACACTAACAGAACAGGTTCAAACTTTTTCCAAGTTCTAAATAACAACAAAAACTGGTGCAAATACAAAAAAGAAAAGATCATGATCTGTCACAAAATAATTGCTAAGTCTCGGCAGCAGCAAGCAAGAAACTTTTAAAAAAACATCACAGAAAAGGACCAACTCGAAAGGTATAAACTTGTAGCCACCCCCGGGGAAACATCTACATGTTTTTCTTATATATAAAAATTTGCAGGTTTAAAATCTATTTGGCACCTTGGCGATTGTAGTTGGCGTGACAGATCACTATACCGAAATATCCCCAAGAGAAAAAATATCATAGGAGATTAGTGGCAAACAATAAAACTTAATTTTAACACTATACAGAAATTCTAAAAAACTATAATTTTTATTATTCAAGCATAAGACCGTAAACTTGACCTATGAAGAAATCGTAAGAATAGGATAAATTACCTCTGAGTTAACAATCTTTAATTTTAGTGTAGACTAAATATAAGGTTTCTGCCAAAATACTGGTTCACAACTAAGTCTAAATGCATGTATAGATTTATCTAAATCGAATATTCCTAAAATGGATCCGATGGAGATCATCAAGGGTAATGATAATTATAAAAGAAATCGATACTTAACAAATATAAATAAAAGAAACCAGAGTTTTTTTCAGAAATAGGATTTGGAAAGTGACAAGACTGACTTAAAAATTTATGCAGGCATATTTTCGTATCGTGATCAGCAGCACCTACTGCAACCACCAAACGATTTTAAGCTTGTAAATTCAAAATAAATAAATATATATATAAAAACAAGTAGAGGTTTTCTTGAAGGTAACAAAGAGTTATATCCTTCAAGTTGGTCCCCCTTTGTGATGTTCTTTTAAGTTTCTCGCGAGTCACAGCTTCGAGAGACTTAGCGATTATTCTGACACAGATCACGATACGGAAAAACCGATTTTCTTAATGCAATAAAGTTGAATCTTAAAACAGTTTTTTAGAAAAAGTTACTTACAAATTCCTGTAAGTCGGATTTGGTAATGTGCCGCTGGTATAGCCACAACGAGTAAAATGAACACCTTTTTGACACCCAAACGTTGCATCTGAGTGCCAAAAACAACCTAGTGCAAAAGTAGCAGTTTTTAAGTTTAAATTTTGATCAGTTGACATTTTTTGTCTAGCTGCCTCCAAGATTTTTTGATTAGCAGAAGCAGACGATGATGAAATAGCAGCCCCCATTCTAGGACGTTGCCATAATTTTTCTCTCAATTTCACAAATAAAATAGTTTATTAAACTGCTTCTTCTCAAAGGAACAGTGGCGATCGAAATGGGCTGCAGGTGGCGTAGAGCAGAACTCTCTACATATGGCAACACTTTGCATGCATTCCCCATTAGCATGTGGAGAGTCATAGAGAAAGGAAGTACGTTAGTTTCTCTCTTGATTTTCATATAGATTGAAATCTTTTAAGTTGGAAAACTACATGGAACTGAAAAATGCATTAAACATAGTTCTAAAGAAAAGTATCACGGAAATTTTAAAAAATATCTTTATTAAATAAAAAGGAAAAATATGGCAGTACATTCCTATACAACTGAAAAGAGGAGGAGAGGAAAGGGGATGGTGTTATCCTTATCACTCTTGTCTAGGGTTCGCGATCTCAACGCTGGAGTACGCCCTCTAGCGGGAGTCTGAAAATATCAGGCATTAATTTATTAAGTTTTCATTTAGTTCCATCAGAATCATTGGCAGAATCCGACGCCATTTTCTGAGCAGCAAATAAGAGGCAAAGTTTCCCTAAGGAAAAAGCCGAAGAACTTGAAAAAACTAATATTGGTAAATCTTTCAGAAACAGAACATGCCAAACATTTGAAGCAAAATTCCTCAAAAATTTTTAACTTCTCCGATTTCGGGATCGCATACTCTTACAGATGTGTGTATTACGGTAAAATACATTTCTTTTGTCTTCAATTCATTACAAATTAAAGTGAAGTCAACGTTGCTTTCTTCATTCCAATGAATAAAAGTGAATTCAGAACGTACAGAACTGTAATAGTTATAGAATATTTTTCTTCTTTATAGAATAATACATATTTCTGCATCTGTATGATTTGGAAAACAACAATAAAGAATCATCCGAATTACTTGAAATAGTATCATTTGCGCTGATTATTAATAA